>JAJEKV010000039.1:11157269-11757269 GCA_021234155.1 Isoetes taiwanensis
ATACTGAACCATTTCTAAACTATAGCTGCTTAACAGATTGGGAATAAGCCAACGTCTGCTTATGTCCACAGCTTAAGATCTGGCTAATTGGATCTTGGCTTTCCACCTAATGTGTGGTCTCAATGGGGCTATTCAAGATTTTACCCCTTATCTCGAGATTTGATTCAAGATTTTACCTATTATCTCGAGATTTGATTCAGGAGAATCAACCCCCATCTTCTACATCATTCCAAATTTTCAATTATAAACATTGAACCAAAGTGTATTTCTTCCTCAAGGACATTTCTTGGGTTTTGGCAATCCTGTTTATTTGTTTGCAATTGTTGAGGGTTCTGGCCAAGCTGATCTTATTGTAGAGCAATGCTGCAGCCCCATCTTAGAAGTGCATGCTCATGCATATGGTACGTTTACAAAATTGTCTTTGTGGTGGCCATTCCATAGATATTAGAAAAATAAATGGGCTTACGTGCTTTTAAAAGCAGCCAAAACAATCCATGTGGTAAGCAGGCCAGTAATCCAACTGGCTAGTACAACAGAATTTGCATGTTAAATTCTATAAAATCCAGCCATTTTTAACATGTTGTAAATTTGTCAATGGATTCTAAATCTGAAACAAACAAATGGTGTAGTCGATCTCGTGGTAGTTACAATTATGATCTTTGAATACCTGAAGATAGCAGTGCCAAAAACAACTAGTGATTTTGATGACCTATGATGCCAGATTCTACGCATAAATAGATATGAGCTCTTTTTCTTTTCCCACACTTAGACAGTGGTGAAGTGGAGATGTAAAATGAATTGCAGCAAATGTACAGCGGAAAATGTATATTGATACAACGGAATGATACACATATATCTAGCAACGAGGCAACTTTTTGTCATCCAGTCTATATATGTCTAGCAACCAGCTGCCTTCAGAAAATTGTCGTATGGACTTGTAGGAGGCAATTTGATGTACTGCCAAGGCTCTTGCAGTGTTGGAGTTAGCCATGGGGGGGCTAAAACTAGGACTTTGATTGAAGCTTCTATTTCTACATGTCACACTTTGAGTCCGTTTACCTTTCACATCACTTGTAACCTACATCAGATAAAACAAAGTGGTTTCAATGTTTGAACTATTAGAAATAGAAATACCTTGTAAAATATCATTACCTCGGGCTTCTGTGATTGCCTTGATTTAGAAGCCATATCCGTTGGTGCATCCATGCCTGCCATACCCAATGTCACACTAACATCCAAGGGCCATGTACCTTCATTTGGGCCTGCTGTCTCAATACAACATTGGCAAGGCTTGCGAACACAAGAGGTTGCAGAAGATCTCAGGACATCAGTTACTGATCAGCATCCTATTCTACAGACTAGGCCACCCTCTCTTCCTGGTCATGTAGCTTCCTTACCTAAAGGGGGTGCTGATACAATTATGGGACCACGAAGTAATGCCTTCTCTAATGCATTCTCAAATGCTCATACTGCAGGCCCTTCTATGGGTGTAATGCACTTCCCAACAAGAACTGGAAACATGATAGGGGGCCCTCTTCAAAACATGCATGACGTCTTTTCTGCAAACACAGGATGGACGGGGCAACCAGTGCAATAAATTTGAATTCTGTTCCGGCACCTCAAGTTGCAATCCAAGCAATTCTGGAATGACCCCTTCAAACATGATGTTATGTTGTATAGAATGGGCTCAAACGCATGTTAATCTCTACAGATATGAAAAGAACAGAAAGCTCTGAAGTTCGCAATGCTCCTCTCACAATATTCTACCAAGGTCCGGTGTTCTCAAAAGAGCAGAATCTCAATAGGCACGGCCATGTCAAAGTTCAGAGCTTGACTAAAAAAAAAAAACCCAATAGAACCCTACCCTTGCAAAACGAAGGGCGGTCGAACAGCCAGCAGTATAGGACTAGGAAAATCTGAAGCCAAAATCACCATGCCAGAACTTGCATTCATCAGAAGACTGCCCCCATCTTGCAGCGGAAGATCTTCCCGATGTCGGTTTGGCAAATACACCTTCGGAATTGGGCGAGACAGAATCGGACAGAGTAAAAACATGGCGTTGTTGGCTGCGTCCTTTTTTGTATTTTTGTTTTTCGAAACAATGCTATTTTTTGCCCCCCGAAACACAGAATATGCTAAAATGTAGACGTGTCACTGCTAAATTTGAAAGGCATCTTGCCAATAAGAATTAAATGTGTTAGACAAGGTCAAACTATAAATAGAACAAAATGTATTTATAAAAAATGGATTACTCTTACAAGAAATTTATCGCGGCGATCAAAAGCTAGGCAGATGGGCTCATCACATTGTCCAAGCATCCATAAAGGTGTTATGCCAAATATGTGAATCAGTGAATTAAAATAATAATAAGTTTCATTCACTTATTATAGTATTGTGTAATTATTACATAAGAAAAGAATGATAATTGATTATTTCACATTAGATATAAGGATTATAAATAAAAAACTCTAGAACATGGATGTTGCTTCTCTCAAATTTGGCATGTGGTCATAACCTCATGCTTTCAATAACTTTCTATTGCAGGCATAGAAGCAAGGCCATGGAGTTGCAATGGCAGAAGTGGACTACATTACATCCATTAAACCCCTGATTCATCTAGAATTGCAAATGGGAAAAATAAGACTTGAAGTTTGATTGTTGGACCAATGCTTACAAAATTTTACCTCTTAAAAAATGCTTTGCAAAGCTCCTTAATTAATCGGTTATATTTTCCTTTATCCCAAGGAAAAACAGTTATTATGCATGCATAAGAATTGCATTTGCTTTTCAGATATGTGACAAATTGACTGTAAACATCGATGTACATCCTGCCTTGGATAAGTCATATATTACAAAAACCTAAAACTAGGTGAAGCATTCCGACTAAAGAGAAATCAATTAGCTTATAGAAACAAAAGGAGACTGTTAGGACATGTTTTGAGCATGTCGAGATGACTAATTTTGTACAGAATAATTTTGTTTGCTACGGGAGTTACTTAGATTTGACCCATCCGTATTAAATCTACTATCCAAACTAGATTCAAACCACTAATCTTCATTATGAAAAGAAGCATTTAATATATTGCCCCCCATTCCCACATTATCCCACCTTGGAAAACACATTGATTGATGTGCTTGCCCTATAGGAGAAATTGGGGATGTAGGAACATTCAGCACTGGCATGCCATTTAGATGAACAAACTGCTCGTTACCTTCATTGGAGTAACAACTAGGCAATTTGCCTGGCCTTTGCCTGTCATTTTAAAGATGGCAAGTCCTTGAATAACTCTAGTTCTTTTTTCTTTGGTCCAAATATGGGGTTCCTTTGGGCACGACTATTTGGGTGAAGATCCCCATATAAAGTCTAGAAAGTCAAAGCAAAGACGATTGGAATTTCTACAAAATTGCATTTCATGATCTAGTTGCTCACATTCTTCGTTTTGAGGATCTTGACTTCTTAACAATATCAACTTTCAGAAGCTCCAAAGCCTATTGTAAAGATAAGCTCATAATTATGGCATCCAAATGCAAAATGAAGAATTAGCACTATAGGATGCATATTGCGTTTGGCACTGCATTGAGATTTTCCGACATGGGTGTATACTGGATTATCTTTCATTTTTTATGCTTCTCTTTATTTAAAGATATGGGGTGTCCTACGTTGTTGTCCGACATGGGTTTATATTTGATCATTTTTTCCTTTTTATGCTTCTCTTTATCTAGGCATGGCGTGTATTACGTAGTTATACGCAAGCTGTTATATTGGGCACATTCTAATGGCCACTTTTAGTTTTCGTGTTCTTGATGTTCTTTTTTATGGTTTTACATTGATGCTTTATCCTTCTCTAGATGTCGCGTTTTTTTATGGACCGTTTTTTGTTGGGTGGTGCTGTTTATTTCCACCGTGATGGTGACATTCATGTCTATTTATTATCTTTAGTGATGTTGTAAATACCATTGTCTAGCATTATTTTGCAATGCATATTTCTTTTTACATGATTGTTATCCACCCGTTGGGTGCCGCTTTTTTCCACCATGGTGGTGATGCTATTTCCATCTGCGGGTGATGCTGTTCATTGTGCATTGTGCATTATGCTATCCTTATGCATCATTTGTCAGGACATACATTTCTAGCTAACCGTTGAGCTCTTTGTTCACGCGTGTATTGGGATATCATCGTGCATTGTGCTATTATTATTTATCATATTTGCTATTTCGCTATGATTAGATGTGCGGATATTGCGTTTTTGCAATTTTGTGACATGAGTTTCTCTTGGACTATTTTTGTGGGTGGCGTTGTTTCTTTCCCCAGATGGGGGCGAATTTGTATTTATCCGGTTTTTCTTCCACCCCCATTTGGATGGCGCTTTTTCTCCACCCTCGGGCGATGCTATCTCTCTTTTTCATGTATTGTTGATTTCCTCATTACTAAAGCTCACATCGATTTGAGTTGTTGTGCGGCTTTTGCCAGCGTAGTCATGCACATTCATTCGGCCCTATCATTGGCGTTCTTTTTATATTTTACATTTCAACAGCGTTCTTATTTTTCTATCATGTCCCTTAGATTGTCATTACGTTTTTGGTTCCCTTATCATGTCCACTATTGTCTTTTGCTTTAGTATTTGGACCCTATATATGGCCCTAGCTTTATTTTTAATCAGATCACTTTACCTAGTCTACAACCTCTTCTGTCATGATCTAGTAGTGCTCGCCGATGTTTTTGCGGTATCTCGGGCTGGATCTTGGAGGAGGGGTTGGGGCACTTCTCCTCATTCTTGACTTGGAGTTCTAACTTGCGCTTTGGATTTCGATTTGATTTTGATTCACCTTCTTTGTCGTCTTCGCTCTCTCCACTCTTCCTTCCACACAAATGTCGCTGCGACCCTACTCAACACTTGGAGGTTTGCGGCGCTGGGTTTATAGTTAAGGAAGTCCTTTGGTAGTCGGCGGTTTTTGTCTCTCGCGAGTCCTTTCCCGAGAATCCCATCGATCCGAGCCATCGGATCGCCATGCAGGAAAGGGCCGGAAATTAGGCTAGTTCCATTCTCGGGCCGGTTATCGGCGTCTTCTCTGGCCAATGACATTTTCGCCCGTGCTCGTAGCTTCCCCCCTTCCCACCCTACTGGCATTGGGCGTGTAATGCGTCTTTTTCATTTGTATTAGTATTGGTCCTTGCTCTTTTTGTGGTTTTCACTTGTGGGTGTCGCTTTTGCCTTGTTCTTTGTTTCCTTGGCATTTTCTGTGTTTTTCTAAAACTTGCGGCGATCTATTTATTTCCACCTTGAGGGTGATGCATCTTTATATATCATGTTTTCCACCATTTGGGTGATGCTTTTCCACCTTGTCGGTGGCCGCCCTATCTTTTTGTTACGCTCTTTTTACGTCGATTTTTATGCCTTATCTCTTCCGGCTTTCTTGATCGCGGATTCTTTTTATGGCTAGGCTTGTTTCTCGACTCTTCTGGGGGTGTTTTTTGAGTTTTGGTCTTCTGATTTAAGCTATCTTCCCACCGGCTTTTGGGGTCCTGCTGGTTTCAGATTCGTCATCCTCGTTGTTACATGGGGTTTTTAGCGGTTGTTTGGGGTCGTGCTTCGGTTTGCCTTGGCCTTTCGTCCGGTTTCTCTGCTCTCTAGGCACCACATTCGAGGTTGGTGGCGACCATTTCTCATTAGGGTTTTCCTCGAAAACCCGAAAGGGCGGGGTTTTTTATCCCGATGAGAACTTGTCGCCATTGCCCTCTTATCATGCCTTAGCACATTTTCTTTTTTTGGGGTAGTCCGATATTGTTCCTATGTTCGGCTACCCCTCTCTCTTCTTATACATTGTATACTGCTGCTGTGATGAATGACAAGCCTATCTATCCGCGAGTCCTTTCCCAGAATTAAATACCTGAGATAAAACTTTGCTTTCACCATCAAAGCTGCTTTTCTACGACCCAATGTAGATTCAAGAATTGATCTTGTTAGTTCCTCATTCTTTCTCATATGCTGAACAATTTCTTTATTCAAGTGCAAAGATTCGATTCAAATTGAATGATTTCTATGCTGCAAGTAAAAGAACAAGAAGCGCCAACATTCACCACAAAAGCTCTCTCCTACACTTTCTATTAAGGTTAAATAAAGAGGCTACACGAGATATTTGCCACGTCATTGATCCTGCTAAAAGTCTAACCAACTTACTAAATATTAAGAGGTCATATTTCCTCAGAGTTTCTTCATCCCTAGCTCATCAACACATTCCAAAAATCTTTTTCCAGGCAACGGTTTAGCGAAGATGTCCGCTGTCATCTTCTGAGTAGATAGATACTTCACTTCGATCTGTCCCTATTCTATCTTTTTCCTTGTAAAGTGAAATTGAATTTCAATGTGCTTTGTCTTGGAAAAGTTTGTAGGATTCTTTACCAAAGAGATTGCTGCCTGATTGTCATTAAATATTATCACTGCTCCTCGTTGCTTCTCCCCAAGCTCTTTGGTCAAACGCTTAAGCCAAATTGCCTCCTTTGCTGCTGCACATAGAGCCATATATTCAGCTTCACAGCTTGAAGTAGCTATTGTCTTTTGTTTCTTACTGCACCAGCTAATCATCCCTCCTTGAAGCATGAAGTAAAAGCCAGTGCGTGAGAATTGTTCAGTGAGATCTCCTTCATAATATGCATCAGCAAATTCTTGAAGAATAGAACTCTTAAAAGATATTTATTTACCTAATTGAAGCACGAAATCCTGAGTAGTGTTGAGACATCAAATAATCCTGCCTACTGCCTTCCAATGATCTAGTCTAGGGCAGCTTAAGAACTGAAATCACCTACAGTAGGAGCTAAATCTGGTCTGGTGCGTACCATAAGATGCATGAGACTTCCCACTGTGCTCTGATAGGGAATGTCTTGCAAGTAGGCTTCGTCCTCTAGTCTTGAAGGATACATCTCTGGGGTTAAATGTACAGATGGATCTATAAAGCCAAACTTAGAAAGGTTTTCTGTAATATTTTTAGATTGGCTAACACTGATGGCTTTGTGATCACGATCTTGTACCGCTATGATATCCAAGAAAAAGTTCAACTTTCCAAGATCTGTCATTTGAAAATGGGATGCCAAGAGCTGCTTGAGATGATCAAGGCTCCTCCTATTTGTTCTAACAAGAATAAGATCATCGACATAAAAACCAATGATCAGCTATTCCTGCTCATTCCTTTTGCAATATATATTCCAGTCAGAATGACTTTGCTAAAATCCATTATCTGTGAAGAATGAATTTATAGTGTGATACCATGCTCTTGGAGATTGCCGCAGACCAGAGATTGATCTCTTAAGCTTGCATACCAGGTGTGGCTGCTCACGAGATTCAAAACCAAAAGATTGCTGCATAAATACCTCTTCCTCCAACTTTCCATGAAGAAAAGCAGTCTTCACGTCCATTTGGTCCAATTCAATATCTCGAGTAGCTGCAATGGCTAAAACTGCCCTTATAGATAAGAGGCGCGCTATCGGAGAGAATGTCTTGCGAAAATCAACTCCAGGAATCTGGGAGCATCCTTGGACCACCAAATGTGCCTTTTATCTACCCACCTTGTTATGCAAATGAATTTAATTCTGTAAATCCACTTACATCCGACAATGCGCCTTCCCACTGGTAGAGATACCAATTTCCAAGTGTCATTTGTTTGTAAGGACTGAATTTCTTCTCCATTGCCAGTTGCAATCGATGAGCATCTGCACATTGGCGTGCCTCTTAGAATGTGATGGGCTCATCAACTGAGATTAAGCAATTGAAGGCAAAATGCTGAAAGTTTCTTTCAGTGGGTTTCCAAGCACGACTGGATTTGTGGTAAGGAAATATATCACTATGTGAATCTGCTCCAGATGTGTCACCATCAAATTCTGATCCATATCCCTACTCCATTCCGATATCAACTTCTGAAATCTCACTGTTACTATTGCAGCTGCCATCATTATCTAACATGATCATGAGAACTTGCTTTGCCAAGGCTGAAATCTTGTTCATTGAACCTTACACTTCTCTAGTTAATGATCTTTCTAATGATCTTTCTGCTTTTAGGTTCCCATAGTTTGTATCCCTTGCTTTGTTCACAATAACCAAGAAACAAATGCTTAATGCTTTTCCCTGCCAATTTCCTTTGAGTTCCTTCCTTCTTGCTGATGAAGGCATACGTAGTACACCCAAATATGCGCAGGTGTTTTACAGTGGACTTAACTCCACTCCATGCTTCCTCTGGAACCATTCCGTGAAGTGCTTTAGTAGGAAGCATGTGCCCTGGCTCCAATAATAGTGTGGTTTTTATGCTCCACCATACCATTTTGCTCATGCTCATAGGGTATAGACGTTTCATGTCTAATGCCCTGGCCTATCAAGAACTATTGGCACTCTTCACGTAAGAATTCGCCCCCTCGATCTGTTTTCGTTTTCAACTTCCAATTTCCATTTGCAAAATTCTTCAAAAGCATGAGATTTCTTCATCAAGAATGATACCCAAGATTTTCTTGTCATATCATCAACAATCAGGAAGAAATACTTGTTGCCTCCAAGAGAAAGAACTCTGGCTAGATCCCACAGATCCATATGCACTAACGCAAGTGGCTTAGATGCTCTCACTGCTACTCCTTTAGGTAAAGGCATTTTGTTTTGCTTTCCCTTTGCGCATCCTTCACATAAGTGTCTTGCTTTTTCCTTTAAACATGGTACATCTGTAACCATCCTTGTTTTAGACAATTGTCCCAATGCTCTGAACTTCAAATGCCCCAACATCTCGTGCCATGCTTGAAGGATGCCGATGGATTGATGCACCACAAATGCTTGAGAACCTGCTGCACATGTGAGTCAGTAGAGTTTCCCTACTCTTTACCCACTTGCTACATGCTCCCCATTTGGCCCTCGGATCACGCATTTGCCACCTCCAAATTCAAGCCACAAATTTGCATCATCCATTTGTGACACTAAAAGTAGATTTATAGGGAGACCAGGAACATAGAATATAACATGGATTTCTTTTTCTTCTTCCCCAAGTTTGATCTTGATAGTTCCTGTCTCTTGTACTTTGAGTCGTCCCTTTCCTGTTTACATAGTCCTTCTCTTTTGTTTCCTCCTCTAGCTTGCAAAAAGTATCTTTTCTATATGTCATATATTCTGTGGCACCAAAATCCAGGTACTACATGTCCCCTTCATGTGCTATCATCGCACATATATTAGTTCTGATATCATGGCTTCTTCTAATCCAAGACTTGCACTAATTCATTGCATGCCCAATATTTTTTATCAGCATAGCTTTCCAACTAATTTCTAGATATATTCTAGCCATGAAGCTCTCATCACTTGTCTCGTCATCCTCCTCATCACTCTCTGATTCAGTTTGAATCACATAAGCACTTTTTCTTGGCGTCCTTTTGTCTTCAGACTTCCTTTTCTTATTTAACAAAGTTTAAAATGAAACGCACTTATTTGCTGGAAACGCACTTCAAAAGGAATCTTTGAAAGATTCCCTAAAATTCCCTTTAAAAAGTCCATTTTTAAGATTTTTTTGTGACAGGTGTGACAATTTAAGTAATTTAGGTACCATTTTTGAGGGGTTGATTGAACATAACTTTCATGCAAAAATTTCAAATAGCAATTTTCATCCTCCTAAACTAGAACAAAAAATAATTACTTTTATAAAGTGTAGCAAAAAAGGGGCAATTAAAAAAATAGCAAGGGTAATAGAGTGACAAAGAAGTGATATATTCATGGTTGTGAAAATTGTACAAAATTATGAACAAAATTGTCAAAAATATAGAACATTTTGACAGACAGTCATCACCTGCTCTTTCTGTTTTTTACATGTTTGAGTCATCGGACAAACTTACATTTTGCAGCAAGATCAGGATGCATCTCATCCTCCGACTCATTTAATCCCTGATCACTTGAGCCTTCATCCTCAGCTTCACTCTCAAAGCTGGATGTACTCGAGCGATCTTCTTCCTCTTTGTCTACAAGTGAGTCCTCATCATCATCTTTTTGGCCACCTTTCTAGGTTGTTTGTCTAATCCACATCTTTGACCTTATTAAAGTTTGAGTGACCATCGTAACTTATTAGCGGCGGTCAGAACAAAGTCATATGCAAGAACCTTCGCCGGATAGATCTATGACAGCGGTACTTGCTTTGGACTTTGCTCTCTTTCCCTCTGTTTTTACCATCTCCAAAGTATAACTCCCCTTTGAAAGCAGCGGCATTTGTTCTCATCCAGTGCACTTTTAGTTGAGTGGGAATTCCATCCTCTCTTGTTACCTCCAGTACTTTAGCTAGCCAGAACGGCTTCCCAGACTCATCATTATCAGCTGGGACAGCTATGAGCATTCCTTTACGAATCTGCGAGGTGAACCCGGATACTTTCGAGCAACTTGTTGTCTTTGTGCGTCACGGGGCGGTGTACATGACTCTGTCATCTTCATCGAGCTAGCCAATATCTCTACATGTTCCTCTTGATTATCAACTTTACGGGGAGAGTTTGCCTAGATGGCGGTTGAATATGGCGGTCTTCGACCTTGTAATGAAGCTTGCAAAATATCCGTTCGAGAAAAAAAGCGAGGCCACCATAAAGTATCGCCTCCCCAAAGTGGTTAGAAACCACGGTGAATACTTGTCTCAATAAAATCCAATGATTTGCTTGAGTCAAATGCTCTTCCCTCCTTTTTACTCTTTGTGATTTCTTTCAAGCTTTTTAGAGGCATTTGCTCTGCGAGAGAGCATGGAACTAGTATTGGGGATGGTGCGAATGAATTGAATACTGCTGCTGGCTGCCGCCTTTGCAAAGATGTGGCATATTTCTTTCCTTGTAAGATGGCCACGCCATCTACAAGTGAAATTTTGATCCGATCTTTGAAATGTAATATTTCTCAAGGGCTCAATAGCACGCGATGACCCAGTTGATCTCTTGAAAAATCCATTCTTTGAAATCATAAGTTTCTTCCAACAACTTCGATGTCCGAGCGAGGATTGTAGGAATCTTGGATAACCTCAATCATTCTTTGGTAAATTTGAGAGCTTTTTTTTTTCGTGCAAGGCGTTTAGAGAACCTCTTGAACATCGATCAATTTGGTGGGTGTGTATGACCAACAAGCGAGGAAACCAATCTTCACCTTCTTGAAGATTTGTTTTCTACTAGCATATAATACGATGAAAGCAAACAACGCCTGATTCTTATTTTCCCTTGTCGTGTTGTCTAGTGAAGATCTGAGAACCCGGTGGTATATGTTCTAGATTGGAAAGAAGCTTATTCAATATTGTGATAGTGAGATTTGGATCAGCATGAATGTTTGGATAATTCAAAAATGCCTTGCAAGATAGTTTTCCATTAAATACTATAGCACCAACAACATGCGGATGTATGAAATCTTCTTCAAGAAACATCCTTAGGCACATTGACAAAATGTGGTAGGGTGGTCTTCTTACGGTCCATTCCATCAATAACAGCCCGATATCGTAGTTGAGTGGTTGTTCGATTGCTTTCTTCCTATGTTTTGTCAATTTTCTCCTTTCCAAAGATTGTTGTTCTACATTGCTTGTTCGGTTTCTCCTTCAATGCATCCGAAATGAAAATATGTTTAGGAAAAACCTACTTTTAAGTAGAACTAGGCAAGAACACGTCACGGAAGCTTACTTTTTAGTGTGAAGTGTCCTTGCATTTTGTCTCTCGAGCTTTTAATTGAGCATGTAGCACAAACGGACATCCTATGCTTTCTAGGAATGGCCCTTGCGAGAAAACTCTTTTTTCGAGAGCGATAAAAGTAAGAGTAGCGGAGACAAAGCGTTCTCCGGCCTCAACACACATCTCCTTATAATTATCGTAGACTTCTTGTTTCGTGAAATTGTCACTCAAGTGGTACATAGGGCTATTAGGGGAGTTTCTCATAAGACTCCTTAAAGAAACCTTCCATCCGGGGAGACACATTGAAGGGCATGAATTACGGTTATGCCTCCTCAATGGCGATTAGTCATTAATGCACGGATTCTTGTCAAGCCTTTTCTTTAGGCGGTCAAAGTCGTCTTTGTCTAAAGCATGAATCAATTTGAAGGCCGTTTGGAGGCGGTGTGGCCACCCATTTGTGTAAGTAAACTTCTCACCATCATCGGCCTAATATTGAAGGCTAAGTAGCCCCTTTGGTCTAGCGAGTCATTGAAGCTGTAACTATCACGAATCAACCTCAATTCCTTTAGTCCAATCTTAAGCAAACAACGTTGAGAACAACGATTGCTTTGTATGTGTTGCCCTTAAGTGAGCCTAGATCCATGAGTTTCTTTCTTCTAACAGGTTGTACATGCTTTCTTGTGTAAGTTACGCTTAAGATTCTTACTTGCGGGGGCTTTGAATTGAACATAGAGTCTTGTGGCTTTGGTAGGTCCTCGTCGAGACATCAACATGAGGTGTTTCTTCGTCTAAGAGATCAACTTGAGGTGTACTTGTAGATCTTTGATAGGTTTGGTGTGTGCAAGTCCCGAGGGGAGGTGCTTTCCCTCTCCCTAGGAAAAATGTCGAGGTTGGTGGCGTAGTTGACCAGCTCTGAAGTGTCGTAGAAAGCGGGGAGTTGCATGTGCCGCTGCCCACTTGTTGTAGTACCATTTAGCGAAATTGATGGAGTTGGCGTGATTTGCCTCAGGGGATTTAGCCTATGGTGGACTAAAGGCGACGTACTAAAATGAAGTGGAGGAGGTAGTCGACCTCTCTAGGGCGTGGTGGAGTAAAAACGCATTGGTGGGGGCAAAGCGGCGTTCGGGGGAGGCGGGGTGTGGTGGAGTAAATTGAACTGGTGGTGGAAGCCGAGGTGGTGCGTCTTTGGAGTAAGATCAGATTTGGGGG
Source organism: Isoetes taiwanensis (assembly GCA_021234155.1). Taxonomy (NCBI): domain Eukaryota; kingdom Viridiplantae; phylum Streptophyta; class Lycopodiopsida; order Isoetales; family Isoetaceae; genus Isoetes; species Isoetes taiwanensis. The sequence goes on from JAJEKV010000039.1 coordinate 11,170,111, forward strand.
TTTGAATATCGAGGCCCGAGAATTTCCGAGGCTACTTTCGGTGTCGAGTTGAGGGGTGTGAATGTCGCTGCGGGGAGGAAAGCACGAGCGAGGGGTTGGAGCTCTGCGGTTCTTTTTCTCGAGCCATACTTCGAGGAAAGGTAGCGTCACACTATATAAATTTATCTGACGAGAATAGCGGCGGTAAAAGTTTACACGAGGGGATGGTATAAATTTATCTGAGAGAAGGCAAACTTGTAGTCTGCGGATGTATAAATTTATCTGAGAGATGGTATAAATTTATCTGAGAGGAGGAAGACGGTATGAATTTATCACGAAAACTCACGTATGAACACTTGTATTGGAATCTTTATGGGAAAGCGCTATCTCTGAAAGCGGCACTTAGCGGGGGTACTTAAGCCCGTGCCCGGCCACCTATTTTCCATATCTGCTTGACTAGAGTCGAAGGCTCATGGGTCCGCCTTTATATACCCCCTCTTATTTGCTCTCGAGGAACCTCTATCACGCTAGTTCATACGGTCATGGCCACGTAAGTCTACTTTCCGTCTTGTTTTAGTTTCTCTTTTGTTTTAATCATTTAGAGTGTAAGCCCCACGGTATAAATTTATACCAGAGATGATTACTGGATCGGTATAAATTTATCGCCTTGTGCTTTCGGCGGTATAAATTTATACCGCTCGAGCACAAGCGATAAATTATCACTTTCGAACGACGGCGGTATAAATTTATCTGCTTCGAGCACAAGCGATATAAATTTTATACGGCTTTCGAGCACGCAGCGGTATAAATTTATACGCTCGAATTTCTGATCGATTATCACGGCTTTCGTTAACGGCGGTATAAATTTATACGCTCGAGGCGCGATCGTTATACCTGATCATTGTGGCGGAGCGTATAAATTTCTGCTTCGTCTTCAGCCATTATAAATTTATACCGTTTGAATTATTTCAGATTTTTGATGTCGATTGCTCAGCGAATGGTCCCAAACCTTAATATTTTCGTAATATTGTTGTGTTTCCGGCTTAAATGACACAAATAAAGTGTTAATTTAGTGTGGATTTTATGCCCTTTCATCCTCTTTTTCTACTGTTTTTGTGTTTCAAAAACTCGAAAAAGGTTAATATTCTTGTGTAAAAATGGTTTTTTTTGCGCGTTTTCCAGCCCTAAGATCAAGTTTGTGCTCGGTGGTCATCATCAAAGGCTGCACCACGAGCCACGGACTTATGAACTAAAGGATCGGACTTGGAAATGCGTCCGTGGGCGCAAGAGAGAGCAAACCCACCGATACGCACCTTTACTTGTGCAATAAATCGGGGAAGGGCAAGTTCAAGTCCGATGATTATTACCTATTTGGCCGGGCTTAAATTATGAAACTTGTTGCTCAGAGAACGATGATGAAGTTCTAATGCAAAGGCAACCATGACAAGGGCCCCGTCTACTATGTTCGAATACTAGAATGTTTAGAATAAGCATGTGCAAAGCCTAAAGCGTGCACGATTACATTTCGGACAATTACAAGAACGGCTTTGTAAGTTATTCTTAGGTGCTTTCCGTATAAATTTATACCGTCAGTCTCTTAACATAACCCTGCATTACAGGACGTAGTAGAAATTTTGATGTCAATAGTGCTGTGCGACGAAAAAGTGTTGGTCAAGGGTCTATGGTACCCGTAGTAGTATCGAAGAGGAAGTAGTAGAGGAAGAGGAAGAGGAAGAGGAAGAGGAAGAGGAAGAGGAAGAGGAAGAGGAAGAGGAGGAACCAGTCAACACAAAGGGAAAGGGTAGGAAGCATTCCCCCGGTACTAGATACACAGCCTCCTACCAAGAAAAAATCTAGAAAAACAAAGCCCTTGACTATAGAGGGCTCTTCAGAAGGCTCCTGGAGCAGACATCGTTGTGAAGCCCGCAGATAAGTCAAGTGCTATTCTCAAGCGGGTTAATGAAACCAAACCTGCTCAAACAAACCATTTCTTTGACACTAAGCACTATCAAGAGGCCACCAAAAATGAAGATGGGGTCAGTCTTTGCTGCAGTCGAAAAGTTGTACAGCGGCACATGTGGCCATTCTTAAGCAAAGAATGAGAAGAAATCCTCATGCGCATGTGTAGCCTCTAGTTGTTATGGTTGATAGAAGTCAATGCAATCGATTGCGGGGATTACAAAAAGCGGACCGAAGATTACACCTACTAACGTCCTTGGAGGCACACAAGGCTACAAGGCTAGAAAAGAACTCTCAAAGGAGGAAACCCCGTGAAGCGAGGTGTGGAAAAGCGTGGAAGCCCATATTTACGTGGGTATCGCAGACGAAGAGGCAAAAGTCATTGCCGTAAGTCACAATCTTGACAATGACTTTCGGTTAAAATGAGCCTAATAGATAAGATCCGATTCATGCATCGAGAGTGCGTGGAGTTCAAACAAATGCATGGAGAGGACTTCAAAAAACAGAAGAATAAGCTTCAAGAGCCGAGAAGCTTTGTGTGACCAGTGTTGCACGAGCTATGATTACGATAAGAAGCCCATTATGGTACTGTCAAACAATACGATAACTACTTTATTTCGCTTTGAGGAGATGGTCAAGTAAGTAAAAGATTCAATTCAATCTTTTGTAGTATGTTTAGCGTGGTTAGAATCTTGTAGTAGCCTACTGATGGTATAAATTCATACCGTGCCTGGCCGCGGTATAAATTTATACCGTGCCTGGTCGCGGTATAAATTTATACCGTGCCTGGTCGCGGTATAAATTTATAAATTTATACCGTGCAATGTTGTTAAAAAACCCGTTTTTTATTTTTAAAGTACTTCTATAAAAATCCTCACGTATTTTAAAGGATTTTTATGATTTGGTATGGCCAAAAACTAAAAAATAAAAAAATTGCACATTCTTTGCACTGCTTTATTGGACATATTTGCTACTGTTAAAATGCACATTTTTGCTACAAGTTATAAGACGTAGCATGCGAACAAGTAAATCAGAAGCTTATGCTACTATTAGAAACTATTAAGTTCAAGTACAAAGATATCATAGCTGTTTTGCCATGCAACTCTTAAGAAAGTTCAAAAAAACATTATTATAGAGGTTAAGAAGTATAAGAATTATATATACAAAGATAAATAAGTTCAAAAATATCATATGTTTGGATAAAAAAAAATCACAGTCTAAGGATTTTTAAGGATTTTTAAAGATTTTTAAGGATTTTTAAGGATTTTAAAGATTTTTAACGTATTTTATATAAAATACGTTTTTAAAGATTTTTTCAAAAATTTTAAAAATCTTCAAAAAATCTTAAAAAACGTTTTTTAAACGTACGGATTTTGACGTACTTAACAACATTGATACCGTGCCTGGTCGCGGTATAAATTTATACCGTGCCTGGTCGCGGTATAAATTTATACCGTGTTGAGTCGCCGTGCCCATCCTCTTACGCCATTCAGCACTAAACTTCGTTTGACCGTTTACAGGTGTGGGATCTTCAAGAAAGAATTTTTTGTATGTTCAAGATGGGGAGCTCAAAGAACAAGCTAAAGACGCAGGAAAGAAACCAAAGAAAGGTGGTGAATCAAAACCAAAAAATATGAGCATTGTACCACCGGACTTGATTCTGGGGTCTTAAAAGCAAAAGAAATATTTGTTCGCTGTTGGAAAAAGTAGTTGCCAAAGAATTCACATTAGGCGAGATGGCCAAGGAAGCTAAAACGTAAGCCTCACTTGCTATGCCATGTTTTTTCTACCTTTTTGTCTTACAATATTTTTCCCTTTGCTGGATCAAAAAGACATTGTCACTTGCGGGCCGAGTTAATCAACCTAGAAGATGGGAGGAGTGCAAACTTTGTACCCAAGTTGTACCACAGACAGTATCATCGAGAGCACGCAGATTAACCCGGTGGCTGGGTAAGTTTTGCAAAAAATATGTTATGTGTTTGTGCCTTTGTCTCACATTACTCTTCTGAGAACAAGAAGAAGGGGCTACCCAATTGGATTTTTGAACCTGGTTCAGTAGGGCCAAGGAAGAGAGGCAAAGGTTAAAGGCAATTGAGCAGGGTAGAGAGGTCGCCACTTCCAATTTTTTTGTACATATGAGAGATTTACCACATTTGGTCGGGGCGTCCAATCTGAGGGGTTGTTGAGGGTGATTGTACAAGGTTTGGGGACTCTTTTAGACAAGCAACATTTTACATTATGCATTGCAGATATTCCTTATGGATTTAAAATCTGAGGATAGCGCTTTTGATGAGGAGGCTTTCACTCACGTGCAAGTCCGGTCTTTCTGGATGGCCTCAAAGAAGTCGACATCGAAAACCGGAGGGTCATCATTTTTCATTCGACCTTCGGGCGATGTCGGTGCTTAAACCTATGGGAGGCGATGCAGAACGCCCGGCCCAAAAGCTGCGTTTGGTAAGCTTCACAATTAACGTTTTTTGTTTTCACGGTAACTCCACGTATAAATTTATACCATATCTGTCTTAAGGTTTAAATTTTAAAGGTGGAACAACCGTGGTATAAATTTATCTGATAAGGCAATAATGCGTATAAATTTATCACGACTTTTGCCGTGGTATAAATTTATCTGACAAGGCAACCGTGGTATAAGTTTATACCGCCACACTCTTGGGCTAACTTATTTTCCTTGTTTTCTTTTTACTAATTTCTAATTTCTATATTGCTTGGCGGGCTTAAAACAAGCGTCCAAGGGTCATGGTGGTGGTCCGCGCTTTAGTGAAATTTGTTTGAGCATTTTCATATAGGTTTTTCTGGTAGCGGGCGCCAAAAAACCATGGTTCATTTTAACACGCGGAATGAAAAGACTCCTCCCACGCAATGCATTTTAGTTCCCAATTTGTTTTTGCGAGAAATTAAGAGACCCACAAATGACAATTTGTGGTGTCCCATTATCGAAACCCACAAGTGGCTTATTAATAATTTGATCTGATGGTTTTCTACGGAATTTGGATCCTAGATGCCTTTTCGGATCGGGCACCCAGCGGTTTCCCTTAAGCGGGCGCAATGTCGATCTCCGTCGACATAGACCCGGATAAAGTAAGCTTCATCGGGGACGGGATAAGCTCTTGCGAATCCTTTCCCTCGATGAAAACGAGGAACTGGGAGCAAAGAACGGTGCCAGCGATGCTAAGGGCACTTACACGTAAATACGACCTCCACTTACGGGGAAGAAGAGATGAGGAGGTGGAGTTTGTTGACTTGGAGCCTGTGGTGCCCGAGCCAGAGAAACCGCCTGTGCCAATAGGTTTGGAATCAGAAGGAGGCGTCTTAGCTGTTGTAAGCTCGCAAGAGCCAGATCTCAAAGGGTACGAGAGTCCGTGGATTTGGGAAGAACCACCTCTCGTATAAATTTACGCTGATGAGTTCTTAACCACTTTCATTGTAAACTATGTGCTAAGTAATATTATAATTTATTTTGATGAAGATTTTTAAACTGAAAGCTTTGTCTCTCTAACAATGCTTAATTGAAACAACTCTTTCTTGCTCCAGGAGTTCACACTCTTTGTCTTTCCAATGTTTGACTTTTTTAGTACTTCTATTAAGCTTGCAAAAAAACAATCTATATTTTCTTCTGTTTTTAACAATAAATACTTACTGAGTTATCAAAGTTAATGTCTCTCTCCTTAAAACAAGCATTTTTTTTTTTTGCCCTTCTTTTAAAATGAAAAAGCTTTAAAAATGTTGCTTTTTTGGGGGTATCCCGAATGCTAATTGCTCAACAATCTATTTTGCTCCCTATTTTGTGTGTTTTTTTTTAAGTTTTCAATTTTTATAAAGGAATCTTTCAAACGCACTTCTTAAATAAGTGCGTTTCATTTTAAACCTTGTTATTTCCTTCATCTTTCTTTGGATGTTCCCCTTGCCTCATTATCATTCCTTGCAATGTGGCCAACTTTGTTACATTTGTAATAAGTTCTTGTCTCTGTTCTCTCTCTTCTTGCATACAAGCCAGAGGAGTCTTTGTTCGCCCTCGCTCGGGTCTTCTCCTACTTGTTCTTACCGCTTCCTCTTGCAAGATTTGCATGCAGGTCCAGTCAAGACATACTTCCTTTGCTCCGCCTATGACCGCGCTCTTACTCCGTCAAATGCTCAAATGTTGATGGCAATCCAACAACTAGGGCTCCTACAATTGCATCATCAAGTAACGGTTTCCCCATTGCAATTGTTTTGTTGTAAATATTTGAGTGTATAGCATCACTTGTTGAGAGAACTGATCTTTTTTTAAAGCATTAACCAAATAATCCCACGTTTCTTTAGTCGTGGCAGCCTCTTCAATGTATAAGATTTGCCCATCATTCACATATTTCATGAGTTGATTCTTTATTTTCCAATTCAACTGCTTCCACTTATCCATCTCCTCCTTGAATCCACTGTCTTCTTTCTTGAAGACTGGAGCAATCTCCTCTCCGAGCATACTCCCCCCCCCCAAAAAAAAAGTTCCTTCTCTGCTTTGATAAGCCAAACATAGGAATTCGTAGCAGTTAGCTTTTCGATTGATCTTTTCTTAGATATAGTGAAAGTGATCCTTTCTTCCCATAATCGATCTCTCTGATGTAATCTTTGATTCAAAGATCCAGCTCTGATACCATTAAAGAACAAGAAATATCAAGAACAAGAAGACGCGCCAATGTTCACCACAAAAGCTCTCTCCTACACTTTCTGTTAAGGTTAAATAAAGAGGCTACAACGGGCTATTTGCCACATCATTGATTCTGTTAAAAGTCTAACTAACTTACTAAATACTAACAGATCATATTTCCTTCTATTACAATGATGTGTTCCAATAGCAAGAAAGTATGACAATTATATTTTGATATTTACTGGATTCAAGGTTGCTTGATTCCACAAATGAGAGTCTGTTGAATATATTGTTAGGCGTGACTCCATTGCGTATCTTCATAATCTGCAAGCTTTTATATGAATATCGCTTCAATCCGGTCTGATAAACAGAAGCAAATTAATTTATCACTCAAATGCCTGCAAGATATCATAGATACTGCAGATAGCCATCCATACCTGTAGCTCTCTAGGAAAATGTAAAAGGACGAGCATAGCGTTGCTTGGCAGATCACTGCCTAAGCCTTTCTATGATGGGCAACTGCACTAAGCAATGAAATAATACAGGAAAAGCATGACAAATTTATAGCCAGCTGCCCTAAGAAACCTGCAAAATATAAGTACCTACGAGTTGAAAACTACACACAGGATCTGCCATGTCGGGGCAAAAATAAAGAAGGAAATGGCATTGCCGACTGCAAAACCCTAAATGCATATCCTAGGTGGCAGAGGAGGATTGCCACCATTGCCAATGCCGACCTGTTAAAAAGGGAAAGGGTTTAGAGACTCCAGACCGATTGAAGAAGCTTCAAAAGTTCATAGATGCAGCATCCCACATTGATTGCTTTGCTTCAATTTCTGTTGCCCTAGAAAAACATGTGAGAAGATCAAATAGGAGGAAAATAAAACTCCTTCCATAGCCAAGACCGAGATCTGATTCAGACTTCACTTCATGGCATCTCGCATAATCACGAAGTGGTCTGATATCTTTATCTGGTCTTGCTCAAAGAACAAAGCAGGGATTGCTTGTGTGAGCACCTTATTTTTCAACCATGCTCATGTTTGAACTAGCGCAAAATCAGAAATGTGTTTTTGGGTTGCCCCTAGGGGGGCAAGCCCCTGTTGATGTGGGTTTTTGGCATATTCTAAGTATATGTCAATATATGCTTGGAATATGCCAATGACTGCTCCAAACCCATTATTGAGAGTAAATTGGTGGTCAAATCTGTTCATGAGCAGCCCCTCTAAACCGGTTAACTGGTGTTCTAATCTGTTCCTCCAAAACGCTGCCCCATAACACTTTGCACAGCACTTCAAACCACTTCCGTGGATACTAGCCAAAACGTTTTACGGTTACCGCTTGTAAATCCATGGAACATCTCCAGCCTGATCGCCAGCCTGATGGAACTTGTTTGGAGCTACTCCATGGATACATGGGCGGGATAAGGAGATTAACACCCTTTTGTTCAGAATCAAAGGCCGCAACTGGACGGCCATCAGCAAATCCGGAACTGATTGCTTCAGTAAATCCTCGTTTAGCCCTGGAAACTACACCCTTGGCTATGGCTGTACCATATGCAACATTTCTTCCATTTCTCGCCGCTGCAGCATACTCTTCGCATTTAGGAAGAGTGTTGCAAGACTGGGCAGCTCCAAAACGCATGCAAAAGAGCCCCATTATCAACAAACCCATCACAAATGATGTCGTCTTGCTGCCCATTTTTCTGCTTGATCGGATCAAACCGCTGCTTTTGCTCTCTGCATGGCCGCATCTTATATATTGTAACACTTTGCCCCTTGGTCTTCATCATTTAATGTGGTGGTTGTATTTTCTATCTATAAAACAAAACCCTTACCTTACCTTGATTTAGCTACAAAACAAAACCCTTAGTCCCCTTACTTATTTCCTTGAGCCGTCTTTATAGAATTGTATTGAATTGACTGTCCTTATAGAGCCTGTCCCTTGCATCATCCACCACCTGGCCTATTCCTTTGCAAGGTATCAACTTACAATCGAGACAACATTCCCTTTTGCATGGATATCATTATGCATGGATATCATTAGTGGGCCTGATTAATATATTACATTACATTTATACGTTACATTACATTACATGATTAATACATTGTATTACATTACATTACATTATTTCCAATGGTCGTCCTCGTCTTCATCTTGGATATCACGAACTTTGGTGTTTGTGTGAACCACATTAACCAAGAGCTTGCATTTCTGTCTCTGTTTACCAATTAGGAACACCTTCTTATCCCATGTTAATGTATCAAATATGAACAATCTATAGAAAATCATGTATCATGTTTGGTTTACAGTGGGACATTACATTTAGACAACATTTTGCATGATTCCTTACAACCTTTCATAGCTAGCCTGAAGAATAGTAAATTCTTAAGCAGCGACATTCTTCGGCCTCTATCCTGACATTATGTTTTTATTAATATCACTGTAACAAAAAAGTCTTCTATAGACACCGAGCATATCAAGAGATGTGAATAGATTCATGGAGGCAAGGAAAAACTTGTATCATTATTTGGCATACTCCCATGGTCAACCTGCAATGCTCGTTGAACAGATCGGTTCATCATCTGAATCTGATTTTCCTTTGTCAGCTTCAGTTATAATTGCCATGTGAGCATAGTAGCAAGCTCAATTTGCTGGAAAGGCTGTAGCTATGTTGTATGCACTGTATGTCGTCGAGATTTGAAGACATTTTTATGTCCCTTTAGGCAATAACAACAAAGCCACCAAAAAAACCTAAGACGATCTCCACGAAGCATATCCTTGTGATGACTGCCTCATCCCCAATATCCAAGTCGCCTACTTTTCTGATTTAAAGAAAGTTATTCCCTGCATACTTATTATAACAAGTGAAAATTTGCCATAAATTTCCGATTCCAAACTGGACAAAAAACCACAAAAGTTTTAATAGTACTATTATAATATGTTGCTCCTCATAAGCTAGAATAATGCTAGCATGAACTTCAGAAAATCCTTATAAATTTGATAAATATAAACAGGATTACAAAAGTTAATTTGGGCCTACGAACACAATTTCTTTTGACACTATACTTGGATCAATTTAAAAAAAAAAAACTTTGCTTTTGTGATAGCAAATTTCTTTTTATGATCCTAAAAATGCTCTCGTGATGTCATATTGTAGTATTTGGCATGGTCTTTAAAGCGTAACAACGCTGTAAATGGGTGTGCAAACGTGGTTGGAATAGTTGATCGTGGGCATATGCGTGGCATAACATATGCTTTAAAATATAACCAAGACAACTTGAGATTTCAAGATCTCGAGGAAAGAGGAAGGCATTTAAAATTACGACATTCATACGTGGTATATGTGTTGATATTGTCATTGGATATTTGTTCTGGCTAATCTATAGCTATGCCACAAAAGCGTGACTTTATGAATGTTGGCACATCACATTACTGCTCCCATTTGATTATTTTACGAGCTCACTTGAATATTCTAGTTTATTCTTGTATTTAGTTTTTGTCATAATCAATGTCTGTGGTGCTAAGATCATTGGTGAGACTAGTCAAATACTTTTTCTATTCCTAACCATTAGAGTTGTATTCATGTGCAAATGCATTGTACTCTAGAGTATGTATATATTGTTGTATAGGATTGAGCTATCACAACTACTATCCTACATACCTGCTCCTGATGCTCTCCCTCCAGATCCGGGCGCCTCCATGGTCTTCGACTCACAAGCTACTGTTCCTACTCCAAGAACGGGTCTACCCTGCTGGGGCTGCTGCACCAGCCTATGCCACAACGAACGATGTTCGAAACGGGGTTTCGAACAAGTAGGTGAGTCTCTGGGTGCTAGGGCTGGAAAGAGGTCTAGGGTTAGGGTTTATGCCTATATAAGTTAGGTCCACCTAGGATGCCACGTGGCACCAATCGGGTGAGTCCTGTGTGGCGGTGCCCCAATAGGTTAAGGCCACGTGGATAATGGCTTAACCTATGGTTGGCTAAGTTATGAGAATAACTTAGCCATGCCCCCTAGTGCCACAATCTATGGTATACAAGGCTATGAAGATAGACTTGTATGGTGACGGATCCAGGAATATACGTATTTATGGCGTATATTCCCCTGGACCGTCACAACAATGTACTTACTCCAGAATAGGAGACTAATGATAAGAACCAATTTAAAGGAACTGAATCCAAATATATTCCCTCACTTCTAGCTCAATGGGGGCTCGTAAGCCATCAGTATCTTAGCCTGGGCCACAACAATAACACCGCGAGTAGATTAAAAAATGTAACATCTGCGACACTCCCATATATTCGACCATAGGAGTCAACTGGAACCAAGATGGCATGCCCTTTATCTAGGTGAGGGCCATGCACTGGAGTAGGGAGCTAAGAGGAGGCACTGGCAATCCATCTATTAAATAAGCCTTATATCCAAGACCATGCCAGCTGAACCTCTGGACAATAAAAAAGATAGTGTTCAAGAGTCTCAGCATCTGAAAGGCAGAGCGGACATACAACAGATATGCGAAGATCATAATGATGCCGGAAGGCATTAACAAACAGGCACCTATGGATAACCTGTCACCAAACTACAGACAATTTAGGATGGTGCAACTTATCCCAAAGCCAACACCATGTACGATGCACATTGGACTATGGAATCTACAGGCGCTACCCATCTGGCAATGGGAGGGGCTCTAGTGCTAAGAGAGGGTGATATACTATGCTGATAAAATGATTACCTTTGTGAATATTTTTTATGACAACTCCAAGGCAGCCTTTCTGTAACACCAAGCTTCACTATAAGAGGCAAATTTTTTGCGGCCTTTTCTATATAGACACATTCCAGTGAGAGAGTAGAAATTTTGCCTGAAATTCATACCAAGACATTAAATGACTGGCTTCATACAATGCGTGAAGTGAATTGAATTGAATTGAATTTAAAGACTATGTCGTTTGCTTTTATTCCTTTAATTGGGCTTTTTTTCTTTGCAGATAACAAGACCTGGAACATATTGCAAAATTACCTCGGATAGGCTTTATACATTTGCAGATAACGAGACCTGGAACATATTGCAAAGACCAACTTCACAAGTTAAAATTAAGGAAATGTTCGCACCTGCCACAATAAATTTCTTGGATTTTGCTAAACCGATTTGAAATTTACATGGATGTTTGCAATTTCTTCTATATGGGTTCAATGTCTCGTTGTGAAAGTGACCATGATCATTGTAAAATTAGTGGGGGGAGGACCCACTTCAGCCATGTGCAAGCTTCGGTGGCGTCTCGTGGGCAGGGTTGCCCTTAAGGGGCTATTTATAGCCAAATGGCTATATTTTGAATATTTTTGAAAATGAGATACTAAAGCTGAATAGGTTACTATTGAAAATAAATTATATTCTTTCGCCAAACTTTTACCATTTCGTTCGCTCGCCTTTCTTAAATTAGCCATGCATTCTTAAGCTCAGATCTAGAGTTTCGCCTGCAGTTCCATGGATCTAAGTGTTTAGGATCATAGATTATCCCTTTAACAACATTTTAGATCAAGTAATTGTTTGCTAGCTTTAGTGGACCATAGTAGAATACTCATAAACTGAACAACTACTCAAATTTTGCTAAACATAATAGATTTCCTTAATCCTGTAAGTTGTATGTGAATTGACATCTAATTTATTTATTTCAATTACCATATTAACGTTGGCAAGGTTCACCAGAGTTTCTATGAAACAATTCAAGTCGCAAAAAGTAATCGCCTACAAAATTAATATAGAAAGCTTATGATTCGCCTGACCTTCTAAATCACGCCTATGCAGATATAGCCTTAAGGGCAACCCTGCTCGTGGGTGTTAAAAATCTATCTATCTATCTATCTATCTATCTATCTATCTATCTATCTATCTATCTATTTTGAGGACTAAATCTAAGCAATATTGATACTCCAAGAAGCTCTTCAAGTAATCATCCCCTATGCCTCCAAGACCAACTTTCTTTAGACTCCATTTTCTTTCTCTGGTCTCCTTTTTTTGGTGATATGATTGATGCATGGTATGCTGATCCTAATAAATCAAAAGAAAAAAAAAAAGAAAAAAACTTTTACAACTTCACTTTTTCCATCTCCCTTTTCTAAACAATTTTACAGCCTAAACATTAGTAAAAGTATCCAATAGTCATGGAAGCTGCAATACAATAAACTTGCCACAATTTGTTTCATGTTGCGGGAGGGTATTCTCGCAATGGTTGGAAATAAGATTGTGTCTTGTATTGTATTGTATTGTATTGTATTGTATTGTATAAAAAATAGTACATTTGAGGGAGTTTGAGCAGCTTGTTTCCTTTAGTGGCCTTGTTTCTATTTTAGAATATTTTGGATGGCTTTTCTTGCAATGGTAAAAAAGGGAAAGAGATCTAGCGAATTCTTGGAAAGTCTTTGAAATGCAGACACGATTTCTTTGCTCTTATCTTCATCCCGATTGGAGGGGCCTTGTGCAGTTGGTACCCTGAAAGCAGAGTGGAGCATCTTCTGGTTATGGTGTCTTGCGCCATGGCAGCTTCGGAGCAGAGTGGAGCGCATCCAACATTTCTATTACAGTCTCGGATTTTGCATTGGCTGAGCTTTATGGTGAGCCTGCTGCCATAACGACTTGAGGGCAGAGGCCATAACTAGAGTTTGAGCACAGTTAGAGATGGCTTGCGGGCAGTCTCTGGTTTTTCCATCTCGGACTTTTCTAGGCATCTTTCCTGTTCGAACAATGGTTGTTCGAGCAGGGTAGCTGTTCGAACAATGGCTATAGGATTGTTGCAAATCTTGGGGCTCTAATGAGGCCATTGGGGCTTGGAGGTTCGAATACTCCGGCCTCTCTTTTTGGCGAGAGTGCTTCCAGCCTGTCTGATGCTCTATTTTTTTTATTGCTTGGACAATGGTTCGGGCTCCAATTTATTTAGCTGCTTTAACAATGGTTGTAAGGTCTATTTAGTTGCTTTAACAATGGTTGTAAGGCTAAATGTTTTTTTTTTTTGAAGGACTTGGGCCTTTATTATCCAGAGAAAGTTACAGAGTACAATGGGGACTAATAACTCAGTGTAGAGAATGTCCACCAGAGCAAAACCACCCCACTCAAATACAACATCTAAACAATATGAAGAGCAAGCAAAAACTCATAAGTAAGTATGAATCTGAAGATAGTGCTTCCAAATACGGCTCTTCACCTCATTAGCAATTGATGAGCACCTGAATGCTTTGACAATTCGTTGTTGGGCATCAAGAAGGACCTGTGCATCTGAACAAGCAAGACCTTTGAATATGAGAAGATTCCTTCTTTTCCAAATGGACCAGATGATCCATGCAGAAGCCAAATGAAACGCCCATTTTTGCAAAATTATCCCAACTACTTGGATAAACTGCTAATAACACCTGCTGGCTATTCAAATTGCAATGGAAGAGACCTTGAAGCCACAACCAAGCATGTCTGACATGTCTACATAGGAAGAAGCAATGCTCAATTGTCTCGTCCCTCTGTGCACATAAGGGACAAAGTGCAGACACCTCTGGACGAAATCTGTGCACCGGAATATTAACGCGCAGACAACGATGAATGATTTGCCACCATAAAACAGATACTTTGGGATGGAGTAGTTTATCCCATACCCATTTCCATACTGCTTTTTGCCGATCCCTGGGAATGACCAAAGACCACTTGGACGAAGGAGGCAAGACATCAGCATCAAGCAAGACCTTGTACATGGAATTTACCAACTTATCTGCTTTGACATGCTCATGAACTACCCACGGCTGGGGGTCATCCACTTGTGCTACTGGAGGAAGAATTGAAGACATCTTCTGCCAAATAGCTCGATCCCACCTTAAAAGGAGGAACTTAGCTCTAAACGCCTCCCATGTCAGCAACTGCCTTTGATTATTATACCAATCAGATATCATATGCACACTGGGCTCTCCATCGATTTGCGTCAATGGGTGGGTGAAAGCAACGGAGGACCACCATCCAATGGAATCCACCAACAACTTGCAGTCATGCTAGTGTGCGCAAGATGGTCAAAATTAAATAGAGATTGTACAGCAATCCTCTAAGAAATGGGGATGCATTAGGGTATGCCGTCAGTGGGTAGAACAGAGCCCAGGGGAAAAGTGGCCCGAGACCCAAAAGAAATGCACATTTGCAAAGACTGATAAACAAGGCGGGAACCCGGGGACTCATCCACATTATTCAAAATTCTCCAAATGAACTTAGAAATCATCACCTTGCTCTGCAAAAGAAAATTGATCATTCCAAGGCCGCCAAAATGCTTTGGCAACACGCGCTTTTCCCAACTGACTTTGACAACAGCACCCTCCTCTGTTCCCCCCAGATGAAGTTCCTGACAACCCTGACGAGAAGTTGTATCTTTGACTGTGGAGCCAACAACAATTCGTCCTGCCATGGAAAGGCCATGGAAAGCTTCGCTGCCATGGTGCTGCTTAAAACTGACTTAGCCACAACAATTCGTCCTGCCATGGAAAGGCCATGGAAAGCTTCGCTGTGGACCACCAAAAAAGGTGCTTTTCCAAGCCCTTAATGTTGTAAGGCTAAATGTTGGTCACCCTGAATAGTTGTTTGCACCATTGAAGGTTGCGCATCAATTTTTTATGAAAAATTCTCTAGCCGTTGATCTGGCATAAATCAAGGAATATGCTCAATACTAAAAAACGCAAATAGACAAATAAATACGATTTAAGAACAAAAGCTTGATTTAAAGTTAGCTCGTGTATTTAATAATTAGGGCACGAGCTTCTTAGCGCCTGGAGTTGATAAGACAGTCCACTCCAGGCTTATTACAATTTTTTTCTTCTACACTATTTTCAAGTGTCATTTTACAGCTCGCTCAATTAGCCCATAGTTCAATAATCATCCAACAAATACAGTGTAAAGAAAAAGAGCTGATGATTTATACAAACACAGCTACAACCTGCTACAAGCAGGAAGTCTGCTTTTGCTTTGACACATCAGTGTGTCATGAGTTTTGCCTGGAAAGGACAGGCATATGGAGTCTTCCATTAAGCATACAAGCATTGGTGTTAGGACTTCTGCCTCGCTTTCTCAATAAGAGGCTTCAATTGCTTTTTCTCAGCCAGAATTTTCAAGAAATTGAAGAGAAATGGGATGTAGTTATGTTTTCGGCGAATGTTCTCCGTTTTCCACTTTCTAAACTTCTCTTCCTCTAAAGATACCCTCTCTGAGACCTTTGCAATTTCGGACTCAACATCCGCTAATGAGTTCCTCAATTGCTCCACAAGAATAGAATCCACATCCATGCTATCTTCAGATTTAGGCTGTAAGGCCTCCAGCTGATCCCAAATGCTCATTTTTCGCCTCTCGAGTTCTGCCAGTTGCTCATCATAGATATCCTTCCTATTTTTTATGATTGCCATTAAATTGAACCTAATTTCACTCTTGGAGTACTTCTCTATTCTTTCTTGAATCACTGGCTGTACCATTTTTAACCACTCCATACTATCTGCACTCCCACTTCCACATTCCCCTAAGCAAATTGGACCCTCTTTTAGCCCGTCCAGTTCATAAAGTACACCATCTACAGGTAAATAGCTGATAAAATGATACACATCATCATCTTTGTCAGGAATTTTCTGTTCATCTGCCACAAAAGGCTCAGGTCTTGCAAAGCTATTGTGCGCAGTGCGTATTGCTTCACTGTTGTTAATAGCAAGTCCCTTAAGCTCGGGTGGAAATTCTTTTGTAAACTCTCGTAACATTGAAAGCTCAGGACCAACATCAATCTCAGGCCGATTCAATAAAATTGAAAGAATGGCTTGAGTCGCACATGCATTATTGATTACCTACAAACTCAAAACTTGTTAGTCACATCACTACCATAAGGTAATAACATCTAACACTTGAACAGCTATTAGTTCTCACCTGACTGGCAAAGAATAAATTTGGTTTATATTCTTTTAGCACAGGTCGTGTATCCTTTTCTCCAGGTCGCCATTTGAAAAGAAAGATTAAGCCATACAAAGGCCTACAATGAGAATAAAGGTAAAGTTGTAAATTTCTGTGCAAATGATTCTTATGTCTTTTTCTGTAGGATCATAAGAGAAAAACTGCCTTACCTTAACTGTGAAAGGGAATCCAAGTCCAAACTATACAACTCCTCCACCTGCAACCAACGTTGTAATTTAAAGACTTTATGTGTGATATTTCTTCACTTCAGACTAACAATAACAGCTGATGTAGGAACACAACATACCTGCACGCCCTTTACTTGCATTTGCTGAATAAGCTCCGTAAAAACTCCTGTTTGGAAGCATAAACAGGCTATAAGTTTATTAAAACATGAAAAAAAAAAGTAAAAAAGGGTCTAAACATGAAGCGAGGGCATCTTATGCCCCCGGATAAACTTAAAATCCTACTAACTCCTCTGTTAGGGCCGGATGCTAGATGAAATTTTTCCAAAAGTTTTCACCTGGAGAAGCTACAGAAAGCAAGCAGAACAAGGAAAAAAACCTGGGTCGGACTCGATAGTGCACCAAGACATAGCTGCTGCTTGAATGTAGTGCTGACGGCGCTAACAGCTAAGACCCTAATCGGCCAACCTCTGTCTTATCTGGGTTCCAGAATACGGTAACCAACATTTTCCACCTTTAGACCTTTTACTCCAACTATAAACTATCTATTTTTCCCTTTTTTTTTTACAGCGCCTCACAAAGCAGTGGGGAAGTTGAGGAGGTTATAACTTGCTATTGTTGGGTTTCTGGTTTTTGGGTAACCCTTGGGAGGTGGGTTGATGGAATATGCTATTTGATGCCAAGGGATGTACCATTTTTATAGCGAGATTGAAAATCCCTGCTCCATTATGTGGCGGCTCCTTTGTTGTCAATTGTCAATTGTTGTCAAACGGGGTTAGGGCGCCATCGGAACTACCACTGTGCGTCTCCGTTGGCTTCTCGTTGGTGTGCACATGTGTGAAGGAGCATCAGGAGTAGCTATGTCTGGCAGAGCTTGGTCTGTACTGTGAAAGGTTTCGTTGTTTATGGGGGTTATTTGGAAGAACCCACTATTTTCTTTGGATTTTGTAATCTCTTTGAGTGTGTAATCCTTAAGAACAAGGGGATCCCAAAAGAGGGTTTTGAAATAGGCCTTCAATTATGATTCTAGAAAGATATTCAGCTCATTTTTTTTTATTTTTTTTTTTTGAGGGTAAGTGTGTTTTTTGTTATTAATAATAATAATAAAGATACAGAGAGTCCCCAGTGGGACAAATAGGAAGCATTAGGGCTATTATATGGGTTCTCTATGCATCAATGATGTGTGTACTAAGGGAAGTCCTATTCCACAACAACATAATGGTAGAGAAACCCTATCTGGTCAGTTACTCAGATTGCTTTCTCCACTAAACTCAAGTTGTTCCACCATTAGACCTATCATGAAAGTCTAGGTCCTCAGAGCTCATCCAATGGCACTTAAAGTAGTTATAAAATCCTTCAATCTTACTAATTCTGTCCAATCCCTTATTGTAACTCATCCCCATCTTCCTGTGGTGGGACAATGCCATTAAAGCAACTTCCTTATTGAAAAGACTCTTAAGTTTCTCAATAGAGATGGATTGCCCCCCCAAAGTGACATCGCACCGATGTCTCCATATAATCCAGAGAGCCACACTAACCAGGGAGGCATCAATACAATCTCTGTCTGAGATCATAACAACATTCGGCCATCCAAGTTGATGCATATGCAGTCTCGTAATAGGGCATACCCAATACCAGAACTCAATAATTCTTGGACAGAAGAAGAGATGTGAAAGAGACTCGCTAGCCTGGCACCCAAGAGGACATAGGTCTGTAGACACAATACCTCTATGGACCAGCTTCACTTTAGTGTTGAGACCTCCTTGGAGAGCCTCCCATCTAAAAAATTGTATTCTCCTAGAGCATAAGGTTTTCCAGGAGTTTGCTAAGAGGAGCTTAGCCGCTGATCCATTCACTTGAAGCCTAGCCTCTGCTTTAAGAGGAGAGTCATCACAAAGGGCCCGATATACACTTGCAACATTGTATGTCTCCTTACCTGCACAGGACCACTTTTCCTCAGGACCAGTAGACCCTAAGAGAAGCTTAACATTACCTAGAATTTTTCGTAGTATCTTTCTATCACCCTCCCCTGCTCTTTGTACTTTGAGTCTAAATTCCATCCAAGAGATCCATCTATCGTTTTCCCAAAGATTGCGCAATTTTAAGATCCCATGGTCTCGCCATTTCTTAAAGATGCGAGGATGAACTAATGCCAAGGGACGTCCATTCTCTTCCCATACATGAATGTTCCAGAATATACTGGCTTTCCCAGCCTCCCGAGGTATAGTCATGGGGGAGCATACTGTTTGCACCTCCCTCCAAGCATGAAGAATACGCCTCATGACTGGGGAAGTGCCAGGGGCCACCTTAAAGTTACAAAAAGAGGCTCCTAGTTCATCCCTAGGAAGAGATGGTTTGCCTTGGATCTTGCACAGATCAAACCAGTGCTTAACAAATGCCAGAGCAGGAGATGTACCCCCTTGTAAAACTCGCCAGACAAATCTGGCCGCCAGAGCTTGAGCCTGCGTGAAAGGGTCCTTACATCCAATCCCTCCATCCCTTTTATCCCTACATAGCTCGGACCAAGCAACGTTAGCCATACCCCCCCAAATGAACTTTCTAATGATAACCTGTATTTGATTATATATTCCTTTCTGGGCTACCAACACTGACGAGGAATATATGTGAGAGCTGGCCAGAACATCATTAGCAACTGTAACTCTTCTTGCTACAGATAATCCTTTAGAGGACCATAACCCAACCTTTTTTCTAAGTTTGTCTAAAATAGGAGCCCAGAGACCCTTCATATTATCTGAGATAGAAAGGGGCAAACCCAATAGCTTAACTGTTTTCCCTGCAGCTACGACTGGGAAGCCCAATCCATTAGCACAAGGGTCAATATCTCCCTCTAAAGCCCATAAAATGGTACACTTGGTGGCATTTAGCCCTATGCCTGATATAACCTCAAAAGCAATCAATATCTCACGAAAGGAATGAAAGCTGCCATCGTCATACCTGAGGAACATAAAGGTGTCATCCGCATATTGCATGATTGTGAGTTTTTCGGCTTGATTCGGTAAAACCAGACCATTGATGCCCCCTTCCAGTACTTTGAGATTAACCATCCTTGTGAGAAGGTTGGCCATAATTAAAAAAAGGTATGGGGCAAGCGGGCAGCCCTGCCTAATACCCTTCCTGAGGTCAAAGAGACCAGAAGGTTCACCATTAACCAGGACAGATGCAGAGGCAAGTTTGTTCATTCCCATTGAGATGTCAATGAACTGCTTATTGAATCCCATGTGGCTCATCACTTCTCGCAGGCCATCCCACCTAAGTTACCTGCAGATTCGCCATTTCGTGGCACTTTATTGCCGATTACGACATTAGAATGGCCAATTAGATGTTTGCTAATAGGAGTGGTATCGACTTTGGGGCCAATTTAGTCCCAAGTGAGAACTAGATATGCTAATAGAATGGCCATTTAGGCCACTTGGCCAAATCCTGTAATGCCCTAAGTTTGCCAAATCTTAACTCATTAAAAGGCCCCCTCATAAATTCATCACTTATGGGCCCAACATTATTAGATTTTTTTATTCCTAAGTCCAACTAAGAAGAATTCCGCTCTTTTAGAAAATCAAATGTCGAGGCACTTTTCAATCCTCTTTATGAAGACTTCGACATCCAATTTTTGATTCTTGCTAACAACAATCTGCGCATTATTGAAATACATGGGATATGAATTCGTACAACATGTAACTTAAACACATTTATATAGGGTAGCGATTTCTTTACGTTTGGGCAACTAGCTCTATATTTAATAAGAATGTAGCTAAAATCGTCATTTGAGCTACACATTATTAGATATTTGGTTCAAAATTTGCCAATTAGGTTGCCGCCACATTAGAAAAAAATAGGAAAAATGGCCAATTCAGGCTACACTTTTGGAGGCATATTTTACAAGGAATGGCCAATTCATTATACTTATACAAAATTAGAGGTCCCTTAAAATTTTCCCTGACCTCAAGGAACCGATGGGTGCTGAAGGTTACGGTCTAGACTGCTGGACAATTGAAAGTAAGGCTTGATTTCATAAAGCAATAATGTCTACGAAAATCGTCGTTTTACTGTACTTTTGTTCTTTATTCTATATAAGAAGTATATATTATTCCCTTTAATACTTTTTAGCAAAGCAATGAATTTTAGAAACTAATGCAGCTGACTATAATTGTTGCTCCATACTTGCGTTTGGTGGGTATATGAATGTTACCTGTAAACTTTTTGTTAGAAGTATGGTACTTGTGTTTAAGATCCTTTTATTTTTTCTTGCGTGCTACCAACAAATCAACACAGTTTTTTAGAATATATACAAAGAATAGATCCGGTGAATGTAATCTTATCGTGATTATGAAGCCTTTTCCTTCTAGGCTATGTATGCATGTATGCATGCATGCATGTATGTATGTTTCTTTAGATTGTTTTATTTAGTAAGAGAGGAGAGGATTGATTCTCTCGGCTTAATCTTTAGCTCTTGCAAGTGTATCTTCCACTATGATTTTTTATCTGTAGCAATTTGCAGGAACTTCCTCCTCTTCCTATTTCCAATCTCTTCCAAGTCGACAGTTCGGCAAGAGAATCAATCTCTTCCAATCTCCCTTTGCTTGGTTCTTGCACCATTGTTGTAGTTCCAGCAAATGCTACTTCTTCTGTGCCGTGATCGCAAATAATGATCATGATGTTTCTGCATGCTTGAAAGAACTGCAATCTATGGCATATCAGATGGATGTTCAACTACCTTTTGAGGATGTTTTCTATGAGCCAGATCAGTGCGCTAATGTGTTTGCTCATACAAGTGATCCGGTGATTGCTATTTACAACTCACATTTGCAGTGTGTCCAAAACTTGGTTTCTTATGTGGTTATATATCAATTCAAGAGTAAGTTTGAGGTTGCCATATATAGTTTTGAATCGATGGGAAGGTGACGGCGTAGCTCACAGGCTAAAGTTTTGGCATTGCTTCGATATAGCCTGAGTATCTCCCTCCTCGAGTGTCCATTTCAAGTGATTTTTGGTGTGTTAGAAAGTCGATGCAGTAAGCTTTCTAATGATGTATGGCATCCGATGATTTCTACCCTGCTTTAGTTCTGAAATTGGTATCATCCATTTTAGCCTCCATGGTTACCGCTGCCGGTATAAAATTTTCCTCACAATTTACTGCTTCTATGGCCTCTCCAATACTGCCTCCCAACTGTTGTCTCAACCATCTTGCCTATGCCCCTACTCCTATAGATTTGCAACAATTCCCCCCTCCCTCTGTGGCTTGTTCTGTTTCTACTTCTTCATCTCTACCTCCTCCTTTTATGCCTCTGTTATTGCCTCAATTTGGTCTTCTCTTGCTCCCTTATCCTCTTCAGGCCTTTTGCCATCTTCTACTCTCCCTGCTGCTCTATAATTTACTCTACACATTCTGTGCATGTTACAGCTGTTGTAAATCTCATGACAGAAAATAACAAAAGGAGGTTGCATATATGAAGGAGTTACAGGCTCTTGAAGATCAGATGGTTGTTCAATTGCCTCCTGATAATGTGTTTTATGAAGCAGAAGTGTGCTTCTATGATTTTGCTCAAGTTGATGGCTTGGTTTGTGCATTTGCATATTATTGTTCAGCTTGCTGATGTATTTACAACCCCAGTAGAATTATTCTGCAACATTGCATGACCTTGTGGTGCCACTACATTAGCTATTAGAACATGTAACCTTATATTCTATCTTTTCATAAGTATTTGCTTTAGTGAATGCTAATGCATCTTCTATTTGGATAGAATAGAATATAATATAATAGAATAGAATAGAATAGAATAGAGTTTTTATCATCCACGCAGAAGTCATATTTGTTTAATGCAAATAATGGCATGAAAGCATGGAAATTGTTCCAAATCATGCAATACCTAAGTTGGTGACAAAGATTCAAGTTTTAGGGTGTTTTATAAATAAGAGATGAAGCATGTTGATAGAAACGAGATGCAAAAGTTGTCGGGTCCAAAGGTAACTAACTGGCAAGGCCTGTAATAAGTTCAAGTTATTTAAGGAAAACAGCAAGGAGGAATTCCTCTCACTTTACAATAAAATACATGAGCATAACAGGGTTATTGGAGGGCAGGTACCCCAAGCATCAGGTGGTTGTCGAGCTTTTGTAATCGTGCAAAATTAGCAGCAAGAAGTAGAACAATTTCTAAAAATGGTGCAAGCTATGAGCTGGAAAATGGCACATAAAGTGTTATTCTTGAAATGATTGTGTCCCCAAATGCGCCCTTCATTGCTGAAGGTTAAGGATGTCAATTCTAAAATAAAAATACCAAGTAAAGTTCAACCTAATTTTTACCTACTTTTTATGATTCAGATAATTTGTTTTATGGTGAGATTTTATAGTTCCATTCTTGGTGTGTCTATTTGCTCGTAGATTATATTTTGTAGCTGCAATTGAAGCTCTAGATGTGAAGAACAAAAGTTGAAGTTATTTTAGCGAGTTAGTAGTATGTAGTTGTTAGTTTGAAGTTGCTAACTAACTGTATGCATGTAACACATCAAAGATTTGTTGCGAGAGCTTTTGCGAGCATAACTTATCAAATATTGGTTATCTATGTTCAGGTTGAATAGATAGAAGGGAATGCAAATGGACACACTACCAAAGTCTTTGCAATGATTAGTTGAATGTCTATTTTCATATTTGTTATGCCATTTCATATTAAAGAATATCTAAACGTGGAGCAGAAGCGAAAGGGAAGATTTACAGCACATATTTCTACCCCCGCATCCATACCAAGTGTTGAGGAAAAGAAGCTTCTGCCAAGACGTCTGAGCACATAATGCAAGATGATTCCAATACTGAAAGTAAAAATTTTGATGACAATGTAAAGTTGCCACTTGAATTTCTTCTTTCTAAGTAATGTATGCGTTTTCAAATTAGACGACTTGCAACATCTTAATTTAGCTGCACTTTTTTTTGAAATGTAAGTCTTCATTTGCAAGATGCTAATTCAAAAATTATTGTAAATATAGCCCGGGGGGGTTCACCTCTATATTAGGGGCATATGGCATGTGCGTGCATCAGGTCGGGAGAAACCCCTACGTATCCAGCTCGCCCTCCATAGAAAACCCTATGTATACAGTCTTGTGTTGTCGAAGCAGAATACCCGATTCCATACTTTTACACCGAGTCTAAGCACAATTTACCCTACCCTTGACCTTATTTTTACGTCAAGTAGATTATTCATGTAGCATACCCTCTACCTTACATTTACCTCCAAGCTACGAATGTTGCAAGCTCCACAAATTTTGTCAAATGCCAATGCTAACGTCATCAGTCATCAATCTTGTTAATTTGGGATTTTCCGGTCTGGACAAAAATATTTTTGGAATTTTGTTTTACTTGATTTCCTAAGATTTTAAAGAGTTTCGACGGCCGGAAAAAATTCCGAGTACCCAAAAATCGAGACAAATTAATTTACTAAGGTTTTGGATTACGATTTTGAAGGGAGGGGATTTCATTTTAACTCCACCTTTGTGGAAACAGATTTTCTGGGTTCGAACATTTCAGAACACAGCCGCAATTCTTGCACCCTGCTTCCTCCTCTTCTTGCAGCGCCGCAAAATCTCTGCCTGCCATCGTCAGATCAATAAGCTCAAAGCAGAGACAATAATCGGCTGTCATTTAAGCGTTGTGGATAGCATTTCTTATGTGGGATCGACTCAGCAAGAACAAACCCTATGGAGCTCATTTCGGCAGCTCCAAAACATATTTCTGGTGCAGATTGATTTGGATTTCTTGATGCCAGGTTTGAAGCTCCCAAATGCCATGTGTTTTTTCTGAAATGATGTTTCAGAATGAAAATTCCTAAATATTTCTTCTTTGAATATTTTTGTTGAAAAGGATTAATTTCGGTGTGCAAATTTGTGAGTCATTCTGTCTATTACTTTTAGCCCAGATGGTTCTTGATTGCCATGTTTGAAGAGTGAAGAGGTTAAAGTATTAAAGAAATTTGTGGGTCATTTTTCCTACTGTTCTTGATTGGCATGTTATGTCCTTGCAGAATCATTTCTACATAAATCAAATCTGTATTCTTAAATACCTTTTGAAGGGATGTAGATTGAAGAGTGGACGAAGTAGAGGTTTAAGAACTAAAGAAATGGAGGTAAGAAGTTTTGCTTCTAGCCTAGCTGACTCTTGATGTAATATTCTGTGCCCTTGCAAAATCATGACTTTATGTTTCTATAGGAAAATTCAGAAGATCAGAGAAATACATAAAAGAATTTGTTTATTATCAGAATCTTCATCTCCGTTTTTTAAGACGATCCCACATATCTTCAGGTGGAGGTACAAACACCTACTGTGCCCTTTGCTTTTCAGATCTCCATCTCTGATGGTAATAAGGTAAGCCAATTATTGTCCCTGATTGCTTAATTATAATGTCCTGTGCCTTGCAATCAATGCTTTGTGTTTCAATAGGAATATCCATTGTGTTTCAATAGAACTATCCAGAATATCAGAGGAATACATAAGGTATTTATTTATTATTAGAATCTTCATCTCCAATCTTGAAGATGATCCCACATGAAATCTTCATGCGGAGGTAAAAAGATCTATTGTGTTTCTTGCTTTTCAGATCTCCATTTTTTATGGTAACAAGGTAAGCCAATTATTGACTCTCTTGATGTACACATTCTGATTGGATTTGATATATGATTCTTCCAACCGTTTAATATAATAGGGATGGATTGTATGGCTTGCTTAGTATGGACATGAAATCTGCCACCCATGGCCATATAAAGGTTGCATCATGGTTAGCAGTGTAAGTTCATTAGACAGCCTTTGCATTGTATGTAATAAAATGATTGTGACATATTTCTGTTAACATGAAAATGATAGAATTTATAAATTTATCTTTCGTGTTGTCAAAGTTGTGATTTTATGTATCGCATTGAGCGTTCAAGATTCTTTTTTTTCCATACAGGGAGTTTTTTCATGGAGGGATTTCTTCTTTTGGCGATCTAAAAATTCTTTTTAACCAGACGAAGGATACTGAGAGAATGTCTAGAAGCTACGCTATCATATTTTAGCATTATAAGCCATTACCCCAGGAGCTTATATGTTTATTGGGCAAGCCAGTTACAAGTTATGCATAAATCGATCTTCAATAGAGGTATGTTTCACATTTGTGTTGTCAAAGTCTCATTTTCTTTCATACTTCCTGCCTCAATCCTTAACCAGTCTTTTGGCATCTGCCTTATTGCTATTGCCACTTGACACAATGCCTATTTTTTTGCTGATGTTTCTGATAGTATAGTTTCTTTGTAGGACTAAGGGAAAAAAAAGTTGTGTTCATGATTCTTCAAAATTTGGTACGTATTTTGAGCAACAATGCTTTTGTATTTTCTTGAGCTTTAGGTTCTGTATGCCATGGTTACACTGTTTAGATCTCCTTCTAAAATGCTTGGATCATGTTCATGGTCTTCAATTTGTTAGTTTCTTATTTTAATATCTACAAGTCTTACGCCATATTTTATGGTTTCGGTTGCGCTTCACTGCTACTAAAAATCTGACTTGATGATTTTGAGACCACTTGCAAGGACAAGTCTGTGACTTTTTTTTGTGCATGTCTGCTTAATCATTCAGATGTAGATAACACATGTTTCAAAGTGTTAAGGCCTAAGATCAATTTCATGTTAGCTCTCTTAGTGATCGAATCCCATCGAATCATGCATGCAAGAAACAAATGAACTATGGTGGAAAGGTTGGTGATAGCCAATTTTGGAATAGAGTTGTTTATAGTGCTATGGGGATAATTTAGAGTAGAAAGGGAAGCCAGTTGTAGTGCTATGGGCACATTTTAGAGTGGAAAAAGTAGCCATCTAGAGTAGTTCATTCTTTGCTTTAACCATGAATACTGATTTTGGTCTTCTGTTTTATATAGCATTTTTATTCTACTGTTGTTTCCTAGATGGATGTAGCTTACAACATTTGTCCAGTCAGGTTCTGTGTTCTTAGGGAGTCAATGCATAATGTTTGTGCTACATTGTTTCTTTATGCAGTTAGTTTATTTTAGCTTTGTCTGTTTAGTTGAAACTAAAGCCTGCAAAAAGAGCATTGGAAGCATGAAAAGCATCTATTGAATGGTCTGCATGCTTCATCTTTACTATTGAAGGATGGACTTAATTTACAGTGCAATAGAGAAGCATTGTGGCTTGATTGTTGGTCTGGCTCTGCACACGTCCTCTCACACACGTCCTCTCACAGACAATTCAACATCCTTCCTTTTTCTATTCAGGATTGATGGGGAAATACAATATAGAAAAGGATGAAGGACGTATGATATTCCCATGGTGTTATGAGATGACAATCTTATAGCTTAATGACAATATCTTGATCTTCTCAGTAATTTGGCCGTCTATAATAAACTAGTTTCTATGGTAGCAAATAACTCTATTCTTGCAGTTTTAGTGGTGCGATCACCTCAAAATTGGTTAACTGCTCTGCCTAGAGATTGGATCTCAAATCTACTGTATTAATAGGAAAAATTCTGGTCTAGCTAGACAAATGTTATCCTTTTTGGTTCTTTCGTGCTTCGGCAGCTACAGTTCATGCAGGGTTTTTTAACAACTCAGTCTTTAGAGTTGTGCATCAACTCAGTTGTTTAGACATTTTATAATTTTTTAGGGTGTAATGCTTTGAGATGAGTATGCAAGTGATTTAAGAAATTTTGATTTGCTCATCATGCTAAGGTCGTTTTCTGTTATTCAACAAATGGATATGAATTGCTTTAAACCATTGGATATTTACATACATTCTTGCTTTTCCAGATAGTACACACGCAGTATGTAGGTGCTCCAGTTATGTGGATTCTTCCAGAATCTTCAGAGCCACCTCACTGATCTTGCAAACAACTATGTGCCTACAAATGTGGAGGTCCATTAATATGCATCAAGGATTATCTTAATCAAGGTGAATCTGTACTCCTGAAACATGTTATTCAATGATTTGTTGTGTTTAGAGAGTGTAATCTTAGAATATTTGTCGCACATAAATCATCCGTGTTGACACCTGAGGATTGTATTCTTCAGCCATATGTTTCCCTGTTTAATAGCGTCTAAGAATTACACTAAGCATGCTAGCTAAAAGGCATACAGATCCATGCATTTCTCCCTTGATCCATGGCTTTCTCCCTTTTAAATGGAAAGTTCTTTACGATGTAGATTATACATTATAAAGACGCAGACACGAAAGTTGAGAAGGAACTTAAAAATCTATGGGGAAGGAAGATTTTCTTACCAGATCGCTTGAATGGGAAGGGTTGGACATAAATGATTTGGAAGGTTGGGGTCTAAATTCTTTGCTCACGGATCCCTGCATGTAATATAATATGCTTCATTGGAAAAAAAGAAAAAGACGAAAAAAGAAATAATTTTGTATAATTGATCCCAGACCCTACTGTATTCCCAGAGCATGCAAATTGTCTGCATCAGTATTTCTGAACATAAATGGTTACTCTATAGATTAAAGATTGCATCATATTAAAGATTGCCTATTGTCCAGCCTATATCAGAATATATTGCATGGGAACAAAATTTATGAATTTATCTTTATTTTTATTAACGTGTTTGCCAGAGATCTTCTCTTTTACAAAAACGCAATTAGCATACATTCAAACTGATAATCTCTGGTCTTCTTATTGAATGGATGAAAATTGCCTGCATGTGCACCTTTGCAGATTTCTCCATTATGTTCCCTTTCAAACGGACATTAAGCTTTCTTTGTTTCAATTCATGTTTTCAGTGGGCATTGTTTGAATTCATGTTTTTAGTGGTGCCCATATTGACGAGTTTCTGAAGATCCTACATGTGTCTTTTGCAGATTTCTCCAGCGTGTTCCCTTTCAAACCTGAACCTTAGGCTTTCTTTGCTTCAATTCACATTCTTAATGGTGCCCAATTGAGTTTGTGAAGACAAATCTCTAGATGATAATGGTAGTTACACATTTTAACTTAAGGCCTGCAATTCCAAAATCAATTAAAATCTATTTTGCTGTGTGAAAACAGGAAGTTTGTTCTCAGGCATAATAATCAAAAGTTGTTTGCATAGCATGTTGTTAGGAAGGCAATTGTTTTGTGTTGTCCTTTGTAAGACGAATTGTCCTTTGTAACAAGGGCTACTGCAATGCATATTGCCATGAAAAGACTAAAGAACATAGTACTCCATTTTAAACTTTACTTTTAAGTATCTCTCCTACATGCTTTGTTTATGTCATAATTTAGGTATGCTTTGTGCTACCTACATTTCTTGATGTTTGTGGAAACATGACATATTGAACTTCAGCAAATTCTACACTCAAATGGTGCATACAGGTGCATCTGGTTTTAGAACAAATATTACTTTTTGAAGTCAATAATCACATTGTACCATTAATGCACCTGATTGAAACAGTTCCGTCAGCTTGGATATTAGCCATTGTGCACTGGCACATGTCAAGAGAGTAATATTTTCTGTTTCCATGACCAACATCTCGAAAATCTCCTGTTCTTGGAAAAGAATCTCCAGGTCTATAAAATAAAATTGTCTTGACACAATTTGTTGTATAGAAGGTTTCTTCTACGCCATCATAATAGAATAGAATAGAATATGATTTTATCGTCCACGGAGACCAACAATGCATAACAATGTTGACGTAAATTTTTGAGCATATTGTCATTCACTTAGCAAATAGTGTGTTCATGATATATGTCAATAATGTTTATGTGATAAAACAACTAAGCTTATTGTCATGCAGAAGTGATGGCTGGTCCTGTGATGAAACGACTATATAGACATTGATGGCTGGTCCTGTGATGAAACGAGGGCAACGAGAGCTGTTGGATAGGCATATTCACCCCTTATTCTTTAATCTACACCGCACACAAAATTCCTCGTTTGTGGGGTATGGATGTATAGAAATTGTGATACTGTATAACAAAATTTGCATAATACTATAAGATTTCAAGTAATATACTATATGGTGTTGATTTTGTACATGCAAAACATAATTATAAGGGCTCTCGCTGCCCTACGTCACCCCCCGTGTGAATATGCACCTAAACAAAAGGGGGTTTAAGGGGGAATTTAATTTTAATGCGTGTAATGTAATGGTTTGTGTTATAGGTTAAAAATTTTTTTTGCCCCTTCGGGGCAATAAAAATTGCCTAAGACAGAATGTTGTGCACATCGCTATAGGTTCTTGTGCCTAAGACAGAATGTTGTGCACATCGCTATAGGTTCGTGTGCCTAAGACAGAATGTTGTGCACATCGCTATAGGTTCTTGTGCCTAAGACAGTGTGTTCCTACAGACTATATCTCTAAAAGAGTGGTTTCCAACTAAAGAAGAGCAAACAAATCCTGTGAAACCTAAATATTTCAGTCTAAATATTTTGAAAGGGAATAAAAACATGCCTCAACCATACGCACAACTAATACAAGGCTTGCATTAAGAAGTCAAATTTTGAAAAGGATATAGACCAAGCTAACAGATAATCCACATAATAAATATGTAGGAAAATCTTAGTTGAAGAAACATGTCCAGAAATAGGCATGCATACTAATCCACATAATAAATATGTAGGAAAATCTTAGTTGAAGAAACATGTCCAGAAATAGGCATGCATACAAATTGCAGGCTAAATTCTCAGAACATATCCAAATGAAATGGATTGTAATGGATACAGATCAAAAACCTTCATGGCAGAAGATGTGCCCAGAACAGTTGAAACCAAATAGTCCATGGCAAAGAATAGATGCACCAACTGAAATGGCCAAAAAAGATAAGACCAAGGAAGCCTCTGATTCATAAGTGAAACCAATCTGCAGCTATTAGGTCTTCTTTTCTCTGCCCATTCTGTCCTCCAAAACTCAGAATCTGTTTCCCTACACAACATGCTCTGCCAATGCCAGGACCTTAACCAGTTTTTGTTAGCGTAGCTCGGCTGCAACAGGACCAAACATACGAGTTTTGATTGGTTCGCCCTGCTTCTTTATTAGCACAATTGCATTCTCCTCGAACTTAATTTGAATGCCATCGCTTCTGGGCCGGACTTCTTGCTTGCAATATAAACCAAAATCCAAAACAAGATTTAAAAAACTATGAGCAGGTTCCTAATAAAAAGACTACTCTGTAAACCACTTCTATTAATGTGAAGATGAACTCGCCTGCCCTCTGATAAAGCCTTGGCCTGGCCACAGCTTCTCAATAAATAAGAATAACCAGAGGCATCATTGTAAAATCCTTGTTCATCTAGAAAATCCACTGCCTCTTCTGTCTAGCCCTTGCATCATCGAAATTAGCTACCATGGATTGTATCTGAGGTTCTAGCTCTTCTGAAAGGAAGCCTCTGTATGAGCTTGCATGCAAACATTTGCCTAGCGACAACGAGTAGAATAAAGCCCAAAGAAACAACGGCTCCATAGATGGCGAACCAAATGAGATATACATGAGAAAATGGTATGATCTCTGATCTGCAATCAGACTGGAGGTTATGATGTTCAGACAGATTTTCCTACAGCCACCATATCCGTAAAACCTGGGTTATCATCATCACCGAAGAAGGCCTCAGAATCAAAAATCTTCTCCCACAAATCCGTTCTTGTATCAAGCAGATAAATCATCGAGTGGTCCTCTACTAGCAGAAAAAAAGATCCGTCTTCTCTGGCGATAATTCTGTAGATAATACAAATCAGCCTTTCCGTCTTATATGAGACGAGCAATAAGGGCATATCTAACCATTCATTCAATACCGGATTGCATAGTGCTAAAGATTCAACACCGGATTGCATAGTGCTAAAGATAAGAAACCAGGCGCCACCTTCACGAAGCAAACCAAACCATGCTCAGAAGAAAAAAAAGGGGCAGAAGAAGAAAAAGGACTGTAAACAGAATAGAGCACATCCTTCGGCTCTGCTTCTTCAGCTCAGCTCTGCTCTGCTTCTTCCGCTATGCATCCGGCTACACAAGTCAGAGAAAAGCCTTCTTGGGTCGCAAAGTTCCTTGGCCTTCTCGGTTCGTGCTTTAGTAGAGAAATTTGGTACAAAACCATAGAACCCTAAAATGCATTTGGTCGAGCCATGCATTCATATGTGAACCATTGGAAGTTGGCACTAAAATCAAGGCCGGCGTATGCGCACTCTAGATGTACCGATTAGTACGTCTCATAGAATACCGTCATCAAATCATATAAAAACCTTAAGGAAAAATGTATAAAAATACAAAAGAAACCCCCTGTTATTTTGCTACATATTAGAAATTGATGGATGACGGCTCCTCTCCTCTTACTCCAATTGCTGTGACAAAACCAACTTGCATAGTTTTCATTGTTTTCATTCTATGTAGATAAAAGGACATGATACAACATAATTATTTGTCTATTTGTTTTAGTGTGTATTTGATAACTCTTTATGGCAACATCAATCGAATAAATAATTTTTAATGAAGAACTATATGCGATTATACCATATCAGTCAGAGGACAACACTGGGCCTTTGCCACACTTGGATCATTAGAGTCAAAAGGTCAAATGGGCAATTATAGTGGAGATGTGATGTTTTGGGTAGTCTCATCAAATGGGCAATTTAAAGGTGTGAAATTCGATGCGAATTACTTAATTTGTGGCAATGATCCATATTTTATCCTTTGTGTGTTTGGATTCTTGGCATACACCCTGCAGCAGTAGTCCATGACTGCCGGATGCTACAAAGCTGCCATGCTCATGATCACAAAACAAGAACAAGACAAGGAAATATGTACAAAGAATGAAGGGGAACGTGGCCAAATGAGGCTCTCCAAATATGAGATAAACCTGAGTACAAATGAAGAGGCTCCGGTCTAATATAGTGTAGACCGCAAATCTGAGCCGTACATCTAACTAAATCTAATCCCTACACTTATGTTAACCTAATCATGTCAAGTGTCAGTCTGCCACCACTGACACCTAACATGTGCATGCACCTGACATGTGCATGCACAATGTTAACCACTAGGTGGTTAACACTGCCTCCCCCTAAAAGTTTTTAGCACGAAAACATGTACAGACTTTCATAAGACAAGTCTGACATTTACAACATGGTGCCAAAAATTAGGGGTAAAAATAATGGTAATGGTTGGGTTGTGTCGCCGCAAAAGATCGTCATGAATGCGTTGAGGACGAATAAGATCCGATGGAATGTCGATGGAGAACATGGATCATAGGAACATGGGCCAAAAACATAAAGACCATCCCCTTATATTATGGGTAAGTCCATTGGAACAAATATTGCCCAAAAGTTCACGAAAAAAGCTTAAAAACAATGATTATAGGGAGCCTTCAAAACGTAAGCACCTGAAAAGTATCCCCCGTGATCGACCATAGGAGAGCGTGGCTATGCGTCACAATATTTGTGCAAAGCGTGGATATTGAGCAAAAAGCGTGGGTGGAGCGTGGACTTGGCGTGGGCGGAGCGTGGCGTTTTGAATAGCGTGGGCCGTGGAAAGAAGCGTGAGCCGTGACGCTGATAACAGCTGGTGTGGGCCTGGCGTGACGCGCCCGTGAGCGTGACCATAAAAATAGTTGAAAGTCTTGGCGTATCTCAGCCATTGATCCTTGTGCGGCTGCATCATGGCCATCGAACCAGGAAACCCTAAAATGTGTTTGCTCTATTCCAGAGAGGCAGCTGTGTGCGGCGGCCTGAGTTTAGGAAGTTGCTAAAGACCACACAAGCCCTGATATAGTGCCGAAATTTAAGCTGGAATGGATTTGAGCAGAGAATAGTTACTATATTTGCATGTTGCTGCAGGATGGACGACCGGATGTGCAAGCAAATGCGGTTTGGAATGAAGAAATGGCAATGGGAAGGATGATTGGATGTTTTTCCTGCAGATTGCGATCGTATCTGGGCTTCAGGGCACAAATCTGATGGCTAGGCTTTGAACTGTGCTTGCTGACAGATGATGCAGACCAAAGGGCGGATAAGGCAAGGGTAACTCCGACTGCTTCTTGTAATATGCAAATATTTGGCTGGGAAAATGTCGAAATAGAGATATATCTGAATGTCTGTGCTTGACTCTGCTCCTACGGCTGTGAAATTGTTCATGAAAATTGCTGACCTCTTCTTATTTGCAGATGCCTCAAAGCCATAGATGACATATGGAGGAACAGGTAAAGTTTGTTCTGAAAAGATGTGTGTGCTCCACTCACAGCTGGAAATTTGATATACTAATGGTGCTTGTATGCAGAGGAGGGAGACTGGAGAGTTTGAATAAATCCGTCCGAATGCTATGTGTGCAGATGTGCTTACTGGAATATTGCTCTGCAGCCTGTATGGTTAGATGAATGGGGGCTAGCCACAGTGCTGGCCCTCTTGAAAAATTCAATAAGAATTACAGCTTGATACGATACTGAAGAGATGCAGGTGCCTTGAGAATTCTTGCTTCAGAACCACGAAAGTTGGGGGCTAGCCACAGTGCTGGCCCTCTTGAAATAAGCGGAACAAGAAAGCTTCTGAAGTACTGCCTTTGCCTTGGAAACGAAATATTTTTTGTTGTGCCGAAGCACGATTTTTGAGAAAACTGAGATAAAAAAACAGAGGATAATGGAAAAATCATGATATTTTGACAATTTTTCAGCAAATAAAAGAGAAAAGAGGATCAAACTCTTGATTTTTCTGAAGATCTTGCAGAGAGGAGTGCTGTCACCACTCCAGAAATCCTGAAACTGCAAACTGTGCTTGCTGCACTTGAAAAAACAGAGTCTTGAGAACAGATTTACGAAATTAAATTTGATCAGCTGGCAGAATCATCAGCTGTGTGGAAAACAAACGCCTCCAAGCGGATACACAAATCGACTTGGTTGGGTAAACTAAGGAAACCTAACAGGGGAAGAATAGTATACAAGAAGTCGTCAAAACGGGGAAAAATTGGAGCAGCAAGACAACAGCAAACAGCAAGGGAGAAGAAAGTGATCACGAGCGAACCCGGCATAACGGCGCCAATGTTTGGATTCTTGGCATACACCCTGCAGCAACATGCCGGATGCTACAAAGCTGCCATGCTCATGATCACAAAACAAGAACAAGACAAGGAAATATGTACAAAGAATGAAGGGGAACGTGGCCAAATGAGGCTCTCCAAATATGAGATAAACCTGAGTACAAATGAAGAGGCTCCGGTCTAATATAGTGTAGACCGCAAATCTGAGCCGTACATCTAACTAAATCTAATCCCTACACTTATGTTAACCTAATCATGCCAAGTGTCAGTCTGCCACCACTGACACCTAACATGTGCATGCACCTGACATGTGCATGCACAATGTTAACCACTAGGTGGTTAACATTGTGCACATCATCTTTATCTTTAGTCATTAAGCATATTTGATCACTTAATTAGTACTATTTACCTGGCACAACTACTACACCTTCACAACTCCAGGTACCCAAGGAGGAAGATAAATATGCTTGGTTGTATTGTGCATAAACAA
This sequence comes from Isoetes taiwanensis, assembly GCA_021234155.1. Taxonomy (NCBI): domain Eukaryota; kingdom Viridiplantae; phylum Streptophyta; class Lycopodiopsida; order Isoetales; family Isoetaceae; genus Isoetes; species Isoetes taiwanensis. Next base: position 11,205,280 of record JAJEKV010000039.1, read on the forward strand.
ATGTGGCCAACTCCAATGTAATCACATCCATCTATCCATCCATCCATCCATCCATCCATGCTCTTTTGGTTGTATTGTGCATAAACAAATGATCCATCCATCCATCACTCACTAGCGGGAAATGCTATTTTAATGTTAAAGTTGTTCAATGGCCAAGATTGGATATAGATGATTGTGAACTAAGGGCTCTTATCAAAAACCCTATTGATCATGAATTGCATAAGATCATGACGCTATTTCTGGAGAATGATCAATGCCTATTCACTAATCCAATTACCACAATCTTGGCAAGGCTATTCTTGATGATTCTGCATTCTTGGAGTTCCAAATTTTTCCATTGTGGGTATATTCTCGCATTTCAACATTGGCCAGTCCAAAATTATATATATAAATGCATAAATTATAAGCATGTGTTGAGGGGAACAAAACCAGGTCCAGTGTTCGGTATTTACTAGCACATAGGTCATATTCAAAAAATCACATGCTCTCGAATTTTAACAATGTTAGGTTATGACCTATTTATATGTGGTCCAGCATAACATAATCAAGTTTAAATCCAGAATACCACATACACAAAATCTATATATTGAATTCGATGTCAATGAATCATTGCCAACTCATGCCAACAATGAAACAACCACCTCTTCAAATTGTTACTAAGCCCGGCAACGCCGGGCACCATAACTAGTATTAGTTGAACTTTGATTTTGAGCATGCATGTGCTACATAACTTTGTTGTTCGAGAAATGCATTGCCCAAGATTTGCATGAGTATAAATAACAATTGTGATGTTAACAACAGCAATTAATGCAATTCACATCATGTTTATTTTTGTTGTTAAATTTGTCTTAAAGGAGATGTATTAAATGAATTAAACAAATGATTCATGAGCAAACACAAAATTATAAAGAATAGAAATAGAATAGATTTTTCAGCGTCCACGGAGACGGATTGGCCTATGGGACCCAAACAAAAAGAGAGTAGGAAGCGTATTACTGACAGGATTTAAAAACCCTCGCCCCGAAGGGTTTTCGAGGGAAAAACCTTAGTAGTAATAAGTATGCTGGCACGATGTACAATTGTTCAATACCGTCCCGGAGGACACAACTGAGTCCGTGCATCCATAACCTCTTGGAGATATGACCCCAACAAACCCACTGACGCCTCAATAACTCATGCAACGGTTGGCCAGACACTAGTAATCGAACATACCGCTCTCGGATATGGGCAAGCGCTGGGCAGATCTGGAGGGCATGACATTCATCCTCAATGGCGCCCTGGTGGCAACACTGGCAAAGCCTTTGCTCTCGTGCTTCCCGAGCCCAACGTCCTGTCTCAATGCGGAGGCGATGTGCACCCGTGCGAATGGAAGCTATAAGTCTGCGCTTCTTCATGGGCAACTAGGTGTACAAGTACTGGTGTGGGCCTCTCGTGAGCCTGGGATTGACTTGCTGCTGATAGTGTGCCAGCTTAATGTGCGTCAGAGCATCTGCATCCCAGAGCTTGCGAAGGAAAGTAGCATCTAGATATAGCTTAAGTGCCTTGTGATCTTTCTGTGTCTTTACATGCACGCATCTATTTGCCTGTACACCCCAGCGTGAGAACCACTGAGCTTGCTTGTCCTTCCAGCAGGCTTTCAGGCGTTGGGGACCCATCGCCATTGAGAAAGCAAGGTTGGGCAAACGTGTATCACCCATAGCGACCACCTTCTGGAAGTAAATGATATGGCATTCTAATGCAGCACGTTGAAGGGGTAGAAAACTTGTCTCCTGGAGTAGGATCTGGTATGGAACTGTGGGCTTTACCCCAAGGGCTCGTGCCAAGAGGGCTTTACTTTTGACCGCCGAGGTCATTCAGTGTTGAGGGATATCACCGGACCCCACACTACGCCCCATACAAAAGGACCGGCTCGACCAAGGCCCGAAACAAGTGTATTTGGTGGCCCTGGGCATACAACTCGCTTTGTGGTGTTGTTCTCGCATGGCATATAGTGCTTTCCAACCCGCCGCGGACCCCATGGCGATGGCAAAGCATCCCAATGGGTGGTAGTAGAGAACTCGATCCCCAAGTACTTGTAGGTCGAAGCCACCTCTACATCTTGTCCCTGGTAAGTAAATGAAGGAAGCCTTGGCTGACGGGATGATGAAACTAGCAGCACCCTAGTTTTGGCCAAGTTAACTCGCATGCCAGTGAATCGGCAAAAAGTGTCAAGAGCATCCAGGTGATGTTGCATGTCCTCTGGAGTATAGGCCAGGAGGTTGACATCGTCAGCATATATGAGTTGCCAGATTGTGTGATGCATGAGATGGGCGCCCGCACCTCCATGCTCAAAGAATCAATCTTCCAGCTGGTCAATGTATAGGCCAAAGAGTGTGGGGGAGAGGAGAAAACTCTAATGCACTCCAATACTACTGATTACCGGCTGTCCTGACGATGTGATACGGCCTGAGCATGCCTCGTAGAGCCTATACACTGCATTCTGCAAGTCAAGGGGGGTCCCCAGCTACCACAGTCTGTCCCATAACCTGTCTCGGGGCACTGTGTCAAAAGCTTTTGCGAAATCCACGAAACAACAATACAGGTTTTGTCGGTGATTCCTGCTATCCTCAACCAATGTGTGCAGAGTGAAGATATGATCAATGGTGGAATGCCTGGGCCAAAAACCTGCCTGTGTGAGAGCTCGCACATCTGCCTCCTCTGCCCATATTGTCAGCCACTGCTCAAGGATGCCAGCCAACAGTTTTGCAAAAAGAGAGCTGACCATTATATTACGATAGTTGGCCGGGCATTGAGGGGAAGGTCCCCTGCCTTGTATATGGGCACAACTCTACTAGTGGTCCACTAGCGAGGGAAGCCTTCTTGCAGTGCTTTATTGAATAATGCCGTGAGGATAGGCACCAATGGAGGCCCATCCCATTTCAGAAGTTCCGCCTGCATGCCATCTAAATCTGCGGCCTTTCCATTAGCTAGACGTTGTAGGCCCATGATGATATCCCCTTCTGTGATGACCAGAGCCATGCCTATCTGTGGAGGGACTGGTGTCCGGCCCCCGAGCGGGTCGTAAAGTTGTTGCAAGTACTGTACCCATTATTCCGAGGTGATTGAGTGCCCCAAGATTGCACGATCGTAGCAGGCCACCCCGCCATGCCCTCGCTTGCCTGTGCACTCATTGAACACTGAGAAATGTAGATAGCCTGGGAGGTTCGACAGTCTGTGCCCTGCATATTCCCATGTTTCCATGAGGAAAATGAGATCCATATCTGGTGCAATAGAGTTGAGACTCTCCCCTTTCTGCCAAGGGAAGCCCCGACAGTTCCAAGATACATCCAGAGGCACAGTTCCTATTTGTTGGCATTTGATGTAGACGCTCGATGATCTGTTCGGTTCGCGGGGAGCGATTAATCGTGCTAGAGCGGCGATTCGGTGAGCGATTGGAGCAGCGGGAGAGGAGATGCGATAGGGGTACCGGTGGCGATAGGTGAGTACAACAGCTTGATGCATTGCATCGGTGACCTCAGCGCTGGCCTAAAAATCTGGAAGCTTGCCTCGGACCGGGCACGCAACACCCCTCGACGACGGGCCCCCGACTTAAGCAATTTCTTTGCCGGTGGGTTTCTGTTGCATCGGAGTAAGATCATGGTCGAAAGAAGCTTTTTGGAATAGGTTGGAATGGGATTGGACACAAGAAAGAAGCAGAAGGCGACGTGTGCTAGAACCTGGGACACTCTATTGGCGCGCCATGGGTCACCCAGCGAATTTTGAGTGTGCTAGAACCTGGGACACTCTATTGGCGCGTCATGGGTCGTCTTAGTGAGAGAAGGTGGGCCAAGGCACTAGAGAGAGAAGGTGGAGCAAGGCGCTAGAGAGAGAAAGTGGAGCAAGGCGCTAGAGATAAAAAAAGAAAAGAGGATTCGGGCATTATTTGCACAGACATATGTTGACGCTTATAAGAGCTTATGGAATGTGTGTATAAATTAGCATGGGCAATACTATCCAAATGGTAGAACCTAATTGTGGGCTACATTATAAGAGCTTATGGAATGTGTGTATAAATTAGCATGGGCAATACTATCCAAATGGTAGAAAAAAGCTTTATTTGAATCTCTACATCATTGAACCTGAGCTATATCTTTCTCGGTGTCAGAAATTAGTGGTGGCATTAATAGTTGAAGGTACCGAGGCTGTAGGTTGGAAAAAATATAGTATCAATATCTTCCCCACCCATGTCAAGAAAACTAGTAACTTATGAAATATTTAAATTAATTTGAATTGATGTGGTATTACATGAAAGAGTGCAATGTTGGCGATATAGTCTCAAGGTTCTATAAAGCAATTGAAGCCAAATTTCCAAGGGGAAGCACAGTAGAGGAAAGAAAGAAAGATTTGCCAAAGACCTCAAGTTTGGCCTTTTGAACTCTTCGTTAATGTCGTTTTACTAAAAAACCCTAGTTCATATTTTACTACAATATATAACATCCAAGACATTGCACATTTATTTGTAGTTCCTAGGAATTGTGACACATCGGATACTATCTTCTGCCCTGAATTCTGATCACAGTTTCTTAAAGGGATAGATTTCCAAGCATTTGTCGCACTGCTTTTAAAATCCATTTTCCTTTTGTTGTCAACTCAAAAGATTCAAAAAATAGATCTACTTCTCAAGCTGGCTCGGATCTTATTCTTATTGACCAATGGTGCTCCAACCTGCAAGCCTGTATTTGTTGATAGAGAATCAGGTCATTTTAAATTAGAACTAGGAAATAAATTTAAAGCAGTGAAAATGCCAACCAACTTTCTATATTTTAGATGATCAAGGAGCTTAAAGATTTGTCTGCAAATCTTGGCTTGCAATCTACTAAATATGCGGAAGGGCCTTCTCCCAAGTTTACCAAAAGTAACAAAAGAAACTTGCATATGTGGTGCATTGGCCTTATGAAATGAGATAGTTGCAGCTTTTTGATGAAGTTAGTATGAATGATTGTTCCCACAAAAATGTGTGCAGACGCATGGACATAAATTCTATCGGAAGGGGAACTAAGAGAATCATAATAGCCATTTTCTAGTGGCTGGTAATTGGCACATATATAAAATGATTTGGCAAACAAAAATACAAAAGCAGAATGCCCATTATGTACCTAAAATTTTTCATCTTTCTATGCCCTATTTTTAGCAAATCACAAAAGGGACAACAGACTGCATCTGCCAGAGTTCCAATTGCATCATATAAAGCCAAGAAAACCCTGCCAAAATCATAAAAATCCATACACCCTGGGCGCCAAAACGTAGCAGGGCCCTTATGTATACGTGCTTTGAAATTCGAAAATAACCCCTTCTCCACCCACACACATGTATTCTACAGAGTACATGTATGAATCCCCCTTGGAATATAACATGTTTAAAAGGCCAAGATAACATAGAGGAGATAAACCTTAAAGAAATAGAACCATGGGTTGCAACAATGATTGAAACATGTAGCTTATGTTAAGTTGCAAAAATTAGTAAGTGGTATGTGCATTGAAACATTGGAGCACTGTTTATATTTGTGTGCAGAGCTGAGTAGTCTTAGGTCCTGGCTGCATTCTCTTTTTGGAGTATCTTTGGATAGTCAGCACTTTCTTTTGGGTATTTATCCAAATCAGTGGACTGTTTCTAAAAGGATTGCATTTCACATGGCAAAGTCTTGGCTAATATGGAGTGTATGGAAGCGAAGGCGAAGAAAGGTCTTTTATGATAAGCGTATTTCTTCTCAGGTGGTGCTTCAAGAAATTCGTAAGAAGTTGTATAATTGCTTTCAGATCTCCAATTGGCCTGATCGTATTAAAATTCCAATATGGAGTGATCATCTAAAAGTGATTGATGCTTCAGGGACATTTCATACTTCTGGAAGTACTTTGTAATCTTTTGAGTGTATAATATGAAGTAAAACACGTTCTTAAAAAAAAAAAAAAATTAGTAAGTGGTTCCTTCACACCTATGGTTTATAAGTTAATTTCAGCTAAAGTAAACATGTCGATCAGTGTAGATGTTTCTTGGCGCTGTCGTCCGCAGCTATGGTGGATGCAGAGGAGGCCACCCTCGTCTCTCTGATCCGGCACTGTTGAGGCAAAGGAGAGATTCAAGTTCGAAAATTGGGTGCCAGTTGGCATTCTGTCATTTGGTCTTCAAGATTCTGGTAAACAAGAATTGGTGGTTTCTTTATGCTTGGAGCAACTTCTTGGCAGTCGTTTTGGCCCTTGCAGGTACCACTAACGTGGTCTTTTTGCGCTAATGCAAAAGCATTGTGATTCTTTATAATTTTCAAAGATCTGGCAAGAGCAGTTTACTTTTTTCCTCTATTCTTATTTTAGATCACACTGAAATTGCATAGTAGCTTATAAGATGGAGCAAAATTTTCGCAAAGCTATTAAGAAAAGTGGTTTTAGATTGTGATGTTTGCTGGCAGTTCATATTTTAAGCCAAATTTTAAGTCGGATGGAAGAACCGTTTCCTTTTCCTTTTCTCTCCTGCTGGTAGAGAGGTATGGGGCTGTTTCTTGGAAAGAACGAAGTATATCCAATTTCTACAAGTGTTGTATAGGAAATGAGATTTATTTAGAGAGCCGAGCTAGGCATTTATGTGTGTAAAGGAAGAAGCCTTTACATCATAAACCAGGCGACTGGGCAATGTGTCTAGCAAACTCAGGTTGACTATTTCACATCCCGACAATGCAACATCTAAATCAATCTCACAGGTTGTTGATTTACTTGCAGTCTTGGTCTTTTTGGGAGCAATAGTTGCTTCCCTGAGCAGAATGGTAGCTTCTCAGGTTATTTGCGATTCTTTTCTAATCATCTCTATTCGGAAGAGTTTCTTTATGCATTCATCTATATCTAGCTTCTAGAGCATTAAATAAGTCCTGTATAAGAAAGATGAAGATTTTGAGTTCACTCCTGTAGTAATCTTGTTTGTATATTGAAACATTTGTATATGTGTGCTTAATTCAAATCTGATCCAGATGGGATCCTGATGTAATACTTCCTATATTGTGAATATAAAACTTTCGTTCACTGGGGGAGAAGAAAAGAAAAAGAAAACATGGCAAAAAGTCAAAAGGAAGAGCACAAATTAAGTGACACTACTGGCATCACCCCTTATTCCTTAATCTTCACCGTACGTAAAATTCCTCGTTTGTGGGGTATGCAAGTACAAAATTTGCTATACTGTATAACAAGATTTGCAAAATACTATAAGATTTGAAGCAAAATACTATATGGTGTTGATTTTGTACGTGCAAAATATAATTATAAGGGCTCTCGCTGCCCTACGTCACCCCCCGTGTGAATATGCACCCAAACCAAAGGGGGTTTAAGGGGGATTTTAATTTAAATGTGTTGGATCCAATGGTTGTGATAATTAATGTTAATGGTAGTTATGTGTTGGTTGTTATATTAAAAAAAAAAATTGGGCCCTTCGGGCCCTAAAAAAACCAAACATATGTAAAAACATGTAAACATGCAAAACATGTAGCAATATGTAATATCTAATATCTAGCATTATAACAAAAAAAAAAAAAAAAAAAAACTAATATGAAGCCTGAGTAACTATAATATTATAGCATAATGTAACTTAATTACATACGCTTTAAAAGCTTATTAAGCCATTGAAGACAGCAAGAGTATTATAGCAATTTTGATGCACTCAAAATAGATAGCGGCTTAAGATACGATATACATCTTCGTTGATTTGCCTATCAAACAGTCTGCAGAGGGCAGTTAGCCTATTTACCTGCGCACGTAAACCCAACCAACCAACCAACCAACCAACCATAATAACAACACATCAATAGGGTCTTCGCCATGCGCAGGTGGTGGTTGCGCTGATGGTGGCAGGACTAATTGAACTTGATCTTCATTTATTGGATTCTCTAGTACAGTAATGTTGGATCAACATCATGTTGACTTCAGGCATCGAAGAAATGTCATGTGGAATTGATGGATTGAGAGATTCTATAGTCTGCATGAACGTAAAGGAAAGAAATTGGTTAGATTGATATTAATTTAGAAAATAGAGAATTTTACTAGTGAAATAAAATATGCTCTACAATAATGTTTTATTCACAAACCTTTAGTAACAAAATAAAATTGAATCAAATAAAAGCTTTAGACATTGATATGCTTGACAATAATGTTTTATTCACAAACCATTGCATGAAAGACAACAACATCAACGTTACTCTAGCAAAGAAACAATTGGTGAGGTTCATAAAGAACTTAGTGACACTTTCTCACGGGTTGCCCGGCTTTGGTTTAACAAGTGAAGAGAATCGGCCGGTTTGGTGATGTGGAGTAGGTTTCTGTATAAATCGGTGAAGCGAGATCAAGGATAGAGGTTTTGAAGCAAGCTTGCTCGTTAGCATTCCACGTGTTGTTACTTCACTACAGCTATTTCTCTTTCACAATGAAACCATTGTTTATCAATCCATATGATTTTGGATGCTCCATATGGCCCTTTGTTTGGACCGCACATTTAAAGCGGCATGGAATAATCCCTGTTGTGTGCACAAGAATCCATTTGTTGATTGAAGCTAAAAAGGCTGGTTACTATGAATAATCCAAATGGGCCGGAATATCCAAGAAGTTGGAAGCAAACAGAGGGCCTAAAACTCTAAACTCTTTTAGAATCTGCAACAAATCTTAGAACAGACAAAGTGAAGGAAATAAAGGCGGGTTTTGCAGCATTGCATTGTAGAATCAGAAAACCAATATCTTGTAAAAAATACCATTATATTAACTGAAGAAACATTAAAAAAACAAATACCTTTGTAAATGTGAGCAAAAAATCCATCTCGTGATAACGTTCCATCAGCAAACATCCACTCCGGCAACAAGAATCCAAGAGGGCAAGTACACATGCACATGCACAAGCATAATACACATGCACATGCACATGCACACACGTGCACATGCACATGCATACACGTGCACATGCATGTGCACATGCACAAACATGCAGAGAAAGACAACAACCCTCAGATTGTTTCAGCCAACGAAAATTAACGGCCCATAAAGGGTGCACTCTAGAAATACTATTTAGTACACCTCAATGAATACAACAACGAAATCATAGAAAAACCATGTGAAAAAGCATATAAAAAACAAAAAGTAACCCCCTGTTATTATGCTGTTGGATAGGCATATTCACCCCTTATTCCTTAGTCTACACCGTACATAAAGTTCCTCATTTGTGGGGTATGCAAGTACAAAATTTGCTATACTGTATAACAAGATTCGCAAAATATTATAAGATTTCAAGCGGAATACCATATGGTGTTGATTTCGTACGTGCAAAATACAATTATGAGGGCTCTCGCTGCCCTACGTCACCCCCCGTGTGAATATGCACCCAAACCAAAGGGGGTTTAAGGGGGATTTTAATTTAAATGTGTTGGACCCAATGGTTGTGTTAATTAATGTCAATGGTAGTTATGTGTTGGTTGTTAATGTCAATGGTTGTTATGTGTTGGTTGTTATGTATTGGGGGGTTTATTTTTTATATGTTGGATGTTAATGGTTTGTGTTGCAAAAAAAAAATTTGGCGCCTTCGGGGCCTTAGGGGATATAGGGTGTGACAAAAATTTTAGAATTCAAACCAGAAAAAAACTAGAATTCATTTGAGGCTTTCATCCACCTGTAGCTTTTGAATTTCATCACAATAAAACAAATAGAACATAAGTAAAAGTTACCATAAAGATAGAGCAGATTGATCCCATTATTCTGAAAGTCATAAAGTTTGCAACTCCCATACACAAACATTTTTCAACTGGAATTTAACAGCAGCCTTTGGCCTCCATGGATTCTTGTGGTGAGAAACCAAAGTGGGAAACTTTTCTGCTTGTTAGCACAAGGATCTAGAAGCCTTGGAATTTGCTTAATAACTGCCTCAAAATCTAAAAAATGCATGGTAATTTTTTTGCAAGCTTCATTGAATAAGCCATAAAACAATATCCAATAGCGCAATCTGTCATTAATCGGCTAGTAGGATGTGAAAGCCTACCAAACCCGCCGAGAAATTCTTTGTTTTAGCATAGATAACTTAACCAAACATATCCATATCATACACTATCAAAAAGATCTCGGACAGAGCTTTCCAACGCAATAAAAATCATCTAAAGTTATGATAAGAAATGTGTTGTCGGCGGGGAAACTGCACTACATGCGCCCTTCAAGCCCCTTCATGTGCCCAACCCGGCCGAAAATTTGCTGTTTTAGCATAGATAACTTAACCAAACATATCCATATCATACACTATCAAAAAGATCTCGGAGAGAGCTTTCCAATGCAATAAAAATCATCTCAAACAGAGCTCTGGATCAAAAGTTATGATAAGAAATGTGTTGCCGGCGGGGAAACTGCATTACATGCGCCCTTCAAGCCCTTCATGCGCCCTTCAAGCCCTTCATGTGCCCATTATGCACCACACACACAAAAAGAGGGCTTTTGTTGTGAGCCATTGTTTGTTGACCATTATGCACCACACACACAAAAAAGGGGATTTTGTTGTGAGCCATTGGTTGTTGACCATTGAAAAAAAAAAGGCTAAAATCAATGGCTCAAAAATGGTGCACTCTAGATGTACGCATTAGTACATCCATTTGAATACATCACGAAATCATAGGAAAACCTTAGTGAAAAGCGTACAAAAACACAAAGAAAACCCCCTGTTATTATGCTACATATTTGAATTGAATTGAATGCCTCTTATCATCGACTGAAGAATAAGAATCTTGAAATTCTGATTGCAGACCAGAGTGAACCTATTCAAACTAGACAAATGCTTAGATATGTTTTTAATATTTACTATGCTTACAGTAGTAGCTTTGTAATGTAGGTTGCAAGCAGTCCAGAAGAAGAAAGACAACAATTTGCGATCTAAGGAGGCACCCTCACCAGGTAATTGATGTCCACTTTCTTTAGTGTTTATATTACTTTTTTTTTATATGTATTTATATTATTGATGATTGCAATTTTACAAGAAATACGAGAAACCTCACAGCTACAACAGAGAATGCTAAGCATGATGGTGGCATACGTGGCAATCCGTCTGCATTGGGGCATGAAATAAAAACATCCATGAAGCTTCTAGTCTTTGAGCTAGGGAGAGTTTTGTGCAACTTGTTTGAGAAAGCAGTTGAACCATTACCAACCAGCATTCAAGATGAAGCAGTGGCTAAAACATCTTAACCATATGAAGATACTAGTCCTGCGCTCAGAGCAATAGATTTTCTAGAATGCTAAATGGAGCACTTTAAGGTTGCCATTTGGACAACCTTCATAAGCACTACCCTCAATTTTATCATGAAGCATACATTTCCAAAAGGTCTGGAGGCGAAACATCTTTCATTGGGTGCTCATATATGTGCACAAATACATCCTTCAAAATATGCAAAAAGCCTATTTTGCTAGAAAGCGAAGCCTAATCGGGGAGGGGTGTTTCACATAATTCAGACCATATATAACATGGGAATGGAGGACATTAGCTAATGCATTTGAACACTATGAAAGGGAGTTTTTTTAGAGACATCTAGTGATGTATTTCATACAAAAAGGGGTTTCTTGGACTTTAAATAAGGCGTATATGAAGGGGTTTTGTTGACCTGTTCCTCGCACATGGGTATTTGTTTTACATTAAATGGCCCGGGAGGTCTATCACGATTCAAGATACAAGGTTACTTGGACTAAATATAACACGCTCTTGATTGATGATCTACTTTGTCATGAAAATGCTGCAAGAACAATATTAACACCAAACAATTACCAATCATCTCATCGAGAAGGTGATTTTTTTATTGAGCATTTAAGTCCTTGGTTAGCAGGTCTACTAGAAGTTGAGAATGTGAAAAATTATATACTTAAGAAGAAATCAACGAACCTCTTGGATAAGATTTCCAAATGTGGAATTGAGGTTCTAAGAATATACAAGTATTGCTAATGAAATTTATAGGAAACTTTCAAATATGAAATGTTGGTCAAATATTTGTCGGTCCCCCTTTATTGATACAATTAATCTATCAATCTAGTATTTTGCATTATCTTATCAGTCCATAAATCTGTAAATGGTTTGTAGTATTGATCTATTACATCTTCGTGACTTTGACAATGCTACAAGAATATTTAGAGCACAACATGCATTGCTACCTTAATTCTCAATCAGGTGGCATTTGAGATGCGTATATAACCTTCGGCATTTTTAGGTAGTTAACCACTTATTGTAGAAGTGCCAAACTTTTTAGACCATTTGGATTAGATTTGATAGGATGATTTGAAGCTCAAACTCAAAGTCAAAACAAGGTCAATGAATGTCAAACATAGAACACAAGAGTTAACTTTTATAGTAGGAGCTTAGATGATATTTTTTGAGTTCTGCAAAAGGGAAAAGATGTATTTAGAGTCTGACTACAAGTGCATGCATTAGAAAAAGGATTTTGAACAGGTTTACTTTGTGAAAATAGAGAATCCCTAAAACAGTTTTGTGGTGCAATGCTCAATCAATGATCAATTCTTATTGAAATTTTACATCATTGAAATACTATAGCATTGAATTGCAGAGAAGTGGTTACGAAAATAGATTGTATTATACGATATTCGGTTACAAAGGGAAGTCTAACTCTTTTAACCAAAATTAAGTAGATAGTGGAGGTCAGTGCCCTTAAAACAAAAAGTAGAGATAGACAACTTACATATAAAGTACTTGCACACAAGAGTATACACCAGAGATAGACAGTAAGTTTCATTAAGCAATTTCTTTTTGCATGATCAAGGTACCTGCAGTAGCCACGCTTTGAATTCTACAGCATTGCACAAGCTTGCTCGCTTTGTATCAAGTGTCATCTTGCATCCACAAATACAAGTACAATTAGAACCATGCATTTGATCAGGTGGATCTCCAACCATGAAAAATCATTTCTTGTCGAATCTGATATCAATTTTCTTCCAACTACAGTTTTTTTCAACAGATGTAATTTATACACATTCCATGACCTGAAAATCCGGAATAGAAAAGGAACCCTTTATCTTCAAATTGTCCTCCTATAGATGCATTTTGAACGATGGCATTTGATGATCAAAACACAGTCTTGTACATTAGAAGGACTAAAAAACCCATTAGCCTCTCGGGTTTTGCATCCTGAAGTACTTAATAAAGGATATCTTATGATATCTTAGATCATTTTGACATCTGTAAGTTCAATCAAAGCCTCCTTGCTGAAGTTCTTCCTTCTTTTACAAAAGCAATCGTCTCTTACTTCCAATAAAAATGCATCTGAAATGAGGCCCTGAAATAAAAGTCACCAAGTGTGTCTCAAGCAAGTTGCCCAAACCATGACCAAAAATGTTATCCTCCAAGAAGCAACAATCTGAATCTGTATAACTAGTTTTTGCCATGAATATTTCATGGATTAATTCATGTTGTACATGAACATACATCACATTTAAAGTTTTTATGATATTTTTGTGCAAAACGATGTTAGATGATTAGCAAGAAATGCATGTCCAATTCTTGCTCAAGTCAAACTTACGATTTGTGAGATATAAGAGTATGAATCAGAGTCAAATCTAGACCAATAGAAATCAAATCTGTGACAGTGAGAAAGTTGATTTTAAAAACTCGAATTGGACAATGATTTTGCATGAAACTTCAAGGCACAAAAGTATGAAATAAGGTTCTTGTTGAAGGCAAAAAGTAGAACTATGATTTTAATCATAAGAATAACCTCTGTAACAATAATTTGTTGGTAATAACTTGTAAAAAAGAATAACAAGTGAATTTTTCACAACTCAATAAGATTTTCATTAATGTTTCAAGTTAATATCATCAAATTATTGCACTCAGACTTCTTGATCCTAAGTACAGATAGAAGTAACAAATTAACAAATTCTCAAAGGCTTTTTAGCAATAAAGCATTGTTTATAGCTAAAGAAGCTGGATCTAATCAAATCAGATTGCACAATATGCTCAAAATTGTCCCGATACTTCTGAGAATATTTGTTGTAGCTTAGTAATCTGCAAATGAGGTAAATGACAGTTACATCTCAACTCCCTTTTAAACACATAGGATTACTTATATCTATATTATCTCTCATGTTATGGATGATATATAATGTTGGTTGATCATTGTTTTCATCTCTGTATGAGGGAAGGGGGGTAGAGATCTAGTAGCCATTATTAGATGGCTTCTAATTACAACCGATAATACCCTATTATTATTCGGACTGTGCATAAAACCCACCCAGTTGTGGAAGCATGTGGTGATTTGAGAACCAGGAAATGAGGGCTATGCAGATGCGGAGGTAGGACCCTGCTGAGTGCAGTTACTTGGGTTTTTATAGCGGACTAGATCTATAATCTTTCAATTTGTGTGGGCCGGGTATGGGTTCAGCACTCCTGGGGTTGAAGATATCACCCTGATTCATTGAGTTGCAGATGTCATCCTAGCTCATGTATGGGGGAGTTCAAGTCAAATATGGATGTGTGTCGTCATGATCCTCTAGTCTCCCATGAAAACAATTTGTATTTAAAAAGAGTGGACTACTCTTAACAACCACAGACTATAGCCTTCAGCAGGAAAAAATACACAAATATGAGGGCCACTAATGAATGGACAACGTGCAGCCATAATTTATTGACTATGGCGATCGAAAAGTTTGGGACCTGTAGCTCAATAGGAAAGTACTCTAATCCAAACTAGTAGAGCGTACAACGTGTACCAGACTTATTAAGCAAATATTCAGGGGTATATACTTGATATAAGAGATAGTGACCCCATAAAGGGTCCATTCCACATTCCACTAGTTTGTCAACAACAACAAGGAATGCAAACATCACTAAGAAATAATTGTTTTGCTTATCCAAGACCTAGAGACTCATTCCAGGCAATTCTAATTTTTAAAAATGATGTTTCAACCAAAAGCCCATCCTTTTGAGATCAAGAAATTGACCGGTGAAATGACATACTACCATATGAGATACTAAATTGTGTAGACTTTGCAAATGGGCACTGTGATCTATCCCAAGGTGGTTAATGCAATGCAATTTGTAAGGGATCCATGTTCACAACAATCTATAGCCCAATATATCATACCTTAATGATGTGAGATTACAGTACTTGTAGCTATCGTAGCTATCACAACTTCTGAAGACAGAATAGCAAGTTAAGTCCTTGAGATCTATTGCGAGTTTGGTTATTGGAGCTGTAACGTTGGGCAAATGCTTAAAAACATGGACATTGGCATACATATCAAAACTCTCCAATTCATTTGCTTGAATTGGCTGTAAAGTGTATTAGAGGTATGTTGAAATGGTTGTTGCATTCCACAACTGCAATGTTCTTATTGGCTGTCTTTCTCTTGCAATCCCCCTCTACCTATATCCTTGAATATAATACAAAGCAAATTATTACTTCCACAATGGAAGACAAACAATTTGGGAAGTTGGTCATCTTTGTAATGATGTGGATAATAATGTGGAGCTAGTCAAGGTTTAGGAAGTATAAGGTTTCTAGATTTTTTTCGACATTTTCTTAGCCATACTCATGCTTTAGGTGTTAGGGGTAAGTTGCAACATCTTTTGATGTTTTGCTTGGTATTTCGTACAATATCTTGAGGATGGATAAAACACAAACTATACAAATAAAATAAATTTTATACTATAGGGCCTTTCAATTTCCATTATTATCCTACCATATGTAAAGCAGTTACCTATTTCTATTTCTGTTCGCATATAATTTCTTTCGTCAAAATAACCATCACACGACACGTTGGAACCATCGCATTTATAGCAGATTTTATGGCATTTATGGCGAGCATAGCATATGACATGGTGCATTTATGGCATTTATAGCTGAATTCGTCGGAACATTCCTCTTCGTCTTTGCCGGAGTTTCTGGCTGCGAGCCATCAGTGGGTTTCTGCCTTGGAAGCCCAAAGCCCATGTAACATCCATGGCATTGCAGAATTTCTCTCCGGCATGCCTTCCCTTTCTTCCTTCTCTCATTGCCCAAACATTGCCATGCCTATTTCTTACCCCAATCTGGCGAAACAATCCCACAGACGCGGAGTCCGGGCTAAAGTCGAATATCAAGATCGCGTTGTGGCAGGTTTGGGTTATTTTCTGCCCTTCTTTGATGGCATACAATATGGTCGTTATCTTTTTATGCAATACCCTCAAACAATGCCTTTGTTTCCTGTTTTGAATGCGTACAAGAGCTTCCCTAATGCAAGCTTTGTGGCATTTTTTGCCCTCTATCTGCTTGTGGTGAGAAATCAGAGCTTTAGCAGATATGTCAGGTTTAATGCAATGCAGGCAATTGTTCTTGATGTTCTCACTATCATACCTGGACTTTTAGTCCAGGTAGTCGAGCTGCAGTTGGCGTCTTTGTGATGTTCTACAACACTGTGTTTTTATTCCTTGTTGCATGTTTCTTATTTGGGGTCATCTCATGTCTTTTGGGCAAGACTCCTCGGCTCCCTCTTGTGGCAAATGCAGCAGATGCCCAGCTCTACTTGGCATGGAACTATGCTTTCATCTTTCCCCAACCCGGAGTAGAGGGTTTTTAAACTTAGGATTTTGTAAATAGGGCTCTGTCCATTTTGTAAATAGGGCTCTGCCCATAGCGGAAGTAGATGGGCTCTGCCCACATTTTGTAAATTTGCCTCCTATAATATAAATATGCCGCTTTAGTCACTATCTGTGGTTTCAGATGCTTGTTCTGCATTAGGTGGATGACTGTCTGTATCTGCTGTATGAAATTGTTTGAGGCGAAAGCCATTAACCAGTGTAGGTAATGGAGTGCCATCTAATTCTGCCAGCTTGAAAACGCTGGGTTGTACCACTCGAACAATTTGATAAGGACCAAGCCATCGGAATTTTAACTTCCCTGGAAAATTTTTGTACCGAGAATCACAAAGTAAAACCAAATCACCTTCTTGAAAAGTTTTGGTTCGCAGATGTTTGTCATGCAAAGATTTCCGCAACTGTTGACCATGAAGAACCCGAATATATGCATCGTGCCTAAGTTCATCCAACTGTTCAAGTTGGTAAACTCGTTCTTGAAGAGCTGCAGGCGGGTTATGAGTGGTAGCAAGGTGGAACCGAAGTGTCGGAAGAACATATTCAAAAGGCATCAATGCTTCTTGACCATAAACCAACTTAAAAGGAGTGTGACCAGTAGCAATATTGAAACAATAGTTGTAAGCCCAAAGAACAGTAGGTAACTTGTCTTGCCAGTCTGTGCGAGAAGCGTCACAAATTTTCTTGAGAATAGTGATCAGAGTCTTGTTGGTGCTTTCAGCTAAACCATTCCCTTGAGGATAGTAAGGTGTGCTCTTGCGATGATGTATCAGCAGATAATCCGTCAGCTCCTTGATAGTGTGATTGACAAAATGAACACCTCGATCACTGACCAATTCCGTGGGACAGCCAAAAACGCGTGATGATTTGCGTATAGATGACTTTGGCTGTGCTTGCTGCAGTGTTGTCAGGAAGTGCGCAAGCCTCAGCCCATTTGGTGGCGTAATCAGTGAGGACCAGAACGTAGCGGGCACGGGTGTGCCGCGCAGAAGGGTCGATAGGTCCCACAAAGTCCATTCCCCATTTGTTGAAGGGAAGTGGCGTGGCGACCGGCGTCAACGGAAGAGCGTCACGGGCCGTGGGCCGACCCACACGCTGACAGACATCACACGTGCGGGCGTGAGCGTGAGCATCCTTGAAGAGCGTGGGCCAGAAATAACCGGCGAGGAGTATTTTGCGTGCCGTGGTGTCACCATGAAAATGACCTCCACCTAGCCCTTCATGTGCTTCTCGAACAATATCAGGCACTTCATGAGGAAGAACACAGCGTCGGAGGACTGTATCCTCGCCACGTTTGTAAAGATGGCCTGCAACCATTGTGACGTTCCAAGTATTTATACGGTATACGTATAAATATATTGACACGTCACCGAGTATAGATACGCCACCATGGGGTATGGTAACCTAGGGGGTTGACCTAAAAGGGATTAAATTAGCTATGCTAATTTAATTATTAAGGATAATAACCTATAATTAAGGAATTAATATGTAAAAGGGATAATTAAGTTAATTATGGTTTGGGAAGGTGCCACTTGGCCAAAATCGATTGGCTAACATGGTGATGCTAATTGGAGGCATCAAGGTGGATCACTACCCCCTGTATCAGCCATAATCGACCAGGAGGAGTGGAGCGCCACCTTTGAGGAGCTGAGCGCCTACCTACCTTCACCCAGCTGAGCGCCACCCTTCCCTAGCACGTACCTGTGTAGCCAGAGCTAAACGTCAAGTCCCAAGAAGATGGAGGCGCCAAACGATAACGGTTCCAGCAGGAACTCGGGTAGGTGGCTAGTATAGGCTGATATTCTAGGGTAGCCCTTTTGGGCACTTGTTGTGTTGTTTTTATGTTTTCTCTACGTGTTTTACTCGTAGGAGCTAACCCTTGATTGTAACGGTAAGTTCTCTTTATATTCTGATTCTGGTTTTGCTCTTAAAGGATGGATTGATAGTTCTTTGCATAGTATTACTCTGGACATGGGGGAAATAAGGGGGTAGAGACCTCTCGAGCTCATGTATGATAGTATGCTCCTAGATAGAGCCCCAGTAATATTCCCATTAAATGCGCCCAGGCACAAGAGCCCACCGAAGTCGTGGATGCTATGGAATGGCTTAGCACCAAACAAGGGACACAAGATGGTGAAGTGGGGGTGGGGTCTTGCACTAACATAAAAGGCTCCCGAGACTCCTACAGTGGACTAGGCCTAATAGCCCGCCCGCTGAGCTAAGGCCGATCCAGCCGGGTATGGGTCCGACACTCCCCGGGTACGTGAGGTGTGACCCGCATGGGGCATCCCTGTACTTTGAGTAGATTTAGGGGCAGTAAGCTCCGCACGGATGCGGGGTCGCTGATGCAAGACGTATTCTCTAGTCCACCCATGGAACCATTGTGGATCCCGAAGGGGACGCTTCCCCGACCTGCCTCATCTGGACGGGCTTCATGAACCCCGTAGTAGGCTCGTGAGGGTGATACCTTGAGTCAGCGTGTCGGGGAAGGCTATAGTGATGCCATAGCATGATTCGACTCATCCGCAAAGTGTGCACTGGGAGGGGCGGATGGAGTGGACAACCCTAGCCGATGTTCTATGCCGCCTAACGCCATGTTAAGATTCGGGTCCGGCTGATCTCTCTTGAGACCTAGCCGTCGGTCGATCCTCACCGAGTCCGAGGGGTAGAACCATGGGTTTGGGGTGTTTTCTTAGGTTTAGATGCATATTCTTTGCCGTTGGTATTTGGATGGATGCACCACCCTTCGTGGTGGTTATTTTATATGTGATTTATGCTGTGTGCTAACCCTTGTATTCACGCTTCCGCGACATAGGAGCCCCATTGAAGGCGTGGGCCGAATGACCCCTTCGTGTCCTTCTTTCGGGCATCATATTATAGATGGCCCGAAATAGACGGAGGGCCCTGCTCATGGCGAGTTGGTCGCCATGGGAGGGGAAAGTCCCGTCGCATGTATACGGCCGAGGGTCGATATGTTGGGGAGCGTCCGCAGTGGCATCAGAGCCGTGATTTCGGTTACTCGAAATCATAGCACTGACCAAACCCTAACTCGCTAGTTCGGTAGTTAGGAGAGAGAGTCTAAGCAAGAGTGATTGTTTAGTTCTTTGATGTTTGGTTTGGTGCTAGGTTAATGTAATAGATTGTAAGTCCTTAAGAAGTCTGGGGCGACTGGAAGACCCAAGTTTCGAAGAGCTATAACCTTTTGTAGGTAGCTCGGATGAAGGCGAAAACGGCTCCAATGGATCGGGCACCTCCCAAATACCCTAGGGGGCACGTCTCCCGAGGTCAAAAAGACAACAGGCCGCCGAAAAATCGAAAGGGGCGCTGCTGTACTCAGAGGTGTTTCTTTCAAAAAGTTGAAGCCGTATAAGCAACGCAGCGCCCCATACGGTCGCGCGTATTTTTATAAAAAAAAAAAAAAAAAAAAAAATGAAAATTTTTAAAATAAAAAGTGAACGTTAGAATTTAAATTTAAGTACTTTTTTAAGCGTGTTTTTTCTGGGCGACCTTCTCCGCCATAGCCGCCGGACCCGAGCTCTGTTCCCGCCATAGCTGACCTTCCCTCACACCTTGCACCAGATGTTAGGGGGTGATGAAGAGGAGAGGCTCCGTAAGGAAGCAGAGGACGGCCAAAACCAGCATGTTGATCAACAGGGGGATCAAAACGTTGACCAGAGCATCAACCAAACGGTAGACCCAAGTTTAAAATATTGGCATAAAAAGAACACGATCAACCTGTGGAGCAGGGCGGGCTAGGAATAGGGAGGCTTCGGAGCCGGGCAACAGGACGTTGAAGAGAAAGAGCACCAAACCCGTTAAGGGAGGTGTGGGCTACAAGACCCGTCTGCAAAGGAATGCCACCATTGCCAAGAAGACATCAGCTCAGAGGCGGGAGCAGATCGTCCAGCGGGCAAAGCATCCAACCACAAGTGGGAAATCCCCCCCATCGCTGAAGGCGACCCTCAAGCCGCGAAAGCCCCATCGATACCGACCGGGCACGGTAGCACTTCGGGAGATACGTAACTATTAGAAGTCAACTGAGCCATTGATTCGTCGGCTCCCTTTCAAATGTTTGTATGCGGGGAAATTGCCTGTGATTTTAAAAACCGACACGAGGGTCCAAGCTTTTGCAATCCTCGCAACTCCGGGAGGTGCCGAGGCTTACCTCATCGAACTCTTGAGCGACGCCAACCTTTGTGTCATACACGCAAAGAGGGTCACCATCATGCCCAAGGACCTCCAGCTGGCACGAAGGATCCGAGGGGAGTTTCGGTGACTAGGCGACTATCTTCTTTTCTGTTGTAAAAATTTTATGGACTTAATTATCTGAAATAGTCCAAATTTTGAAATCGTGAATATAAGAATGTTTTTGTATTCTTTTTCTCTAAATACTATCCCAAATGAATTTCTTTGGGGAGACTTGATGTCACTATAATTCTGCTTATACCTTCTTATACCCAATATAGCGGTTGCGCACGATTGTCAGGCGGACACCTTCGAACGCCAACGACTAACACCGAGCAAGAACTTATGTTGATGAAGAGGCAATTAGTCGAGTTACAAACTTATGTGTTGAATACCAACCCTCCGCAACACGTACAGGAGGATGGACCGGAGTTACCTCCGTTGCCGCCAAGCCCACCACCCCAGCAGCCACTTGCACCTGAACCAAGCCCCAGAATCGCACGAAGGAAGCACCGTTCCAAACGCCATCGGTTCTTCAAGGGATAGTGCCACCTCTTCACAATCAGCCACCTCGAAGTCGTCAGTATCATCGGGAGAACACCCCAAGCGCCGGGACAAGAAGTACCGCAAGACGGTTGATACAGCCCTAACTAGTATATGGAAGAATAGGAAACTGGCCCAATTTGATGGGAAATCTAGAGGCGGATTGAATGCCGAGTCCTGGTTGGACGAAATGAAGGAGTTTGGCAAATCCTACGGCATGACGTAAAAAGGATACGTGAAAGGTTGCCACCACAAACCTTACAGAGCCGCCTGCCGTATTTGATGGAAGGGCTATGCTAGAGCCAAGCATCCGACGTAAGGTGCAAGTTTAAGAAGTTTGCTAAGGCCTTTGTCGCACTATGTGCCTCGGCGCGACAAATGCCAACAAATCCGCACCTTCTACAGGCTAGAGCGTATGGGTATGTCAGTTCAGGGGCCTACATAATCGATGAGTTCATGCGCTTGAGGTCAGATGTACCGTGGATGAATGAGAAGAGGGCGGTGGAGGGCTACATTGAAGGATTGGCCCCATCCATTAAGCTTAATGGTTAAGGCCATAGACCCAAAATCGTTTGTGAGGCCGAGGCTAAGGCATTGAGCCTCAAGGAGGACACGCCAAGGAACCAAGCACCAGCGCCCCGCCCCTTTTACTCGCAGCCACGCCCGTCCACGCCGTATCAACCCCGCTCACCAAGTCCGGGGCCCTCTCAGCAGAACTCTTACGGCCGCCAGGAAAAGAAAGTCACCTTCAACATGCCCGACAAACCGAATAATGTCGGCAAGGAAGTTCAGAATCTCTTACAATATATTCCCAAAGAGGCCCGGAGATCGATTTACGAGATAAGGCATGTTACAGTGTATGCGACCCGGGCACTACATGCACTGCCCTTATGTCACACTGACGCCCCACCTGGCCATGGCCGACCTTGATTGGGACGATCTCGAGTCGACTCTACCTGTCGAGGAGGAGGCTCCCGAATACATTCACGGTGAGTCCCATATCCTTGCAGCTATTGAAACCGGCAATGCTGAAAGTCAGCCTGCCGTTATTTCCACCATAGGTCAAGTAGACAGCAAATCTTTTATAATTCTGATGGATATGGGTAGTACACATAATTTTGCTTCTCCTAGAATGGCCCAGGTATTGCGGCTTGAGACTTTGAGATCTCGGCCAAGCCCCGTCACTTTAGCCGCTGGTAAGATCGCAGACACGCATGGCCGCCGTGATTAACCTTAAGATCAGCGGTTGCCGAGGTGCACCGGTTGCCATGGGTGCCGAGATAATGGATATTGGCAAATATGATCTTATTGTTGGTATGGAATTCTTGGCATCTGCAAAAGCCAATATAGATTGCAAGAAACGGGAAGTTACCTTCAACGCCGCTAACGGAGCCCGCGTAACTATAAAAGGTGACTCCTTAAACCCCATTATGCAGTCTATCACCATCAGGCAGTTACATAAGGCTATACGTAAAGATAAGTTGCTTTGCATTATTAGGCTTGCCTCCATTGAGTCAGATGCTAAGCAGAAGCAAGTAGTTGATACCTTGCCGGAAGGGATTGCCAATCTTCTCCGAGAATTTAGTGGTCTTTTTCCAGATGAGATCCAGACGCTTCCTCCTTTTAGAGGGGTAGAATGTGAAATAGCTTTGGAACCAGGTACTAAGCCTACCAGTAAGGCCCCGTACCGTATGAGTCTCCCTGAGTTGGCAGAGCTTAAGAAACAACTCCAGGAGTTACTAAACCTAGGTTTCATTCGGCCTAGTGTTTCGCCTTTTGGCGCTCCTATCCTTTTTGTTAAGAAAAAGGATGGCTCCTTGAGGATGTGTATTGATTATAGGCAGCTTAATAAATATACCATCAAGAATCGGTATGCTTTGCCTAGGGCAGATGATCTAATGGACCAGTTGCAAGGGGCCAAGCATTTCTCAAAGATTGATTTACGCTCCGGATATCATCAAATAAGGATTAAGGAGGAGGACATTCATAAATCTGCCTTTCGCACTAGATATGGGCATTATGAGTTTACCGTTATGCCTTTTGGATTAACTAATGCCCCCGCAACATTTATGCGGTTAATGAATGATGTCTTCCGACAATACTTGGATGATTTTGTTGTTATTTTCTTTGACGACATTCTCATCTATAGTAAAACCCTGGAGGAGCATGAGAAACATCTTCGGTTGGCCTTGGAAAAGCTAAGACGCCACCAACTCTTTGCCAAATTTTCTAAGTGCAAGTTTGCCGCTCCGAAGGTGGACTATTTGGGACATATCATTTCAGCAGAGGGCATTGCGACAGATCCAGCCAAGATAGAGGCAGTAAGAGAATGGCCTATTCCAGGTAATGTTTCCGAGGTCCGAAGTTTCTTAGGATTAGCAGGATATTATCGGAAATTTGTTAAGGATTTTGCAAAGATTGCAACACCTCTTACTAATCTTACAAAGCATGAGAAGGTGAAGGATTGGATTGAGCATTGGAAAGCAAAGGTTCAGGGAAGTTTCCAGCAGCTTAAAGATGCCTTAACGTCAGCACCAGTTCTTACATTACCCGACCCTGAAAAGGATAAGCTAGTGGCAACAGATGCCAGTAAGTTTGCTACTGGGGGAGTCCTAATGCGTGCGGAGGGGGAGGGTTATTGCCTACGATTCAAAGAAAATGAACGAAACAGAGCAGCGATACCCTACTCATGATCAGGAATTGTTAGCAGTTGTCCGTGCTCTGCGGATATGGAGACACTACCTTCTTGGTAGAAGATTCCAGCTGGATACTGATCATCAAAGTCTCCGTTATTTATCCACCCAGCCGAATCTCAACCTCCGTCAGAGGAGATGGATGGAATTTTTGGAGGAATATGATTTTGAGATCATGTATAAGCCTGGCAAGCACAATGTGGTTGCGGATGCGTTGTCACGCCATCCCTTGGTAACCCGAACCCATTGTAATGCAATTTCTACACTCACCAGTGAGTTTGGGAGGAGATAGAACAAACCTTGGCCACGGATCCCGAGTTCCGTGATGTATGGGGCAGTTTGGCTAAGGAAGCTCGCACCGATAAGGAGCGCGAAGCTTTCCGTTCATATAAGAAAGAAGGCAGATTGTTATATTACAAGGATAAGTTGTGTGTACCTGAGACTTCTGGAGTACGTAAGCTCATTCTCCATGACACGCACAACAGTCCTATAGCTGGACATGCAGGTTTTATGAAAAACTACTTTAAGATCCGCTCCAGTTATTTTTGGCCTTCGATGAAGAAGGACATTGCCAGGTACATTAAGCAGTGTCAAGTGTGTCAACAAACCAAGGCTGAGCAATTAAGGATTCCAGGAGAGTTGCAGCCGTTGGATGTGCCCAATGCTAAGTGGGAAGTGATAACCATGGATTTCATTGTGGGCCTTCCACGTACTCTCCGTGGATATGATGCATTGATGGTAGTGGTCGACAAATTGTCGAAAATGGCTCATTTCTTGCCATGTCGTACCACGGATACAGCCTTCGATACCGCTTTGCTATTTGTAAAGGAGATCTTCAGGTTGCACGGAATGCCACGAGTTATTGTATCCGACAGGGATCCCAAATTCGTAAGTGCCTTCTGGAAAGATTTCTTTGCTACTATCCAGACTAAGCTTGCTATGAGCACTGCATATCATCCCCAGACGGATGGTCAGACAGAGCGTACCAATTATAGAGGATATGCTACGAAGTTATGTGTGGAGTAAGCAATCCCAATGGGCTGACTATATTTATCTGGTCGAATTTGCCTATAACAGTATGAAACAGGAATCTTCCAGAATGTCTCCCTTCATGATAAATTATGGTTATCAATGCCTTACTCCAAACACGTGGCATAACCCCGTTTCGAAAGTGGAGGTTTCTCAGCAACTCCTCTTGGAAATCCAAGCTCTGGTCGAGGAAGTTCGTGGTTACCTATTGGCTGCACGCAGTCGCCAGAAGAGTGTAGCCGATAAGCACAGGACCCCACGAGTCTTCCAGGCGGGTGAATCGGTTTGGCTTAAGATTAAGGTAAAACAAGCCAAGCTTAAGATTGGTAACTGCAAAAAGCTAGCACCCAGATGGGCTGGGCCGTTCAAGATCACTGAACGTGTTGGGGAACAGGCATATCGCCTCGACTTGCCACCCCGTCTGAAGATCCACAAGGTCTTTCATGTCAGTCTTCTAAAGCAGCACACCCCAGATCCAGAGCAGATCTTGGATACACATACCCTACTTGAAATGACAGAAGAGCAATTGGATATAGTGCCTGAAGCTCTTCTTGATCGAGCATATAAGCAGACTCGGAGGACCCAGATGCTGCAATACTTGGTCAAGTGGAAACACTTGCCAGTGGAGGATGCTACGTGGGTGATGGAAACAGACCTTGAGAAGCATTATCCGGACTTCATGCGCGAATCTCAAGGCCGCACCATCAACGATGCTATCAACTCCGCTCCCGGCGGTAAGCTTGAAGACTTGATTCACCGAGAATCAGTAGAGGGGTACATGCATCGTAGTTAACAACAGTTGCCGATGATGGGATCACCTTCGTGTTCCTTAGCACGTGGTGTACTGTCAATGTGGACACGACCGCGAACTGCTTGTAAAGCATGTAGTTCATAGCCGCATTCATCTTGGCTATAATAGGAACTTGACCATTCCTTAGGCATGATAGGTTCCTTGTAGATAAATTTTCTTTTATTTCTTATAGGGGGTGGACCCTTCAACCACAACCTAATTATTTTATATATATAAACTAATATATTCACATGTGCAGGCCAGTGAGCAGTACGTGACCTGCCCATGTATAGAGGGTTGCTGATGGCCCGACTTTTCCAGTTTTCATGGTGTTTACATGTAGTTCCTTATTGTTACCCTGTTATTTAATATTGGACTTCGGTCCTTGAACTTGTTGCTTATGATAATCATGTGAACTGCACTTCGGTGCTTAAACTGTTTTAAACTTTGAAGTTTTAATATATTATCTTCTGAAATAAGGAATTCCCTTCCTTCATAATGTCATTTACTACATTTGTATCTAACCCCAATGCTGAGGACAGCATTAATTCTAAGGAGGGGAGAATGTGACGTTCCAAGTATTTATACGGTATACGTATAAATATATTGACACGTCACCGAGTATAGATACGCCACCATGGGGTATGGTAACCTAGGGGGTTGACCTAAAAGGGATTAAATTAGCTATGCTAATTTAATTATTAAGGATAATAACCTATAATTAAGGAATTAATATGTAAAAGGGATAATTAAGTTAATTATGGTTTGGGAAGGTGCCACTTGGCCAAAATCGATTGGCTAACATGGTGATGCTAATTGGAGGCATCAAGGTGGATCACTACCCCCCGTATCAGCCATAATCGACCAGGAGGAGTGGAGCGCCACCTTTGAGGAGCTGAGCGCCTACCTACCTTCACCCAGCTGAGCGCCACCCTTCCCTAGCACGTACCTGTGTAGCCAGAGCTAAACGTCAAGTCCCAAGAAGATGGAGGCGCCAAACGATAACGGTTCCAGCAGGAACTCGGGTAGGTGGCTAGTATAGGCTGATATTCTAGGGTAGCGCCCCTTTTGGGCACTTGTTGTGTTGTTTTGTCTGTTCTCTCTGTGTTTTACTCGTAGGAGCTAACCCTTGATTGTAACGGTAAGTTCTCTTTATATTCTGATTCTGGTTTTGCTCTTAAAGGATGGATTGATAGTTCTTTGCATAGTATTACTCTGGACATGGGGGAAATAAGGGGGGTAGAGACCTCTGAGCTCATGTATGATAGTATGCTCCTAGATAGAGCCCTGTAATATTCCCATTAAATGCGGCCTGTGCACAAGAGCCCACCGAGTCGTGGATGCTATGGAATGGCTTAGCACCAAACAAGGGACACAGTGGTGAAGTGGGGGTGGGGTCTTGCACGAACATAAAAGGCTCCTGAGACTCCTACAGTGGACTAGGCCTAATAGCCGGCCAGTGAGCTAGGCGCGATCCAGGCCGGGTATGGGTCTGACACTCCCTGGGTACAGAGGTGTGACCCGCATGGGGCATCCTGTACTTTGAGTAGATTTAGGGCGAGTAAGTCGGGTACGGATGCGGGGGTCGCTGATGCGGCACGTATTCTCTAGTCCACCCATGGAACCACTGTGATCCTGGAAGGGGACGCTTCCCCGACCTGCCTCATCGGACGGGGCTTCATGAACCCTGTAGTAGGCTCGAAGGGTGATACCTTGAGTCCGCATGTCCCAAGGCTACGGTGATGCCATAGCATGATTCGACTCATCCGCAAAGTGTGCAATGGGGGGGCGGATGGAGTGGACAACCCTAGCCGATGTTCTATGCCAGCCAACGCCATGTTAAGATTGATTCGCTGATCTCTTGAGACCTAGCCGTCAGTCGATCCTCACTGGAGTCTGAGCCGGGGTAGAACCATGCGTTTGGGGTGTTTTCTTAGGTTTAGATGCATATTCTTTGCCGTTGGTATTTGGATGGATACGCCACCCTTCGTGGTGGTTATTTTATATGTGATTTATGCTGTGTGCTAACCCTTATATTCACGCTTCCGCGACGTAGGAGCCCCATTGATGGCGTGGGCCGAATGACCCCTTCGTGTCCTTCTTTCGGGCATCATATTATAGATGGCCCGAAATAGACGGAGGGCCCTGCTCATGGCGAGTTGGTCGCCATGGGAGGGGAAAGTCCCCGTATGTATACGGCCGAGGGTCGTATATGTTTAGGGAGCGTCACAACCATGGTGTAGTCACGGACCTCACGGAGAAATTGACGGTGATGGGATTGAAGTTTTTCTGGAGAGAGCGTGGGATCTTCGGAGGGAAGAGCACCAGTGAGAAGATACTGCTGGTAGTTATGAAACCAATGTGGCGTGGCCGTGACCAAAAAGAGTTGAGCGTCAGGAAAAGCATCTGAAACTCCCGTGGAGGGATCATCTGTGTGGATGCATGAGAGATAATCCGGTACGACATGAGATTTGCCAGCTTTATGAATGATTTCAAAAGGAGCGAATTCTTGCAGAAGAAGGACCCAATGAGCAATTCTGCCCGTGGGCGTGGACTTGTGGATCAAATAAAGAAGTGCCTGATGATCAACAAAGAATTTGATTTGACTGCCCAAGAGATAATGACGGAAACGTTGGACACAAAAAATTAAGCCCAATACCTCTCGCTCAGTGGCAGAGTAGTTGCGCTCAGCAGGATTGAGTTTTCTGCTGGCATAACGGTTCGGTTTATCTGTGTGCGCGTCAAAGGCTTGTGAGAGGACAACACCAATAGCAAATGTAGAGACATCGACATGAACATGAAAGGGCTTGTCCCATTGAGGAGGAACAAGCACGGGGGCCTGAGTAAGCAAAATCTTCAACTGTTGGAAAGCAGCATCCGCCTGGGAATTCCAAGCCCAAGTGGATTCATCACCCGTGAGTTTATGAATGGGATCAACAATGGCTGCAAGTCCAGGAATGAAGGTGGAATAATAATTTACCTTGCCCAGGAAAGAACGTGTCTCCTTGATATTAGATGGTGCTTGAGCTTTAAGCACGCAACTGATTTTGGCAGGATCCGTGGTGATACCTGCTTTACTGACGACATGTCCCAACAGAACACCAGAGGTGACGCAGAAGGTGCATTTCTCCGGATTGAGACTAATGCTAGACTCATCACATTTCTGAAAGACGAGCTCTAATTTATCCAGGTGGTCATCCATGGAACTGTAGGCGGAAAAGTCATCTTGAAAAATCTGGAGAAAGGGTTTCTCCTTCATATAATCATGAAAAACTGAGAGCATAATGCGTTGAAACGTTGATGGAGAGTTTGATAACCCAAAAGGAACCACCTTGTAGGCAAAAGTGCCCCACGGGGTGGTGAAGGTAGTCTTAAGTTGATCAGATTCTTTGATTGAGATTTGATTGTAGCCAGAAAAACCATCCATGAAGGAGTACATTTCATGACCAGCGACCTCTTCCAGAACCTGGTCTGTGAAGGGAAGTGGAAAATGATCACGCTCCGTGGCCTGATTGAGTTTGCGATAGTCCGCGCAAACGCGGATCTTACCATTGTGTTTGAGAGCAATGACAATGGGGCTCACCCATTCAGAATGTTTGACCTCATAGATCAAACCGGCGTGACTAGGAGTTTGTCAATTTCTGCCTTGACTCGGTCACGGTAATTGAGGTTGAGCCGGTACTGTCGTTGCTATACAGGACGTGCATCTGATTTGGTAGGAATGGTGAGTTCCCCCAATTTTTTGTTGATACCCCGAAGATCTTTGTAGCTCTAGGCAAAAATGTGTTTGAACTTTTTGAACAGCGTGATGGCCCGTTTGCGATATGTGGTCGGGAGATTTGCAGCAAGGCGGATAGGCTGATTGTTGCCAACATCCACTATCTCCACATCAGGAGTCTGAATGTGTGGGATAACTTCCGTGTCTTGAACAACATGAGTAGAAGGTTGAAACATGACAGGATGAGTGCACTGCGTGGTGAAGAAGAGTGGTTGCTGAGCGTCATCAAGCAACGGTTGCTTCATGACGGCGTGTACATCCACTGTGTCTGGAGGAAGTTCTGTATCCGAAAAATGATCGAGACGTTGGATGCGATTGCAAGGAGCCAGGTAGGGGTCGAGTAAAGCAGCCACAGCCTGGTCCTGATCAAGAGTCATCTCTCCCCAAGGATCAGCATATTCAGGGTAGGATGACAGAGGTAGACTCGCAGGAGGAGCCTGAACTTGATAAATGTTATGTGCTTCGTCAGAATCGGTGTCTGAGAGAGAAGGTTCAACATGTTCGACCGAAATGATCTTGCCAGTTTCCAAATCCATAGTGGCATTGAGGTGACCATCTGTAATGACTAGCTGGTCCGTGGCCTAGTAATGGATACTTTTGGCCTGACGGAGAAAAGGTCTGCCGACCAACATTTCATAATCACCAGGATCTTCCGCTGCTTTCCAAACACCAAATTCCAAAGGGAATTGGAGATCGCCTATATTGATGTGAAGAAGAGGCGTGACGCCTTGAGGGCGCGTGATATGGCCATTAGCCAATTTGATGTCATATGGGGCACGATAAAGTTGTTTGATGCCCATTTGCTTACGGAGTTTATCCGTGATGAGATTGACAGCACTACCCCCGTCAATTTGAACATGGTTGACTTGTTGATTGCCCACCGTGGCATGTACCATGGGTGTGGAGGTAGTGACTGCCCCAACCAAAACCGTGGGAAGGGGCAACTGGTCCTTGAGAGCAGGACACAGTTTCAAAATAGTTGCCAGACTTAAAGGAATTTTGATTTTTGCTAGCTCCTCTTGGAGTTCCAACGGCACATGAGAAAATGGATCAGCTGTATCCAATGGAGCAGGAGTGCGTGGTAATGAAGCAGCAACTTCTTTGAGAAGCTCCACCTCTGCAGCAATATTCAGATATGTCTGAGAGCGTGGAGGTTGAGATGATGGAGGTGCATCCTGACGCTACTGAGCTCTGGTGGTGGCATGCACATGAGATTCAGAATACTTTGTCTGACTTTGGGCATGACATGAGACATGAGTTTATCCAGATCTGGGGCAAAGTGAACCTTTTTGTCCTCAGCATGAGGGATTGTGTCAACTGCAAAAGCAGGTTGCGTATCATGAGGAAGGATGGTCAAGGGACGTGACGCCCTAGTCTGGCGTGGAACCAACCCAATCCAATTTGACGGTTGAACTGGAGGATTGAGAGCCTGATAAATCTCTTCCTGGGCTTGTAGATCCATCTGAGGAGTTGCTACAGGAGCCGGTTGATACCTTGATTGTTGAGGCACGCGTGGTGGTTTTCGAAGAACAGGTCGAGGTCCCTGTTTGCCATTTGCGATCCAAAGTTGATAGGCTGTGAGGCAGACTGACGTGGTTTGATTCGTGCCTGGAAGTTGGACTTGAACTTGAGGAAGTTGAGGGCATGCCGTGGTGGTGTGACCCCATTCCAAACAATGATAGCACTGAGCTTTAGCAGGATCAAAAGGAGGACGGTTGCTTGGTCCCCGTGGCTGCTGAGATTGTTGATACTGTTGAGGAGGTTGTGCTTGAAATTGCTGAGGTTGATATGACGTCTGTTGCGATGGCGTAGTCTGGACTTGATAAACCATCTTTTGCCGGAAGGGTGTAGGATGAGTACGAGTGCATTCTTCTGTGGCATGATTGCACATGTTGCAACGTTTGCAATGAGGAGGGCCATTGGTAGAGTTGTACTCATTGGCCAAATGACCTTGATATTTGCAGATGTGGCACCAAATTTGACTGCGTTGAGGATTTGAGTGTTGAGGCTGAAGGGCAGTCTGAGGTACCATGACAGGAGGAATGAAGGGTAGCTCCTGGAGGGCCACGCCGCGAGAGGAAACATCAACTGAATGATTGACAAGTTCGATGGCCTGCTCCAAAGTCTTGGGGTGCAGGTATTCAGTCATGAGACGAATAGCCGGAGGAAGTCCCTGGAGAAACCAGATGAGGATTTGGCTTTGCGTGGGGTACTCCTGAAGTTTGCTGAGGAGGATATGAAGACGATCCGCAAAATCCCGGGCTGATTCCGTGGGCTCTTGCTGAAGATCATTGAGTTGCTTGAGAAGAAGTTGATCATCATCTGTGGTGCCATAATGAGAAAGGAAAGCAGTCTTCATTTCAGTCCAGTTTTGTTTCCAATGGCTTTTATTTGCCATGAGCCATTGATGAGGGGATCCACGCAGCGTGGTGGAAAAGATATGGAACTTGAGTTGAGGTTGAGCGTGCCCATTCAGGACAGCCAGAGCCTCAAATTCTTCCATATGGGCTTGAGCACTTTGATCCAATGGTTTGCCTTTAGTACTGCCAAAAGTGGGATAGGTCAGTTTGAGAGTCTGAAAAGAAGATTGTGACTAGCCTTGTGCATAGAGAGGCGGTGTATAAGGAGGAACATAATGGGGCGGAACTTCCATGGATTTCGTATGAGGTGGCAAAGGAGCAGAAAGACCCTGAAGATGTGCAAAAGGAGGTTCTTGTGGTGGAGGACCTTGGGGTCCGTGGTCATGAGGTTTGAGATCGGTAAGAGTGTAAACTGGAAGAGTCTGTTGAAAAGAAGGAGATTGAGGATATGTCTGAACCTGGGGAGGTCTGAAAGAAACATGGGGATAACCCATTCCACCAGGGGGAGATGATGGTTGAGAAGGCAAAGGAGTATGGCCAGAGGAGATATGAATGTAGGCACTCTCGGGAGTGTGGAAATAAGCAGGAGGTTGCTGAACAGGGGTATGATGAGGTGACTGAGGTTGTAAACAATGTTTACACCGGAGGAGAGCCGGGGACGGAGAGTGAACACGAGGAGGAGGTGGTGGCCGATTGAGCTTCGGAGCTTAATATGGCCCCTCAATATCATAATCAGGTCATACATATCGCGAAAGCAACAGCGGACGCTGATGGCGCTCCAAACGAGACGCCGTCTGACTAAGAAGCTCCTCTGGAGTGAAAGCTCGGGCAGACATGGTAAAAAAGGATGGAAAAGAAAATCAGACCCGGCAGCGGCGAAAGTGTTTGGGGTCTGGGTTCGGGAACTCCTGCAAGACAGCCCTGCTGTGAGGACCCGTGGATCAAACAGAGAATCCGTGAGTCGTGGTCACGCGGGATTTGCAAAAAAGAAACTAAGGAAGGGAAAAGAGAAAAACTAGAAGAACAATGAAGAACACAATGAAGAGAACAAAACTCTTTGATATCAATTGAGATACATGAGCTCTCGTAATCGAGAGAAAGCAGAAGTGAGATAAGACCAAAAACTCATCTAAACCGTGAGGGCTAGATCTACTCATATATATAGTACAATGGCCTTTGGCCCAATATAGATACTCTGTCAAAGCTCGGTGCCGACTCCTGGAAGGAGGCCTCGATTTTGTAGAACATTGGCGGTGCCTCTTGAGACCTCGAAATGGCGCAGATGGTGACAGTAGCGTCATTTCTCTGCGGCGCCTCCTCTTGGTCCCAAGACGACGCCTTTGATTGCGTGGTCTCATGGGCGGCTTGGTCTTCTGCGGGCCCTTGGACGACTGACCTGTGCCTGACTATGGATCCTTGGCCTTGACCTGGTCCGTCGTGTGCATGAATAGTCCTGTATTTGGAGGTACAGGACTAACACAAACCAATACAATAAATACAACAAGAAAGACAAAAAAAATGAGGGGAAGAGGGGGCGGGGCCCACACAATGCAAAATTGGCATGTGATTACTATGCAACTAATTTGATATTTTTAGCAAAATAGAGATTTGAAGTCATTATAAACTTGGAGTCTTACCAACAAACCACAACTACTTTTTGTAATTTATTCATCTATAAATTTATTTATTCCTGAACGACTGACTATGTGCAGTGAAAGAAAAGTAATGCAACCTTGACATTTAACATTGTTAGTTATGTGCTTACTAAAGCAAGGGCTCGTAAAGCATAGATAGCTTAGGATGAAGAACATATTCCTACAACTATTAGCTGTTAAAAGGCACATAATTAGAAGTGCAGAAGATGCTTAAATGTTCATAATAAAATTACGTATTGAAATAATAAGCGGATAGGATGGACCAATCGTAAAGAATAGGAAACGTAGGGAAACAAAGGTTGGAGGTGAGGATGGACCAAAGCGGGCGTCTAATGATGGGGTAGCAGCAGTTCATCTCAAAGCAGCTGCAAGAAAGGTACTTGAGTAGATCATACCCAGGAGATGCACCGAAGCTGTAGGGGATACATCATCTGCATACATACACTTTTTCTTGTAGGAAACCCCATCTGATAAGGCCTTATATTGTCAAAAATTTTGCACCCATACCATACTTGTACAAGCATTTTTGTTAGTGAAAAATATAACCATCCCACGTAAATACTTATTTCAAATGTACTAGAAAATATATCTAACAATGTAGAAACCCAAATCCAATAATCCCTCTTCGCATCCAGAGATCAAAAGAAGCCTTCCACTCCATGTATAATTTATTGTCCTCCTGCCAACTTCACCCTTACGACTTTGTATTGTATGAAATGCACAAAAACCATACTTGTGAATGACGTATATCTATGTTGTCGTAAAAAATAAACCCCCTAGAGGTGACTCACTAGTGTTGCATGGCCAATATAGTATGATTCCCCTTGAGATCATACAAGTTACTAAACATGAATTTCAGCTTGCATATAATAAACAGGCAGATAAACTAACTCTAGTGGCAGCTCTTAAAGACAAGAAGGATTATGCTCTTTTAAGCCTTTGTCACATGATAAGGGTCCTCTTAGTGCACCGTAGAAAATGGTTCTGAGAGGGAAGACACATTGATACAACAGATGCAGCGAATAGAGGATAGTTACCAGGTCAAGATCTAACTCTCTAATAGCTTCTCTGTGCATACTGAGCCGTTCGACTACTTTGTGCAAACTCGAATCGAATAACTAAGTACATAGGGCAGGTACATAGGCCCATCATCAATTCCTAGCCATCCATTCATATGTCTCCGGCTCTGTATGCATGCAAAAGCAACTCCCACTCCATTATCAAGAAAACTATCAAGTGGAAATAAAAGATTGCTGAACACGGCTTTCAAGTTGGCCTTAGCTCTACTTTCAATCTCAGCCTTCAAATCAATAGTCTCCCATAATCTAAACCTTTCAAAAAAATATATCGAGAATATTTCACCTCCACCACAAACCATCCCTATGGTTTGCCCTTGGGGCAACCCAAAAAGTAGTTCCACAAAATGAACCCAACACCAGATACGGCTCAGGTTAATCTTACCCTGGATTGAGGGATCCCGGAGGTGTGATCCCGGAGGACGGCATCCCGGGAGGACGTGTGATCCCGGAGGACGGGATCCCCCTTACTGCGCAGTAACTGCACAAAAAATTGGACCCTTATAGGGAAAATCAGTGGAGTTTTTGTGTGGCTTTTTCTTGCTCGATTCTCCTCCAAATCGGATGGCGCCTGTGCTAGGGTGGTCGGAATCAGTGGGAGGATAGGATCAGGTATCAGCAGAGGAGGAAGGAGTGTGAGCGCCGCAGCAATGGCGCTGCCCCACGAACTGCGCAGTAGCCTTTAATTGTGCTAACGACGGGATCCCGTCCTCCGGGATCACACGTCCTCCCGGGATGCGGTCCTCCGGGATCACATCTCCGGGATCCCTCAATCCAGGGTAAGATTATCCTGAGCCACGATCCACCAGATACTAGATATGGAAAAGCAATTCCTCAAGGAAATTGGTTCGTCTTGTACGGCATCTCGATCGTGGACGCGGTCATGTTTAAACCACGGGCATATCCGTGGTGTGTGTACCCGCTTCATAGTTGAAAAAAAGAGATGCATTTTTTGTGGACTTTGAGAAATATGAGAAATATGGCGACACACCCTTTTTCTCTCTTTTTTTTCCCTTGCCAAACAGATACATCAGACAAAGCCAATTGGGAGTTGTCAATTAGAGATGCTTGATCCGCTGCTTCATGTTCTAGTGCATGAGCACGCTAGGGGGCTACTTATTGCGTTTTAAGGCAATCGTATTTATCTACAGAAGGCTATGGATGCAATGGTTTGTTGCCCATTTTCGCCCATTTGCTGTCCATCTTTCGCCTTTTGGGCGTGCCGCATGTAGGGCGTCATGGCCAAGGCTCTTAATCACATGAGCAAGCCTTGCAAGGGTGGACAATTAGATGATCTTTTAAAGCAAGCTGGGCCCATCTCACGGGACAATGCATACCATATGTTGCAAGAATGCACCAGAAAAAAGGACCTTGAGCTTGCCAAGAGCCTTCAGCCTCTTATTGTTCAAAGTGGGCTGGATTCAGTTGCCGTTCTGGGAGATCATATCATACGCTTGTTTTCCTCTGGTGGGTGCTTGCTTGAATCCAATCAAGCATTCCAGAAAGTCATGGAGCCCAGTGTATACTCTTGGAGTGCAATTATTTCAGCTCATTCCAACCTCGAACACTCAGATACAGCACTTGAATTGTACACAAGAATGCAGCTGTCGTGTGTA
The DNA here is from genome assembly GCA_021234155.1 of Isoetes taiwanensis. NCBI lineage: Eukaryota > Viridiplantae > Streptophyta > Lycopodiopsida > Isoetales > Isoetaceae > Isoetes > Isoetes taiwanensis. The sequence continues at coordinate 11,241,607 of JAJEKV010000039.1, forward strand.
AAGTGTGACAGGTATGTTTACCTTGCTGTGCTTAAATCATGTATTGCAACATTGGACTTTAGACAAGGAAAAAGTATGCATTCTCAGATTATACTAACTGCCCTGCAGTTGGATGTTTCTCTAGGCAGTATGCTTATTAATATGTATGCTAAATGTGGGAACCTGGCAGAATCACGTAAAGTTTTTGATGCTTTGTTGTATCAGAACGTTATATCGTGGGGTGCTATGATTGCAGGATATGCTCAAAATGATGAAGGCCTTTTAGCTCTAGATTGTTTTGAGGAGATGCAAAAGAAAGGTATGGAGCCAGATAATGTGATATTTTCGAGCATACTGAAGGCATGTGGCAGCATAGAAAACCTAGAGAGGGGCAGAGCCATACATGAGCACATATTGGAATTTGATCTCAGCTCAGATGTCGTTGTTGGAAACTCTCTCATCGACCTGTATGCAAGATGTGGCAGCTTGCAGGAATCACAAAAGGTGTTTGACAACTTGCCAAATCGAGATGTTGTATCCTGGAATGCATTTATTGCAGGTTGTGTTCAGCATGGAAAGAATTTGTTTGCCATGAACTGTTTTGACAAGATGCAAAAGGAGGGCATAAAGCCAAACAAAATCACGTTTTTTAGCATTATGAAGGTCTGCGGCCGACTATGTGATAGAGATCTAGGCAAGGCCATTCATGATGAGATTCTCAAGCATGATTACAAATATGATGTTGCTGTAGGATGTACCCTTGTTGATATGTATAGCAAGTGTGGTATGTTGGATAATTCACTTATTATTTTTAACAATTTGCCAACCAGGGATGTGGTATCCTGGAATGCCTTAATTGCAGGTTATGCCCAGAGGAACGAAGCTTTTCTTGCTATAGAATGTTTTGAAAGAATGCAACAGGAAGGCATAGTGCCAAATAAGGTTACCATTTTGAATGTCTTCAAGGGGTGTACTACTGGAGAAGTCATTGGATGGGTTAGGCTTATCCACAGTTGGATCTTAAACCATCTGCTTGATTTGGATGAGGTTATTGGCAGCTTGCTTATAGATACATATGCCAAATGTTGTGGATTAGAGGAGTCACAGAGAGTTTTTGCCAATGTGTTAAATCGAGATGTTGTATCTTGGGGTGCAATGATAGCAGGATATACCCAGCATGGTAAAAGCTTACTTGCTTTGAACTGTTATGAACAGATGCAAGAGGCAGGCATAGATCCAGATGCTGTTATATTTTCAAGCATATTGAAAGCTTGTGGAACTGCAGAAGCACTGACCCAAGGGAGGGCCATACATGATCAAATTATGACACATCGGCTCAAACGTGATATTGCTGTAGGAAATAGCATTATTGATATGTATGTAAAATGTGGTAGCTTGGAGGAGTCACACAAGATCTTTGACACACTGCCAAACAGAGATGTGATATCTTGGAATATATTAATTGCTGGGTATGCACAGCATGACGAGAGCTTTCTTTCTCTTTGGTGTTTTGAAATGATGCAAGAATGCATAAACCCAAATAAAGTCACATTTTTGTCAACATTGAGAGCTTGTGGTAACATTGGAGCAGTTATTCATGGTAGGCTTATTCACAATTGGATATTGGAAGAAGAGCTGCAAACGGATATTGTTATAGGTAATACGCTTATAAACATGTATGCAAAGTGTGGTAGTTTGAACGAGTCCCATGATGTCTTTTGCATGTTACCGTACCGAAATACTGTATCCTGGAATGCGTTACTTGCTGGATATGCCCAGCACGGCAAAAGTCTTCTTGCCATGGAGTGTTTTGACAATATGCAAGATGAAGGCATAATTTCAGATAAAGTCACATTTCTTTGTCTACTCATTGCATGTAACCATGTGGGCTTAGTGGATGGAGGTCATTGGTGTTTTGGACACATGGCAAAATGCTATGGTCTCTTTCCTGACGAAGACCACTTTCTTTGTATGGTTGACCTATTAGGTCGTGCAGGATGTCTCGAGGAAGCAAAGGCTCTACTCCAAGCTACTGATCAACCTAGTGTTTTAGGTTGGAAGTCCCTGCTAAGTGCATGCAGGAATCATGGGAACGTTGAATTAGGAAGACAATGCTTTCATAAACTTTCTTATTTAGATCCTCGTTGTGTTCCTGGATATGTGCTTATGTCAAATATCTATGCTGATGCTAAAAAGCAAACAGGCAATAGAGATGAAGAAATGGAGGAAACATCTGATTGGCACATGCTCTCCGGATTAACGTGGAATGAAGTAGATATGAAGGTCCATCCAGATAATTATGGTGAGCTGGATGTTATGCTAGAAAGCATAGCTGAGAGATTAGGGAATGACGAGCATATACCATCATAAATTGACTTGAGTATTAAAACATCAAGTGGTTTTGTTCCCTCTGGTCTGTTCACGTTGGGAATGGAAAAACATAATTGTAACTATCTAACATACAGGATTCAGAAGTTAGAAGACCTTGTGAGAGAACAAATCTGTCCTATTCTAGCCTTATGTAGATAACATCCAATTGCCTTAAAACACAAGCATTGGACAGCTTAGGCAATCAGCTGTTCATGGTTATGCGATTCTGGTAGCTGCAGCTTTAGTTTGGTGCCTTTCTTTTGTTAAGTGGGCTGAATATGGGCACCCTACACTAAAGGGAGGAAGAGTTTGATCTGTTGGCATATTAGACGGTTTGTCTTTCTTTGTTCTATTCATTGCATTTGGCCATGCAGGCAGGTTTCTTTTGTGATCACGTTTACAGTGTCGATCTATTAATTTCTGAAATTGACTGGTAGATTGTGATCGAGATTTTGCATGAAGATTTTAGCATAAAAGTTAAAGTGGAAGTTATAGTCTCGGTGAACTCTCTGTCAACACCTGATCAAACTCTGGGTCAATCTGTTGCTTCACGCTTTCTAGCCTCTAGATCCAACATATTACATGAATTAGTCAAATACTGATCAAAAGATTGCATAATGTTCAATTAGGCACGGTATCCATCTACAAAAGGATAATAATTTATTATGAAAGAAGATTGCGTGGATATTACTTTGCATGGCAAGGTAATAGCATGGATCTTGCCACGCTACCAAAGGATCCATCCAAGTATAGTAGGTAAACTGGGCTAATCATAGCTCTTCTATTCTGGTTCAGATATTCCCTCTATTTTCCTCAGATATATAGATACCGTACTCAATTTGTTTCCCAACCATTGCAATTCTTTTATATATTCCTAACTTAAGGTTAAAAATAAAAATCATTTACTTATCCCTCAACCCCCTAGGTATGTTACATTTTCTCCCATACTAAAATTTACCCATGTCCTCATGGGGAGAACTCCTCATCACGCCTATGTCACACTTACCAAAGTTGTTCCAAAATTCTATGTCAAAGTAACTTGGGTTGGCCACGTCCAGGAAAACTCTTTTCTTAAAATTGTAGGAGCAATTTTATAAATTACACCCGTTGTCTATTTCCTATCTCTTTTACTTTTCTCTTGGCAGTCTTTTATTTCTCTTGCACTTTTTGAAACAGAAACTTGACTTTTGATGCAAATTATTGCTAGACTTCCTGCAATATTTGGCCCAACATTTGAACGGCAACATTTTCATCACCACCCTCAATCTCCTAAGGCATTTAACACTTGAAAATCAACATAGGGAAGTAATTGAGACTAAAATAATAAATAACTTTCTTTGATTATGATAACTTTAGTAACAATGGTCCTTGACACTCGAAATTCGAGTTTCCAACTACTCATAGTCCATAGAAAATCTATCCCTTGACATCTCCGCTATGATCCCATGCTTCCCACTGCACAAACTCACCTAGCTACCAACCCTATCTGTAAAGAGAAACAAGAGAACTGTGGGGTTAGTCCTGGGGGAGGACTAAGTAGGTAAACCATCGCCTTAACCTGAGGAGGATCGTTAGTTAGTTATGCAAATAATAGGCACACAAATGTTAGTCATGCAAAGAACATCTTCTTATAACTTATTGTGATACAAGGATGATCAATCCCTCACCCGGGTTCACACATATATCGTTCCGGACACGATTATTCGTCCACATACCAATCACCTGGTATGCACGTTGCTCTATTGCCTAGCCCTTCGGCAACGACAAAATGGGCGGGTTCTTTCATACAAAATCATTCTTTAATGTTTCATTATATTTGCAAACACAATCACAAAGAATCAATAACAAAATTAAACATGCAAGCTTTTCAACAAACTACTAAACAAAAGAAAGATAACTCCAAACTAAATGGAAACTCCAAAGATCTGGCTCTGGCTACCCACCAAAGGATTTTTCATGTGCAGTCTCGCTTGACCCCCGCCCACCTTTTCTCTGATATCTCCCTAACGATAACGAGTTACAAGGGTGCCACCTCAATTCTGAAACTAGACTTTAAGGCTTTCCAGAATGCTCAAGATCGCTCTATTCTGATGTCTGTTTGCTGAGTTATGACGTTTCAAAGTTTGCCCCCTTTTATACTATCTGCCTTTTCTAAAATTGGAACAATATCCTCTCCTTTCCAGTTATAGGAAATATCTTCATATTCTTACAAATTCTTATCTAGTTTATCTCCTCTAATTATAGCTCTTCTATTCTAGTTCAGATATTCCCTCTATTTTCTGCAGATATTTACAGTACCTTAGTATAGATATCATACTCAATTTGTTTCCCAACCATTGCAAATCTTTTATATATTCCTAACCTAAGGTTAAGAATAAAAATTATTTACTTACCCCTCAACCCCCCTAGGTGTGTTACAACAATGGAGTATCTTTGCAGAAGGTCGTCCTATGCTAACTTTTTCATTTATTTATTATTGTAGCTAAGGTAATCAAGCATGGTTTCATTAATTAGAGAAATTTCGTTTTCTCGTTTGACAACGAAATAGGTCGTGGTCACCCCGGGGATGGTAAGAAATGATTCCTCTCAACCAAAACAAAGCGTCAATAATCCTAAGTTCAGTTTGAAAAAATAACACGCGCCATAATTTGACACCAGACCTGTAGCCTAAAGCTGTCATGACAGTAACCGAGGGGTTTGAGCAGCATGACGAGTGGTCGTAAGGATCGCCATTGCGATTCTTGCGAGAACAAATGAATGCAGAATACAAGAAGCACATTGTGTGCTTCGTGGTCAAGTTACCATCTGGGGGATGTATAACTGGTGTACAGAATCGCCACCGCGATCTTCCAGACTACTTTGTTTATCCAATTCAAAGTTGAGATAATACAAAAGCATAGTAAACAAAAGTATAACATATAGTGAACCCAAAAAGCATTAATTATAGTGAACCCGAAAACAGGTGAAAATTTAAACACAATGTTTTAACAAAAACTTTTTACAAAATGCCCAGCACTAATGCGAAGGCTATATCACTGGGTCTCAAATACAGTCTCAGGATCAACACCATGTTGAGCAGCTATTCTTGCAATATGCTCCTTTCCAATAGCAAGGGTCTGTGATAGGTCCATTTCTGTATATCCAGTTGTTTCTGGGATGTCAACATCCATTGCCTGTGCTGCGTTCTTAACACGCTCTGACATAGCTTGGCTATCAAACAATTCATCCTGCAATGCCTCAGAATATTCATTAGAGGGTACCAGCTTCTGTCTTTTTGATGAAGGGTTGGGGGAGGTTCTCTCACTTCCATCGGCGCCTTCAGAAGTTCCCACATACTCAAAATTAGGAAGGGGCTTGTCCAGTTGCTTGGTTACCAGTGGCATTAAGGAGTCCAAGTTCTTGTTCAGTGCTTCAAGCTTCTTGAAAGTTGGATCTAGTTTTGCCTGTGCCTTCTCAGTCTGCTCTATCAGCTCCTGGGTCTCCTGCAGCCTCTCTTCGAAGCTTTTCTGATCCAGGCGGTCTAGCATCTGATCCATGTGGCTGAGATCCGTTCCCTGTGTTATACTAATATCAGGCATGTCGGGACGTTGCTCTTCACCTTGCTCAAACCCATCACCTTCCTCTTCCTTGTCAGGCCTTGCCATTTTCTCTAGAATCTCAAAGAAAGATCTAAGGAAACGGCAAACCTTGTCGTCATACTCAAAAGCAACACTCCGTTTTCCTTGCATCAAATCTACCCTTGCGGCAGTTCCGCCTGAGAAGAAATCCAAAATGCAACCTTCTAATGGAACCAGCTCCTTCACTATATAATAGACATAAGAGGTTTTTGCTTGGCTCTTGAGGACGAAGTCGCCTTCCATAGCTGCCCATGAGAATTTGGGTTTACCTGTAAATAACTCCAAATACTTTCTTTTTGTTTTTGCATCTACCTCTTCGTCGCCAGTAATCGGATATTTTGGAAGAGGAGTGCTTTGTGGTGCTTTAGTGACTTGAGTCAGGCGCAGCTCTAAGTTGGGCTTAACGGGCAGCACCCGAACGTCACTCCTGTTTATTGTCACGTGGCTGACATAATACTGGAATTCTTTTATATTTTTTTTGCTCTCCCATCCTTTCTCTTCATAAGCCCCTAGGGAAACATGGGAGCTACCTTGTATCTGGCTCAGACTGTACAAACAGTTTGGCAAATGTGCCGATCTGAGGAACATGACTATATGGTACACTTTTGCTCGCGGTCATGCCTCGCAACTCGCTAAAAAATCTGTGTATTTTTTTCACATCCTGGTGTGGGGAAAACTACGCATGTCAACAAAAATCAAACGGCATTTTTCGACACCGATGCGCATACAAAGGATGCCGGTTTTTGTGGACGTCTTTGCGGTGTTTTGCTTCTCTTTCAATTTTTCTCGCCTTTTTCGGCCTCATTATAGCAACAATAGCTTCCAAAAACCGTTGGCGGATTACCTTGAACCGCCTCTTTATTATAGTTCGCTTTGGACGATTCAAACCGCGGTTCCGCAATATCCGTGAGACGTTGCTTAGACAGCTCTGGAAAACATGAAGCCAACTCTTCAAAATTATTGTATAGCTTCTCTGAGATAGAATTGGCATATGATAACACTTCACGACGCATGAGTGAAAGTGTTCTGATGTCTAGAGCCCTCTGACTGCAATTAAAACGTCCTGCATATCCTTGCTGCACTCTCAAGAAAACCTTGCCCTGTAAGATTTCCTCCATCAATTGGCTTACCTCAGCATTGTTCATTCCTCGTAGGTTTCTTAGGAATGTCTTGTTGAAGAAATCCTTTGAAGGTTTCTCTGGTAATCCCCCCTGATCATCAGTGAGCTTTCGGCTTGCCCATTTGTTGACAACTTCTACGAGTTTAGACCAGGAAGATTCTTGCATAAAAATGAACTGCTTCTCATCCTTCAGTTCCTTAACCTTCAAAGTTGTGGTAGCCACCTCGAGAAAATCCTGCACAGAAGTGCTGGTTAGGATCGCGACGGCGATTTTACTGAGCAAAATAACGGAAAAACATACCTTCCAGGTGGATGTCACTGCAGTTCCTGTTGGGCCTTGTGGAGGACATCCGAATGCCTTGTGCTGGTTTCTTAGTTGTTGGAGCTTTTCAATGAGGGGTTCTTTGTATACTGTTTCTACGATTACATCGTTGCACTGTATAGAAATATGAATGTATTCCTTGTTGGAGAGGTCACCATTTAATACACGACTTCTTCTTTTTGCATATACTTTCACAAATTCCAACCTTTGTTCGACATTGCCCACGCATGTGCATAAAAACTGTGCAGCAAAAATGCTGTGATTACCAGAAATAATAAAAAATTTCTTGTTTGCTAGTTCTTCTGGGCGCGACCAAGTGACTAATTTCCTGCAAGTGACCAAGATACACTAGTTAGTGCAAGAAGTTGTTCATGTAGATCGCGACCGCGATCCGGTTGAGCATATTCATATATATAACCAATATGCCAAGAAAGAAAAAGTCGTATTTAATTAAAGTGGGACTCATTCCATTCCCATTTTTTTTCGGAACCCTGTTAATTTACATGAAAAGGAGCACCCCGACCCGAAAACTATCCTTAATTCGATTTTTTGTCTAGAACTCTGCATCGAAGCTTTCCTCCAGTTTTCCCTGGTTAGCAAGTCGAGAACAAGAACAATGCAACTGAAACAAAGGAAATTCATTAAAGATTGAAACCAAAGTTCTAGATTGAAACCAAAGTTTACAATGGTTGAAGATACCATGATGGTCGGGCTGACACAAATATTACATCATCTTCGCACACAGACCACCTACTGGGAACAACATGCAGAGCAAGGTCCGAGGTATGTTCCAAGCCACAAGAGCAACTTGAAGAGAATAGAAATCTGAACACGCTTAGCCCGACATGGCTCCCGATCATGTCCTTTCGCTCGTCGCGATTTGTAATGGGGAAAGGCAAAATCAAGTTAGTGCAAGTGATGCTACGCACAATACAAATAAGAAAACAACCGGGTTCTAAGGGCCATTTTGAAGAATGTAGGTATGAGGCCTTTCGACCAGCGAGTCGAGAAAGGCCCTCCGATGTAGCTTAGAGCCCAAAAAAACAAAAAAAGAAGAAAAAAAAAATTCCTTCTTTTTCTAAGTAGGCAAAAAAAAAAAAAATTTTTTTTGAGGGCCTTTCTCGACTCGCGAGTCGAGAAAGACCCTCAAGGCCCCGCTAATGGCCTTTCTCGACTCGCGAAGTCTAAAAACGAAGTTTCGAGTAAAAAAATTTTTTTTTCCATTTTTAACTAGGAAAAAAAGTTTTTTCAAGAAGATTTTTATGGGCCTTTTCGACTCGTGGGTCGAGAAAAGCATCCGAGAGTAAAAAAACGCAGTTTTGGGGGTTGAGAAAGGAAGCTCAAAGTGAAAAAGCGAGTTCGAGGTCGAGAACGCTATCTCGAGGACCTTTTCGACTCATGAAGTCGAGAAAGGCAGCTCAGGGTGGAAAACACAGTTCTGAGGTTCAAGAAATGCAGTTGCCTACAGATATAATTTCTAGCTCCAATCTCATAGAGCACCAATCATGACTAACTGGACCAGCAATGGTATTTTCTATGTATTTTCTAATGCACACCATATCTTATGCATTTATTATGTATACATATACGAAAAAATAGACCCTGCCCCTTTTATAATATATCAATGTTTACCCATAGCTTATTTCAAATATAGATTTTCCAAATGGGACACTATGTACTATATATTTTTCAATAAGCACAATATCCTTAACCACAATATTCTATGCATTTTTTTTATGAAAAATGGCCTCTCCATATATTACTATATATTTTTCAATAAGCACAATATCCTATATTATGTATTTTCCAACAAGCACAATATTCTATGCATTTTTTTATGAAAAATGCCCTCTCCATGTATTACTATATATTTTTTAATAAGCACAATATCCTAATATTATGTATTTTCCAATAACCACAATATTCTATGCATTTTTATGAAAAATCAACATGTATTTCCTATGGAAAAAAATGGACCCTCCCCGCTCTTTTTACCCCGCTCTTTTTTCCCGCCCATACTTAAAATTTGAAATTTAGTACATACCAATTTGGTACATACCTTTGGGACGGTTTCGGAGTCCTGCCATCGTGGATACCCATCAACGGCTATGGCGTTCTTGTTCTTCAGGCGGCTATGGCGTTATTGTTCTTCAGGCTATGGCAGAACTGGCTATGGCGATAGGATGAGGATGGCTTTTTTTTATTCCGACTATGAAACCTTGCATGAAGGGCATAACAAAAACATCTGCCACAAGACAGATTTGCACAGCCGATTTGCCCTGCTCTGGTCGACACATCTCATGGGTCTTTTACTGAGCCCAAGCTTTTCTTTCTTATCACATCCTCTCACTGTTAATCGGCACTGGCCTTGGTGCAAGAAATAAAATGGTGTACCTGGGAACCTTCTGCTTGAGGAAGCCATGTGGAAATAGTCAGGCTATAGCGCCAAAGCTTGAGCTCCTAAACCTTTGGAGCATTGGGACAGTTACCGGAACTGGGGGCATTTACAAATTAATAACTTCTGTTTTCCATGCGTTGCTTTCCCCTATTTCGAGCCTCTTGGACTTCTTGGTCCGACTGGTGCCATTGTTGGTGGAGCCGATGGCCCTTCGCCAGCGCCTTCCTCAAGAAAAGCCTTCGGATCAAGCCTTCCTCAAGATAAGCCTCGGATGCGCCTTCCTCAAGATAAGCCTCGGATAAGCCTTCCTCTGTTCCTTGTTATATTCTTAGCGTTTTGGGTGGGCATGATCGTCAACAGCAGCTTCGGCTTCAACAAAGGAAACCTTGCGGTGCTTTTCAAAGCATTTTTCGGTTTCATTGAGCGATAAAATAACGAAATGAGGATGCTATTGCAGAGTCTTTGTGCGTAACTGGCCTTGGTAAAGCTTGGAATTTCTGCTTATGAAGCTTCTTCTGGCTAGATTCGTTATCTCATAAAGTGCCCAAATCTCGATCATCTGACTCCATATATGTTCTAGTCTTAGAATTAGAATTTCTAGACCCAAGATACCAACTGGGATGCCGTGTTTTTGCTCCGGCAAGAAGCCCAAGAAGCTGTACTCTGGCTATGGCTATGGCGATGTCACTTCCGCTTTGCTAAATACACCTGCATTTGTTTTCTTGTTTGTTTTGTTTACCTACTTCTTCCATCCAGCTACTACCCACTTCTTAGAGTCCTCTTAGAGCCCCCTCTGTTTTCAAAGAATAATCGACCTTCCATTTGGTGGATTTGAAGACTAAAAAAAAGAGAACTTTGAAGACGAAAAGAGAACCTCCGTTTCTCAGCACTACGACCCTCCATTTGGGCGGATTTGAAGACGAAAAGAGAAGGTTGGCTATTCTTGCGAAGAGAAGGTTGCCTTAAGAGAAGGTTGCCTTATGGCTTCTCGACTAGTGAGTCGAGAAGGTTGAGAATACTCGTATTTAATTTAGTAATAATTTATTTATTTATTTTTATAATATTTAATTTTTATTTTTAATATGAGATTTAATTTCTCTTTAATTTATAATATTTAATTTTCATTTATTTTTTGAAGGGGAGATCTCTCCCCCTCCAAACTCTCTTTGCCCCTTTCATCCTTGTCCCTAACCCTCCCCCCTTTGCCCAACCTCCCTCCATCATCTCCTTCCCCTCCCCCCCCACTTTTGCTTTCCCTAAACCCCTTCTCCTCTCTCTCGTGCTTCTCTCCCCTCCTCTCTCCCCTCCCTCCGCCTCTCCTACCTCTCCCCCCTCCTCCCTCTCCCTGCTCCTTTACCTCCCTCCCTTCGTCCCTCCCTCCCTCCCTCCCTTCTATCTCCCCTTCCTTCCTACCATTCTTTCTCCATCGTCTCCCCTTCTTTTCTCGGTTTGTTGTTTGTAAATTTCTATTCAAGCAATCAATTCAGAAATTTTTTTTTCTGGGGTATGAGTCTCATTTTCAGTCCGAGTTCCAAAATTCGAGATTTGTCCCACTTTAATTAAATACGACTTGAAATAAATATGATGTAACAGGCCTTGTTACTGGATCGAATGGAACGACATCGGCAGGCGTAAGAACCTCCGTTGGGTATTTCTTGAAGCTTTTTATCAGGGTCTGTACATGGTCATTTGACCGGACTCTATGTGTCATATTAGCTGGAGCTAGCTCGCAATCGAAAATGCTCACCCTTTGGAACCAGTTTACACCCATTGGGTAATATCTTTTGAACTCCTCGAGCTTAGATGCTGTCTCCTGAGCTAGTTTCTTTTCTTCATCTGGATTAAACTTCAAATCTTCTGGCATTTGGGGATCAGTTCTCCAGGGCAACAAGTGGCTGGTAGGTGTTGGTTTAGTGGACGAGGAAGGAGTAGAAGATGTCGAAGGTTGAGCACTTTGGAAGCTTTATCTTGAATGGTCTGATCCTCTTCGCTGGCTGTTCTTCGACTGCCTCAGAGTCTCTGGCGGGAGCAGTCAAAAGCATGACTGGAGCTGAAGGGTCCACTACGGCAGAACAACCAACATTTGCTGAGGGGGCTACAGCATTTGATGAGGGAACAACAACATTTGCCTCCATGGGCACTACAGTATCCTTTGGAGTGGATGGTTCGCCAATAGCCTGCAAAGGGGCAACGGATCTCTTCTTTGCAACAGCTCTGAGCCAGTTGGTGTCCATCCTTGAAGGCAGTTTGTTGTCCTTAGTAGCCTTCAAAGCAGCAGAAGGAGGTTTCTTATCAGCTGAAAGACCCTTTCTGCACATACTAAATCCAACAAGTATATCCCTGTTGCACTTTATACCCGACAAACTTAAGGAATCATAGGACGGCAATATCCAGCCAAATCCCTTTGCACTGGTTGGCATCCCCTTGCTGCTTGCCGGTTTGTTGACTTTACTCGCAATCATAATGGAGGGATCATAATTCTGCCATCGCAAAACGTACTCCACAAACTGCAGCTGGTGAGTATCTTTCACGCTGCAAATTATTGCATCCTGTACATTATTTTTGGTACCTTCCCACATAGCAATAACTATACCTAGCTGCTCGTAATCTTCTGGACCCTTGCCATTCCTGAAGAACAAACACAAGTCCTTTCGGCGGTCTCCAGTGACATGAGGTTTGGCCTGTGAAATTTCAACACACCACTTCCTACTTTTATCGGGTGTGACAATTCTAATTGGTTCTACATTGGGCCCGCGGAATAGTTCGAGTGCTGCAGAAGCAATTGAAGACAGGTTCGACACACTAGTATTGGCAGAAGATGTTCATAAAGATCGCGGCCGCGATCCGGTTGATCAGTAGCTAAGTAAGAAAGGGTGTTGTCTCACCATTATGCTAGTAAGAAACGCGGCCGCGTTCTTCATGAACAGTGGGTATTACATTTTATATAAAATGGTCGCCACTATCGCGGCCGCGATTGTCTTGAGCAGTACCTTCCAGAAAAGAGGAAAGGTCGTGGTCGCAACTATCGCGGCCGCGATCCTGTCGACCATCTAGCTATCCTAAAAGACATGGTAGCAGCTATGGCGATACCTAAGCTAAAAAAAATCGCGGAAATTACCTTCTTTGAGGGCAGCGGCACGAGACATGATGGCGCTAGAAATTTTCCGGAGGCGCTAGAAATTTGGCGAGGACGCTAAAAATATTCGCGAGGGGGATCAGAGAAAACAACGCCTCTCTTTTTATAGGGTTCGCCCTTATGGCCGCGGCATTTATGACACGCGGCGTCATTATGACGGGCGGCATCATTATGACGGGCGGCGTCATTATGACGGGCGGCATATTCCCCCATTCCCCCCAAAAGCCACCCCCAGTGTGGCAGCGTACGGGACAGTGACACGTGAGAATTTGTGTGAGAGTGACTGCAGGGCAGGTGGAAAGGACAGCAAATCACCCACGGCATGTCAGTTTAAATTGGATAGGGACAGGGACATTAGGGCATAAAAAGGTCCCGCCCGAAGGACATCATTTTCAAATTCAAATGCATTTCAAATGCGGTAAGATCCTCCAAGACTTTCATTGTTGCAAAGCTCGGGAAGGAGTTGTTCGAGGCGCTGGAGTTAAATTGAAGGCGCTATGGTGGATTACAATGGCGCTCGGATGAATTTCAAGGCATCCAAGCATATTTGACGTTGTAGAATTCAGTGAAGGCCAAAGACAGGCAAGTCCATTCATTAAAATGTGTTTTCAGTTAAATCTACCGTATGCACCCCTTCTTTGTGTCTGGTAAATCAAATCCTGTTCTAATTAGGTAATATAGATTGCCTCTCTCAACAATTCTTAAGCTGTTCCTGTTTGTAGACGTTGATGTCATTCATCTTCCTCTGATACAGGTGATCCTTACGGCACAGCTGGTAGTCATCAGGATCGCGAAGGCGATCTTGCCGAACATATTCTAGATTAAGGTACCATTTAATGCTCTCCCATAAAGTTACCCATCAATGCGTATTGATTCATCTACTTCTCCCGCAGGTCATCCCTACGACACAGCTAGTACTCGTCCGGATCACGAAGGCGATCTTGCGCAACATAATCTACACTAAGGTACGTATAATGTAGACTAAGGTATCTGCTTGCTCTAGAAGATCGCGGCCGCGATCCTGCTAACCACGTCCTTGCTTGAAGTTGGTTTGTCTGGCTAATGTGATTGCTTGAAGTTGGTTGCTTGAAAGTGCTCTGTGACATCGCGGTGGCGTTTTCTCTGAGCAATAACGTCCATTGTGCTTGCAGACATGGCTGGCTCGAAGTCCATACTATTCCATGGAGTCAAAGTGGGCGAGGGAAAAGTATATACCTTCGACAAGCACCACAACTTGCCCTTGCCGAGAGATAGCGTAGTAGTATCTATGGAAGTTATTCTCGACGGAAGCATTGGTTTGTCATTTCCTGAACCGGAATTTGCAACACTTGCGGATTCTTTTGGGAGTTTTATTTTGTGGCCAGCGCAGTGGATAGCTACCCTTACATAAGAACCTGAAATTTCCACACTGCCAGCACAGATTAAAAAAATTGATTGGCAGGGGTTGCAAGCACCGGAAAGCCCTTCCGTGAATAACTTTCGAGGCATTTCAAGGGACGAGCTAGTAGAGAAAAGTTGCACACTACTCCATGACTGCTGCAACATGCTGTATGCCCTTGGGGTGATCATCTTCATTGACCCTAATCAAGCTGTCGGTGACATGAGATTGGGAGAAGACTACTTGACAGCAACCATAATAAAGACATTCCCTATGCCAGATAGGCCGACCATGAGATGCCAAGCATGTGCTGAAATGCCACAGTTGCACGACCTGGTGAGGTGGCCGATTGCTTTGGTGTTAGTAGACAATGTTGCTGTGTCAACACTCATAAAGACTGCGAAAGAGACAGTCATTGAAGCAGAACCCTATGCCATGCAAATCGAGCCTGAAAAGGCACCAAAGAGGATGTACAGAATGGTGAACCGGACCCCACGTTCACCTACTGTGGCCACTAAAGCTGAGAGAAAAATCACAGCAGCTTCCATTTTAGACTTTAAGTCTTCGCTCTGCTGCATGCGAAGATGCTGTGCAAACTTCTCAACAGCCGAGATTGCGTGTATGCGTAGGTTCTATTGGAACTTGCGAGCTTCAGACATGAGCACATTTGTTTTCAACATGTTAGACGTATGTTCACAGAACGGCCTGGTCCAGAAGCTGATGCTAAATAATAAGCAGGTATGCTTGAAAGCATGGCATAGAGCCTATGGTATTCCAATGTCCACATTCTATAAGTGGCAAAGACTTTTCCTTGCTGGTCACAGAGTTGCTGAGCATGGTAACATGGGCACGAAAAAACCGAGGCCTCACACTCTCGCCGGAAAGGCCATACTCTCTATGTACATAGATGAGAATGCAGAGACGATGCCCCACAGATCGAAAATCACTACTGAAGGGGTGAGAGAGAATGTGAAGAGGCTCCCCTCTGTCCTAACTAAAAAGGACATTCTTCAAGAGGTGGACGCCAATGTGATGGAGATGACGGGCAAGCACATCTCTCATTCTTCATTCTCACGTGGGTGGAAGCAAAATGACGCAGAGGTTGCAATAGCAAAGAGGACAGCTTTCTCCAAGTGCAATACCTGTATTGTAATAAAAGAGAAAATGGCTAAAACCAGAGATCCATGGGAGAGAAGAGAATTGCAGATGGAAAGGAAGGAACACATGACAGCCCAGATCTCTTGTAGAAGCTTGTACTGGTCATGGAGAGCTTTGTCCCATCGATCACCGGACCAGGCGCTCACTATCATACATGATAAGATGGACCAAAACAAGACTATGATTCCAAGACTGGAGAAATTAGCCAAGTCGGTATGGAGAGGTGAACGCTTGAAAGTTAGCGTGACTGGTGCACTGATGCATGGCCATGGCACAGGTGCCTTAGGACATTTCTCACTCGACCTTTGGAAGGATGATTCAAATTTTCATGTTGGTTCCTTGAATCATGCTATCAAAACACTGGAGGACACTTCCGAAGACAATTGGGGCCATTTGAGAGAAGAAGCTCGGCCTGAGGGCATGTGGGGAACCGCACTCCTAAACAGTGCGGGGTTGAGGACAAAAAAAAAAACAATTGTACTAGGGTAGACTTTGTAGCACCTCCTAAGCAACCAGCGCACCTTAAGAGGTTACCTAGGCGGCTCTACTTGCAGCTAGACAACTGCGCGGGGCAGAACAAGAACAGATATCTCTTCTCTTATCTATCCTATCTTGTGTGGTTGGGTGTTTTTGATCAAATACAGGTTGGCTTCATGATGGTAGGCCACACTCATGATGACATTGATGCGCTCTTCGGTAACTATTCAACGTTAATGCGCAGGTCGGATGCTCTAACTATTCCAGAACTAATGCAACTCTTCCGAGAATGTAGCACAAAGGCACCGACACCATACCTTGTTACCGAGGTTCCCGATTGGAAGGGGTTCGTAAAAGGTTACATTCCTGATAAGAAGGACCGTTTGGTTGGTCACTTGGAGCCCTTACTGTTTAAGTTCTGCATGAATGATGGGTGGCCATTAATGTATTACAAGATGAGACCTGGTCATAGAGAATGGTTGCCAGAAAAGGGTATTCGGATGTGGAAAGCAGATGACAATGGTTTGCCAAAGATACCGATTGGCTCGCCCAAGACTGTCAAGCCATATGCATGCCTCAAGGACATAGGAGCATTGAGGTCGTCCATTGCGAAGTACATGATGCATTGGGCTAACATCTCCAGGGCTGGTGTGAACTCGTGGTCTAATACCTACATGAACGAGGTCATGGACTACTGGTGCGAAGTGATGCGTGTGCTAGGTGAAGTACCCCCGGGCAACGCAGAAATTCAGAACTTCTGGCCTCAAACAAGGCAAGTTGTGCTTGAAGAGCCTGAATCTATTCAGGTCGATCGATATGACACTCCGGCTGCCTATGTCGGACCTGCTAAGGATAAACCCAAGAATGCAGTGGAGATATTTGACCCATACCAAGATGTACAGAAAGGTATGTTTCTGCTTGTAAGACCGGCAGATGCATGTCCTACATGGGTAGCCTATGCAGAGGAGGATCCTATACAAGACCCCACTGCCCCTCATTATAATGAGGTTTTTGTGTCTTGGTGGGAGCCTGTGGCTAGGAAAGGAACCGCATACGCTCAACAGTATCGGGACTGCTGGCATAAGAAGTGGAGGCCGAATCCTAATGACAGACCACGTTATCAGCCTCTCAAAACGATAGACTATGCCTGGTTAGTTGAACCGAAGCCATTATTGGTTTTGATCCCCGCATTGGTAGGAATCCAGGTGCAGGAACTATTGGCTAAAGAGGCCTCAAAGGATGGAGATGAAACTTGAGTCTTCAAGGTACAATAAAGTAGTTAATTTTTATTGCTCTCTGCTTTGTATAGATTAATATAAGTGCTATTATGCACTACGTCTTACATTTTTCATCTAAACACAAGAGCTCTTACACTATAACATGTTGAACAGGTGATTCATTCATCTTCAGCATCTGTAGTAGTGATCCCTGATATCTCATAGCTATTGCGCTCAGGAAGCCAAATCAGATGGATCATAATACGAATTGACGCAGGGCAACGAATCTCAGCGCCCAAAGCTTTTCTTCACAGGTAGGGATCAAGGAGAAGACCCCTGTCTAGGCAACCGACAAGATCAGAGTGGCTCATTGAGCACTTGATCGCCTCGATGTGGTGAACTGATGAAGGCGAAAAATCCATGGGAGATGAATGAACTTTAGCCCCGAAGTGAGAAGCTTTTATAGTGAAGTAGAATTATTGAGGTGAATTATTGAGGTAGACTTTACCGCCATTATTGCGCGTGTATAAGACTGTTGTATACATACAAGTGTAATACATCTTTCGTACGGATATGTGTGTGCTTTTAAAACATGTTTCGTGGATTTTGATATGGTAGAAGTTTTTGTGCTTGAGTAATTCAGGTGTGATTGAAAATAGGGACTGCTTGCAGATATAGTGGAAGTCGAAGAGCACACCCTTACACTACACTCAGGTATGATACATCAAACAATATTCTATGTGCTATTACATCCTTACAAATACAGTAGTCATCACTGATAACATTGATTGTAATACATAGTTCATAGGTACTCATGTCATTATTATATCCTTAGCAGATACAGATTCACTCATCATCAACACCAAAGCTCGTGATGCTATTCAGCTCATAGATCTCCTGATCAGGAAGCCAGTAAATGTGGACCACAACACGAGTGAGCTTCTTGCAAGCACTAGCAGGACCATCAGCTTTAGATTGGAGCCATGGATCAAGATTAATACCATTTCTAGCGCATTCGTTCAGATCGTTGTAGCTCAAGTAGCACTTGAAAGATCGGATGTGCTCTGGACGAGGCATCGAGGAAGCCATGGAAGATGAATGACCTCTACCCCCGAGTCGAGCTATTTTTATAGTGAAGTAAAATTATTGATGTGAATTATTGGTGTAGAATGTAGGGCCATTATTGGGCTTCTACAAGTATCATGTACATGTACAAGTATAGCACATAATTTGTATGTATATGTGTATGTCAATTACCTCATGTTTCTTGGGCTCGAGAACTAGGTGAAAGTATTTGTGCTTGAGCAAATTAGGTGTGCTTAAAATTCTCAAAATTGCGTTATTTTCTCCAATTAATGAAATCATGCTTAATCCTAGAAGCTCTAAACATAAAAACATAAAGTTGAAGAAGCATCATTCACAAAAGAAGTGCTCGAGAACAAGGAGCATGATACTTTTAGTGTTTGAAGACCCAGTGTATGCTCAAAGAGGATGGGAATAGTATGATAGCATGCTAAACATTTATCTTCATCTATAAGAAGACAAGACTAGCAATGTACTGGGATTCAGGTTTTTGTTGCATGGGAACCATCGAAACCTGGCTGTATTTTGTATAGAACTTCTCAAGGTTACTTAATTTTGGACAAGAAGGTGCAGCTGGGCCCTCTTTACAAGTACATAGATCATTATTTATTGAAGAAAGAACGTTTGTCTGTTCTCCTAGATAGGGTGCAACAAGGTAGAACAGAACAATTTTTTATAAATGACGAGGAAATGCAAGTTTCTGGCACCGGGAATTTGAAACATCTGTTAGTGAAGATCATGATTTTATTGAACTATGATGGTTCCTATGATTAAGACGATGTTGCTACAAAAAAGCCTAAGAAGCTCCCTGTGAAAATAAAAAAAATGCAGTGGGTGGGCCAAACCCAAATAAGAAAGGAAAAAGGAAAAAGCTCCTGGAGTTGCTATCAAGGAGAAGAAGTCGGACAAGAATATTGAAAAGCTTTCTTATATAAACAACAACAAGCTTGTTGATGAAGTTGTCTATTACATATAAGTTCTACGAAGTTGTCTCCTCAAAATGAGAGTGGAGAAAGACCTTTATAGGTTAGAAGAATCTATTCTGATCATTCAAGAAAATTAAAGGACATGATTCAGAAGTAATTCTCAAGTTTATGTGGCTCATATAGTTGTGCTTGTAGACTGAGAGAAATGTAAGGATCTCTTGAAGTACGACAAGGAACAAGCTAGAAATTACACTCACTGTGTTTTAGGAGTTAATCACTGCTTTAAGGCTAGGAGACAATTGTGGAAAGAAAAGATTAACTTTAGATACTTGAATGTGTTGTCTATTGTGGTTTGGAAGAGATAAAGCAATTGTTGCCAAGACGCACAAGTTTGACAATGAGTACAAGCTCAGATGAGCTTTGTTGACAAAATATGCTTCATGCACAGAGAACATGTACTTCAAGGAAATCCCGAACACTTTCCAACTTGTTGAAGCTTAATTCCATTAAGTGTTGCCTCAAATATGATGATGCAATTAAAAGGCAATACTTGTAGGGCACGATAATTGGTTCCAACTTGCCAGGGAAGGAAGAGAACGTTAGTTCTCTTAGTGTCCACATTTGGTTGATTTTTTGTTGCAGATAAGGGATCTGGGAATGAGATATTTAACATGCTTCAATGTGGACACTGATCTTAGATGCTCTGACACACCGCTACATCAGTTACTCGCATCACCTATGGTAGCGCGACTGGGAGCTTACATCCTGCAGATTTCGGCCGTCAGACTTGCTCTTCAGGGGCATGGTATTTGAGAGCCTACTGTTAGGGTTTTTCCTCCCAAGTGGGGGTTTTTTCATCCCGGTAGTAGGGTCCTACTGTACAGTTACATGGTTTGTTTTTGGTGTTGGGGTTTTTGGCTTTTTTGCCTGTTCTCTGCATGTACCGTCTCATAGGCCTCTGGCCTCCGTGGACGTTAAAATAAACTTCCTTCCTTCCTTCCTTCTAAAAGAAAGATTGAATACAGTTATCCAAAAGGTAGTTAAAATAACTCTAGTACAATTTATCTGACTAACAAAACACAATGCATATGCTAACCTCACGTCCTTCAAGTAAGCCATCAAGTGTCAAAGTTACCAAACAGCCAAAGAACAGCCAAGATCTGCACTATTGGATGGTTTGTTTATACCTATTTGTTGCAAAAACATCATAACAATAGATCAAGTGAAAATTCATTCTCAAAAAGTATTTCAAATCTGATCAACTATGCAACTTGAGACTATTTTCCAGGTGTTATCTTATATTTCTAGGCTGCAGTCTTTGTCTTTGTTGACACATATATGAGAAAGCTACGAAAGGCTTTTTCGATTGGCATATATTTCCCCTAAAGTTTTGGCTGTGAATTATATGATAATATAATGGCTAGGTGTCTCATATTTAAGAATGGATGGTTTAACAAAGTAGGCTTCTTATTGGTTCTCAATTATAATGCGACCATATAGCATCTTCATCTCTTAAAAGAATAAAAACTTTTTCTCTAATTCAATCTCCACAGAATCTTATAGCATTCATTCGGCTGAAACAACAACATATTCTATACATAAAGCATGCACTAGGACAATGGATTGCCTTGTCTTTCAATGAGCTATTAAAGGCGTATGCTTCCAATGACTTATATTGGTTTGGTCATTTATTAACAATGTTGAGATATTAGAAGGACATAAAGTTACATGACCACAAACATTCAAATGGGATACCCTAGAAAATCGGTGCATAGTAGGCTGGCTCCGTCAACGCTAAATTGTTGTGTATATAAAAGAAGGACAAAAGACGAGCATTCATGTGATTGGATCGGCTCACCACCATAGGCAAAGACTATATTTATCAATAGTATAACATCCTTTTGTTTGGGTTCCATAGGCTTATTGGTCTTCATGGACGATAAAAACCCATTCAATTCAATTTAGTTTGCTCTCAAGACTGTCAAGGTTCTCAAGATACACAAACTTTGCAGAGGAGTTGATGGATCTTGTTGAGAAGCATGATCATGTAGTAGCTCCTTGTTACTTATTTTTTTCGGTGCCGCCCTACAAAATTGGACAGTGGATCAAGGGATTCAATAATCCTTAAATAAAAATATGCTTACTGTGTGGATCAACAACGGGAGAAATGTGAGAATGCAAGGAAAAAAAATGCTGATCAATTGCGTTTTTGGTATAACTCCCTCCCTGCAAGCCGCGGCCTGCGAGCCTAACCATCTCCTATGTTTAGACATAAGTCCCCACTCAAACCTTCACGACTTAGGGGGGTTTTTTCACATATCGAGTATTTGTCAATTTTAAGCTACACCGACTGGCAGGTGCCAAACGAGACTTTGCCCTACTGCATAAGCAGCGTCGGCTCAGGGTGTGAGAATGCAGAGTATGTGGATCCTTGGAAGATAGTGTTGATTGAGCCAACAATTGCTCCCCATGCTGGCAAGTTGACTAGCACATATCTCAAAGAATACTATTTTATGAAGATCCTAAAATACTAAATCAGGCTCTGATAGTTGATGATGTTTTTGATGTTGGTGCTTAAGAGACAATAAGGAAGATATGAATTTTGGTTACTTGTGTACAATATACTAGTATATGAAGTAAGAATATCTAATTGTACCTAGCAGGACAAAATATCCTCTAGGATAAGTACTATAAGAGATTGTCCAACTTTGTCAAACATTATGTAATAGCAAAAGATATAGTGGAGAACCCGTTGTTGGATTACCAATAAGGGCTAGACAACCCCTGGCCCGAGAGTGTTACGGCTCCAGTAAAGCACTGGTTAAGATTGATCTCAGCCGTTGGGTCAATATAAACTTGGAGGAAGGAAGGAAGGTATTTTTATCGTCCACGGAGACCAATCGGTCTATGGGAGGGCTGGGTGTTGAAAGGGCCTGCAAAATACTCCCCCTCTCCATTTTCCTATACAACTTTATTTAGGGTCTAACAACATTTCCCCAAGATTTAAGCGTGTGCACGCATTAAAAGTTTTTTCTGATATAGGTATGGAGAATGACGACGAGGAAGATATTCCTTTGGCAGTCCCCATTACGTCCTCGCATCAATTTCCCACAGAAGCAACTGGAATCACCATAATAACAGGGTTTCTAGGAGCTGGAAAATCCACGGTAAGACTCTTCAGATTTCTTCGATTTGTACACTTCTGTTTCTAAGCTTGTGGGAATGCCTATTTTTTTAGTTAGTAAATTACGTGCTCACTGCCCGGCATGGCAAAAGGATAGCAGTTATTCTGAATGAATTTGGTGATGAATTGGGTATTGAACGAGCTATGATCAACGAAAGGGATGCTACAGGTCTTGTGGAGGAGTGGGTCGAGCTTCCAAATGGTTGTGTCTGCTGTAGCGTCAAACATAGTTTTGTCCAAGCACTTGAACAACTGATGCAACGCAGAGATAGGTATTGGCATTGAACAATTTATGTAAACTTAATTTTCAAATCTAATGTTGTTTCTTATGCAGGTTTGATCACATTTTGCTGGAAACAACTGGTCTGGCAAATCCAGGTCCTGTGGCATCAGTTCTTTGGCTAGATGACCAGCTTGAATCTTCTGTTCGTCTTGATTCTATCATTACGGTCAGTAGGTATCTATCAGTCACTTGGTTGTGAATTAACTATTTGTAATGGGATACAGTATGGTAATTTTTATTGAAAGAAGGATTATTCATGATTATATATATTTTTGACATTTGTTTTGTTCCAAAATGCAGTCAAACCAGATATTTTAAAGCACCTTAATCTTGTTTCATTTAAAAGGTGCATTAGCAAAATATATGATTATATCATGCTGGCCATAAGGACACATGTTGCGTTCCCTGATGGGGCAGTTCCCTGATGGTTTAAAGATATTGCAGGTAGTTGATGCAAAGAACTTAGATTATCAGCTTGGTGGAGTAGAAATGTCAAATCGCACTACAGAGGCATATTTGCAAATAGCTTATGCAGTAAGTATGCAACAGGGTTTCGGCTTCACCAACTGTAGTATTTGATACAGAATTGGTGGTGATTATATAGGATGTAATTATTCTCAATAAAGTGGACCTGATTAATAATGGTGAGCTTGAAAAGCTGGAAAAGGTAATACGGGATATCAATGCTTTGGCCAGGATAATCAATGCCATATCCTGCAAAGTACCACTCACTGACATTCTTGATTGTCGAGCATATGACACAATGGTAATTTTGTTGTTTCATTACTTTCATAGAATCAGCATGCTGAGCTTTAGATTAGTTACTGAACTAATGTGCACAGCATGCAGTGCATGCAAAAGCACTTGAATTGAATACCGAGCCCAATGCAAGCCATCTACAGAACAAAAATTTTGGAACTGTGTCCATTATAGAAGATGGGAACGTGGATCTTAAGAAGGTGTATTTTATTGTTTTCAATTAAGGGGAGATGTTTGGTTAGTTCTAACCACTTTAACTTTTGCAGGTGAATCAGTGGCTGTCAGATTTACTGTGGGAGCAAAGAAGTGGCATGGAAATGTTTAGAGTGAAGGGTATTTTGCAAGTTCATGAATCGGAAGAAATGCATGTGCTTCAGGTTTCACACCTTGTGTGCCATTGTATTGCCTAGGTATCTATTTTCTTTTCTAGTCGATTGCTTACAAGTTATGAAACAGGCTGTTCGTGATTTATATGAGGTTCTTCCTAGCTGTTTATGGAAGCCAGAGGAAAGACGGGTGAACAAGATTGTATTTATAGGTAATAATACAATTCTGTGATCGAAGTCTTGTCTTATACCAGTCACTGAATGGCAATTCTATACAGGAAAGGGTCTTGACAAAGAGTTCCTTACAAGATCTTTCAAAACTTGCCTTGTTTAACTCGAGAAATGCCATCATTAATTTGTCTACTTTGGGAAGTGTCATAGCCACCTCTATCATATAGAAAGCGTACAGAGGATGAACCTGATATATGTCTCTTGGAACTTGTCCATTCAAATCAAGGTGATATATAGTGCTTGAAAGCACTTTGTGCCAGGTTAGATGTTTGCAGTTGTGGGACTTTTTGTTTGGGTCTGTTACAGACATGCGCAAAAGTAGCATGATTATTTCACTGGTTGGGCATATGGTTCTATGACGATGTCAGATTGTGACATCTGCGGCTAAATTGTAATTTACATTGCAGCTGTTCATACAAAAAACCAATCAAATGAGCAGGTCATTTGATAATTTGTTACATACGTTGTTTTTGTGGGTGGAGAAGCTCTAGCTGTATTGCTTCGGTTGAGAACAATGCAAGTTTTGCTACACGAGATCTCAGGCAAGGGATAGCAAATTGGCAGCTGACCACCCCCTACCCTCCCCCTTTTTTCCCCTTTCCTGGGTTCTTTATCAGGTTCAATCTACTCAGCACATTCTCCCACAGGAAGGTTGGTCATTGGGCTTATACCCCCTATTGCAGCAGAAAGAGAACTGAGAATTGACATGAAATGTACTTTTACCTCTAACTAGTACCAAATTGATGAACATAAAAATGAACACCAGAATGTTATTTCTAGCCTTCAACAATTTAATTGCAGGCAGTTATACAATGTTATTTCTTAATTTTGTTACTCCTAGCCTTCAATTTAATTGCAGCAGTTATACAAACCAGATTTTCTCTGAGGTCAACCAATTTATTTATTTTTATTTATTTTTTTGGGGACTATAAGATGGGGCTCAGCAAAGGAAAAGTGCACGAAAGATGATTAACATTTTGTCACGTAAATTTGCAAGGATGCCATCTTGATGTGCTTTGTTTTATTTCCTTTTTTAGAAAGGATAAAGATGTTAGATTTTTATGGGGTTTTCACACAGAAGGAAGCTTGGGCCACATTATGATAAAGAGTTTGATCGTTTGGGGCAGCTCCAAGGTCAAATTGAATACTTCAAGTGCCATTGGGCCAATAGAAATGCAGACGAGTCAGACCCCCCTCCAGGGGATGGACTTTGAGCTCCCTTATTTCCCGTCACCTTAGGGTGGATGCAACGCACCGCTCCATACTTCTTCCCATCTTACGGGGCATTGTACCAACATTTCTTATATAAAATTAAAAAAAAGCTTGCATTAAAAAAAAATAAAATAAATAAAGATTTTAGTGTGACGTTAGAGCATAAATTTATGAGACTAGAAGTTGGCAATATCAAGTATGGTAAATGGAGCTGTAACATTATAATACCATATGGGAATGTAAAAATATCTCAAATGGTTTTGTGCAAAGCGTATACTTATGCAAGTTTAAAGTAAGGTTCTCATGTGATTTGATTAGCATTTCATGATATGTATTGATTTGTTTAACCATTTATTAATAGGTACGACCCATATACTGTCCTTCGAGACATCCGATAAAATTGGAACAATACGTGGCCCCTATGTAAGGATGAAATGCATGTGTTTTTCAAAATAATACCATAAAAAACAAAACAATGTATAAACTAATTTATGATGTTGCATTCTTTATAGGGGGGATGGCCATGGTATAATCATATAAAGAGGTTAGTATCTCTATATGCTAAGAGAGTGCAGATGTGTTGATCTACATCAATATGACAGTTGTGCTATGACTTCTTCGACAAGTTTGAATTGTTGGCATGATCTTCATCAGTAAGCTAAGCTACTTCAACATGGGTAAGTTGTATGGGCAACCTCGACAAAGGGAAAGAGTATGATCTAGGCACATATTTAGTAAATATTCTAACAAACATCACATGTCACCGTCTTAGTCATTGCACCACTATTGTCTTGTTATTTTGTTTGCTCCGGCATGACTCATGTTTCTATGTTCTATGTATTTGTGCTCTGTGACACCGGTCGTTAGTTCTCCTGGCCGGGATTGCTATGTCAGTCAACTCTTGTGAACTCCCATGGTAAGAGGTCCTCCAGTGCCAGACGTGGGCTGGAAAGGGTATGTACATACGAGGTTCACCCCATCACCCGCTACGGGGCTTGGAATGTAAGCTGGCTGGGCAACATGCTGCTAACAGGGCCTATATATAGGTTGGCTGAGCTATCCATTGTCGGAGAGTTTGTTTATGATAGTTTGATACTCTGGTTATGTTCTTTGCTCCTAATGTTTATGTTTTTTCTTTGTCGTCGTTGTCTAGCGTTGCACTGTAGGTTCCTGTGTCTTTAAGCTATTATGTTTGTTATCCAATATTGCAAGAAGTTCTATGCATGCAGAGGCAACTATGGGATCCCCACTTAGTCACAAGAACCAATCCCCTTGAGTCATTGTGCAGTGAATTAGCAAGCAGTGGTCAAGCTAGCAGCAGCAATGTAGCCGGGGATCATGGTTGACTTCCAGAGGAGAAGCTCTTGTGTTAAATTGTTCAGTCAGATCTTGTGAATGTATTGATGATAGTGTTTTCTCTAAATATTATTGCATTTGATAATGGATATACTATGGTTGATCTCTGATTATTATGAGTAAGAAGATTCAATTCTTCGCCAACACTATCAAATTTGACAAGTTTTTCATATCAACCTAGATTTAGAGTTGAATTGACAAGATCTCGAGTTTGCCAGGAGGGTCAACTCGTCACGCTCGTCACAGTTGGTATCAGATCTTTGGCTGTTGACATTGATTTACAGATTACAAAGACAATTGGAGATGGTATCCTCAGGAGGAAGAACAACATCTAAATGCTTCGAGGTTAGCATGAAGGTGATAAGGGAAGCAAATTTTTGAGGACGTTGAAGGTAAAGTTTTATTGCATGTTCAGTAAGATGATTGGTAGTAAGTTGCCATACAATGAAGTTTTGAGATGATCTATGTTGGATCTGAGACTATAAAGACCCATGAGGACATGGGTAAAAGTTTAGAAGAGGAGACTGTAACGGTTCTGGGCTTGCCTGGCTTGTACATGTTAACAAGGTCGTACTCCTCCAGGAACTCCATCCATCTCCTTTGTCTCAAGTTGAGATGTAGTTGGGTGAAGACATATTGTAGGCTTTGATGGTCCGTATCTAATTGGAACTTCCTTCCCTATAGACAATGTCTCCATATTCTCAATGCTCTCCAAAGTTGTAATATCCCCGGGGATGTCACATAGTTTATGGCGTATATACCATGTGAGTGAAAGGGGTGGGTTTTTTTTCACCCTAAACCGTATGTATAAATACGGATAGGGGCTTGGCAAGGGGTTTTCTGAGGGAAAATCTAGTGTAATATGTATACGAGAAGGGGCGTTTAGAAGGCTGGACAAGGCGTATACGGAGGGTTTTTTGCTGACCCCATTAACGCACGTGGCGTATCACCTTTATAGTAGGTGAAACCCCCGGGGTAATATCTTAGCATCGACAAAGCCAGCACCGAGATGAACCCAAAAATGAACACATGCAATTTCCGCTATGCCCAGCTTTTAGTATGACAATTAACAAGTCCCAGGGCCAAACGATGAAAATGGTTGGTTCATATTTGCCAAACCCAGTATTTAGTCACGGATAACTCTACGTGGCACTCTCGAGAGCTCAAGGAATCCATGGCATAAAGGTACTCATTCTATTGAAGGATGGAGATGCTTCCGCAGACGTCGACTGATCTAGATATACAATGAATATTGTATACAAAGAAATCCTCTAATTGTGAGCCTAATAATCTCTTTGTTCTCATTGATTTCTTTTACTTTATTTCTTTTTTGTCTTACTTACTTACTTCTTCATCCATATATATGGTGTGTATTTTGGTTCCTTGGTATGTCTTTGGTCACCATGTAACCACGATTCCATTATTTTGAAATTATTCCATCATTTTGAAATTTACAAATAGTGACAACCCAATTTCAACAATGTGGAATTGCATGTAAATACTTTTTATTATCAGCCTTAATTCTAACAGGTCTCAAATTACAAGCTAACACTTATCACAAGCCAGTATTCCACATTCAAGTAGATGTAACTCAAGTAGATAATCACAAGCCAGTATTTCACATTCAAGTAGAGTAAGATACTCATATACTGAAAGTAAGATTACAATGAAAGTACGAATACGATGAAAATGCACTGAAAGTAGGATTACAATGAAAGTAAGTTTCACATCATAAGATACCCATGGACTCTCATACTTATTTTGCTTGTTCGGCTATCTTCTGTAGTGATGTGTGGAAGGCAAGGAAGCTGGAACAGTTCTCAAAAGACAACAGGTCTGGAATGGAAGCCGAGGCTTGGTTGGATGAAATGAGAGAGTACGGGAAGGCTTATAGCATGAAGGACAAGGATAAGGGCAGGGTAGCAACAACCAACCTCAAAGAAGCAGCCAGAATTTGGTGGAAAGGCTATTCCAAAGCCCATGGGTTAAGCAGAGATAGCTGCAGATTCAAGAAGTTCTCCAAGGCTTTTAAGCGTCATTCCGTACCGAGGGGACATAAGTGCCATATGATGCAACAGTTTTACAAGTTGGAGCAGGGCAATAAGACAGTCCAGAAGTACACCGAAGAGTTCATGAGGTTGAGACTCTATGTGCTAAAGTTGAGCGAAAGACACGCAGTAGAGGGGTACATAGAAGGCTTGAATGACGAGATCAGGAAGCTTGTGAGAGCCATAAACCCCAAAACAGTGTCAGAAGCAGAGTCTAAGGCTGTGAGCTTACAAGGAATGGTCCTCAAGACAAGGGGAAAGCCACGGGAAGCTATAGCCTAAGAGCAACAAGCCCGACAGCTGCTAGACCTCAATACAATGTAAAGTATGGGAAGCAAGGGAATGCAAACGTTGGCAAACAGGACAAGAAGCAGGTCAGCTTCAGCGACAAAGAACAAGCAGGTGGTTGAAACTACTCCAAAGCAGTGAAGCAATTCTTACAGTCCATTCCCAAGGAGAAGAGGCAAAAAGGTATTGAAAAGCAGTTGTGCTTCAGGTGTTTTCAGCCAGGGAATCAGACACACAACTGTTCCTTTGTGATCAACGCAGTGCTAGCAGAGCTAGGAGGATGGGAGACACTGTGACGTTCCAGTACGATATACGGTCTCAAGACGTATACCGTACTGCACCGTCACGCGTACACGCCATTCCAATCGACGTGTAGCCAAGCAAGTGGCACCCTAGGGGGCAACTTGCAAGGGTGCGCACACTTATTAATGTGCGCACTTTAGACCATTAACCCTTAAAGAGGCATACCAAGGGTCATGGAAACCCTAAACCTAACTGATAGCCTATGTAAGGCAACTAAACCCTAATTCTTCCTTTTTTGTCCATGAATCTTTCGAGCTCCAGTTCGCGCGCCTCAAGAGTCAAATCCGACTCCCAAGATCTGCCCGTGCGCTCTAGCTCGTCAGATTCCCTTTCTGACCGCATCTCCAAGCAGAACAGCGACATGGACGCATTCGGATCAAGAGGAGTGAACCAGGGATCAGGTATTTAGTCGATTTAATAGCCTAAACCGTATTCCAGCCATCGAACCAATAGGTTTAGCCTATTAAATTACCCTTAGTAGCCAAGCAGATCCCCAGACTGGCCCTAACTAAAGAACCTAACTCTATGATATAGATTAGATCTTATTCTTTAGTTCTATGATGATGTGATGGATGGATGAATTCTGTGGACTCATTGTATTGGGAAGGGGGGTAGAGACTTACAGCTTAGTAGTTGATGCTCCTAGCTAGCCTCCTTAGCACACTGTAGATTCGGCCTGTGTACAAGAACCACACCTGGTTATGGGTGACGGGGCCAGACTGGCTTACAAGGAGGTTCGTGTTCTGACTCTTGAACGATCCCTCTGGTGTGTAAGGCCTACCGGGGATCATTGTGGACTAGGTCTAATGGCTTGCCACTGAGTGCGGGCAAGGCATGGGCTCGACACCCGTGGGGTGATGCGTCACTCTCCATTGGGTTCAAGTCGAATAAGGGCAGTGGCCCTCTAGTCACCTTGAGTCAGCACGTAGATCTCTGGAGGGAGTGATCCCTACCTGCCCCATCAGAACTGGGGAGATGCAACCCAGGAGTAGCCCCTTTGGCTATGCATCTGGCGGGCTACAATCAGGTCCCAACACTTTTCAACCTACTTTGCAAAGGAGGGGCGGATGGAGTGGACAACCCTAGGCCATGTTCTTATGCCAGCCAAATCCATTGCCATGAATTCTGTCTGCACTGAACTTTGGAGACCCAAGCCGTCAGTCATCCCTTGGAGTCTGAGCCTTGGGTAGGATTTCCCATGTGATGTGCTGATCTTTGTCTATGCAGATATGTGATGAGCCATCCTTCGAGATGGCTATGTGATGTTGATGTTGTACACTGACATGTATGTTTACGCTTCCGCAGCTAGATAGGCCCTGAGGGAGACAGGGTAAAATGACCCCTTCATTCTTCTCACTGGAACTCATCAAGGTTGCAGTAACATATGGAGGGTCTGTATCAATATGGAGCTGGTATGGGGGATGAACTCCTGTTTGTATACGGTGAGTGCACCGTATATGAGTAGGGGACGTCACAGACACCCCCAGAGATTGACGAAGAAGAGGCGCACGATTACATCCAGGGTGAGTGCCACATTTTTGCCGCCATTGACTCTGAGAATGCTGAGAGTCAGTACCAGGTCATCTCAACCATTGGAAAAATCAGAACCAAGTCTTTCTTAGTATTGATAGATACAGGGAGCACACACAACTTTGGTTCGCCAAGGGTGGTAGAAATGTTGAAGCTGAAGTCTGTAAATCCAAATCTAGGCTGGTTGTGTTGGCAAGCGGGCAATCTGATACACGGCAGGGAAAAGGATCAACTTCAACATAGACTTGCCGGGTGTCAATATTGAAATGGGAGCAGAAGTGATGAATATCGGCAAGTACGACTTAATCATAGGTATGGAATACCTTGGGCCAGCCGGAGCGGTAATTGATTGTGCGAAGCAAAAAGTTACCTTAACGATGCCAGATGGCAAGATAATTGAGATAACAGGTAAAGAAGTCACCCCAATCATGCAATGCATGTCTAGTAAGAAGTTACTTAGATGCGTAAAGAAGGAGCAAGTGGCCTATGTCTTTAAGCTCGAAGTTGACGAGCCAGAATCAGAGGAAGACAAGAAAGCAAAAGCATTGAGCAAGTTGCCAAAGCCAATAGCCAAGCTAGTGAAGGAATTCCATGATTTGTTTCCAAATGAGATCAAGCAACTTCCACCTTATAGAAGAGTCGAGTGTGAGATAGCACTTGAGCCAGGGACGAAGCCAACAAGTAAGGCACCCTACAGAACGTCAACTCAGAAGTTGACAGAATTGAAGAAGCAATTGAGGAGTTTCTAGACCTAGGATTTATAAAACCTAGCGTCTCTCCTTTTGGAGCGGCGATCCTTTTTGTCAAGAAGAAAGATGGAAGTCTCAGAATGTGCATTAACTATCGTCAATTAAACAAGCACACGATCAAGAACAAGTATGCACTACCTCGGTCAAATGACTTGATGGATCAGCTGCAGGGAGCGAAGGTTTTCTCCAAGATAGATTTGAGGTCAGGGTACCACCAGATCAGAATCAAGGAAGGAGACATCCATAAGACAGCATTCGAGATATGGTATAAGTTCACAGTGATGCCATTTGGATTGTCCAACACTCTAGCAACTTTCATGAGGCTCATGAACGATGTTTTCTGCGAATTTCTAGATACATTCATCATAGTTTTCTTTGATGACATTCTAGTCTACAACAAATCTTTGGAGGAGCATGCCCAACACTTGAGGGAAGTACTTGAAAAGTTGAGGAGGCATCAGCTTTATGCGAAACTATCCAAGTGCCACTTCGCAACAGAAAGGGTAGAGTACTTGTGGCATGTGATCACGGCGGAAGGGATTTCCACCAACCCTGCAAGGATTGAAGCGGTAATTGATTGGCCGGCACCAAAGAACATCCATGAAGTGAGGAGCTTCCTCGGCTTGGCAGGGTATTACAGAAAGTTCGTCAAGAACTTTGCAAAGGTAGCAGCACCACTAACGAACATCACCAAAGCGAAGAAGATAAAAGATTGGGCGAGTCATTGGCAAAGGAAGGTCCATGCAGCGTTTGAGACGTTGAAGGAAGCTTTAACGACTGCCCTAGTCTTAGTATTGCCCGACCCAGAGAAAGATAAGTTGGTGGCAACAGATGCTAGCAAGATTACAACAGGAGTGGTCTTAATGTAGGAGGAGAGGGTGGTAGCGTTCAAGTTAATAAATTCCATGAGACTGATTCATGATGTTGCATTATTTATGGGGGGAATGGCCGTGATATAATCATATAAAGAGGTTAGTATCTCTATTTGCTAAGAGAGTGCGGATGTGTTGATCTACATCAATATGACAGCTGTGCTGTGACTTCTTCGACAAGTTTGAATTCTTGGCATGATCTTCATCGGTAAGCTAAGCTACTTCAACATTGGGCAACCTCGACAAAGGGAAAGAGTATGATCTAGGCATATGTTTAGTAATATTCTAACAAACATTACATGTCATTGTCTTAGTCATTGCACCACTATTGTCTTGTTATTTTGTTATTTCTTGGATCCTCCGAGATCAAACTTCCAGGTTCGGCGGCTTAGGTTGCTCCGGCATGACTCATGTTTCTATGTTTTATGTATTTGTGCTCTGTGACACCGGGCTTTAGTTCTCCTGGTCGGGATTGCTACATCAGTCAACCCTTGTGAACTCCCATGGTAAGAGATCCTCCAGTGCCAGAAGTGGGCTGGGAAGGGTATGTGCATACGAGGTTCACCCCACCATCCACTATAGAGCTTGGAATGTAAGCTGGCTGGACAACATGCTGCAAATGGGGCATGTATGTAGGATGGCTCAGCTACCCATTGTCCCGGAGTTCATTTATGATAGTTTGGTATTCTGGTTATGTTCTTTGCTCTTGATGTTTTTGTTGTTTCTTTGTTG
The DNA here is from genome assembly GCA_021234155.1 of Isoetes taiwanensis. Lineage (NCBI taxonomy): Eukaryota > Viridiplantae > Streptophyta > Lycopodiopsida > Isoetales > Isoetaceae > Isoetes > Isoetes taiwanensis. The sequence goes on from JAJEKV010000039.1 coordinate 11,274,661, forward strand.
TCATTGTCTAGCGTTGCATCGTAGGTTCTTGTGTCTTTGAGTTGTCATGTTTGTTATCCAAGATTGCAAGATGTTCTATGCATGCAGAGGCAGCCATGGAATCCCCACTTAGTCACGAGGAATAAGCCCCTTGAGTGCATTCTGCAGTGAATTAGCACGCAGTAGTCAAGATGGCGGCAGGAATGTAGCCGGGGATTGTGGTTGACTTCCAGAGGAGAAGCTCTTGTGTTAAATTGCTCAGCTAGATCTTGCGAATGTATTGATGATAATGTTTTGTTTAAATATTATTGCACTTGATAATGGATATACTATGGTTGATCTCTGATTATTATGAGTAAGAAGATTCAATTCTTCGCCAACACTATCAAATTTGACAAGTTTTTCATATCAACCTAGATTTAGAGTTGAATTGACAAGATCCTGAGTTGCCAGAAGGGTCAACTCGGCAGGCTCATCACACAAACTTTGGAGCATTATATCTCAGAGACTAGAGATCCTTTTTAGGTGTTTTTTTTTTTAAATATTTTTGTGTAAGCTTTTCGGATTGGGATCAGGCTGAATTCGTTTGTATGAGAGAGTTATGACAGAATAGTGATGCTAGGCCAGAATTGACTGCACTATGTATCTTCTTCTACAGTTTGATTCTTGGAGCGAGAAGCCGATATTTTGAAGCGAATGCCATTGCAAGGGATTTGTAGGTCTATACATGAAGAAATTCTCAGGTGGGGCTTTTCTTTAATTGATTTAATTTGAGACACATAGGCTGCCATGTCCAGATTTATGTACACTTTGATAAGAGGGTTATGGAATCTATGTGGTATAATATGCAAAGGATTGATCAGAAGAAGGCCAGAGTTAGCTATATATTAGAGACTAAAACAAGAATGGCCTCTGGAAGAGGTCTGATCTACCATGATTTGTTTGATGTGTATTGCTTTTGTTGTTGCTTAGTTTATTGTGCATATTATTTTCTTGTCATGTTTCTATAAGCAATAAAAGTAAGCTAAGAAAAAGGTACATTTGCTAATAATTTTATGAAGATGGATATTGTGTGGGCTCTGCATTGAAGGAATCAAGATGGGACAACAAGATTGGAATGAAGACTTAATAGGAAATACATGTCATTGCATAAAGGTTTTAGTTACGGATAATACAGAATTTTCATGTAGAGAAATCTAGGATACATGGTCTATTTGTAGCTTTGGAACCTAGAGATGGGGACGAAGGTAGAGATCAGTTTGGCATGGATTTATGGTCAGCATTGGATGTTGAGATGGAACTAAGCACTTAGAAGGCATGTATGGCATCAAATTGAGCTATGAGAGCTATGAGGACTATCAGAAGCTTATAGGGGCTTCTGGACATGGCTATGGCATGGAGCATTATTAGCCTAGTAAATGCCTAAGTTATCGGATGGGTTTGATAATTGATAAATGTGGCATTTCTTATGGGAGGGATGATCGTGGTATAATCATAATCATATGAGAAGAGTGTTAGTATCTCTATTTGCTAGTGGGATGCAGATGTCTTGGATCTATATTAGAACAACAAAGTTTGAGACTTCCTCGACATGTGTGGATCGCCATCATGCTTCTCATCAGTAAGTTAGCTACCCCAACATGGTTAGATTGTATGGACAACCTCGGCAAGGGTATGGATTAAGCACATGTATAATAAATGTCGTAACGAACATCATATGTGATGGTTTTTATATTGCACCATTGTTGTCTTGACATTTTGATGTACTTGGAACCTCCAGGGTCGGGCTTCTAGGTCCAGTGGCCTAGGTTACTCCAGCATGTTAATGTCATCTGTGCTCTATGTTATGTTCTTGTGCTCTGTGACACCAGGCGAGCTTCCTCACAGGCGTAGGTTCCTGGTATGAATGCACGCCAACTCTTGGAACCCATGGTAAGAGGTCCTCCAATGCCAGATGTGGGCTGGGAAGGGTATGCTCATACGTGGTTCACCCTACCACTCTCGCTACAGGGCTCAGAATATGAGCTGGTTGGGCATGTTGCTACTAACAGGTCCCGCATGTGGGCTGGCTGAGCTTCCCATTATCCCGGAGCTATGTTATGATGTTTTGGTATTTTGACTATGTTTCTCTACTTCTGATGCTCATGTTTGGTATTTCCTATTATGTTGTCATTGTCTAGCACTGTACTCACATAGAATTTGGTGTCTCTCCTTGTGCTTATGTTATTGTATCCAAGATTTCCAGAGTATTTCCATGCATGCAGTGGCAGCCACAGATCCCCAATTAGTTACGAGGACTAACCCCAGTAAGTGCATATGCAGTGAATGAGCAGGCAGGCATTGTAGTTGTGGAGACCGTGGTTGAGTTCTATAGAAGATGCTTCTGTTTGATTTGCTCAGTTGTGAATGTATTGAGGCTAATGTTTTCTTTCAATATTATTGTATCTAATAATGGATATTGATCTTTGAATATTACAAGTAAGAAGATTTAGTTCTTCACTATATTCCATTGTTGTCACACCAACCTAACAAGTGTCTTTGCAAGTTTTGACTAAGATCCCGAGTTGCCAGAAGGGTCAACTCGACAGGCTCGTCACACTTTAAGTTGGTATACATGGATAGATTATTGTGGGTGCAAATGCTAATATTGAGCTTCAAGAATCGAGATTAATAGAAGGCGCACTCATCATTTGTGGCCTCAAAATTTTGTAGTAGAATATATAAAATTTGTGACACTATGAAATAGGTTAAGAGATATATGCAACTGTACTATTGACTCTCCAAATATTTACAGCAGTACATCAGAATCTCATATACATTGCGTGAAGCAGGTGTTGACAGAACGTTCAACCAGTTGTATTCACCCTTAATTATTATGGCTATAATATGTCACTGCCGGGATTTCATGTAGAGAGATTTTCGTAAATACATATTAAAATTTGCAACGTTAATTATGGCTTTGGCATCTTGTGATGCATTGGAATCTAATTAAAGTTTTGGCATCTTGTGTTGCATTGGAATCTTGCACATATTATAAATGGTCACATCTATGCATTATGCTTGAGCTACTAGCACATAACTACCATTAAAATTAATTAACACAAACTATTACATCCAACACTTTTAAATCAAAATCCCCCTGAAACCCCCTTTGGTTTGGGTGCATATTCACACGGGGGTGACTCTGGGAATTGAGAACTGCCGGATGGGCCTGTTTGACATTTATTCCTCGATCTAGACTATATATAGCAATCCTTATTTGTGATGTATGCTTGTATAATTTTTGGTACACTATACAACGAGGTTTGCAAAATACTATAAGATTTGAGGCAATATACTAAATGTTGTTGATTTTGTACATGTGTTATACGACTATAGAGGCTCTCGCGGCCTACGTCACTCCCCGTGTGAATATGCACCTAAACCAAAAGAGGTTTCAGGGAGATCTTAATTTAAAAGTGTTGGATGTAATGGTTTATGTTAATTAATCTTAATAGTAGTTATGTGCTGATTGTTATGTTAAAGAAAATGTGGGCCCTTCAGGCCCTAACAAAAGCAAACATAGGTAAACTTTAAGAGCCTAAACGTTAATTACTAAGAAGCTTGGGTATTCTAGTTGAACTTGAGAAGGTCTTTTATATTTTTGGCAAAACATAGTTGAATTAAAACTTTAATCTAGTTGTAACTTGGCTAAAGCATGGAATAAAAACACAAGGTGATCAGTTTAAATGTTTTGCTTGTATCTCAAGCATAATGCATAGATGTGACCACATTCTTAAAATATGTATAGGATTCCAATGCAACACAAGATGCCAAAACCATAATTAGATTCCAATGCTTCGCCAGATGCCAAAGCTATAATTAGATTCTTCAATGCTGCAAATACATATATGACAATCTCAATGGTTTTTTTTTTATTTTTTTTTTATTACCATTATTGATCATTTTAGCAATAACTTCTTTTTGAGGGCGAGGCTTTTTTTTAACCCGGGCAATAATAAGTCTACTGTGCTCCTTCATTGGGTCCCATAGGCCGATTGATCTCTGTGGACAATAAAAACCATTCATTCATTCTTTCTGATAACTCATTGCATGGAATGTATGGAACACTCTTTTCGCTTAAACTGCCAAATAAAATAGGAATAAAGCAATGTTCATCCCATGAAATTAAAAAAAGGAACTAACTAGAGACTCTTCAATTTGTTGTCATCGTACTCCCAACGATGCACAAGGCGTCAGCTCCACCGGCACTAAATTCTTGTAGCTTAGATAATAAAACCATTGGGTTAATACGAATTTTATTGAAAGGGATATGGGCCTAGGTGCAATATGTATGGTAGAAAATGCTATTTTGTTGTTGTATATTATGTTACATGTATGATAAAGGGCGAGCTCTAAGTGGATCTTTCACGTGAATGTAATACGAGGAATAAGTGTAATACTAATTACAAAAATTGCTTGTAATTTAAATCTACAAGAAATTTATTGTGGCGACCTATGAACATTTCTCTTTTCCAATCCTCTTGTCATCAACTCGCTTATTGCCTATAATTCTTCTTGGATCATGTATGAATCTAAGAACATGTAGGATCCTCATTATTGCCATGTGTTCATATGCCATTAGGATAGATCGATTTAAGAACATGTCAGATTTGAACCCGCACCATTGCCATGTGTTCCTACGCTTGTAGGATAGATGGGTAGGATTTGAACCCACACTATTGCCATGTGTTCCTACGACTGTAGGATAGATGGGTGTTGTGGCCAACAACCATGAGATTCTCACAGTTGAGTTTGTTTCTTTCGACTAGATTACTGTGATGGTTTTGTGGTTTCTCTCTCCCCCCTTTTTTCTATATCACTCGATGGTAGTCAATGAGGCTTGACCACTAGGCTGCCACCGCAATGATAGCTTTTTGCCTTCTGTATCTTTTTTATGTGCCTTCATTAGCTAGATAGCCAAGGGGTTTTGGGTGGAGTTTGTCCATAACCAATGACTCGGCCATTAGGCTGGCATCGAGATGGGCTTTTTTTCCAACATTTCTTTTTATTCTGAGCTGTAAAAACTGGAGAGAATCTCAATGATTAAATAATAGGTCATGTATCATATGGGCTAGAAAAACACGGGCTAGAAAGAGAGAGCTCTTGTAAGGGTTTCATCAAATGAGAGGACATAGCTCATTTGAAGTCAACTTAGCTCATTTGAAGTCAACTTATGTACGATATTCACTACATTTTCTTGAGTGACTTTATATAATTAAATTATATGCTATCAATTTTTTTTCAATATGCTCCCACTTTATACCAATTGCTTTTTAAGCACCATGATTATGAGGGTCTCTTAGTGATACATTTCGAGTCTTCATCACAAAATAACAAAACTACATTGTTTTGCACTAAAACGGCAACACAACATCGGTAGATCTTCCAGTTTTTGCACTTTGTATTTGTATTCTCAGAGTGTGCATCTCCACTCAACCCAGAGCAGGAATTACAATCATAACGCTAATAGCCATTGCATCTTCAGTATTTATTCAATCACTGACCTGGCTAATAATGTACAAGGGTAGATTACAACATAATGATTTTAGGTTTGCACTTCTTATCTTAGGTTATAATTGGTATATAACCGAGCATCTTCAATGGGCCTAAAATTATGATTAAAAATAAACATTGCTTCTTGTACGCCATCTTCTGGCAAGTCTGTGCAGTGAACTGCATTCTTTATCTGCATAATAAACACCATTATTAAGAAGGTAAAGGATATCTTGAGTTGATCAGTGATTACCTTGTTAATCCCAAATAGTGCTCGAATAGTTTGTGGCCTTAATGCTCGAGCTAACTGAGGATCAGGCGGTCCACAGAACTCTCGAAAGGCATTTACTGGATTCACATGCTCGTCCTTATCGCAGATTTCTAGTGCAATAGTTGCCCCAGATGCTAGCTCATGAGCCATGGCCTGTGATTTCTAAAACATATCATTCAGGTTTTAAGAGCCTTACCAACTAAAAGAAGCTATAACTGCACAAGTCCAATTATTATTGGTTCATAAGCATATGATTATTTAGAATTTAAAGCTTAAGTAAATTACCCACATGATAATCAGAACACACTCCCTTGTAGAGTTCGTAAAAGTCTTCTGCATTTGGATCAGTCAATGTTACGAGCTCCATTGCTGTGACCTTGAATTTTCTCACTATCATGTCAATAATTGGTCCAGCAACCCCTGATAATATAACACAACAATGATAAGCATGACATCTGGTGAGTCCTAATTATCACAACCATATACATTAGCTACACAACTGGACTCGGCTTCAACTTCTGTGCACAATTCCAAATTTCATGCATGTCATTGTTTCCTCATGTGCTATAAAACCTGGAGAAAAAATGAATTCCCACAACCATCAGGTCCAGGAGGGTCACCATCTTAATGTCTCTGTAGATAAAGATTCTCCATTATAGTCATATAATGAACTACATGCAAGATCCTGTTTGTAAAATGTCAACAGTAGGCCCTTTCCCAGTCCTCATCACTTCTATGCATTTCAACTCCATGTTAAAGTGGTAAATTCCTTCTTGGCTATGGCCATCTACAATTCAGCCAACGGTTAATGAACAGACAGTGCACAGTTGATTTTCACTCATGTTTATAACATGGAACTTGTCTTATATCCTCCTGATTATTCTGGCGTCCTTTCTTTCTTCCTTCAATACACACTTTCTGCTATGCCTGGTGCAACTGGCTTTCATACTGGTCTGTCAGTGCCTAAATACATTTATCCTGCCACGTTGATCAACTTGTTTGCTTTTTGCATTTTCAGGGATTGCACACCGACTGTCCTGCAGGAGAACTTCTCTCATGTAGTAATCACAGTACTGCGCTATCTCGTCAACAACTCAATAGACCCTCATATAGCACTTGTATCTGTAACTCCGTCACCCCCATGCAAAATGTCCTGCAGCCTGCAAGGTTTCCTGATCCTCAGGCCTACAAAGCCATTGCCCTACTATATATATGTGCTTTTTTAACTGGCTTTCTTGACAGCATCTGCTGTTCCAGCCTGGTGAAATCCCAACATGGACAATGTAGCAGTTTGACTTTTAGAATTTGCTTCAGAGACCGCTCCAGGTCCATAAAGACCTTGCGCAGGCTTTTTCCTAATGGCATCTGCTACCCATGAAAAGTCTGGCTTGCAAGTGGCATTATCCCAGATGGTGCAAAAGTCTATGAACAGAGATGGAACAACAATGTTAACACGTTAAAAGAAATGAATGGCACCACAGCCAAATCAGACAATTAATTGAATTTATGTAAAATCTGAGATCGCGTTTCATTGCACTTTCGAATGTATCAGTTCAAGAAGGTTGCCATCCGTAACTTTTAATCACTTTCCTCCTTTCTTTTTTCTTTAATCTCTATTTACTTGAAGCTGTTATGAAGATCATACTTCATTAAATGCCCTGGCATTTTACAAGAGCCATTGTTGTTCCTTTCCCTTATAATTCGTAGGCATCAGGTAGATCATGCACGTAGTTCGATATACTATGCAAACTTACTAAACATAATTTTCAATTTCCATTTTCGTCATTCTGTAGCTTTTTGTGTTACTTCAAAATCATAAGTTTTCCAAAGCTTACCTGCAAATACTGCATGTGGTTTGATGAGGCACAGCGTACAGTTATTATAGACAGCACAACTACCCAGCGTCCTATCATGAAAAAAAAATGATATTTCCTGCAGTTTCCACACAGTAAACACCATAAAAGACATGGCTGAGCATGATCTTGGAAAGCATATAAAGAAAAGTAACTATTCCAAGCAAATAATCCTTTCTGTTGGTACATATTAATATGATCAAAATTAACTGCTTCTACACCATACTCGTAGTGAAACGATTGATAGTAAGTAAATAAACTTACCTTTTCTGCTGTTTTTGTAGAATCAGACCCATGGCAAGCATTTCTTGAGTTATCAGTACCAAACTGTGCTCGTATAGAACTTGGAGCTTTCAGCTTGGCTTCCTTAGTAGATGTTGGCCCTGTGGATCATGTACCCAATGGAAATTTACGATACAACCCACTTATGTCAGGGCAAACGTATGTCCTTACCAAGAAGAAGCCGCCATTTCTTAACAGCATCCTCTGAAACAAGCTCCATTGCCACACATGGGCCGCTTGAGATCAGCTCAGTCAGATCTCTGAGAGAAAGCAAGGTGTCAAAGAGACATTAATTACATCACGAAGGAACATTGATTGTATGTATGACAAAAATCTACAGAGACACCTCTACAAAGAGGCAGATTTGAGACAGAAATCTAAGCTTGTATGCATGACAAAAATCTACAGAGACACCTCTACAAAGAGGCAGATGTGCATGTGCATTACTAACATATATAGGTTGAATAATGTAAATGATATCGCGCTTACCCAAAAAAAGGTTTGTCTGCGTGGATTTTGTAAAACTCTTGTGCCTGGTTCAGAGATAACTTGCACATCCTAAGCTGCTTGACAAGGAAGCCATTGCTGTATGCGGCATCAATGATTTTACCCATATGTTTTATGGCATCTGGCTTTATCAGTGCAAGTGTCCTGATTAATACAGGCAAACAAACTCATAAATCTATTTCAAAATGAATATTCAATATAAATAGAACATACGTCTCTTGCAATGGCTCCATGTGCTTCCGTGTAAAGTCGTCACCATATGCCTCAATCTCAAGCTGCCTTGAGTATAAAGTTATTGAACCGCCAAGATACAGATGCTCCAAATGTATTTCTGGATGGCCAACTCTCTTCAAAAATATCTTTTGATTTTTGATGTCATACTGTATTTCATAAAGATGCAATTAAGGGCATGGTCACGTGATGAAATTATATGTGGTGCATTTGAAAGCACAAAAAATTTAAAATGAAACCAGCTCACCATTTCAATTGAACAGTCGGAAGGGTAGTAAAATAATTGGAACTTCCATATGAGTTTTGTCTTCGGATCCAGCCAACTCACAATAAAACAGTATCTCACACCCATGCCTCTAAAATCTTGGTCACAATATTTGAGCAGCCATGTATACGAGTCAGAGTTGCACTAGGAATTTCCTTTTGTAGTGATTTGCCTACGTGTTTATGAACCTAGACACCAGAATTTCGTGCAAAGGTTATTTCGCGCAAAGGTTAAGAATTTATAGATGGAAACAGAAAGAATTACCTACGCTGGACAAACCAAGAAATGAGATAAATGATGAAAAGCTGTATTCATCTCAGATATGTACCTTACTTAAATTCTGATATATGAAACTACTGGTTATCAAGAACAGTTTCTAGCAAGGCTGCATCGTAAATGGACTGAGCATAACAAACTGGGGTTGGAGTTATTTGTGATCGCATGGCATTGTATCCTACATAGCGTTCTCTTTGTAGTCAAGGGGGTATGAAATATTCTTATGTTTACATATTTCAACAAAAGAAACTAGCAAAGAGGCGCCAGGGATACAAGTTTCATTTGCTCATGAGAAGAACACACGAACATATCTTGTTGAACAAGACCTCAACTAAGGCCAATACTGCAAGATAAAAGAAAGTGACAGCTTCTACCCACTAAAACCTACAGATGGTGTCAATTGACATGAAAACGTTAATTTCAAATTAGCATTGAGCAACAGACAATGAAGTCAACTGATTTGCAGATTTTAGCATTGAAACAACTCTCGTGCTTTCAAACCTATTACCTTAGGAGCTACAACATGATACACATCGGCTTGTCCACCTAGAAGAATGTTAATAAGACCATGCTTATGTTATGATCCGAAATGGCAGTAATCATGATAGAGCATTGTTTCCAGCAATTGTTCACATTTTGCAATCACATTTTGCTGGGTGATTGTTGAGAACGCTGCAATACTGGCGTTCGAGTCAGGTTTTGCTGGCGGGTTGACGCAGTACTTTCTATTCATTCTCTGTAGTTCAGTACGGTATCCTAGGATATAAGTTGAAATTAGATGTATGAGATCGGAAATGCAGAACCACAGATGAATCAATGACAAGTAGAATACATATCAGAATATGGGTTGTTCTTGCATCCCATTTGTAACAAAAGTAAAGGAAATCCATCAGACCATCATGTGAATAAGATGATTCTCTTACACCACATAGAAGGTATGCAGTTCCTCGATTTTGCTTAATCTGCTAAGTACTCTGTAGAAAACCTCTAGTTCCCTGATGAAATACAAGAGTTCTACGTTCTAAAATTGAGCAAATATGAAAAGCTGAAGTCTCAGATCATTATAACTTGGCATTTGAAAGTGCATATCAGAAAAACTCTGATTCCATAAACATTAACTTTACTCTTATAGAAGTGAGAAAGATTCATTATGTACACTGTTCTTGACCTGTTAGATCCAACAGCAGGTGCAGTAAGGCACAAAAAAAGGAGATGCAGACTTACCTGCATTTCAATTGAAAGAAGAATGTTTAAGCATTTCGTGCAGACGACTGTGTGATGCAAAAGAGCAGTTACAACACTACTACTGCTTCCACGCCATGTATGACGGAAGCATTGTCTTTCATGAGACGGTTTTCTACGTCTTAGAATGTAATGAAACTGAAAGAACAGAAGAAGATACAAGCGCACCAACGTAAGTTGGTCTCTTCACTCAACTCCCCTTAAGAAGACTGACTGTGGCTTATATAGAGTACGCCACGTCAGCTACAGTGACACGTCAGCATCTAGTCAGCATAGTAATATCTCTCCTTTCTAATATCCCCCTTTGACTAGATGCTTGAAAATCCCCCTTCAGCTGCTATCCCCCTTCAGGACAATAGGGTTGCAAGTGTAAAATACTTTTAAGATTGCTGAAGTGCTTGCCTGATAACGCTTTAGTAAAACCATCTGCTATCTGTGCATGAGTTGGACAGTGATGTAGAAGCAGATAACCCTCTTGAAGTTGCTCTCGGATAAAACAGAGTTTGATATCTAAATGTTTTATCTGCAGGTGCATCTTTAGGTCCTTAACATGTGAAATAGCCCCGCTATTATCACAGTATAAATGAGCTGGCTTAACAGGAATCTTTAAATCTTCAAAAAGATGCAGCAACCATTTTAGTTCTTGAGTTGTAGCAGTAAGAGCCTTGAGTTCAGCTTCAGTAGTACTGATACTAACAGTAGGTTGAGATCTGGAACTCCAAGTGATTGGACTATTCCCAAAGAAGGAAATAAAGCCTGTCAAGGATTTTCTTGAAGTTACATCTGTAGAAGCCATGTCAGAGTCAGAATAAATTTTCAGTTGAGGATTACTGACCCTTCCATAGAAAAGACCTTCAGTTTGTGTGCCAACAAGATATCTAAGGACCTGTTTAGCAGCTTTCCAATGAGATACTTTAGGATGTGTCATAAAGCGAGTGAGCACACCTACAGAATATGTGATATCTGGTCGAGTGATAGTAAGGTATAACAATTCCCCTACTAACTGTCGATAAAGAGTGGCATCTGCATCTTCTTCTTCAGACTGCAAAGATAGTTTATGACCTGGATCCCAAGGAACCTTAGTAGACTTGGCATCTGTCATATGAAATTTGTCTAGTATCTCTTTAATATACTTCTGCTGAGTGAGGTGAATACCTTGAGGAGTCTGCCAAATTTCAATACCCAAACAATAGTGCATAAGACCCAAATCAGTGACTTCAAAGTCTGAGAAAATACAATTCTTGGTATGTTGAATGAGATCAACTGCACTGCCAGTTAGAATAGTATCATCAACATAAAGAAGAAGAATAGATACATTGGCACCTTGAAACTGAAAATAGAGGCTAGGATCTGCTCGAGACCTGTGATATCCCAATTTTTCCAGATACCCATTAATTTTGTGATTCCAACACCGAGGTGCCTGTTTCAAACCATATATACTTTTCTTAAGCTTGCAAACATAATCAGGAAATTGTTTGCTCACAAAACCTGGGGGCTGCTGCATATACAACTCTTCCTCCAAATCACCATTGAGAAAAGCAGATTTGAAATCAAAATGATGAACTGGCCAGGCTGACTGTGCTGCTAAGGCCAATACAGCTCTCAAAGTATCCAATCTGACCACAGGAGAAAAAACATCATTGTAATCAAAGCCTTCCTGCTGAGTATACCCTTTTTGCTACAAGACGAGCCTTGTATCTGGAAATGGTACCATCCGACCTGTATTTAGTCCTAAAGATCCATTTGGCACCTATAACATTCTTATCAGAAGGTCGAGGAACAAGATCCCATGTATCCTGTTTTGACATCATCTCCAATTCCTCTTGCATGGCATGAATCCAGTGATCTGATTTAGCTGCCTGATTGTAGAAAATAGGATCTCGATCGTGTAAAACTTTAGTCATGAGTGCAAAATTGCACAAAACAGAAGAACTAGAGTCAGGGTATTGTAAATCATGAATGTGGTTGGGCTGAGGAAAAGTAAGAGGTAAAACAGACTAATTTAATGTTCAGGTATTTCATGGTAATCAAGAGGTTCATAGTCAGCATATGGATTTGTGGATATGGACTGTGGGATTGGCTCAATTGTAGGTAAAGGAATAGAAGGGCTAAATGTGGGTAAAGGTACAGGAGGACTAAGAAATGAGGAAGCAGAAACAGTGGAAGATGAAGAAGAGAGAGGAAGAGAAATAGTGGAAGATGAGGAAGAAATAGATGATGGAGAAGAACAAGAATCAATGTCTAAAAGATTTATGACAGCAGTGTCATAATCAACAGGATGTGAAAGCTGAAAATCATAAGATTTGTTTTCAAAAAATTGCATACTCCTTGAGGCAAAAACAGTCTGAGTTTCGGGATCATAACACCTCCAGGCCTTCATGTTGGAGTATATCCAATGAAAATGACTTGACGTGCCCTATCAGCTAACTTGCCTTGCTTCTGTAGTATCTCCTTTGGATAGGCAGCATAACCAAGACATCCAAACACTCTGAAATGGGAAACATCAGGTTTGATTGAATAAAGTGTCTCAAAGGGTGTCTTTAGATTCAAGGACTTTGTGGGTGCCCGATTTGAAAGATAACAAGCAGTCAGAACTGCTTCTGCCCAAAAACTAGGTGGCATGTTCTTGTGTTTGAGCAAGCTTCGAGCTAAATTCAATAATGTTCTGTGCTTCCGCTCAGCCACCCCATTTTGGGAATGAGCATAGGGCACAATAAGTTCCCTATGAATGCCTTTATCTCGAAGATAGGCTTCAAATTCTGCTGACAAATACTCTCTTGCATTATCTGTTCTGATAGCCTTGATAGAAGTAGACAGCTGAGTTTGAACCAAGGCACTGAAATTTTTGAAAGTAGAGAAGGCTTGAGACTTAAACTTCAGTGGATAAACCCAAGTGAATCGACTAAAATCATCTACAAAAACCAGAAAATACCTGCTACCAGCCAAGGATTCAAGTGGCATATAGCAAATATCTGAATGAATAAGTTCTAAAGGCTGAGTAGCTCGAAATGTTGCTTGTTTAGGAAATGGAGCCTGCACTTGTTTGCCCAATCTGCAGGCATGACATTGCAGGTCTTGATTTTTGAGTAAAGGAAGGCCTTGAACCATTCCTAATTTAGATGCAATAACTAGAGGAGAAAGACCAATATGCCCGTACCTGGCATGCCATAAGGATTCTGAAGTTGAGCAGGAAGAAGTAGAAGACGGTGAGACTTCAGCAGTATGAGCATGATGAGTGTTCTTGCCATGCAGAACATAAAGACCATCTTTGGTTAAATTGCCTTGAGCAACAATCCCAACCAAACTTGGATCAAGCAGCTGTAAGAGCTTCTTGCTGCAGATATAGACTTGACCTCCTTCAAAAAGAATTGAGAAACCTAATTGTTTATAAATTTGACTCACGCTAAGCAAATTGACCACCAAATCAGGCATATGCAGAACATCATCAATTTTGAGTGTAGAAGAGGAATCAAGATCGATTTGAACCTTGCCCTTGCCTTTAGAACGAGCAAGATTGCCATCAGCCATCTTGACGACAGTGGAATGATGAGGTTGTAGATCAGAAAAAACATGGGACTTACTGGCCAAATGCTTGGTGGCTCCCGAATCAACAAGCCAAAGCTCATCTTCCTCAAACTGATCAGTCACCAAAGCCAAAACTGCTCCTCCAGATCATCGCTTTAAATTTCTGAAACCTTGGCACTAATCTCTGAATCTTTGACAGTCTCTTTATCTTTTTAGATTGTGATTTATACTTGAGATATTGAGCAACTTCCTTCGAAATTTCTTGCACTGAACCTTCATATGCCCCTCTGCTCCACAGTGCCAACATGACATTGGCTTCTTAGTAGAAGTCGACTTTGAGGAAACAGAACTAGAAGGAACAGCTTTAGTATTAGAATAATGAGCTGCTGCAGTATCTGCTGACCTTTTATGTTCCTGCTCTTCTTCAATTAATTGCTGCTGAAATTGATGAAAATCGACTGAAATGTTTTGTTGCAGCTTATAAAATTTGACAAAATGCCTATATTCTTCAGGCAATCCTTTGAGTGCATAAAGAATTAGCCTGGAATCCTTCATTTGACCACCTGCTGCGACATAAGCTTCTTGTAAACCTCTAAGTTTCTTCAAATAATCTCTTACTCCAGAACAATCAAGCAACCTGAGGGTATCAATCTGTGTAAGACACAAAAGCTGGTGACCTTCTCCTTTAAGTACACACTGATCATGAATAAACTGGAAAGCCGATTTGAAATCATGAAAATCCTTAAGATCCATCAGAAAATCTGTACCTACACATGCTTTTAGATGATTCAAAGCATAATCATCTTTCTTCTTCTCAGCATCTGTCTGTGGATTCCATTTAGAACCTAGAACTTCGCTCAAATCTCGCAGATGCAGATTGGTGTTGAAAGCCTCCTTCCAGGTAAAGAAATTGTGATGATCGAGAACAGGATGTTGGAAGTATTTCCACGGTTCTTGGCTCACAGCCATTTGCAAACAAAAAAAGACAGAATGCAAAGACAAATTGCAGAGAGATGCGGACTCAAGTCCGTGAATCAACACAAAAGCAAGCCAATCTTGGACAATAGTCGACAAATCAAACCAGTTTGCAAGATCTGATTTATCCGACCCCAAATACCTTGATCTTTCTCAAAATTTAAAACAAACCGGCACGATTTTGACAATCAACGTCAAATATAGCCGATGTGCACCAAATATAGCCGATCTGTGACAAATCAAGCCAAACTTACACTAAAGTTAGCCGATCTCCCTGATCACGTCAATCTGACCAAGAGCAGCGACAATTTCACCCGGAAATTCAAGAATATGAATCGGAATTCCTGAATTTGCACTATCCAATCAATCTGGACGGAAAAAAAAAACACTAGATCTTTACAAAGATCACTCAAACTTTGATCAGATCGAACCACAACACCTGGCTGAATCCGATCTTTACAAATAGGCAACGCTGCACTACCTTCCTCTTTCAGATCGGCTCTGATACCATCTTAGAATGTAATGAAACTGAAAGAACAGAAGAAGATACAAGCGCACCAACGTAAGTTGGTCTCTTCACTCAACTCCCCTTAAGAAGACTGACTGTGGCTTATATAGAGTACGCCACGTCAGCTACAGTGACACGTCAGCATCTAGTCAGCATAGTAATATCTCTCCTTTCTAATACTACGCAAAAGAAAGGAAGACACATTCTGTCTCCTTCTCGAATGTCAGCATATACCTGTAAATTAAAGGCTGCACTTCCTTCTGTCGGGAAAAAGATCTATGGAGCAAGAATTCTTGCTAGAAGGGAGAAAGCAAAGCACAGAATCCAATTCTCCAGGACGTCCTTCTGCATCTCCGTGCCAAGTTTCTCGTTCAAATTTATCCAACTTAACCCGAAGTAGTGACTTCATGAAATGATTTGACAGTCCAAAATTTAAAATATCAAACTGTAATGCCCACAATATGAGAGATCAAACAGATTACTTGACTAAGAATTCTAGAAAGGAAGGAGGTTCTTATTTGCGACAACTGGGCAGTCAACACACAGAGTATGCAATCTTATTTCTGGATATTCTTTGAGCTGGAAACCCAGCCACTGAACGAATAGCACAGACTAATATCATTTATGATTTTAGTTTATTGAAACAAGCCTGACTTCCATAAGCAGCGAGCATCTTGCCTTGTTGAAGATGCTCATTCATCGACTGAATCCTTTCCATTTGTTTATCATAGAAGTCCAACTAATTCATGTGAATTGTTTCCCATCTGCCCATAATGCAACTCAAACATATGATCTAAGGTGCATTTTCCTCATGGCACTTAAAACATTCCAGGAATTCAGCCCAACTCAACAAATCAAGCTTTATTGGTATTTTATTTTATTAAGAAAATCCTCAACTTGATCTAATTGCTTTGCCTAAAAGTGAAAGCGTGCATCTGTAATGATCTGCTAGTGGTCTAAAGAGATAACCTTGTAACATAGAATCAAAATAACGAAAACCTTCATCAATTAAGCCCCTACAACAATGATTTCTTACCTCTTACTCTTGAGTTTTGGCAAGCTTTCAGCAATAGCAGGTTGCTGCAGGCTCAAGTTCTGCGAAAAAGCAATATGCACTATCATAACTCCAAACGAGACAAGCTAAAAGTTGAATGTAAATAATCTTTAGACATCTCCCTCACAAGGTATTGATGTTCTCATTGTCTTGTTGGACTGTATGGCCGAGAGACCCTTTTTCTTGATCGTTTCTGTACTATTGAGTGGCAGCTTATTCTCTCTGCGCACTAAGAAACCAGTATCTCAATCTGATTTACATAAATATGTACCATTGATCATAGTGAACAGTGTGTGCAAGCATTTCATCATATCTGGGAACTGTAAGCAGTTGTACTGGGCTCTCAATTTTTGTTGTTTTCAGAATACATCAGTGTTATTTAAAAGCAGGAATTTGTAGAAGCTGGTACTAGATGTGGTTGTATTTCTTACTAGAATTTATTTTTAAGTAGAGTCATGTAATGGTTTCAATGGTAGGTCTCTGTATGCATGCCGTCAGTATCCTGACGCCAGTTACCAAGTAAGAACAATCAATGTGCTAAACTATATAATGACAGGAAAATGCAGGTTACAGGAGCGAACCAGCAATTGAACTAAAATTCTCTAGAAATATTAGCTTCTGCTTGACAGGTTCGTACACACCCAATTAGTTAGTCAAGTTCAATTGCCTCCAGGGATAGGATGTTAGGTCCCTCTGGACCCCTGATAAAATAGTAGTCCCCGGTGCCATCCATCATCCTTTACTTCCTACCAAATTCTAAAGGGCATAAATAACTTCACTTAGAGTCCTCCTTCTCTGTGCCTCCTTCCCTTGCATTCATGTTTGAACAATCCAAGCACAATATGGTGCATTAGCAAATCTGCTTGTCATAAGCACCAAAAATTCATGCGAATGTGGATGTTCTTAGCAGTCCTAACGATTGTTTGCTTGTTTCATAAGTTGTCTAAAAGATTATGATTCTTTGTAAAGTCATGCATTTGATACAAAGTGAAAGAGTTTTCTACGGAAATTTATAACCTGTAAATAAACGAGAAAGAACTTACGGCAGAACTCCAGCAACGTTTCCATTTAAACCAGAATAAAGACGCTTAAGAGATAATTGTTCCAGCCAATTAAGCCGCCTGCAACGCCTACATATGCATAATGCAATATCATCCATAAGCGTAATGAGAAATCTTCAAACAAGTACCTTAAAAATGGAAGTTACAATGAGAAAGAATTAGATCGTTAGGCATTACCCACCAAACAAAATACGAAAAAGGTTAGCGAACAAGACTTATGGCAGGCCGAGGGTTAGGACTCATGCACTTTTTGAAGTTGGAACGACAAAACTTTCTTGAAAGGAGACGAGCAACTAATTTTCAACATCGTTTAGTTAACACTAGACCTAAACCGTGAAATAATTTCAAGTAAACAAATTAAGTAAATTCTAAATGGATAATCCAAAAAGCAATAGTCAATTCTATTGCCTCTGTACTCCTTGGGAAACTTAGTCAATAGTTTAGAGGATCCCTATGCAGAGGTATCCTATTATACTGAGCCTATGCACAGACCCTAAATATGACAAATATAATCTGATGCTATTGCCCGGAATTGAAGAGCTGCCAAACTATAATACTCCATCTAGTCACTACTTCAGAGGATGCCTATGTAGAGGTATCCTATTAACTGAGTATAAGCACAGGCCCTATAATCCAAGAAACGATAGGAGGCTTAAACATAATATGACTAATACATTCTGGTGTAATTGCCGGAAGAGATTATGTAATAGCGAAAATGAGAAGTTTCTTGCTGGAACATGCAAATAATAGAGCAGCAAGACAATGGATAAATAAATGCGATAAATTCTTCTTTGTATTTTTAGAGACCGCTTTCTAGGTTGCCACCATTGACATCTGATATGTGTCCACATTGCTCTTCCAGAAGCAACTTAGACAAAGCTCAGGGATTTCATCCAAAGTATCTGATAATGAATGCTTGAATAATGTGCCAAACGGAGCTTACATGCATCTTCTGATAATTCAGCTGCTGTAATTGATCAGGTGGTTACAAATGTTGTGAAATATTAACACTGCTTATTCTTCATATCTCATTGCCATTGCAAAGCGGCAAATACATGCCGAGATCAAAGAAAGGGAGTATCTGCAGCAGTTCAATTGATGTGTATGGCAAGTGTGCAAAGGCGGCTCATTTTTGCAGGGCAAATTGAGCACGGCTCTGCTCAAGAATAACTAAAATGTTTTGAACAAATGGATACAACGTGAGAAATTGTGGCACAGGGGGATTCATGCACAAGAGCAGAGGTTTATGTTTCTAAAGGCGGTGGTTAGAAGAATTTGAAAAATATCTACTTCACTAACATAACAAGCTGTCAAAAATAAAAAAGTTTTTATTTTTGTAAGCTTTCAGCAATAACAGGTCGCTGCAAGCTCAAGATCTGCAAATAAGCAATAGCACCATCATAACTTCAAAAACGAACCAAGAATTGATCTTGTGCTAATATGCTCTTTATCAGTTTGCACACATAATGAGCTGATAACAATTAATTGGGGTAAACCCAGGAAGGAAATGGCAGGCTGAAGGAGCCATAGGTTGCATTTTCATATAAAGTTTTGGTTCTGCAACAAACCAGCAGCATATGATTCTAAGGTATGTAGATCAAACTGTGGGTTGACTGTATAATTGTCATATAAACGGCTAGCACCAGAGAAATTATCAGTCAGGCCCTGTCCATCAGATAAAACTTTTAATCATGTCATGCATGGGCCTTTGCTAAGGAATGCATTGCACGTGCCTTTGCAGCTAGAACTGACGAAAGATCTGAACATCAATTTGAACAGATTACAGAGAAAACTCTGGAAAATAGACATGTTGGGCTATACTAAAGTGAGAATCCAAAATGCAAATGCCATGGCAATGTAAATCACGTCTCAAATGCCAGGACGTCATTACTCTGTGATGCCGGGAACTATGATCTTAATTAAGGCTGAGATAGAGCTACGATAAATAAGAGCTAAGAAAAAGACTGATTTACCTTTGTGGAGCATCATAGGCGACGATCCATGCTTTTGTGGAGCATTTTCTTCTCTAACCTAGACAACGGTCCAGAACGGCCATCGAATTTTGAAGACCGTCTATCCTGTCGATCCTGATCGAATGGCTTAAGCCACACCCAACTCAGATTTTTTGACACATGGATAACCTAGGCTTCAAGATAAAGGGCCAGTTGTGGTACAAATATTCATCCATATGTATATAAGGTAACCAAGACCGAAATTGTCCCACTATGTCTTTACGTTTGTTTTTGTTGCCCATTTGTTACTAGAAACTATATACGTCTTAAGTTGGTATCCATTCTTGTTTGTCATCCAATGGGATGTCGCCATGTGGCAATCATTCAAATCAAGAATGGCAAATAGGTAGAGCATTCTTGAAAGACTTGCTACAGCAAGTTACCTGCGTTGCCTCTGCTTTACCCGTTACCTACAGCAAGCAATCGTTTCTTGGACTACAGCAAGCAGTCGAGGAAACGGCGGACCTCAAGCCATAGCCATAGCCAGACCTCCGGCAGATTTTCAAGCCGTAGCCTCTGATTTTCAAGCCGTTACCTCTTCTTTACCCTTGTGCAGTCAAGGAAGGCGGGAAACGGCGGAGCTCCAAGCCACAGCCATAGCCAGACCTCCGGTAGAACTCCAAGCATGACCACCAAGCCGAGCTTACCTGAACCTAAACTCCAAGCCATAGCTTACCTAAACTCCACGCCATAGCCAAAACCTGAAGAAGAAGAAGAAGAGAAAGTTCCTGCTTACCTTGACGCCGTGAAATGGTCGAGGTCGCCGTCTCGGTGTAGTAGGCAGTCAAGCATCGCCACCGCCGAGGCGACTGCTTGTTGGCAAGAGACCACCTCCCTACACGAGAATCCTCCCTCTTCCCATTCCACATTACTTCAAGTATGACATTGCATGTTTATATGAAATCTTAAGGAAACTAAAATGTGGAGAATTCATCAAGAAAATAGAAATTATGAGTTCTACATAGGGTTTTGTGATTGGAGATGGAGCTTGAGTACTGATTCTAAGAGTAATAGTTGTCAAGCCATGATATATTAATTTATTACCTTTGGAAGTGTATAATATGTAATGATAATTAGATTTACAAGGAATTGATGCAAAAATTTCTTTTTCCTTTAAATTTCGTTAAGTACTCCATTACTTTCCAATGTGGAGTTATGTGTACATTTCGAGGAGCCCTTTCTAGTCGAAAAAAAATACTACTTTCTTCATTACATGATATACAATTTCTTCAAGCTATAAAAATCAATATGTCTCTAATTTAGCACGAGTCTAATTTATTTCATTGTCTACATTTTTCCCAGCTTGTTTGAATTAAGAAAGAGTTGTTTCTACCTTCAAGAAAGAGCTATTTGTGATGCATGAAAGCTTCTCCATTGCAATGTTCATTTTAGTTATTCAGCTATGATAGTGACCTTTGTTGCATCTTTATACCAATATTACGTTATATAACACCATTTTCAGGTTACTATCAATCTGTGATTTATGGACCACTCGATTAACTCCATATATGAAGATGAGTTTGAAAGCTAATATTCAATATAATAGGGTGCTAACTCACAAAATGTTGCCCCATGAATTGCATTATTGCATTGTAGGTATGAGGTTGAATGTGAAATAAGCGCAATGGATGGAAACTGGGCTCAGTCTTGCGCACACTGCAAAGAAAATCTGGACCTTCCCAATTCTGAGAATTTTTATACTGGATAACTTCTCTGGGATTTCAATAACAAGAATCAAACAAGATTATCCTATGCTTAAGGATTGAGTTCTTAGTCTGTTTTGCCCCTCACTCTCTCTTTCTAGCGCCCCGGTCAAAATCGGCGCACTCAGAGTTTTTGATGCTCCAAATCAAAAACTAAAGCACTTTTTCCTAGAGTACGCTGGTTTAGATACCAAGCTCTTGTTCCCAAGCTACATAGCAAAAGCTCTAATAGCCCAGCCTCCAACTCCTTCCCATTCCAAAAGAATTCCAGCGACAACCAGAATTGAGCCCCCCGCCCATAGAGTTGAACCCCCCCAAATCCCCCCTTGCCAACCACTAAAGGCGGGCACTCTTTGTGATTCCTTTTGAATCTTTGAACCCCCATATACTTCCTGCGCATTTCTAATTCACTCCGGAGTGCTCGAAAGTTGTAGGCCTCACAAACGATGGAGGGGAATCTGCATGCGCTAAAGAAAGGGGCACGTAATGGCGAGGGCTCCTCCCTCTCGGAATACATCACACAGACGGAGGCAATACATGCCCTGGAGGGAAAGCTGAACGCCGTTCAGGACAAGCTGACAGGTGTGGAGATACAAAGAGACACCCAACCGGCAACTATTCTCAAGAAACAGTTGGCGAAAGAAAAAGAACGTATTTCGACGCTGGAAGAACGCATTAGGCCACTGGATGACCGCTTTGGGCTGGCTGACTTTGAGCGCAGACAAGCACACGATATTGTCGCCCAGCTAAGAAGTGAATTGACAGCGATGTCCCGCACCCTGAGCGATGCAACCCGACGTCTAGATCAGCTCCAACGGCAAATGTCAGAGGACGTGGTACAACTGCAAAATGAGCTCAGACAGGCAATGGCGCAAGTTGCACAGTTGGTTGCCCCAAACGGCCAGTTGGCAGACCAGGAGGCTACAATGTCTGGGATGCAGAGGAGGTTGGACACCCTAGAAAAGAGACAGCCGGAAAGTCACGAGGCAGCGCCCAGGCTTTCGGCCCTTGAGAAGAGGATGGCCGAGTTCCAGCGGGAGATGTATGATCTGCACATGCATATGAAACACACAAGTACCACCACAGGGGCAGCACCATCACCATGCCCAATACCTGAGGCAGAGGTTGCATAGGGAATTAGACGGGTCCTTCGCGAGGAGAAGGACCGCCAGTCTCGTCGGCTGAACATTGTGGTTCGGGGCTTGCTTGAAGAATAGGGGGAAGATCTCCCAGCTAAGCTCCATGCCCTGGTGTTGGCAAGGCTCCAATTGCAGCACTTGACAGTAAGAAACCCGATCAGAGTCGGAGGGCCAAACATGAGACCCCGACTAGTTAAACTCATGGTGCTCGACCAGGCATCGAAGACGTTGATGCTGCAGCACGCTAGTCATTTGAAGGGAACATCGGTGTACTCAGACATGGATTTGACCCCGGCTCAACAGAAGGAGAGGCAAGAGGAGTTTGCAAAGATTAGAAGGTCAGACAGGCAGGCAGGGGGATCGGCAGGCCTGGTGAATGGCAAGATGAAGGTATTTGTGTCTCCACGGCCAACAGTGGCAGAAGCGGCGACCAGGGCACCAATCACTTCTGGATCCCCCACCTCCAAAATGGCAGATCACACACAGCAGCCAGGACCAAGTACCCGGCACCACCTGCAGCAGCAGAACTGACATGAGAGCCCTGACACCTGCCAATGGCCCAACTCCTGCAGCCTCCATAGGGACTGGGATAGGGCAGTCACCACAGACAGCGTAGGAAGAGTGCCTTCAAATTGTATCGTGGAACTGTAGGGGATTTCCCTGGAAGCGAGGCGAGGGCATTGCTGAAATTGCTATGGGCATGGACATCATGTTCTTGCAAGAGACATGGGAATATAGTGGTCATCTGTTACCGGACATCCCGGGGTACCATCATTTCTCACTGGCCAATGAGCGCCATGGCAAGCGAGGGTATGGAGGGGTCGCGTGCTACTTCAGAGATGCTATAGCATCCACGGTCTCGCTCCACAAGGCTGATAGACTCAACCGCTACCTGTGGATACGAGTGTTGCAGCCTCACATCGCCCACTGTTCATTGCAGGATGTTATATACCCCATGAAACTTCTAAGTTCTACAGGGTTCATCAGGCAGATATAGATGTGCATATGCCCTATAGGGAATTGTATGATGACATAGAGCAGTATCGCCAGGAGGGTCATGTGTTTTTATTAGGATATTTCAATGCACGTACGACACAGTGGCAGTCGGTCACCTTTCAGGAAAATGCTGACTCCAACCTACTTTGGCTAGAAACAGAGGCATCCCAGCATGCAAGACGCTCCCAGGATACAGTCTCTGGAGCATTTGGAAGAGAGTTGGTCTAGCTATGCCAGATCTTTGACATGGTGATCTGCAATAGTATGCTCAGATGGCTGCGATCAGGGGGCTTCACTTGCAGAAGCGACGGGGGCGATGGTGGAGCCAGCGTGGTGGATTATCTTCTAGCTCCAGTACCAGAACTTGATATTATTAGAAATTTCGCGAGAGGCACAGGAACAAGAGATGAAGAGACTTTGTCAGACCATTATCCACTTTATGTCACTTTGGATTGGAGGCACTCAGTGGCGAGGCCACAGGACAGGCGCCCTCGGGGTTTGGGATACACCCCAAACTATCGGAAGCAAGCAGGATATGATGTGGCGCTTGAACATGAGCTACAAGGGATTGATGCCCTCTATACATTGCACGATAAGTGTGAATGGTTGGTGAAGGCCTTACTCGCAGCAGCCAGTGAATGCTTTGCAGCAAGAAAGCCCCCGCGAAGGGACACTGCATAATTCCCTCAAAACCCCTGGTTTGACGCCGAATGTTAGGCTCTAAAGAGTCATCTACGCACCATCTTAGATCCACAGCTCTGACAACAGGCTATTAGGGACTATAAGGCATTCTTGAAATCCAAAAAGCATCGCTACATTGCAGAAAATCAGCAACGCATGTTTGATCTGCTGATGACTGAGCCAAAAACCTTTTGGCGTAGAGTGATGTATAAGAGGCATCAACCACCTGGCAATGTTACCTCAGACTAGTGGAGACAATGGTTGGAGGAGTTGTATGACCCCCTAGGAGCAATCGCTGACGTACCAGATCAGATAGGAGAAACATTATAGCTTTCAGAGGAGGACATCCACCAGCGTCTTAGGCATCTTGCTAATGGTAAAGCAAAGGACTTGCAGGGACTTCAGGCCGAGATGTTGAAATGGGGTGGGCCATCTTTGCTTGGGCCTTTGACATGGATAATCAATCCGGCCATCAAAGAGGGTCTCCCACAGGAATGGACTCCTACAGGTCACCCCTATTCATAAGACCGGAAGTAGGGATGACTCCACCAACTACCGTATGATCATGGTGAGGCCGTTACTCGCAAAACTTCTAGCAGGTGTGCTGGAGAAGAAGTTAACGCAATGGGGGAGGAAGCTGGAGTACGTGCAGTTGGCCAGGCATGTTTTCGCCCTGCCCACTCCACAAGTGATCATATTTTTACTCTCAGAATCCTTATGGAAGTTAACCGTTGTTTCGTGGATTTTAAGACGGCATATGATACGGTCCCTCAGGACCTGTTGTGGCAACGCTTGCAGGAGCTACATGTCCCATAGGATTTGCAGACCATCTACCGGCTCTATGACGGAATATATGCCACTTTGCCTGCGTCAGATCACCGGGTGAACAACACCATAGGTGTTAAATAGGGATGCCCGTTATCTCCAATGCTTATTGGACTCTATATTGATAAGTTGGAGACCTGGATGCAAGAACATGGAGGTGGTGGCCCACAGTTGCCAGAGGCATATACAGTAAAACAGTTGTTCTATGCAGACGATCTGGGCCTATTGTCCCATACAGCTAGGAGTATGCAGGAACATTTGGATGCTCTCAGTCAATTCTGTGACATAGTAGGAATGACTGTCAACTAGCAGAAAATCAAGCTGTTGCCAATCCTGTCTGCGCAGCATGATATCCCAGACTTTTATTACATAGGACAAAGGATGGAAGTTGTAAGGACCTTTAAGTATCTGGGAATCTATTTCTCTGCTAACATGCTATGGATGACTGTGTAGAAAGAAGGGTCAGCGCGGGATGGAAAGCCCTGTATGCAATGCAGAATAGCTGTTACATAATAGATCTCTGTGATTGGGCACGCAAAGCACACCTGTTTCGAGCACTCGTGGAACCAATATTGTTGTATGGCATAGAGGTCTGGGGGCCAGCGGTTAGCAAGGGTACTTGGGATAAGCTAGAGAGGGTACAGAAGGCTTTCCTGACATACAGCCTAGGCGTCAAGGACACGGTGCCTTATCCGATTTTGCTGTATGAGACTGGCTTTTGGCCCCTGCAGCATTCTGCTATTCGCAGGCACCTTACGTATTTCCATAAGGTTGACAGAATGGATGCACAACGTCTTCCTCCCCGGGCTCTGTTATTGGCACAAGGGCCACAACATCTGAAGAGAGTGTGGCAGGAGCATTGTAGGGGATGGTTCGCATGATGATCCATAGACTATCAACAGATTATGGATATGTCCGATATCGCGGAGCAGGGGCTGCATTTGAATGAGCACTTTTCTACCTCTCTGTGGGATGCGCCCACTCTTGCAAAGCCCAAAACAGAGCACTACCACACGCAGGTTAATCCATCGCTTGAACATGGCCCCCACCAGTATTTGAAGGCACACATCTCTACCAAGAAAGGGAGAGCTATAGCTGCAATAAGGACAGGGTCCCACCATCTCAGAATTGAGACAGGCCACTGTGGGTACGGATGGAGGGCAGGGAATCCCCCGGCATGAGAGATTATAGTGCTGTCACATGAAGATAGTAGAAGATGAATACCATGCTCTACAGGAATGTCCGGCATATGCACACATCCGAGCAGCTCATGCCGATCTCAGATGCTCTGAGATAGCAATTCATCAACTGCTGGCTTCGCCAATGGTTGCACGTCTCGCGTCCTACATTCTGCAAGTCTCCACCGTCAGGGAGTCCCTCACAGCGCAGGAAATTTGAGCGCCCAGATAGGGCCTCTGAACGCCTACTACAAGGGTTTTTCCTCTCACATGGGGGGTTTTTTCGTCCCAGTGGTAGAGACACATTGTACAAGGTTTCTATGGTTTTCTTTTGTGTTTGGATACTTTCCGATATATTGTACTCACCGTCTCATAGGCCAGTTGGCCTCCGTGGACGTTAAAATATCCTTCCTTCCTTCCTTCCTTCCTTCCTTTGAAAAGTTCTACCTTTGGCTTAAATCGGGTCTTCCCGTTTGCTAAATCCAACCTGCAGCCTAAATTGGCCCTTGGCCAAACCTTTCAGCTTGTTCATGATCCATTCTGGGTCAGACTGTCAGATTCCATTCTCAACAGTCGCTACTACTGTAGCAACTAAAACTTTGTTGTTAATAATTTCGTTAATATTATTTGTTATATTTTAATGTCCATTCATTTGCTAAGGTTAAGCTTTATAGTTATTTAAAACATTAATGAGGTTACTTAAGCCAATAGTATCTCTAATGATCTAACACTATTCTTAAAGCTTTGCGTCTGTATTCAACTCTGCAAGACATCTGACCCCCGAGCTTGTGCCATAACAATTCCTTCCCTTCTCAAGGTTGATCGTCCTCGATGCTCGAATAACAAATTCCTAGGCTGGCAAACTTACCATCGGCCTCAAAGACCTCCTTACTTTTATTCTAGAGCAACATTTGATTGAAAATAAACTCTTTTATTTACTTAAATCAAATGAAACATTGCACAATCAAACCAGCAATTATATGCCCACTATTTATCTTTATTTCAGATGATCAATCTGAAGACGACTTCTTTTGTAGGCTTCTGCCTTTTCCTTGTCAAACTTAGCATGGGAACTTTCAGGAACTTCTTCAACAAAGTGAACATGGGCAATCTGCGCAGTTGATCTTGTTTTTGCGCAGGTCTCCTCCTTCAGTTGCTCTAGTTTTGCTTAATCATGGGTGCTAGCTTTGGGCATTGTTCTTATAGTGAGGTCCTCTGAGTCCTTTAGCCTGATCTCTAGCTATTTCTCGTTCACCATTGTTTCCTTCTGCACGAAAATTATTGTTGGCATTCAAGATATTCAATCTATACCTTTTATTCCCCCTTTCGCCTGCTCTAGCATTATCTGGTTTAAAATTCTTGTCTTGAGGATACCCCTCCCAGATATCATATCTCACCGTATTTAGATTGTGCTTCATCTCTACTGCTTCAGCTTTTCTCACTGCTTTGTCAATAGTTGGTTCCACAAAACATAGTTCTGCATACAATGGATCTCTCAGTCCAGCCATAAACTTTCGAGTTATTTCACTTTCTAACAATCTTCCTGGCTGTAATTCTCCCATTTGCATAGCTATGTAAGAGAACTTGGAGTAAAAATGGTGTACTGATTCATGTTCCCCTTGCTTTAAGTGATCCTACTGTCTTTTGAGTTCGGGGTAATAATTTGCATGCAAGTTGCGCGATTCAAATGCTTTTTGCTACTTCTATCAAGTATATGTCCATGGCTTGTAATTTCTGCTCCTTTGTACCTTTGACTCTTTCAAATAAGCTTTTTAAGCTTGCCAAGAATCCCAAAACTATCTGCGGGCTTCGTTTATCTCCTGCATATGACGGCATTGCCTCAATCTTCTCCAGCCATTTAGTTATTCTGGTTGCAGTAGGAGAATCAGGTGGTGGCGGAGTAACTGGAGGCGGATTTACAGGCAAGGGAGTCTGTTGATATATGTCTGGCAAATGTTCATACAGTATTGCAATACATTCCACTTTTCATTGGTTTTTTCCAAAAGTAGATGATGTAGGTACTCCAATTTGAATAGCAATCTAGGCAGCATCATTCATGGCCTGATTGTGCTAGACTGCAGGAAGGTTAAATTTGTTTTGATCCATTGCATAGGGAATTTAGAAAGACTTGGCTCTGATATCAACTGATACAAATGAGCTCTTCTCCTGAAAAACTAGCAAACGTAGTTAATCAAAAATAACTTTAAATCTCTGGGACAGGATCTTCTGGCACAAATTCATCATCCAATCAGACTCACTCTTGCGTATACTACAAAGAGAATCTGAATCTTCTCAATTCTGAGAACTATTATACAATTGGGTAACTTCTCTGGGACTTCAATAACAGGAATCAAACAGGATTTGGCTTACTGATATCTCGAGGTTCTTTAGCAAGCAGCAACTTCTACTCAGAATTCTATCTTATGCTTAAGGATTAAGTTCTTTTATAATACTTACAATCTTTTTTGAAAAGTTCTACCTTCGGCTTAAGTTGGGTCTCTTTTGTTAAATCCAGCCTACAACCTAAATCGTCCCTTGGCCAAAGCTTTTGGCTTGTTCATGAACCATTCCTGGTCATCCCTTTGGATTCCATTCTCAATAGTCGCTACTATGGTAACAACTAAAACTTTGGTGTTAGTAACTTCGTTAACGTTTGTTATATGTTAATGTCCATTCATTTGCAAAGGTTAAACTTTATAGTTATGTAAAACATTAATAAGATTACTTAAGCTATAGTATCTCCAATGATTTAACATTATTCTTAAAGCTTTGCATCTATTTTCAATCAGCAAGACTTTTGAGCCACACCCCAAGCTTGTATCAACATAAATGCAATCGGTTCAATCCTAAATGTTAAGTCGTTAGATGTTAGAGTCGGAAACACATCATGTCATGACAACAACTTGTGTAAATAATCTTGCCAAGATGCGTGGCAAAGGTTTGTTGCTCCTCCAGCTTAGCTTGTATAGACACATTCGTGAGGAGGTAAGAGATAAGGCTTATTAGATGTCACTTATACTTCAATCTCATATAAGGTTTAAAGTCATGAAGGTATGTATCCATGATCATGATCCATTTAGGCTTTATGCAAAATGTGATTAAGGAAACTCCCAATCTAAACACTAAGGCCTTAGCCCTTTCCTCCAAGTACATCTCTTGTTAAAGAATTGTGCCTAATGGATTTAGCCTTTAAGCAGGTCATATACAATAATTGTGCATGAATACAAATGCCATACATCCATGATGAACATTTTTGTAAATCTGCCATTGCAAGATCTGAAATGCAGCATCAAATGTTATGTGCACTACTACTGAAGCAGCATAGTCAAATTACTCTAACTTGGAAGAAGTCTTACATCCATTCTACTTTGATTAACAAAGTCTTCTCTAAATTTGGAAGTGCCTTGCATGCCACAAATACTCCAAAAGTCTTAAGTGTGAACAGTTGGAACTGTAGCAAAGGAGTTATAAAAGCACAACATACAATATCGGGCACATGACCACTGCATGGTGGGCGGGGCATGGTGCAATGACGTGCTCCTTTTCCAAGTAGGTGCTAGCAATGCAAGTTCATGTTTTCATTAAACAAGAGAAATACAACAAGATTAGGGAGTGGTGACAATAATCGATGCGCTTAGCAATGGTCGCATCTTCAAAAAAGCGGTCGCTACATTTCACAGTTTCAAAGTTAAACAATTAGCATTTCAGTAGCAATAGGGGAGAGAAATAGGTAGATTATTTATAGTAATACAGAGGCTAGAAAGCAGTTCTTTAGACAAGAGAGGGCGACGGTGTTTACCAGGCGCAGGGAGGAGTGAGCAGTCCGTCGATACAAAAAACGATAGCGCATGATATTGTGGACGAAATAAATGCAATTCAAAAGGGTGTGCTTCAAAACTTCAAGAAGAAATATATGATCGAGTTTTAGGAATGCGAGCATCGGTTGAAAAAGTTCGGGGCACCAACAGGAACGATAGATAAGGAAGGAAGGAAGAATAGAATAGAATAGAATAGAATAGAATAGAATAGAATAGTTTTTTTAACGTCCACGGAGACCAATAGGTCATGGGACCCATACAATGGGCTAGTACAATCATTACTACTAGGATTAAAAAACCCCTGCCTCGAAAGGTTTTCAAGGGAAAAACCTTTGCAGTAATGATGATACTAGACAAACAGAGATAATGACTACTGTGGGCTCAGTAATTGCAGACGTTTATCTAGAACCTCAAGTATGTATAATGCCAAGTCATGCACAGATGGTGCTCTGAGAAGTTGTGGAAGCGTGGAATGGAATGCTAAGGTCAAAAAATGATTCCGGACTATCTCAAAAGCAGGGCAACTCAGAAGAGTATGGCTTTCATCTTCAAATATGTAGCATAATAACAGGGGGTTTTCTTTGTGTTTTTGTACGCTTTTCACTAAGGTTTTCCTATGATTTCGTGATGTATTCAAATGGATGTACTAATGCGTACATCTAGAGTGCACCATTTCTGAGCCAATTTTAGCCTTTTTTTTCCAATGGTCAACAACCAATGGCTCACAACAAAAGCCCTTTTTTTGTGCATGTGGTGCATAATGGTTAACAACCAATGGCTCACAACAAAAGCCCTCTTTTTGTGTGTAGTTTCCCCGCTGGCAACACAATTCTTATCATAACTTTTGATCCAGAGTCTGTTTGAGATGATTTTTATTGCGTTGGAAAGCTCTCTCCGAGATCTTTTTGATAGTGTATGATATGGATATGGTTTGGTTAAGTTATCTATGCTAAAACAGCAATTTTTCGACCGGGTTTGGTAGGCTTTCACATCCTACCAGCTGATTAATACAGGATTGCGCTATTGAATATTGTTTTATGGCTCATTCCAAATGAAGCTTGTAAAAAATTACCATGCATTTTTAGATTTTGAGGCAGTTATTAAGCAAATTCCAAGGCTTCTAGATCCTTGTGCTAACAAGCAGAAAAGTTTCCCACTTTGGTTTCTCACCACAAGAATCCATGGAGGCCGAAGGCTGCTGTTAAATTCCAGTTGAAAAATGTTTGTGTATGGGTGTTGCAAACTTTATGACTTTCAGAATAATGGGATCAATCTGCTCTATCCTTATAGTAACTTTTACTTATGTTCTATTTATTTTATTGTGATGAAATTCAAAAGCTACAGGTGATGAAAGCCTCAAATGAATTCTAGTTTTTTTCTGGTTTGAATTCTAAAATTTTGTCACACCTGAGGGGGTGGATCGTCTCTAAGGCCCCAAAGGGGCCAAAACATTTTTTTTGCAACACAAACCATTAACATCCAACATATAAAAATTAAATTCCCCAACACATAACAACCATTGACATTAACAACCAACACATAACTACCATTGACATTAATTAACACAACCATTGGGTCCAACAGATTTAAATTAAAATCCCCCTTAAACCCCCTTTGGTTTGGGTGCATATTCACAAGGGGAGTGACGTAGGGCAGTGAGAGCCCTCATAATTGTATTTTGCACGTACAAAATCAACACCATATAGTATTCCGCTTGAAATCTTATAGTATTTTGCGAATCTTGTTATACAATATAGCAAATTTTGTACTTGCATACCCCACAAACGAGGAACTTTACGTACGGTGTAGATTAAGGAATAAGGGATGAATATGCCTATCCAACAGCTCTCGTTGCCCGGAGTCACCCCTGTAACTGGCAACAGGCACATAGTCTCGCTTCTCGCGGCAATTGCGGCCGCTCCCATCGTCTCAATCCGTAGCCTGTGGGACCCCATGCGAATTGATGCAATAGCTAGAAGCTTTTTCCTAGACAATGAAGCAAGCAAATAAGCTTGGGGCCCAAGGTGAAGGAAGGAAGTATATTTTAACGTCCACGGAGGCCAACTGGCCTATGAGACGGTGATACAATATAGCAGAGGAAGGAAGAAGATGCTATGGAAAAAGAGGAATTAGAAGGGTACCTGCAATTTGAGGCATTGTGTTGGAGGACTAATAATTGGAAGAAGTATTTTTAGACTATCATCAAAATCAGGTAATGGCTCATGTGTTGCTATGGGGAAGAAGTTTGTCAAACTGTTGGCAATATTTGGGAATCATTATAATTATGACTTCACACTGGATGAGATAGCCGCAACTAACAATTAACAATATAAGGGGATATGCATATTCTAGGATAGGAAGCTCAAGGTTTTTTAACTATAAGTGATGAATTCAATAAATGAATATCAAATAGTGATATATATATATATATATATATATATATATATATATATATATATATATATATATATATATATATATATATATATATATATATATATATATATATATATATATATATATACAAGTTTTTGTACTTTAAATGGGTCTATGAACTATGGTTTACGAAATCTGGGAACAAAATCCAAGATTAAGAGTGACAGGAATGGTAGCATGCATCCAGTCCAAAGTCATGAAGTTTTAAGCTAAACCCTTTGCTTTATTCGAGGTGTCTTTGGCTCAGCGAAATTAAATTGCATCTCCTCTAACAATGAGCATAGATATTTGGTAAACAGTCTACATGCATCCACACACGTCATTGATAAACAAACTCGATAAATATTTTGTTCCCTCGCTATGAACTTCATTTATTGTCTTATTCTTGATGCGTATCCAATTTTATTCGAGGCAAATTCAACAATCGTACCAAATGTACAAACAAAAAGCTTGTCCTTGACTCCTGGGTCACTCGATGATAGACATTTATGTATAGTTATACACTATTTGTAGTTGGAAGGTGCATTTTGTACTATAAATGTGTCCATGAACTATACGAACATCTGGGAATAAAATCCTCTACCTATATTAACATGCGTTGTAAGGCCCCAGAATATCATGCCTTACAATTTTGACAATGCTCTAATCCTTGCTTTATGATTACTCTACCACTGGGTCTTCTCAACCAATTCCCTTCGCCATTATGCTTTTGATACCTCAAGCTCTTCCATATACCGACAATTCAATCCTCCCATCATCTACCATGCCATGTTCATCTTAAGATGGTGGTCCCATTATACATGCTCTTAATACACTCTTAGCCCCAATGAACTGTGGCCGTAACTATAACGGTCCTAAGGTAACGAACTGTCTATCAACTATAGTTTATAAACACCTGGGAGTAAACTTCGAGAGTATTACGATCAGCATTTATGCCTAGACATTTGTTTGTACTATCAATGATCTATCAACTATGGTTTATGAACATCTGGGAGAAGTCCAAGATTAAGAAGACTAGCATCTACGCCTGGACATTTGATTTAGTAATAACACACTAGTCTTAGACCAAATCGAGGCCGCCCACATTCACATTCAATGTAAGGTGGTTGGGGCCAAGACCCAACAATCACACAATAATGCAATGTTAGAGAGGCGTGGGTGTCATACATCCTATGGGATGGTGCCAAGTGGCATGACGTAAACGAACAACTCTTGGTTGCAAAAGTTATCATCTTCCTGATTTGACCTAAGGAAAGAGGGAATTGTCCAGATCATTTCAAATTTAGTAGTCTAAATAAGCAAAACAGAGATCAACAAAGCCTTTGTTGAGATAACAAAGACCTAAGAATGATCTAACAAAACTAGGGAATTAAGGTGCTAGAGAGTACCATACACCACAAGTTTCAACAAATATCACAACCTTGCCTAGCGTTTGCCCTTCGGGCAACCCCAAAAGTACAATTTATGGTCTAGCAATAGGGTGCAAGCGGTACTTTTCATATTAAGTGTGGGGATTCTATGACGTTCTCTCATAATTAATCAAAACTTTGTTCAAATATTACTTAAGCTTTGTGTAAACATTACGTCAACAATTTCTTAGAGTAAGATTCTTAAATATTCTATTCCTGCAAATAGAAAAATTTTTGATGATTTTTCATAGTCGATATAAGCCATCATTTTTAAGGCCAATAACATTGCGTGGAAAGATTCATTAGATTCTCAACAATTTACTTCTCTATTTCACTATATTCCACAGAGGTTTGTTGAAGATTGATCAAAAGTCATTATATTGTATAGGATTGTATCAAGTTTTAGAGAAAAGAAGAAAGAGACAGTTGGTGTTGCACAATGCAAAGGCTTAAGTTACTCGAAACTATGTTCTAAAGGGTTGTATGAAACTATAACAAAAAGAAGAAATAAACATCGACATCGCGAAAATGCAAAGGCATAACTTACTCGAAATCATGTTTTGAATGCACATCACCAAGTATGGATTCTTGCAATGAAAATGCCATCTTGGTGTTGCACAATGCTAATGCTTAACTTACTCAAAACCACGCTCCAATGACTATATGAAGCTATAGCGAAAAGAAGAAAGAAAAAATCGACACAAAATGCAAATGCATAACTTACTCAAATCATGTTCTAAATGCACACAAATTATCGGTTCTTGCAATGAAAATGCCGGCTTTGAACAACTCATGCTATTGAATGATAATTATCTCAAATAGACCTCGACAAATCTTTGGTGAACTTTAAGTGCACTTTTAGTAAAACAAATATCTCAAAGAATTCAATTGCTAGCATTCTAGTTTACATTTTCTTTTAGGACATATTCCTTTTAAGAGTTCTCTTTCTCAACTGCAACCCAACAATAATGTAGTATAACTGCAAATTTTTTCATGAATGGAACATGCTCGATCTTACTTATCTTCCCGTGCTATACCCCAACATAGATTATCTCCATGTTACCTTTACTATATCCTATGGTGTGCAGTTTGCCACTAGTGTTACAGGAAAATTATATAAGTTCATCTCTTCAATGTGCTAAAGTGTTATATCCCAATACGGATTATATACATGTTAGCTTTACTATATCCTATATGGCAGTTTTTGCCAACTAGTGTTAAAACAATTTGCCATTAGTGTTTGCCACTAGTGTTCATACAACCTCCTCTTAGTGTGCTAAGTGTGTGCATGTTAGGATTATTAAAACGACCACCACACTACACGATCACAATAAGTGTGCTCTCTTTTTTCTGAATGTTCCTTTTACAACACCAAGGCTATTAAGACCTTGGGCAGACTCATAGATAGTAAAAGATACTTCTATCTTATCTTAAAGAATGACTATCTATAAAGGAGACACATTCACCAAAGGCAATTGGCATGGCCCGTCCTGTGGGCCAGGAGTGCTTCCTTAGTGGCAAAACTAACGTTCTGTTATCTTACTAATTTTGTCAAATATCTACATTACTAACCCTGCAATTCCTGCAACTTGAAATGGCACTTAGCTGAAATTAGGGCACATCATGGAACACTGAAGGAGCTCCATTAGCTTGTGTTTGTGCCTCATATCTGCCTTCATTATCTTTTTAACATTGTGCAAGCAAACATGTTGAAGATTGGATATCTTGCATCAGGAAGGTAATTCTTCCCCATCAAATAACATATGGATGTTGCCATCAATCCCAACTTTCAAACTTCTTCCAAACTAAGGAGAATTATGACCAAAACGTAATTGAGCAAACTGCATAGGCAGAAAGTGGAATTCATGGTGCACATATGATGGATGGGTTGAACACCCGTTTTTTCATGTAAAATCCACTGTTCTATAAGATATGAATCTTGTTCATTTGCCAATATGGCACATCATTATCTCAACTAGTCGTCAAACCACAAATGTAAAATTATAGATCCGTAAAATAGATTGGAAGTTGATAAAGAAGACAACTACAAGAAAATTGTCTAGGAGCAAAGTGTGAAACAAAAGATGGCAAAAAAGTCCAGATATCTTCTCTATGCAGTCCCCAACAAATATAAGTAGTGTCTTCCTTTTCTCCAAATGATACCCCTATGAGCAGTGCATAAGCCACCTAGAGAATCTTACCTGCCC
This sequence comes from Isoetes taiwanensis, assembly GCA_021234155.1. Taxonomy (NCBI): domain Eukaryota; kingdom Viridiplantae; phylum Streptophyta; class Lycopodiopsida; order Isoetales; family Isoetaceae; genus Isoetes; species Isoetes taiwanensis. The sequence continues at coordinate 11,310,629 of JAJEKV010000039.1, forward strand.
ATTTGCTGGCTGTCCATGCATTTGTGCCCTACTTCAGATTGGTTCAAGTTTCTTCTGAGCTGCCTGGATGAATGCAATCTATTAATATTATCCATATAAAATTTCCCTAAAATAATCTACCTACATGCTCTGTTTAACATTTTGTGCATTTTGTGCATCGTGACAAAGGTATGGGAGCCAAATCTGAAAACCCTTTATGTTGGGCGGCCAATCCAGATGGTATTAAGTCGATTTAGCCTGGAGGGTGCTATATAAGGGATTTGGGTTCTCCAATCAGGTAGGATAATCTGGGCATTTTGAGTAGAGGGCGATCTTGTTACGGCTATAGGTGCTCTATGCTGGTAAATAGTGCAGGGCATTCTCCTGAAGATGATCCAGCGCACCCCTGAATCCAGATACAGATGCAGATTCCAGAAGATCCGGCACCCCCTGAAGACAGGTAGATACACACATCCGACAATGTTTTGGAATAGCTTGGAGAATTTGTTACATATTTCATCCTTGTATCAGAAGCCCAAAGAAATTTTGCTCTTGTCGAAATAACGCATAGCAAGCTTCATAACTCTTGAATAACCACAAAACATCGCCATGCCGCTTTGTTATGCATGTTGACATACAATTCTATGTCGATATCTGCTTTGTTATGCATGTTGACATACAATTCTATGTCGATATCGTTTTCCTTCTGCTGGAAGCAATTAGCTTCACACATGTTTTTAGATACATACACACATCCGACAGCAGAATAGAGACACAAAGCAATATGTTCATTTCCTTAATGTTCTGAGTGGCCCCTCTCCAAAGCATGTCCTGCATATATGGCTTTTTTCTGGCCTGCAACTTTGGTGGAAAAAATGGATAGCCTCCAGGCACTTGTTATCTTGAACAGTTGCTGCAATCAGGGCCATCCATAAGAGAAACATCGTTATAAACATGAACCGACATACTCTACCTCCCCATTCATAATTCATTTCCCTTAGGAGATGACTAGGATATTGGATCTGACAACTTGAATGAGGTCTCCTTCTATGTTCTCCATCGATCCTCGAGAGAAGAGCTTGATCAGACATCTAAATAGAGTAAAAAAATCTTTGTAGCAAGCAATGAGAGAAAAATATACGTTGCATTATTGAGCCATGGCAGAATGTTGTCCAAATACTGAATTTATACAGGTTTTATTATGGCATACCACTGAAAACGACAAAGCTTAGTTCATAGCTTCCGTTGTTTCTAGCATAAGGGAATTTCTGAATTGACCAATGGCAATGATGAGCTTCATCATCTGGAAGGCAGTGCACACTGTTAAGCCCATTAAGACTGCAGGAAATGGGCTAGACATGACCCAAGTTGACCACTTTCAAAGATCAAATTGACCATGTGATTCCCAAAACAATTGTTCCTATTGTTCCTATGTGAACAGAGTTAAACCATAAAAAACCACTTGTGCTGTAGTGCTGCATCAGATCCATTTGAACAGCAATGGCAGAGTCTGTTAGGAATAAAAATTGGTAGGAACATATGGCACAGTGCCAATGAGATAATATTAACCACCACCCTGCAGCAACAAAACAGTGAAGCATGAGTAATGTCCAAGCTTGGCATTTCTCCGTCGTAATAGGCAATGAGTTATCAAAGTAAATACATGTCAAAGTAAATATATTCCCGAGCCTCAAATTGATTGCAAACCCTCACAAACAGGCTACTTGTTTGGCGATATGTGTAAGAGTGGGTTGAAGCAACAGAATTTGCAGTCATTTCTCCCTTTCTATAAAACTACTCGATATCAATAACTGGACAACGTACCATTCTAAACTTGTTTCCACTGTTCATCAATTGCTTTCTCTTTCTGAATGTGTTCTAGCATATGATTCCCAGTCAAATGTTCTTTTACTGCACGACCCAGAGGCGTGATATTTGGCTGCTCCGGCCATGGCATGACTAAAAACCCTGCAAATAAAAACCCCATTCTCCAATAAAGCAATAGAAGTCACTAATTTACGGAAAACATCAGCCAAGTAATCACACCTTGCAACTGGCAATACGTTAACGTACAGAAAAGATGTCGAAGCCAACCGTAGCACCAATTGCATGCCATTTTGTGCAACAAAGCCAGATTCCCAGGCTTTACCAGATTCCTCCAATAAATGTGACCTCGTTGCGCTTTAACCTTATAAGCTCCTCCTTTGAATAATTTCTGTTTGCATCTATGTCTATGATTCGTCTTGGCATTGTAATCAACAACATTTTGCACCGTCGATTAGGAACACAATGTGATAAGAAAACAAACACACTCTTCGAAGCGCAATCCTCTTTTCGAGTAACATGCAAACCTCCACACACCTTACAATGAAGAAACACTATCAGATCCCTATGCCTATTCAAATTCCTACCAAAAACTAAAAGAGAAACAATCAATACAAAAATGGTGAAGCAAGAATGTAACTTAATTGATAAGGCTGTAAAGTTCATCTAATATAATCAGTACCTTTCCGAGGAGATGCAATATGCCAATTGATTTTGGTTGCACCACCTGAACATGAACCACCTCATAAAAATCTCCAACAAAATGATTAAAACACAAGCTCAGATCTGCAACCATTACACGACAAGTTCGACAGGAATCTACCAACAATTAAACCATCATCATATGTACCTTTTATAAACAACAGCCTTGTACCTAGGATAAGAACTTAGGTTCAAAACTATCTTATCTAAGGACATGCACACATATTCAAGTTGCTAGCAGTAGCTATGTCTGCTACACCTGCATCTTATTTTGGTTCGCTTATGCTTTAGACATGAAGCTGCTCCTGAGTTCAGTAGGTTCAAATCATTATTACCGGTTGCTCTCTGATAAGACTCAGAACTATCTTATCTAATGACATGCGCACAGATTCAAGTTGCTAGTGGTAGCCATATCTGCACACGTGCATCTTATTTCAGTTTGGGCATGCTTCTAAGTACAGTATGTCTAAATCATTATTAATTTTGAGCATGCACATTATGGATCTCTAACTGAACCTTGGAAATAACTCTTGGAGCATTGTGGTGTGCACTCCAGTCCGTACCAAACAAGTCACTCCTCTTCTTTTTAGTGTCAGCATCCTCCTCAAGTTCACTTGCAGCCTCCTTATTTTCTTTCTGTCATGTAGCCCCTACTTTTCTTCTATTATGCGTCATCATTTTCTTCATTCAAAGATTTCTTCCTCAGATGAAAACTTGGACACGTTGCAGATCTAACATATGTAACCTTCTTAACAATTTCCTGTTATGCTTCCCTCCACTGCAAACACCATGCAGGTCTAACATATGTAACCATCCGTGACAGTAGCATACGTTATAACACTAGGCTCAGATGTTGTTAGATTACGTGGAAGACGTCCATTGCAGATGGTAATTTCACTGCCCTGTGCCTATTATTTTCGTCAATAAAGTGGACAAAATGGATAGCACACGGCATGACTAGATAGATTGGCTTTAATAGAATCAGAAGGGACTTTGATAAGTCTGCACTGCAGTTATTCTATAGCTTTCTAAACTTCTTGTCTCTTTGTGCAAGGAGATTAGATCAATCCTTGCTTGCTTTACAAATAATGCCACTTTGTCACCTTTGAGCGGAGCATAAGATATTCATAGCAAAGGATATGAGAGCAAAGGGGTTGCATATTACAATGCGAGCCTAGATATATAGGTTAGGAGTCATTTGTTTAAAATATATCATCATAGAATGAAAATATGATGAAATTAAACTAGAATCATGCTGCCATGAAGATGCCAGCGACGATGAGAGACTCTGGCCACAAGGAAATTCTCGATCCTAGAGTGATCACCATCCATGGATTTCACATCAAAAATTTGCATGGTGGCATATGGAGCTTAAGGTATATGAACGGCTGATTTGTCAAGGTTATGGTCTCTTTCTAGAGGCAGCCCATCTTCTTTTAAAAAACTCAGATGTTTTAATATCCAAACCACATACACACTTCTGCAAAGAATAACAAAAAAAAAAAATCGCAGAAACATGATCTTTACCTTCTTACGAAAATTATATAGAAGGAAGAAATGCTTTAACAGACTTAAGCATCTGTCACAGGCTTTTACAGCTAGGCATGTGATTCAAATCTCTGCCAGCGGCATCCATTACATTTCAATACCACTCCACCTCAATCGTGGCCCTGCAAATCATGGTACCGTGTTGATAACAATAAAGAAGTCATGAAAGAAGCTCTATTTAATCAGAAGTTTACCTTGTATAAATATGCTGGTGAAGCAAGCAAACTGATGTGAGCAGAACTCTATAACAAAGGTCAGTATTTTGCCATCACGTGAAACAACATGAAGACGTAAATACAACAGGAAATCGGAATCCAATAAATTGGAGCACCGACATTATTCTGCATGACATGTGCTGCTTGCTTCTTGTTCTTGCTTAATTCTCATATAACGCTGCATCAACTAGAAACTGCAAATTCAGTACAAAAGGGACTTCATCAATGGGTTGTTCTTTCTGGCATTTGCAACCTGAAACTATATGAGCTCGTTCTACATTCACTGGACTTGAATTCATGAGAAACAGGAAAACCATATGCAAACGAAGATTATTGTAACGAAAGACATGAGTACTGGAAGGCCTCTTGCGAACAGATAATTCTTAGTGATTCAAATGCAATATGACTTCATCCTGATGACCGCAACTTCAATAATCGGCTTCCAACATCTCCGCTTTTGTATAATAAATCAGGTACCAATTATCTTCACACTTGCAAGAATATGAGGAATAAATGGTAATCGTGGCATATAGGGCTGAGATGTCTGCATCCGCAAAGAAAAAGCCATTGTATCTATGGCAATGTTCGATGGCATCTGCAAATGAAAAAGCCTTAAACCATACTCTATATAAGTTTTACAGAACAGAATGAAAGCAAATTACCTCAAATTCACATGGTATAAGCATTTTATTAAAGTAAGACAGTTGATTTCTTCAAATGAACCAGTTCAAAGCATAAAGAGAAAGTGTCAAAAGAAGGTGGTTCCAAATACCTAGATATAATCGTCCGCTAAACCTTTTCAAGCCCTTTGCATGCCAGACTATTTGCAAATCTCCAATTTTGCTATAAAGACAATCATAGAGTTGAAGCCGGAAACCAAGAATGCAAAAGGAAAACCGGGTCTGCCAGTTCATACTCATCGCCATAGCCGACATTATAAAGCCGCCATAGCTGGAATCTTGAATCCTCCACTGTGCAATTGAAAATGCTTCCATCTCCAACCATGACTACCGTCTTTGCTCCACCAGACCTGTGCCATAAAGCCACCACCAGGCTTGTGCCATCGCCACGGGTAAAGATACTTCATAAAAATTTGATTCTCAAACCGTAATGGACACTTTTTCGCAACCCATAACTCTGTGTCCCCACCAAAAATCGGGACCGCATCAAACAGATTACAACTCACAATAGGCGGAAAGACCTTAGATCAACCACGTCAAACATTCGAACAAGGGCCAAATGAAGAGAAAAAATGAAGATCCGGCAGATCAACGAAGAGAAAAAATACTTTGATTCCGAAGAAGCGAAACAAAACAGGGCATTTCTAGAAATTTCTGTCTCTCGCCACTTCGTCTCCCGGAAGCAACACACAGAGTCTGGCGGAGCTCAACTCGTACTAAAATGAGATGGCAGCACCCGACCCAACACTGCAGAGTACGCTCGCCGGAGTTTTCTTGTTGATTAGGGCAAGCCACAAAAATTGAATTGGGGCTTTTGTTGTGGGCCGTTCATCTCAGAGATGGACGGCCGAGATCAATCTCTACCAAAATTTTGGTACACCAACAAGAGGGATGCTTGGGGAGTTTCGAGGTGGCACCGTCTGAACCGTCCATCTCAGAGATGGACGGCCGAGATCAATCTCTACCAACATTTTGTGGCATCAAATCTCTACACCATTTGAGACTCTACATCATTTGTGGCACCCAATATAATTGTATATATATATATACAAGTGAGTGTACTATAAGGGAGTACACAAATTTTGAGCCATCCAAACTTAAGATTCTCTTAAGATTCCCCTAGATTCTCAAAGATTATCCCAAATTTTCTCTACATTTCTTAAGATTCTATATAAATTCTCTTAGATTCCTTTAGGTTCTATCAAGATTCCCCTAGAAAAACACACTTAGTGTAAAAGATTCCCTAAGATTCCCTTAGATTCTTAGGATTCTACAAAGATTCCTCGAGATTTCAAACGTTATCACAAGGATCCTCTAAATTCTTTAGAATTCTATGTAGATTCTCCTAGATTTTGTTAGATTCTATAGAGATTCCCCTAGAATCTTGAAAATTCCATCAAGATTCCCCTAGATTCTCAAAGATTTTATGAAGATGCGCTTAGATTCTGCTAGATTCTGAGCAATTCAATGAAGATTCTATAAAGGTTTAAGGTCCCTTAAAAGGTGCTTTTTGGTGCAGTCAATCTTAACCGTTGGATCAAAAGGGGGAGGAAAAATCCTAACCATTAAATTTTTTATTAAATTGCAATTTCTTTATTAAAAGAGGTGAGGTGGCACCCTTATTTAATAAAAAGGTAATGAGGTGGCATCAACATTAATAGGTGGACTTTCTAGGAAGCTTCTTTTTTATAATCAGCTTCAAAGGCCTATAACTTGCAGTAGAGGGGTCGGATGAAGGTGAGACCCACACCATTGGATTCCTCTCGTCGAGAACTTTCCAATGAGTGGTGCTTTGGCATCGTTCCCTCGCAGTTGGAGCTAATGTGATCGAATATTAAGTTTCTTTTTGGAAACTTAGAATTTTCTGAGAATCTATCTAATTTAAAAGAATCTAGGGAATCTCCATAGGATTTTAGAGAATTTAAAGGAAGCTCAAGAGAATCTTTGGGAATCTATGAGAATCGCAAGGGAATCTTTGAGATTCTATATGAATCTTTATGAAACCTTTGAGAATGTAGAAGAATCTTCATAGAATCTAAGGGAATCTAGGAGAATCTACATAGAAATATGAGAAATCTAGAGGAATCTTGAGATGATCTTTAGGAGGCTAGGGGAACCCCAGCAAAATTAGGGAATTCATGGGAATCTCAAGAGAATCATAGAGAATCTAGTAGGATCAAAGTGCATCTTCATAAAATCTTTGAGAATCCTTGAAAATCTGTAGAATCTAAGGGAATCTACATAGAATCTAAGGGAATCTATATAGAATCTAACAAAATTTAGGAGAATCCACATAGAATTTTGGAGACTCTAGAGGTTTCTTGTGATAAGTTCGAAAATCTAGAGGGATCTTTATAGAATCTTAAGAATCTAGGGGAAGCTTTGTGGAATCTTAAAGAATCTTTCATTAATAAGTGTGTTTAGTAGGGGAATCTCGATAGAATCTAAGAGAATCTATATAGAATCTTGGAAAATCTGGGATAATCTTTGAGAATCTAGTTGAATCTTAAGAGAATCTTAAGTAATTTATGGGATTAAGAGTATTTAAGAGAATCTTCCTTAAATCTTTGAGAATCTAGGATATTTTTTCCTGAATCTTCAAGAATCTAAGTGAACCTTTATAGAATCTTCATTGAATGGCTCAGAATCTAGCAGAATCTAAGCGCATCTTCATAAAATCTTTGAAGATATATCTCTTATATATATATAATTATTTTATGGGTCCTATGGGGGGGTGAGTGTGGGTAGAGATTATTCACCCAATATAATTGTATATATATACAAGTGAGTGTACTATAAGGGAGTACACAAATTTTGAGCCATCCAAACTTAAGATTCTCTTAAGATTCCCCTAGATTCTCAAAGATTATCCCAAATTTTCTCTACATTTCTTAAGATTCTATATAAATTCTCTTAGATTCCTTTAGGTTCTATCAAGATTCCCCTAGAAAAACACACTTAGTGTAAAAGATTCCCTAAGATTCCCTTAGATTCTTAGGATTCTACAAAGATTCCTCGAGATTTCAAACGTTATCACAAGGATCCTCTAAATTCTTTAGAATTCTATGTAGATTCTCCTAGATTTTGTTAGATTCTATAGAGATTCCCCTAGAATCTTGAAAATTCCATCAAGATTCCCCTAGATTCTCAAAGATTTTATGAAGATGCGCTTAGATTCTGCTAGATTCTGAGCAATTCAATGAAGATTCTATAAAGGTTCACTTAGATTCTTGAAGATTCAGGAAAAAATATCCTAGATTCTCAAAGATTTAAGGAAGATTCTCTTAAATACTCTTAATCCCATAAATTACTTAAGATTCTCTTAAGATTCAACTAGATTCTCAAAGATTATCCCAGATTTTCCAAGATTCTATATAGATTCTCTTAGATTCTATCGAGATTCCCCTACTAAACACACTTATTAATGAAAGATTCCTTAAGATTCCACAAAGCTTCCCCTAGATTCTTAAGATTCTATAAAGATCCCTCTAGATTTTCGAACTTATCACAAGAAACCTCTAGAGTCTCCAAAATTCTATGTGGATTCTCCTAAATTTTGTTAGATTCTATATAGATTCCCTTAGATTCTATGTAGATTCCCTTAGATTCTACAGATTTTCAAGGATTCTCAAAGATTTTATGAAGATGCACTTTGATCCTACTAGATTCTCTATGATTCTCTTGAGATTCCCATGAATTCCCTAATTTTGCTGGGGTTCCCCTAGCCTCCTAAAGATCATCTCAAGATTCCTCTAGATTTCTCATATTTCTATGTAGATTCTCCTAGATTCCCTTAGATTCTATGAAGATTCTTCTACATTCTCAAAGGTTTCATAAAGATTCATATAGAATCTCAAAGATTCCCTTGCGATTCTCATAGATTCCCAAAGATTCTCTTGAGCTTCCTTTAAATTCTCTAAAATCCTATGGAGATTCCCCTAGATTCTTTTAAATTAAGATAGATTCTCAGAAAATTCTAAGTTTCCAAAAAGAAACTTAGTATTCGATCACATTAGCTCCAATCATGAGGGAACGATGCCAAAGCACCACTCATTGGAAAGTTCTCGACGAGAGGAATCCAATGGTGTGGGTCTCACCTTCATCCGACCCCTCTACTGCAAGTTATCGGCCTTTGAAGCTGATTATAAAAAAGAAGCTTCCTAGAAAGTCCACCTATTAATGTTGATGCCACCTCATTACCTTTTTATTAAATAAGGGTGCCACCTCACCTCTTTTAATAAAGAATTGCAATTTAATAAAAAATTTAATGGTTAGGATTTTTCCTCCCCCTTTTGATCCAACGGTTAAGATTGACTGCACCAAAAAGCACCTTTTAAGGGACCTTCCTTGCATCTTCCCTTTAAAAAATCAAGGGCCAAGATTTCACACGTGCCCGATCAACGGTTCATGGATGGGGTGCATGGCCCATGCATGGCCCATGCATGCCCCCCATCAAATCCAAGGGCCATTTAAGTGCCACCTCAAAAATTAGACGGATAGGATTAATCTCTACCCACATTCAACCCATCAAATAATTGTATATATATAAGAGATATAAGGATAAGGATAAGGATAAGGATAAGGATAAGGATATACAGATATATTAGCCTATATAAGTCCAAAATAGATGAATGCTAGTTGTTTCCTTCCATGGATCGACAGAATTCCTATAAGTCGTGATTTTAATTTTAATAGTTTTGCGTGGATCAAAGGTGGAGCGTGATTGGAACGATTCGATGCAAGGATCAGCGGTTGGAGAATGTTTCAAGAATGATCAAGATATGATCGGCTATCCAACAGGAAAAAAATTTCAAATTATATCCTGATGATCCGGAGCTACAAAAATCCCGCATAATAAATATTAGTTAATAAACAAAACTCTGAATAATATAGTGAGATACGAACTTGAATATATAGATAATGAGAATTTGAATAATTTCATATGCCGAGATATGTAATAGCTGCTAAAGTCTAAGGTATGATGACGTTGAAATTATAGAATAAACAATAAATACACATCAATAAAATTAATGGCAAGAAAAGCAGAGATGCGAGACAAATAAGTATACAGAGCCATGCCTTAGCTAGAAATTTAAGGCATTGAATAGTATCTGCGGATATCGCCAAAGATTAACAGGGGACACGAAGGGACAAGTATATAAAGTTAATGCTTGCTGGCTATATGAATATATCATTTATAACTAAGATAAGATAAGATATTATTTCTTTTCGCAAATTTAATCATTGTTAAAAGGAGTATATGAGGCAATGAACCACAATATGAATATCTAGTATGGAAAATGTCACAGAAAGAGTCAGGCAAAATAAAAGGATGAGGGGATCGATCATCCTAGAGGTTTTGGCCCAAGTGGGTAGAAGCAGCGGAGATGCAACCAGAAGAAATGACAAGTATAGGACGAGAGTGATGGAGGTGCATGTGCAGAAAAGAAGCGGTTCAGGACAAGAATTTGGAAGAGATGGGCAAGGAGAGTAGGGGAAAGGCGGGACCAAGCGATGGACATGAAATAGTGAATTGCAACTATATAAGATGATGTGGTTGTTTTCTAAGGAAACAGAAGGCGTGCTCTCATGGCTTTAGAGTGCATTGCTGCAAGTGTTTGTGTCTGCATCATCCACTGAATCGGAGGAGCAAGGTTACAAAATGGAAGATTTTTACGCGTTTGTGCCCCTAGGATGAAGTGTTATGGAGTACAAAACAGAAGAAGATACAAAATGGTTAGCGATGGAATTGAGGATGGTTAAAGAATGTACGCTTTTTTATGGTTGATGAAGAAAAAGCTCCACTTCACTGGGCACAGTTTGCAGTCGTGCAACAAAGGGCTTATCCGCATGACTTGCAAAGATATAGATCCTATAGATGTGTACTGTGATGCAAGTTTTGGCTTCTCGAGGTAGGCAGGGCAGAATCAGGATCAATTTGAATGGGATTTTTGTAATTTAAAAAGTTGTATTCCTTCAGTATTACTTATCCTTCTAGTTTCAGATGTTGCAAGGGGTAGAAAGGCAACAGGGACGCCTGCACACCTGTCTAATGTCGCACTAAAGCCTCTTTGTATTGCCAATGGCTACAAGGTCCCATATCATATGCTTGGCTTTTATAATATAAAGCGTGTTAATCAGAGGCAGCAAGAATTGGCCAGGAAGAAGAAATTAGGTTGATATCCCATTGTGGTGGAAATGTAAATCTCTGATAAATTTTGAATCAAAATTCTGATCCTAGCATTAAAATAATATATTGTCAATGGATAGTAATGCAAAATAAATGCCGCTCTAAACTATTAATGCAATCTCAAAAAGGATAAATGGCCATTCCAAATTTCACAGGGTACATATTGATAAGAAAGATGGCAATAACATAACGACGAAGGTTTGACAATAATATGAAAGCGCATGATGTTAAGTTCGATAACAATTATATCGTATATGAAATAAAATACAGGGACCAGATACTCCAAGGTTCAGCTATTGGAAAATGTATATACGATTGAAACAAGCAGGCACAAGTTTGACATAGATATGAGAAGGTACTGGAAGCTCAGCTCTCACCACACTCATAAATAGTCTAATGCCCTCAACGAGATAAAAGAACTCGAAAGCACCTCTTCTTTCATGAAAAACACTATCATTGGAGCATCTAACTGAGCTACTATCGCCAATATACCACAGGTGATCTATCCACAACAAGTACAAGATAAACAACTATAACAGTTGGCAGGAATGCGTGGTACTCCCACCGCTGCTATAGTGTATTTTTACACTATTAACAAAGTAGGTATATACCTCGCTGATTCGCTGATTAGATGCTGAAATGCTAACAATTGGTAGAACTGCGTAATACTCCCACTGCGCTATATCATATTTTTACACTATTAACAAATCAGGAGTGTAAGTCCGCATGCGGCGTTCCCCTACTCAAGCTCATTTTGGCGCCTCAGATCGGACGACTCTCGTTTAGGTGCCTTAGTTGGATCGGATTCTGGAAAGTTGAGCATCCACCATTCCATTTTCCATTTGCAAATACTAGGTAAGATACAGCTTCAGACGACTCAGCTGGGTGGGATTGTGTTAAAGCTAATGATAATATTTTATTTTTGCAGGATTCAAAGCTTATGGAGTTGGAAGGTAAGATTCGACACCAAGTTGTATCTTTTGTTATAGTTTTTAAGTCTTTGTGAGCTTAGAGTCGTGAATAGAGGCATCATACGTTTGCTTAATCCATTGTCTGAAATCTCCTTACAAGTCCTTCGGCATCCATTCACGACCTCCCATGCATGCACAAAACTGTGCGCAAATAGGAACTGTAACCCCATTCCTATGCTGCAAATAGGTGCAAATCGGACTCTTAGCACTGGTCATTGGCAGCCATTTGCACAAGTAAGGTACATTTGGGTGATTGATTGTTGTACCTCCTTTTTTGCACCTCTATCTTGATTGTGGTACATTTAGATTGCTTCTAGATCAGCTGATGCACGATATCCTTGGCATTCAGAACTACACTAGGACATCCAGGCAGGTAACTTGCATAATTTAGAATGTCTTTGCTTCTTATTCTGTGATTCTAAATCCTAGGTCCATTTATACTTTAACACCATATCAAATGCTTTAGTATGGGTTTCTTCCTACTCTAAGGTGCATAAGTTCAGTGTGAAGATGATCCCCATAGAAATGGTTTAAGGATGCACTGCTGCCACATTATCTGGAGACTGGAGACGACCTCCTTCAGAAGTGTAACAACATGATACTTCTTTGAAGAAAGAAACTTTATAGAGTGAGAGATGATTTTAAGCCTGTTACTTGACTGGATATCTCCAATAGTGAAGATTGCTACTACCAATTTATCTTTCAACCGACCATCTATCTTGATTAAACCTTGCCAGTTTGTTGGAAGATATATGTGAAGAATCAGCTTTAATATGGTGAAAAAACATCTTGCTAATATAGAGATTTTTAAATTTTATTTTCATGGTCTTGATAAGACATGCATTTAGATCCTTCTAAATCTGTAAATGGATGCTTTGCCGATATTATTTACTTGAAGCTTGAGTAAGGATCATATCATCGAGGCAGAAAGGATTAAACAAGCTCTTTTTAGATTTCAAGTGTCCACATCTCTCCAAAGTCATTTCAAGAGTCTGCTATAACAGGGTTCACTCTTGAGCGTTTGGGATAAGATAAGATAAGATAAGATAAGATAAGATAAGATAAGATAAGATAAGATAAGATAAGATAAGATAAGATAAGATAAGATAAGATAAACAAAGCAGGTAACAAAGCAGGCAATGACTTGTTAATTTGATGAGCTAGAATGTTGGATAGAACTCACATTAAATCATGGTACAATTACTTGATGGCCCAACTACATGTAGTGGAGACATACTAAGTTTGAGTTGATGTTATGTGTATGCTAAATGCTTGTGGAAGCAAATTGTCATCTCCATTTGTCAGTTACCATCTATATTTTGCCGATCAGTAAAAAAAATCGAGGAGCATAAAATGGAATAAAATGGAATTATGATATATTCCTAATTTTTCACATATAATCAGCCCAATCACGAAGTTAACGAGAATGGGACATGTGCCTAAGGGAAAGAGTCATACAGTGCAGATTTATTGGTCTAAAGAATGCCAAAAGGCGCTCGGAGACTCTTGTCCAGTTATGAAAGCCCATCTACAATCGTAGCTCCAAATTTTGATGTGCCATTTATAGCATTTGTTTCAGTCACTTTCGGTGGGCGGTCGGGATAGCTTTGTGTCGAAAAACCGCTCCTAAAGTCGACAAGTGGGTTGTTATTCTGGTAAACAGTGGTCTAGAGCAGAAGAACGATATCCGGAGCTGGAAAAGTATGCTGCAGGACTTGTATGTTTGTTTGAAAAGCACGGGCATTATTTGTTGCAGCAATACACAACTGTTATCATGAAGCAGAATCCATTGCCCATGCTTATGGGGAAAACTTTCAAGAAAGCAAAATTTCAGCGATGGATTGTCTACTTGAGCCAGTTCTCCTTTAAAGTGCAGGTGCTACAAGGTAAATCGTGTCCAAGTTCTTATCTTCCTTATGCTTTTCCAGAATTTTGTGGAGGAGAATGTGGTGATGTAGATGATATTAAGCCTGCTAAAGAATCTATTGCATTTTCTTTGGATCGATTTCTCATGGATGTACCCGTGGACGCCCTCGCTAAATATACTGGCACCCGCCGTATTCTCGTTTTTTCTCTGTCTAACACTTGCCTATTTTCGGACCCACTACCTAGGAGAAAAATTTTTTCCCTTATTTTCGAGGTTCGATGGTGGAAAATTTTATTTCACACCCCTATAGGCCTGTTAGACTACTTTCATGGTTATGGTCAGTGCTAGTTCCTGGTCAACCAAGAACATCGCTCTGATACCATTGTGACGCTCCCTGCTAAATATACGACGCCCGGCCGTACTCTCGGCAGGAAATCCCCCATCCGGTCCTTCAACCGCACGGGCCCTCCGTCTATCCCACACTCTGAGATGATCGTAGTGCAGGAAGGGGACACGAAGGTGTCTTGCGTGCCCTTCCCCTATGGGCTCCTATCACAGTGGAAGCACAAACATCGTCAGAACTAGCAATACAATACAATATACTACCTCGAAGGGTAGCTCAACCACATATCCATAGGTGCAAAGAACATAATCATATGCCACAAAACATGAGAGCTCCTACCCGTGGCTCTGACACACAAGGAAGTCGACTGACTGGATAGGCCTCAAGATAGAGCAGACCGAGTCATAACAATGGCGGGCTGGCATAAGACAATGGCTAGGGTTGACCACTCCATCCCCCCGTGCATACTTTGCGGATGGGCTAGATCAGGCTCGCATGACTCTAACCTTCCGGACACGCAATCCCATGGCATCACCCATTGGGACTACTCAGTGTTGCATCTCCCCCGGGTCCGGCCGAGGTAGGCGGGGTTGCATCTCCCCTTCCGGGGTCTAGAGGCTCCACGGTGCTAGAGAATCGTGGCGACACACGACATTGCACCCCATGAACCCCCAAAACAAGAGCCAAGCCGACACTTGCAACTCTTGAGAGGGTATGACACCATCGCCCTAGGAGGTGTCGGACCCATGCTCGGCCCACACGAAGTGACCGACCATAAGCCTAGCCCGCTATGGGATCCCCCAGTAGCCCCACTCGGCGGGGATCCTCCCTCCATCTTGCCTCTAGCCCCCGTTATGTAGTCTTTGAGTCACATCATAGCTTCTATAGCCCGGTGGGTTCCTATGCACAGGCCGCAACTAATAGGAACTAAGGGATCTACACTAGGAGCATACTACATATGGCCCTAGGTCTCTACCCCCCTTCCCAATACAAGAGGAGCAACATGATCAACCAACATCACATACATCACATCATGATCAATATCATATGAACATCTTAACCTAATCATACATATCTAACTAGCAGTTAGGGTTCCTTGATTAGGGTTCAAGATGTTCAACAAAGGTTCTAGGGTGGCTCTACTCTAGACACGAAATACTAACCCATCTGGAGTGCTAACTTCCAGATGACTAACATGAACTCTACTCAACCTACCTCCTCCAGAAGCGCTGCCTCCCATCAGGGTTGCCCTTAAGGGGCTATTTATAGCCAAATGGCTATATTTTGAATATTTTTGAAAATGAGATACTAAAGCTGAATAGGTTACTATTGAAAATAAATTATATTCTTTCGCCAAACTTTTACCATTTCGTTCGCTCGCCTTTCTTAAATTAGCCATGCATTCTTAAGCTCAGATCTAGAGTTTCGCCTGCAGTTCCATGGATCTAAGTGTTTAGGATCATAGATTATCCCTTTAACAACATTTTAGATCAAGTAATTGTTTGCTAGCTTTAGTGGACCATAGTAGAATACTCATAAACTGAACAACTACTCAAATTTTGCTAAACATAATAGATTTCCTTAATCCTGTAAGTTGTATGTGAATTGACATCTAATTTATTTATTTCAATTACCATATTAACGTTGGCAAGGTTCACCAGAGTTTCTATGAAACAATTCAAGTCGCAAAAAGTAATCGCCTACAAAATTAATATAGAAAGCTTATGATTCGCCTGACCTTCTAAATCACGCCTATGCAGATATAGCCTTAAGGGCAACCCTGCCTCCCATCCCTGGCGTCTCCATTGCTCCTTGACGCGGTCGAGGTCGTGCTCCCTCTATGATCATACACACGCTTCAGGGGCTGCTGCACCAGGCTATGCTACGACGAACGATGCTCGAAACGGGGTTTCGAGTGCGTAGAGGAGAGTTCAGGTGCTAGGTTCAGGAAAAAGGGTCTAGGGTTAGGGTTCAAGCCAATATAGGTGTGGGTCCACATGGGATGCCACGTGGCACCACTAGGATGAGGCCGTGTGGCGGTTGCCCAATAGGATAAGGCCATGTGGAAATGGGCCTTATACTAAGGTTATCTAAGTTAAACAATTAACTTAGATGTGCACCGCCACTTTCTAAGGCATACAAGGCTACATAGGTAGACTTGTATGGTGACGGGTCCAGGAATATACGTATTTATAGCGTATATTCCCCTGGAACGTCACATTCTCCCCCCCTTAGGACAATGCTGTCCTCAGCATTGCGCTAAGGTGACGAGCCTACTCTATCCTGTAAAACAACATAAGAACATACACTTAAATTTAATTTAAATGATCAACTTCCTATTAAAGAGTTAAATGTCAAAATTTAGGCTATATTTGTACTTATACAAAATTATATAGCCTTAACAAGGTTACTTCTTATAATAATTCAAAACATTACTATAAGAGTTATTAGGGTTCATAATCTAAATTATGGTTCCTCCATCTTCTCGTAATGCGCCCCACCTCGATGCTCACTTCTCACTTGCCTGCACAAGGAGCAAATTACGTTAGTTTAATTAATAAGTTTGTGGTTTTAGAGGACCACCCCCCTTACCTACCTCCTTGAGCCGAACTACTAGCTCAAGGTTACCCTACTACCTTGCACTCGATCATGGCCCTTTCAGATTTGAGCTTAAGGACCATTTAAGATGATCCTATCATCGCCCATGATCAAGTGCTACCTTGTACTCGGTTACCTGGTGCCGAGTACCCCTAGTGCATCATGCCCCAAGGGTTTTAAGCTAGGGAACGTCTCACGATCCCATCATCGTGCATGATCACTTTGACCTTCACCGTGACCCCCCTATGGCCAGGTGTGCGAGCCCCGCATCGTGGCATAGAGAGCATCCCACCGATGTCCCATCATCGCGCACCATGCTTCACTTCCCCTCTCGCATGACCCTATTGGTCATGCGCACCTCTTGGTGCATGTTGGCCTAGAGAATGCCTTAAAGGCGTATCTCATCATCGCCTACACGTTCCAAGATTCTGGCATATGTATTCCACTAGCTAGAATACATCTGCCAGAGCTAAAGGCTAACTAAGAAACATACTAAGCTAACCTCCTGGCGAGTCGGGGTCGACCAAGTTGGAGACGACTCGCCCATCAAACTCCTTCATAAACTCCGGGTAATGCTTCTCCAAATCCTGCTTCAATACCCAGGTTGCGTCTTCCACGGGCAAGTGTTTCCACTTGACCAAATACTGGAGGAACTGGGACCTCCTAGTCTTCTTGAATGACTTATCAAGAAGTAACTCAGGCACTATTTCAACTTGCTCCTCCGTCATTTCCAACAAAGTTGGAGTATCCAAGACCTCATCAGGGTTAGGATTGTGCCTTTTCAATAAACTTACGTGGAAAACCTTGTGAACCTTGAGATGGGCCGGAAGATCCAACTTGTAGGCTTGGGAGCCCACTCTCTCCAAAATCTTGAACGAACCAGCCCATCTTGGGGCGAGCTTCTTGCAACTCCCAATCCGAAGCTTAGCTTGCTTAACCTTGATCTTCAACCACATGCTATCGCCTACCTTGAACTCTCTTACAGTCCTGTGCCTGTCGGCTACACTCTTCTGCCGACTTCTTGCTGCTAGGAGGTACCCCCTTACTTCTTCCACCAGCTGCTGCATATCTCCTAGCATCTGCTGGGATACTTCAACCTTTGACACCGGATTGTGCCAAGTATCCGGGGTTAGGCACTGGTACCCGTAATTTACCATGAAAGGAGACATCTGAGATGACTCCTGCTTGGCACTATTGTAGGCGAATTTTACCAAGTGGATGTACTCATCCCACTTGGACTGTTTATTCCACACAAAGCTTCTAAGCATGTCTTCAAGGATTCGATTCGTACGCTCCGTCTGGCCATCTGTCTGCGGATGATAAGCTGTGCTCATGGAGAGCTTCGTCTGAATGGTGCTAAAGAGGTCCTGCCAAAAGGCACTCATAAACTTGGAATCCCTGTCCGAAATTATCTCCCGAGGCATGCCATGGAGCCTAAAGATCTCCTTTACAAATAGCCTGGCAGTATCTAATGCTGTGTCCGTAGATCTACAAGGCACAAAATGTGCCATCTTAGATAATTTGTCTACGACAACCATTAATGCATCCTTGCCTCGAAGAGTTTTGGGAAGTCCTGTAATGAAATCCATGCTTATGACCTCCCACTTAGCATTTGGCACCCCCAATGGCTCTAAGGCACCTGGAATTCGAAGTTGCTCCGTTTTGGTCTGCTGGCACAACTGGCATTCTCGAATATACCTGGCTATCTGCTTCTTCATTCCCGGCCAGAAATAACTACTCCGAATCTTGAAGTAGGTCTTCATAAACCCTGCATGCCCTGCTATTGGGCTGTTGTGTGTGTCATGAAGAATTAACTTCCTTATACCTGACGATTCGGGCACACACAACTTGTCCTTATGGTACAACAAGTTGCCTTCCTTCTTATAATGCTTGAAGGCTTCTCGTTCCTTATCTGTTCTAGCCTCCCTGAAGAGACTTTCCCATACTTCCTTGAAATCTCCATCAAATGGTAATGTCTCCTCAATCTTCTTGCCATACCCACTCGAAAGAGTTGATATAGCGTTACAATGTATTCTCGTCTCAAGGGGTCTTCTAGAGAGAGCGTCAGCCACCACATTCAACTTACCCGGCTTATAAGCAATCTCAAAATCATACTCCTCAAGGAATTCCATCCACCTCCTTTGCCTTAGATTAAGGAGTGGTTGGGTCAAGATGTATTGGAGGCTCTGGTGATCAGTATCTAACTGAAATTTCCTCCCAAGCAAATAGTGCCTCCAAATACGAAGGGCTCTCACAATAGCTAGAAGTTCCTGATCATGGGTTGGATAGCGCTGCTCGGCGTCATTCAACTTCTTGGAATCATAGGCTACTACTCTTCCTTCTTGCATAAGGACTCCACCTGTCGCTATCTTACTTGCATATGTTGCTACTATCTTGTCTGTTAGCCCTTTGGGCTAAACATATGTATGAGTGGCATAGGCCACATGTATTCATCACATTGGACCACTTGATCTAGGGCCCAGATTTAGCCCATATATATGGTAGGTGGCATATGCCACATGTATTTGTCATATTGGACCCCACAATCTATGGCCCAGATTTAGCCTAGATCTGTGGACGGTGAGATGTCAGTTAGGGTTAGGGTTTTGCTCTACTATTTAGAGAGAGCATTTCCTCTCATTGTTTAGGTTTTTGCTCACGTTTTGGAGCACCTCCTTTTGGAGCATCAATATGATTCTGTTTTGTTCATTCTTTGCTTTGTTCTTGTTCTTGGAGTTCTTCCCATCTTCTTTTGTTGATCCATGAGCATTTGTGGCAGCCTTGTGGCATCCGTGATCATGGATCTGCTTTGCAAAGGTGATGCCAAGAACCCCAAACATCAACACCGGCGATTCTTGTCGGGTCTCTTGGGCTCATGATCATCCTTTGCTTTCTTTTTAAGCATCTCCAAAAGTTTTTCAGCAAAAATATTGGATCTACATCGACCCCCACACTTCCTTGATTGACGCTCTCGATATTTGCCCATCTTTGGGGCGAAACTAGTATTTGGCAAAATAATGTCCTCCTTTGTCCAACCTCATGGTTCTTCGTCACATTTTTTTGGCTTATTGTCTCTATTATCTCTCCTGTTTGCCCAAAATCAAAGCAACACCGTACCAGAAGAGGATCAACCGCTCTTTTACCTGTACTATTCTATTCTATTCTTTTACCTGTACTTTTCATAGTACTATTTTGTGGACTAGAACTCTGTTTTTTTCCAAAAGAGTTTCACATGCCATTTTGCACGATGGTGGTTCTCAAAAACATGGGCAAGAATGCGATCTCACCGCGATTCTCAGCATAAATTTTCTTTAGTTCCTATGGATATACAGAAATCATTTCAAGAGGCAAGCTAAGCGGTGGATTTTAACGTCTAACATATCTGTCTTGTGACCAGTCCGGTGATTCATTGGCGATTTTTTCCCTCGGATGCAAGGCCCATTCGTCTATCATGATTCACGGCTACGATTTTTGCCATTTCACGGATCCTAAGCTTGCCCTTGTGCACGGCGGAATAAACACGTGGGCGCTTAGCTTTTTAGCCTTTTGTTCACACCGGGAATCGAGCTCGTATCGCAATCTCTCGGCTATCCTTACGGCGAACACAATATCATATGGCCCACAATCGAAGTTTTCAACAATCGATTCCTCACTCATTCTTCGGGGACCATCGGGCACACAGCGGATTATCTCTAAATTTTTTTGCTTTCTTAAGGCTCTCCCCTTTGTGGTCAGCCCGAAATTAATTGTCTGCGATGTTTCAGGGACATAAAGCTATGTTCTTCAAGCAAGCTTAAGCATTCAATCCGGTCTTTCAAACTGCGACCGTGTCTATTCTTGCCCTCTCATTGCCGTGTACATTTGGGGCCCTTACGAGCAAAGCCACCACATCCGCCAAGCTTGCATGGCATTGCCTCGACAAGCAAACCATTCAAGAGGAGTCTTGTATACACATCTCGAATCCGCGACATCTTTGCAGAATCGCCTCAAACAATCGCTCTTTGCGGCGGTTGGACCACGGTGCCATCTCTATACATTTTGAAGACAACATCCTTTTGCTAAATCACCTCATTCTCGCCTTCAAGCGGGCGAGGGCGAGTTTGCCTCAAATTTGACCAGCAACAGGCCCCAAAATCCGAGCATCATGCGAGGGGCTTATCAACTCACTTTACCTCGTATGGCTGCTCGCTATCCCACACACCGTTCACATTTTGTCTGTTGGCTTCAGAAATTTTCACCTCCATATGATCTTATTGAAAAAAAGCTCGCATTTCTAAGCCACATTGTGAAACCATCTTCCGGCCGATTACACCCTCGGTATTTCCGTGGCAATCAAATAACCTCTTTTTCGCAACAAGCGATCTTCCGGCAAGACTTTCAAAATTACATTGCATCTACTCAAGCCTTGACGAAACCAACTCCACGGCCCTCCCGGCGTGGACCAATCTATGACTTTTTTTTTCACGAAGTGTGAAGCCCAACCACGGCTACCGCGGACCCCAAAATTTCCAAGACATCACTACCTTCGCCCTACAAAAAAGCAGCAAGCACTAGAGTTTTGCACGTGTTTTTTCAAAGGGTTTGGTCTGCAGCCCACGGCCATCATGGCATGGCTTCAATCGCAAAACCTTCCACAGCGCAAGTGCCTCGCCCAACTTCCTAGAAGCCCACGGCCATCCGTGCGTGGCTTGGAGTATGCAACATCTTTCACCGGGGGCTTTGTGCGCTCCACGGCGTGGCTTAACAAAAATCTTGGAGAGCTTTTCTGCGGCTCTCGGCAACAAGCTTCAAGGCATAACGATTCAGTGGCGTGCTACCCCTCACCACGGCCCCAGAAGTCCGGCCCACGACCGTCACTCAAGATATCCACGGCCTCCCGGCGTGGGTCCAGATCGAGCCCCCCACGGGCCACGGCCCCTGGCGTGGACCCTTCCACGGCTATCCGCCGCGTGGCCTTCCGCCCTCGTAATCCCACGGCCCATCGGGGATGTGGCCACGGCACCTTCGGTGTTGGCGGCCCCTCACGCGGCGTGGTACCAAGTGGCGCGCGGCGGCCCCAACCATTGAAAAAAAAAAAAAAGCATGAAATCACTTGTTGTTCAACATACATATCTTCAATGACTTTCGATTCTTTTATGGCGACACTTGGCACTTGGGCCATTCAAGATGGGCAACATTCTTGGTATTTTCCACTTCTTCTACTATTGAAGAGTTTTTTTTTTGATACCCTCTATCACGTTCTATACATGGCGTGCTTATAAGCAAATGGCGTGAAGATGATTCAACCTTCCGCCCCTTTCATACTTTTTAACCTTACATGGCCCAATCCAAGATGCTAAGGCCATTCTTCAAAGACTTGATGCAACCTCGATCACGGCCCCTTGGCGTGATTTTTTTAATGGTGACTTCTTGACTTTGGAGGCACAACTTTTCATCAATCCATAAGTCCAGCAGCATCCTTTCTTTCGACAACAAAATCACGGCCCAACGGCGTGAGTTCATCAAAATTGTCATGGCCCCTCACGGCGTGACTTCAAGCACAACTTTCAATCAACTTTTGATGCAAGAAGTATCTTGAGCATATTTTTGGCACATTTTGGGGGACGCCTCATCTTTTGCCCGATTCTTAGATCTGCTTTGCACCTTTGTACCAACAAATTTCAAGTTCCTACAATGGCGTGAAGATGAATTCTGCCTTCCGCCCCTTCGTACATCAACCTCACATGGCCACATCGCATGTGCAGGCCAATTTCAACAATTTCTCTTTGGTGTCAACTTTTTCAAGTTCAACATTTTGATCAACCACATCCGTCCATAATACATGGCGATCAAGCCTCTTTCAAGTTCCATCAATGGCGTGAAGATGACTTATGGCCTTCCGCCCCTTCAATTTCAACTCCTTCAAGTTCAACTATCTGCTCACACTCTTTCAAGTTCAACAAATGGCATGAAGATGACTCAGGGTCTTCCGCTCCTTCAATCACTTATGTTTCAACTCTTTCAAGTTCAACTCCTTGTTTCAACTTTTCAAGTTCAAAACTGGTGTGAAGATGACTTATGGCCTTCCGCCCCTTCAACAATTTTGTTTCCTCATTTTTGTTCAACTCAAGACACTTTGATTGGCGCATATATTCGGAGCTAAGTGGCATGCTCTATGAGAAGTGGTGACAGCCTTCTCAACCTTAGATTTGACTTCTATGGCTTTAAAGGAGCTTGTGGCAAGCTCAAGAGAAGTGGTGACAGCCTTCTCAACCTCTTACGATTTTTTGTACTTCATCGACATTGGCATTTTTTTCAAGACTTCGGCGACATTCTCATTATTTCCCCTCACTTTGGACACTGTTGTAAATGTTTAATCTGATGTTATAAAGGTTCTACATAGTTTGGTGTGGTGGGGGGGAGTGTTAGCCCTTTGGGCTAAACATATGTATGAGTGGCATAGGCCACATGTATTCATCACATTGGACCACTTGATCTAGATTTGCATTTAGCCCATATATATGGTAGGTGGCATATGCCACATGTATTTGTCATATTGGACCCCACAATCTATGGCCCAGATTTAGCCTAGATCTGTGGACGGTGAGATGTCAGTTAGGGTTAGGGTTTTGCTCTACTATTTAGAGAGAGCATTTCCTCTCATTGTTTAGGTTTTTGCTCACGTTTTGGAGCATCTCCTTTTGGAGCATCAATATGATTCTGTTTTGTTCATTCTTTGCTTTGTTCTTGTTCTTGGAGTTCTTCCCATCTTCTTTTGTTGATCCATGAGCATTTGTGGCAGCCTTGTGGCATCCGGCAGTCATGGACTGCTGCTGCAAGGTGATGCCAAGAACCCCAAACATCAACATTGTCCTTATTTGGATCTGGCAGAACTAGCACTGGAGCTGTGGTTAAGGCTTCTTTAAGCTTTTCAAATGAAGCTTGAACATTTTCTAGCCAATGTGTTCTCCAATCTTTCACCTTAACACTCTTAGTGAGATCCGTCAAAGGGGATGCCCACTTAGCGAAGTCCTTCACGAACTTCCTGTAGTATCCCGCCAGACCTAGAAAACTCCTTACTTCTGCCACATTCTTGGGAGCTGGCCAATCAACTACTGCTTCAATCTTAGATGGATCTGTAGAGATTCCCTCGGCTGTTACCACATGTCCCAAGTATTCCACTCGACCTGTTGCAAAGTGGCACTTGGAGAGCTTCCCATACAACCGATGACGTCGCAATTTCTCCAACACTTTCCTCAAATGCTGACAATGATCTTCAAGGGACTTGCTGTAGACTAGAATGTCGTCGAAGAAAACAATGACAAACTCATCCAAGAACTCTCTAAAGATGTCGTTCATGAGGCGCATAAAAGTTGCTGGAGCATTCGATAACCCAAAAGACATTACTGTAAATTCAAAGTGCCCATACCGCGTTCTAAAAGCGGTCTTATGGATATCTTCTTCCTTTATCCTTATTTGATGGTACCCTGACCTTAAGTCGATCTTAGAGAATACCTTTGCTCCTTGGAGCTGGTCCATTAAATCATCTGCCCTTGGCAAGGCATACTTATTCTTTATCGTCTGTTTGTTGAGCTGGCGATAGTCTATGCACATTCTTAGGGTGCCATCTTTCTTCTTCACGAAGAGTATAGGTGCTCCAAAAGGAGACACACTTGCTCTAATAAAACCAAGCTCAAGCAATTCTTGGAGCTGCTTCTTGAGCTCAATCAACTCCGGGGTGCTCATTCTGTATAGTGCCTTGCTGGTAGGCTTAGCATCTGGAGCTAATATGATCTCACATTCTACACCCCTATAAGGTGGTAGCTGCCGGATTTCATCCGGGAATACATCCTTAAATTCTGAAATGAGCCTTGCTACTGGCTTGGGCAACTGATTCCCCTTTTGGTCACTTCCATCCTGTTTATTTGGCTCAATTGCCTCTAACCTCAAAATATAGTCCACCTTATTTCTTTCTATACTCTTCCTTAGCTGCTTCAAAGAAATACACTGCATAGGAGAAGCTGCCTTCTTACCTTTCACTATGAATTGGTGCCGTCCGGTGCTGTCATGGAGATCTCATTACGGTCGCAGTCGATGATCGCTTTAGCCGGCTTTAGGAATTCCATTCTGACTATCAGGTCATATCTTCCAATTTCCATGACCTCTGCCCCCATCGGCCACTTACTTCCACTAAGGTCTATGTCGAATGTGGTCCTCCTCCCCTTAGTGTGCCGAATGGCACCGTTTGCCATGCTAACTGGCCTTGGCTTAGACTTCAAGACTTTATTCTTCATTAGAGCAGCCAGCCTAGGAGAGGCAAAGTTATGAGAGCTACCTGTATCTATCAACACTAGATATGGATTGCTATCTATGATCCCCTCAGCCGCAATGACTGCGGACTGATTTTCAATCTCATCTGACTCAATGTTTGCACAAATATGGCACTCACCATCTATGAAATCCTGGGCCTCGTGCTGGTCGTCGTCTTCGTCCGCTTCTGTTGGTGAATCCCAATCCCCAAGCTCTGCCAAAGCTGCCTGCATGACGAATGGACAATCATGTGTTTGGTGCCCTGGCTGGAAGCACCTAAAATATAGCTTCTTTCCGATGCACTCCTGTCTCTTCTCTTTCGGCAGACTGTCTAAAAGACGCTTTAGGGCGCTGCCCCCTGATGCATTCTGCGGCTTACGATCCCCAAGGTTCTTACCCTGAGCTCTTCCTTGTTGCTGGCCTCCTGATGGCGTAGTTGCTGATTGTTTACTCTGGTACTGCCCTTGGTACTGCCCTGTTGACTCTCCTTTGAAGGCGGACTGTTTCTCCCCTGGCGTTGTTGGAGCTTCTTCCAAACTTATGGCTTTATCCTCGGCTTCTGCCACTGACTTTGGGTTGATTGCTCGGACTAGCCTTTTGATATTGCTGTTCAATCCCTCAATGTAGGTTTCAACCGCTTGTCTTTCCGAAACTCCGGGAACATGGAGCCTGAGTCGCATGAATTCCTCTGTGTACTTTGCTACTGACAAGGTGCCCTGGTTCAATCTGTAGAATTGCTGGATCTGCCTACTAGTATGTGATCTAGGCACATAATGTCTGCGAAAGGCCTTGCTGAAGGTCTTGAATCTGCAACTGTTCCTTTTGAGCTTATTGGACTTTGCGTAGCCTTTCCACCAAATTCTAGCTGCTCCTATTAAGTTTGTTGTAGCAACCTTCCCTATATCTTTGTCCTTCATGCCATAAGAGTTGCCAAACTCTTCCATTTCGTCAAGCCAGGCTTCTGCCTCCATACCTGACCTGTCCTTCCCTGAGTGAGAACTGACCCAACTTCCTAGTCTTCCACACATTGCTCATAGCACTGTCAACTTTCTTCTGATAGTCATCTGCCTTCCTTGCCCTGGCTCTTACCTGTGAAGTATCGGACTCACTTTCTGAGCTAGAACTGTCTTGGCTGTCCGAAGTGTCTGATGAACTGGAGCTAGGTGGTGTTGGTGTCCTTCTGTTTCTCCTTTTCCTCTTTCTGTCTCTGACATTTCCCTGATTGTCTTGCCCCTCCGGCTGTGGACCTTCCTCGATGCCTTGCTGAGGTAGTGGTGGAGGAGGTGGTGGTGCAGGTGCATATTCTTGGGCATTCATCAATGGGGTGGCCCAGTGGATCAGCTGATGCATCTGATTCCTCATCTGGACGAGCCTTGCGTTGATTGATTCCACCATCATTTCCTCGTTGTTGTCATTTTGATCACGTCCAAATAGGTTTCTGGGTACCCACTGGTGATGTCGGCCCTGGCCTTGAGAACCTGAGCCGGTGTTCCTTGCTGCAAGGATTAATCATCAATACTTGTTATTTAGGTTACACATTAATCATATTCATTTACAATTAATTTATTGTTAGGTACAAAAGAAATCATGTGAAAATTCCACTTACAAGTCAAGTTCATAGTAAGTCATTAATATTTAGAGATACATTTCATGAAACACATGATAATATCTTAAAAGAAAATTATTCAATACAACTAAATTATTCGGCCCCTTCATGGTCTTGAAGAAGTTCTTGATGTTCTTGAGGTGTAGCCCTTTGCCGACGTTGTGCAAGATCCTTGCGGCCGATCCTCCTTCAAGTGCTCTCGCCATCTGGGGTGCTGGGAGTTCGGGTGCCGTCGCCGCCACTACTGATAGATGTGCGTCTCTGAGGTGGCCTCTGGCGAAGTCGAGGCAGTGAAGAGCTACGGATCTCTTGAAAAGGATGACATGATCCAATCCATAGTCTAGTCTGGCGTGCTGCCCAAAGCCAGAGAGGGCTATGAGGAGCGCGACAGACTCTTCTCCTCTTGGGCTAAACTCCTTGTGGAATACTATCATCTGCCCTTGGCTAAGAGCTGGAAGATAGTATCGGAGCACCTTACCTTTCCCCGCGATGTTGGACCCTGTGCCTCTTCTGCCAGCTGCTTCCCCATAGATGTCAATTGCTATGAGGTCTTCGTGGTCCCTCCACATTGTGGTAGCATTCTCCAAGTTGATGTTGGCGTGTGCCTCACGCAAACTCCTAGAACGGACTGGTCGGCTAGAGCTTGGACCTCTTCCTGGCTTATACAATCTGCTTTGTATCTGTTGGAACTCCTCCTCCGGGATGATGGGTTCCTGTTGTTGATACATCTACCTTATCTGCTGATAAGCTTGTATATCTGACATTGTCTCCCCGGCGTAGGAGTGTCGCTCCGCTACTTCCCTTGGAATTTCCTGATAGGAGTAGTCGATGAAGTCGCTGCCCTGCTCTTGTGCAATTAAGCCTAAGAGCTCATCGATCCTGAGACCCTCTTCCTGGCAATAGGGGAGGTTGATGATGTCGTTGGCCAAGATGTACTCCTCGCCGTCGATGATTACTGGTGACAGGGCTGTGATGCCAATTGGCGGTTTGAAATCCCGCCTTAACGTGCCTTCCTGCCTAGCTATTCGCCTCTCCATCCTTGTTGCCTCGCGCATCTTCCAACTTGGGTTCTCCTCCTCTTGCTGCTCGTAATCTTGCTCAATCTGCAGCCATAATCTTGCTCGTACTCTGCAGAGTCGATCTCATGGATGTTGATCTGCTCCCTTCGAGTGTCGAGAGGTGCTAGGTCTAAGGGCTGAATTGAGGGCTCTCCTGCTTTGTTGATTGACTTATACTGCATGAACAAGGCTAAGGCTGCAGAAGCTGAGAGGTATCTATGCCTATTATGTTTGCAGGTCATGTAGTCAGGCATGTGTCTAGTCCTATCCCGAGCTTGCTTTTGATCCCCTCCCAAGGCTTGGCTAAGCGAAGTCTAGGGATACCCATTTCCCCTCCTCTAGGCGACAAGCTAACTTCCTGTGGTAGGATCTGCTTTGGTCGTATTGGCAGATGATATCAGTGTAGAAGGGAGTTCTGGTTAATGTTGCATGAAGATCAAAGAGGTGGTCAAAGACATGGAAGGCTTGTTCAAAGAAGAAATTCTCGATATGATTTGCAAAAGATCATACCATCTCCCGGGCTAGAAGCCATGAGTCGGGATGGATGTAGAAAATGGTTTCCATAAGAACAATGGGAGACTGAAAATCGCCTAGGATGCTAAGAGCAATTCGAGGAAGGAAAAATGACAAATGGGCCCCTTTTTTATAGACTATGGTGCGCCTCGGGTTTTCGGCACAAGGTTTCTTGATGGGAAAAACTTTCATTCTAGGCATACAAAGGCCCAAATGAGCTACCATGAAGTGCAATTCTAAGCAAAGCAAGGCAAGAAACACTACATGGCAAAGTTGTTGGGTCAAAATTAGTCAAATTAGGCCAAAAGGGCAAATCAGGAAGGGTTCACATGAAATCGCTGCTCCAAAGCGCTTGGAAGGGGTTTTTGGCGGACCCTTCCAGCCAAGAATTTTGTAGCTAATTTGACGAATTTTTGAGGTTTGGAAGATCCTATTATGACTAACTGATCAATTCTAGTCTAACATGCAACTTTTCCCGAGCAAAATGGACGTCCAGAGACCAAATCGGAAGGGTTCGCAAGTAAAATGGCCTTCCCGAGGCGTTTGAAGTGGTTTCGCGTGGACCCTTCCGGTTTCACGATTTTGTTCAAAAATGATTTTTCTAATTAGGGGTGGGATAATTGAACTATTACAAGTTATATACAAAAAATTTTAGTACAATCTGACTTAACTAACTATCTATCCACATCAATTTTACAAGACAAAGAAGTTATATATTTATAGAGGATAGTCAAATTACACCAAAATTTTAATTACAGTTTACAAAATTAGGAGGTTCAAGGGTACTCCTTGCGGATCCTCCCGCCAAGTGGAGATCCTTGGGCATTACGGTCACCCTCTTGGCGTGGATTGCGATAAATTGCCCTCCTCAAAAGCCGGGTCAGCCCGCCGGGCCGCCACCTGCAGGACCCGTGTCATCAAAGATGTCACCCTATAGTCGGTGATGAACTCCTCGTGATAACTCGTGATCAGCGCCAAAAGGAGTTTCCCGATCGAGATTAGTGCACCGTTGAAGCGCCTAATCTCCAGAAAAACCTGCAGGCGTCTTAGAGAATTAGGCCATGATGGACCTTTTTGGCTTTTCGGGGCGTGGAGGTGTGACTTGGGTACGGTTCTTCTTCGGTAGAACGCCTTCGACATAACGCTCCCGCGTTAGCGGCGGTACCGGATCATTGTACCCGTCCGTCGGCGAAGGTACTCCTGGTAAACCCTTCAACATGCGGCTTGAATTGGCGGTCCCTTCGCCCACCCGGGCGGGCCGCGGGGCCAGGGTTGAGTGCGTTGGTCCCCGAACTCCCCAGCGACTTCTCCCCTCCCTCTTCCCTCTTCATCGTCATCTCCTCCTCCTCCTTCCTCTTCCTCGGCGGCCGGGAGGCTCTCCCGATCCTACGGTCCCTGGGGCGATCGTTCCCTCCTCTTTGTTCTCCGCTCTTTGTCCCTAAGCTCCTGCTCCGCTCCCTCTTCTTCGTCTTTGCTTTCTCCTCCGGCCACTCCTTGACCCCTTCTCCTTGCCCTTCTTCTTGATCGAGAAGAAGGGCCCGCCCCCGGGTGCGGTGGGGCTCTTGGTCCCCTCACGCTCCGCATCTTTTGCTCTACCTCTGGTGGGCCGAGGGTCCAAAATGGCGGGACTTCGTCCGATTCACGAGTGCCCGCCGATGAAGAGCTTCTTTGCTACTAGGGGCCTCCTCCTCCTGAGAGATGTGGAAGGTGTTGTGTTGGGTGGAGGAGAACACTCTTCACCGGCTTTGGTCCAAGGTGGTATGGGATCTGCTTGATGTGTCGACCGGCGCTACTGCGCCATCGAATCGTGGGTCTCTCACCAAACTTCCTAGTCTGTTTGTTTTGCGCGTGCCATACTTAACGGCCTAGAAAATGGGTGACGTAAGGCGAAAGCAAGAGAGATATGGTGGAGGAAAGAGGTTGGGAGGGAAATGAGGTGGCAGGGATATTTAAAAAGGAGGGTCCCTGGGAATATTCTCCTACCATTAATAGCCCTATTTATTAGCCCCCCTTATTAATTACACCAATATAACCTAATTACTAGTATATATTTAATTATTAGTATTCATACTTAATTTCGTATTATACCTTAAAATTTTCAAATTTCCTAATAGTTTGAAGTATTAATTATGGATTTGCGCCATTTTTCACTCAAGTCTCAGATTAGCATAATTCTTCGACCCATGTTAGGTGAAATTTGACGCAGATGCATAATTTTCACTTCAAATTTACTAGAAGGTGAATTTGACTCGTTCTTTTCTCTGTCTAACACTTGCCTATTTTCGGACCTACTACCTAGGAGAAAAAAATTTTCCCTTATTTTCGAGGTTCGATGGTGGAAAATTTTATTTCACACCCCTATAGGCCTGTTAGACTACTTTCATGGTTATGGTCAGTGCTAGTTCCTGGTCAACCAAGAACATCGCTCTGATACCATTGTGACCCTCCCAAGTAAAATATACCGCCTGGCTGCATTTCTCTAGCAAGAAATCCCCATCGGGTCCTTCAACCGCACGGGCCCTCCGTCTATCCCGCGACTGAGATGATCGTGTCGCGGGAAGGGGACACCTAAGGTGTCTTTGCGTCCCTTTCCCTATGGGCTCCTATCACGCCAGAAGCACAAACATCGCCGTAACTAGCAATACAATACAATATACTACCTCAAGGGTAGCTCAACCACATATCCATAGGTGCAAAAGAACATAATCATATGCCACAAAACATGAGAGCTCCTACCCGTGGCTCCGGACACACAAGGAAGTCGATTGACTGGATAGGCCTCAAGATAGAGCGAGTAATGGAGTCATAACAATGGCGTGGCTGGTATAAGACAATGGCTAGTTTTGACCACTCCGCCCTCCCTCCTGCATACTTTGCGCATGGGCTAGATCAGGCTCGGCATGACTCTAACCTTCCTGACACGCAATCCCATGGCATCACCCATTGGGACTACTCCTGTGTTGCATCTCCCCCGGGTCCGCCGAGGTAGGCGGGGTTGCATCTCCCCTTCCCTGGTCTAGAGGCTCCATGGGGCGGCTAGAGAATCGCGGGCTAACACACCCATTCGCACCGATCAACCCCCAAAACAAGAGCCAACGACACTTGCAACTCTTGAGAGGCAAGTGTATGCACACCATCGCCCTGTGAGGTGTCGGACCCATGCTCGCCCACACTAAGTGACCACCATAAGCCTAGCCCGCTATGGGATCCCCCGTAGCCCCCACTCGGCAGGGATCCTCCCTCCATCTTGCCTCTAGCCCCGTTATGTAGTGTTGAGTCACATCATAGCTTCCATAGCCCGGTGGGTTCCTATGCACATGCCGCAACTAATAGGAACTAAGGGATCTACACTAGGAGCATACTACATATGGCCCTAGGTCTCTACCCCCCTTCCCAATACAAGAGGAGCAACATGATCAACCAACATCACATACATCACATCATGATCAATATCATATGAACATCTTAACCTAATCATACATATCTAACTAACAGTTAGGGTTCTTTGATTAGGGTTCAAGATGTTCAACAAAGGTTCTAGGGTGGCTCTACTCTAGACACGAAATACTAACCCATCTGGAGTGCTAACTTCCAGATGACTAACATGAACTCTACTCAACCTACCTCCTCCTAAGCCGCCTCCCCCATCCCAAGGCGCCTCCATTGCTCCTTGACGCGGCCGAGGTCAGGTTCTCTATGATCATACACACGCTTCAGTGGGCTGCCGCACTGTGCTATGCTAATGACGAATCCATGCTCCAAAACGGGTTTCGAAAAGGAGAGGAGAGTTCAGGTGCTAGATTCAGGAAAAAGGGTCTAGGGTTAGGTTTCAAGCCAATATAGGTGTGGGTCCACATGGGATGCCACGTGGCACCACTAGGATGAGGCCGTGTGGCAGTTGCCCAATAGGATAAGGCCACGTGGAAATGGGCCTTATCCTAAAGTTATCTAAGTTAAACAATTAACTTAGATGTGCACCCCTTGCCACTTTCTAAGGCATACAAGGCTACATAGGTAGACTTGTATGGTGACGGGTCCAGGAATATACGTATTTATAGCGTATATTCCCGTGGAACGTCACAGTACCCAATCAAACAGTATCTAGGATCGCAAACCTTACCGCATAGTATGTCTGTGAAGGAGCTTGCCAAGTTTAAACATGCATGTTTGTCATACGTCCTTGTGGGAGATATTCTATGCAGGAAGGGTCAGGATGGTGTCCTATTGAGGTGCATTGATGAAGCTGAGCAGGAGGGCATACTTATAGAATGCCATGCTGGTGCATGTGGTGGACACTTTGGAGGTGATGCTACTGCCAAAAAGGTCCTTCGCGCAGGTTATTACTGGTCTTCCCTATCTCCAAAAGTTGTCGAACTTGCCAGGTATGTGCTCCGAGAATTTTGCAGCCGCATACATTAGGTTCTAGTGAGTCTTTTGGTCCCTTTATGAAGTGGGGACTTGATTTTGTGGGCCCAATTGATCCGCCATCATCTGCACACCATTGTTATATGATAGTCGCCACTTGCTATTTTACTAAATGGGCAGAGGCACTGCCAACTAAAACAGCAACCCAAGAGGTTACTGCCTCATTTCTCTATCATCAAGTAGTGACAAGGTTTGGAGTACCCAGGTATATTGTGTCAGATAGGGGAAAACATTTTGTTAATGGCGTCATACAGGATATTCTAAGAATTTTGGGCACGAAACATCTCAAGAGTTCAGCCTATTACCCACAGGGTAATGGCCAGGCTGAAAGCACAAATAAGTCTCTTATGGGCATTATAAAGAAGGAGGTTGTATCTTCCAATAAGCGTGACTGGCATAGCAAGTTATCAGCTGCTCTTTGGGCCTATAGGACAACTGAAAAAGTTGCAACATAGTATACCCCATTCAAACTCGTTTATGGGTTGGAGGCTGTTTTGCCTATTGAACTTGAAGTGCCTTCTCTTCGCATACCTATTGCAGGTTGCACAAATGATGTTGATACGCTGAAAACTCGCTTAGATATGCTGCAAGCTTTGGATGAACACAGGTACAAATCAGATTTGAATATTCAAATGAAAAAAAGCAGAGATGTATGTTTGATTTCCTCTCCATGTATCACAGATACATGACTGAGGAACAATTTTCAAGATTCAGGGAGCAGTACTATACTCACAGATTGATGGCTGATTTATATGGCTCCTTGTTTTGCTTGAGTGTATCTGACCTCTCTTGCTTGGATAGAATTGCTGAGCAGACTGCTGATGGCTACACTTTTGGATCTGCTGCCTCTTTCTATGCCTTCTTTAACTCTAAGCTTGACTCTCTCTCACTTCAGACTCAGTAGCCTTATCCTTGCTTCTGGCTCCTTGCCCAAATCTGATGAGACATTAATTGCTCAATGGTATCTCCTAATCTGGCAGAATTTTGGTTGGTTTTCCTTTCATGTGTTAACAATATTTATTGGTTGGGGTCGTGATCTCTCCACATTTATGAAGACTATCATATTTTTGAAGACTATCTCTACATAACAGTTATCCTTTGACCAACTCAGCTCGTTTCAGGACCTGATATCTATTTATGTACTCTTGACTATACTTCATTTGTTGGAGGTTTATAGTTAAAGATATTTACTATGCTCAAAACTGCTGATCTAAGCAGACCTATGTATTGTGTTTCTTGATTAATGGAAAAATCTACTCTTACTCTAAAAAAAAAAAAAAAAAAAAGCAGAGATCAAGCTCTCTTCCGTAGGAACAATCAGTTGAAAGGAGAATTTCAAATTGGTGAACTTGTTTGGAAATGGAATAAAGCTCGAGAGAACCATTCGACAAAGTTTGAAGTGCTGTGGCAGGGTCCTTATATTATTATAGGAGTTGCAGGCCAGAATTCATACAATCTTCAAGATTTTGATGGACATGATTTGCCTAATCCCATCAATGGCTATTTGCTGAAATCGTTCAGAGCATAGGCTGAGAGACCAGCTTCTTTATTTGGCATTCATGTTGGGCCCATGTTCCAACATATCGCATCATCGTGGATCCCATTTCCGTTAGTATTTCCTTTTCAACCCCTTCATTTTTTATACCACTTTTGTTTTATTTTCCTTAGTTGCACTAGCCTATATCCCATAGCTTTTTTCTCAGACTTTGTTCTTTCTTTCCCATTAGCCAACAAAAAGCATAGACCTACTACACTTCGAGCATCAGAGGAAGAACAAGCATAATATCCTCTTGAATTTATTTGCAACCGACCTTTAATATTTATTATTTTGGGCAATTTCTTTTATCGCAAAATTTAATGGCCCATTGAAGACCTTGAAGAAGACCCCTTGTGGAGAAACATCACCTAGGAATTGCTGAAGATCCATCATGGACGAGTTCACTGTGACGTACACTTGTAGAAGACCATCATCGAAGACCCCACCATGGGATAAGTTCAGACCATTATCGAAGATCCCACCATGGGATAAGTTCGCGGACCACATTTGTAGAAGACTCTAACATGGAGGATAATCAAGACAAGACCCATTTGGACGTTAACTTATAGAAGACCTCAGACGAGGAAAAGCACATGAAGACATTTTAAAGTTCTAATATTCATCCTAAATGATTTGTGTGCAAAGCATATGACCTCAGCCATTTACCGCTTTTGAGCAAATAAATGATGGTAGCATTTTATTGTTTTGTGAGCAAGCACATATATGGCAACGCTGTAATCGTTTTTGGGACCAGCAGGTTTTAAGATATGACACTTGGGACATATCCTTTTTCTACGATTTAAAATGCAGAGTAATCAAGATTACAAGGTAAGGCCTTAGCACATACAGTTTTAATGAGCACACAAAGTTGCAGAGTATATGTCCTTGGCATATTTGTTTTTTGCCAAGCAATGTTGCGAAGACATTAGTTGGCACAACTTACAAAAAATATGGCGATATTCCATCGGGTTGAACAGAAAGTTAAATAGCTTGCCTTAGCCCCCCCTTGCAATTTTGAGACATGCTTTCAATATTGTGTTATAATTTGTGCAAAGTGTGATGAGCTTAGCAGTAGCCTATAGATGTTGATACGCGACCTCAACAATGGTTTACTGTTTTTGCACACAAGGTTGCAGAACATATGGCTTTAACATGGGCAAGTTATCTTTACTGCAAAATGAGCCATTACCTCTTTTGATTCATATTTGGTCAAATTTATATAATATTGGTTGACAAAATCACCTGATGATATTTCGACCTAAACCTAAACCAGCATGAGCTCTTTTTCGGTGCATAGAATGAATCGTGGGGGCAAGAATAGAATCTACCAATCTCAGATGGTTGATTGCGGCATGCCAAGGGAACGGTGGAGAAAAGATAGGAAGATTCTGGAAGCGGCAGATGCAGGCATCAAAACAGGTTCGTGGGCATTCATTTCAGCAATTTTTGGGGTTCAAAGCAGGGCAGAACTATTTTCAGTTGCAGAGGGAACAGGAGGATTTGTGACCCTTGTGTTGAATGTAGCTGGATAGATTCTGCAAGTATATCAGCATATTCAATTTCGAAATTGGTGAAGGAGGAAGCATACCCAGTTACAGAGGGAACAGGAGGATCTGAGGCCTTGTGTTGAATGGAATTGGGTAAGTGCTGAGTCCAACTGATCCAAATACGAATTTGGTGTAGATGTCCATTTATGTTGCAGATCTGGAGCTTTATTTTGAAGAAGTTCCATTCATTCTATTGAAGATCACTTTTAGTTGCTGA
Organism: Isoetes taiwanensis; assembly: GCA_021234155.1. Taxonomy (NCBI): domain Eukaryota; kingdom Viridiplantae; phylum Streptophyta; class Lycopodiopsida; order Isoetales; family Isoetaceae; genus Isoetes; species Isoetes taiwanensis. Next base: position 11,346,738 of record JAJEKV010000039.1, read on the forward strand.
GGATATATATCAGAGATACTATTCTATCATTTCTCCAGAAAAATAACATTGTGCTGCTCAAAGTTCTGAAACATTCCATAATGTGCTGTATTTTTTAATACAAAAAGGTCTATGCTTTGTTGGTTTTCTTATCATATTGTCTTTTCTATTGCTTCTTTTAATACTAACCATTTTTGCCTGAACCATTCTCTTGGCTCTTCCTTCATATGATTATTCCACCTTGTCTTTCACAACTTCTATCTATCCATCCCACCATCTTATAGTCCTTGAAACCGCTTACCTTTAGAAATATTTTCCAAGTGATTACCATGATGATTTCTAGCTCCAAGCTATTATCAGTGATATTAAGTGTGAAAATCCAGTCTGTACTAAGAAAAGTTTCCGCTTCTTCCCACAAACTCAGTACTATGGAGGATCAAACTAGAGTTCCACCAACATATAGTAGTCCCATACCCCATTACAATAGCAGCCTCAACCTTTTCATTAAAGCAAGAGTACTACAGTTCATGCACCTAGTTCCAAGTACAGGCTGAGAAGAAAAATACAGCATACTTCTCTACAACCACAACTACTATGGGAGGGGCCTCTTCGTTTTCCTTTAAGATTTTAACACATTTATTACTAGCAATGTAAGCACAAAAAGTAATACTTGTGTTATTTATAAATACTTGGCCGGTGCGAACATTTCTCCGTGTTCCAAACCTTTCGCATTGAACCAACTATTATCCAAACGTATAGTATGGAAGAGTGGTTGCCACCATGATATCCCGTTTTCTTTCATTGACATCTTTCCCAAGTTATTCATGTCTTGCTCACGGGAAGAGGCATAACTTACAAAGACTCCGAGGCAAGGGAATGAAATGAATGATACTATATATAGTTATAATTTTAATTGTATAATACAAATCTGACTATATGATACTAACTTTATGACTCCATTCACAACTTGAAGACAACATTGGATTACCATGTAGTTCCAACAAAATCATGTTATCTAGCTTTATAGACCTAGGCATATAGTTGCCGGAAGACAAAGTACAGAGATGTGAGATTGACAATATGCGAACAATCAATTGATATGGAAGTCATAAATGTGTGAACCAATTAAGATGTTTCTAGTCAATTAACCAAATTATGTGAATTATTTGTATTGGTTTTCATTGATGTTGCGGATCGTAAATTGGAATAGATCCCTGAAAAAATGAAATATGAATCCATTCCAGCCTGCTTCTGTTTTTGTTGTGTTGTAAGAAGACCTGGCTGCTATTGCTGGGGAGAATTAAACTGATTTGCCATGTTACTATTGACAGTAGTAAGGTTGTCTGTTGCTATCTCCAGGCTTTGTACTTCATCTTTTAGTACACCACTAGAAACGTGTGCCCAGCAATGCCGGGCATTAGTCGTGTACATGTGAAGGCATTTATGTGCATTAGTCGTGGTTATGTCATGAACGTGTGCAATGCATTTAAGGCAAATATGTTTAGGTGCAGTAAACACATATATGTAGGGAACAAACTTAATCTTTAAAGTGTACACATAATATAAAGTTCAAACAAAATCTTAAACAAATATATTGGGTCTACACACAAATACAAAATATTTTTGGTGCAAATAGAGGTTATGCACATCAGCCTCAATGGATCCACATCATGAAGCCATCGTGCCTATGGTGACGAACATGAATGTGTAGACATGCTCTGATATCATATCCACATGCGCAATTCAGGCCTACCATAGGGATTTAAGATAACAATCTAATCGAAGCATAGGATTAACACCACATTAGAGTGCATTCTGCAAGGGTTATACATCTACTTTTACTATAGTCGTAAGAACATCTTTTACTGTAAAATATCCTATGTGCTTCAAGAGATCCATCATACACATCACATAACATACATTTGGTCTTAATTCATGATATTCTTCCATCTTCAACAACCAAGCCCGCACAACAAAAACTTGTTATAAGAGCCAGAAATGCAACATCATTTGATACAACACCATAGCTATGCATTATCAGAGCACTTTACAGCCAAGCTAATCTTCCCTAACTAAAAAATGCCCTGAATTCATTGCACTCCATGTGTCCTGCATAAGCGTAAATTGGTTGTTCCTGGAGCAAACTGGCACCTCTCGCCAAATAAATAATGGATAGGAGTCTTTCGTTTGTTGCAGAGCCTGGTCTTCTGATTTGGGGATCTAAGAGTAAGCATATTCGAGCTTGGAGTTGCGATTCCCTTTGTAAGTTACTTTGCATTGATGTAAAAAATGCACATTTAGTGGTAAGAGATTTTGCTGGAACAATAATCCATACATTTTTGTAATGCAAAATTAATCTGCCTAGCAGAACTGTAATATGAGATGTTAATCTAGCTGCTCCGTGAGATATCACGAGGAGTCCATGTCTGAGCTGCTATTGTGCCCGCGAAACAATGCATCCATTACATCAGAAAAAGGCACGTCTTAATAATGTAGTAAAATTTTACCATTGTGTCTTCCAGCCGTATATACATAGGCACATGCAAAAACTGCGCAAAAAAGAGCACTGCCCAATGAGTTTTTTCACATGCTTGAGTGTGGAAGGCTACGGCACGTGCTCAATAAGCTCCACCTTTGTTTGATCAATCTCAGACTCCTACCTTATGCCCTAATAAAGTACCTTCCTCAACAAAAAAATTGCACTTGGATGGATTTAAACATACCTTAAATTGCCTACATTGTTCAAATATAGCCTGCAATCCCAATGCATGATCAAAACGAGCAGTAGCATAGCATAAATCATCCAAGAATATACCCGGTCCTTTTTCTCCCAACGGCTGAAATGCTTTTACCATTGCTTTTTGAAATGTGGCTCTAAGGTATTCATAAGGCCAAATGGCATGGCCCGTGATAGCATAAGTACCCCATGGAGTTATAAACGCCGGCCTTTGGGTTGATCTTCAAGGCTAATGGAAATCGGGTTAAAGCCCGAGAACCCGTCCATAAAGGAAAAGATTTCCTGACCCGCTACTTTGTATAAGACCTCCTCTTGAAATGGTAGAGGATAACAATCCTTTAGTGTGGCTTTATTAAGCTCTTGATAATCAATGCATATACGAAGCTTTCTATTCTTCTTTAAAACGGGCACGAGGGATTGTCAATTGCATAAATAAACCCAACATCTAAGAGCTTTTGAATCTCCTCTTGCACCAAAGATAATAACATGAAGTTGATTCTTCTCAGCTTTTGTTTCATGTGTTTTGACCTGTGCTTCAAATTGATCTCTAACTGCAAACATCGATGATATACCTTTCAATTCCTTTTTGTACTCCCATGCAAAGCAATCGCTATAAGACTAAAATAGTTGTTGTAACCCCTCTGTTTCAACACGCTTAGCCAACTTCCCAATAGACAAGGTCCTATTATGCCCATTCTTAAAGACATCTACATCTTTTTACATCCGCCTCCAATTCTCAGATCAATCACAAGAATTTCCCTAAAATGCTTGTCAAAGTCTAGAGGCGATTTCTCTTCTAAAATAACTCCCTCACATATTTTTTTCCAAAGTGCTTCCCCAGCAGGCCACTTTCCAATTTTGGTGGCAATGGAATATGCTCAATAGAAAACTTTTGAATTTATTCACTAGGTCTAGTATTTTCATCTTAAGTTCCATCAAAAAGCATTTTTGTTCTAAATTGCCACTAACCTGCTGGCACACCAATAAGGAGTCTCCATATACATTTAAATCAGAACATTATGTACAAGTGCAATTTGAATACCTTCAAAAAGTGCATGGTATTCTCGGTGCATTTGAAGTGCATCGAGGAATGATCGCTTCCAGCTTTTTCTATTAGTCCGCCTTCATTGTCTTTCAAAGACAAACTCCGTGAAGCAGTTAGTGGAAACTTGGTCGAAAGTAACCCCCATCAAACCAAAGGCTAGCAGCCTTTGCGATATTTGCCGGGTGTACTATCAACCAACATGGAACCTCGATATAATGGCCTTGGGATATGGGTTGCACAATATCTTCAGAGAAATAAGGCCTACACTATATGTGTCTCTCGGCCCTTCTTATTATAAACATATGCGGTTCGCCCTTGCCATCCTGTGGATAGAACATATACCTTGCCTCCAAATGGGTCTCGGCCAACAAAGAAAGAGCCAAGTTCTTCCAAGCAACAAATCATAGTCGCTATTGCTCGCTCCCTAAAGGAAATCACAACGAAAAAGGAATGCTCATTTTACTCCTTCAACATCCACGCTAACCTCGGCTAATTTCACCTAAGGGACTCACTCTTTCTTGTGTAAAGGATCTCAGTGTTAAATTTGAGGGCTTTGATATTTTTAAGCCTAACTTCAAAGATCACCTCATATGGCATAATATTAAGTCCCCGAACCACCATCCAGACTACTTTCCTTACATGGAACTCTCCAATGTTGGCGCACAAGAAAATACCGATCATCATATCACACATCATTGAGCATGTAGGTGGTTGATTCTCAAACATTCTTATCACCGGTCTTAGCAACTTAAAGAGACTATCCCCGCAGACGATGGAACAATGCTAAATAAAGTGAACAAATCTAAATTCACCTTGGCGCCCTTAGGATCGCGGAGCATGTAAGGTTGGTTGCCGACCGTGCAAGATGCTAATATCATTTCTCCGAAAGCAGTTCATCAAATGTTACATGTTTTTCCAATATTTTTCTTTGGCTTGTGCTTTTTCCTCACGCCTAGTAGTGAAAACCATCACAGTCCCTCTCCCGTGGTTGCAACCAATAAGAAAACTTGTAGATTCCGATGGCACTTTGTTACCGCCCTTCATCTTGGCCATATAGGCACGCACATGGCAATGCCCTCTTCATCGTGTCCCCATGATGAACATATAGTACACCATGGACATGGCTTAGCATCATGTGCATGCACTTGATGACACTTTTTCGATTCTTTGGACCAACAAGAACTTTCGAATCGCCCTTGTTTTTTGCAAATAGTGCACAACTTAGGAGGATATTTGCTCTCCTTGTTTGTGGCTATCTCCTTAAATTGTTTTGTCACGCCATCCATCATCTGTTTATCTCAGAAATGAAGCTTGTCGCAACATCTCACCGTGATCTTTTCCTTATGTCGATCTCCCTCTTCTTTTTTCAAATTCAGCCTTTATATCCGCAAGTTCTTTCTTTTCTCAAATTTCTCCTCGATTTAACAACATAAACCGAAGCATGTCCATTGGCATTTCCTATATTCTCCTTTTCCCAATAACTTGGGATGCATGAGATGATGTATCCGGTGGAGACACCATCCATAACCTTTTTTTTACAGCAAGAATTTTCAGCAGCTTGAGAATGCCTCACTATAGAACAAGGCTGGGCCCCTTTAGATTGTAACTTGCATAACTTTTGGTACAATGAAGGCATTGGTCGCAAACCTTGCACAAAACAAGAAATTAATTGCGGTGTTAGAAGTCTCCACCTTGCTATCCTTACAAGCTTTGATGCATTTGGAAAATCTCTCAACATAAGACTTCACGCTTTCTCCTCGCCTAAGGGAAAAGGACATTAAGTTTTGTAGCAAATTTCCTTCATCAAGTAATACTCCAAATCTTCCACCAAGCCTTTGGCTAGATCTTCCCATGCTTGGCTTTTGTATGTAATGAAGAAATCGAACCAAGATTCCGCCTCCTTCCATGCTTTTGTCGAAAACAGATACAATATCTCCTTTCCCAACTTTGAGAAAATCTTTCTCGGATTGCTCGTACATTGTACATTGGAGGAGGTGGTGCTAATAATGCACTCAAGTCTTCAAGTGGATTTTTCAAGTACCACGCCCGGAAGTCGTTGGTGGTGTATAATGAACATCCTCCAATCTTCTTTTTCGTGGAGGGTCGCGAATGCCGGAGAACTTGTATGAGCCATGATGTATCGACCGGCCGGCCAATATTCGTGAAAGCACATGTGTTGAAAGATTGCCTTAATCGAGAATGATTTGCTCCAATGGTGTATCCCTAGGGATCCTCCATTCATGATGATAGCTTGGAGCTAGAAATCATCATGGTAATCACTTGGAAAATATTTCTAAAGGTAAGCGGCTTCAAGGACTATAAGATGGTGGGATGGATAGATAGAAGTTGTGAAAGACAAGGTGGAATAATCATATGAAGGAAGAGCCAAGAGAATGGTTCGTGCAAAATGGTTAGTATTCTCATCGATCCGAACCATCGGACGCCATTCTCGGGAAAGGACGAGCCTCATATTAGGCCATTGTCATTTTTCGCTTGGTTATCTAAGGCCTTCTCTCACGCCAAAGATTCTTCGCTCGTAGCTTTTTCACGCCAGCCCTTCTTCTATTTCCGGGTTTCCTTTCCTCATCATCTTGCCCTTTTTCTGGCATCTTCTTCATCTTTACCACCATCTTTTCTGTGTGTTTTCCTCCTCTATCTCGTGCACGATGATTCCTTAGGGGTGGTGCCGCCTTTTCATGCTTGATTCCACTATCAATCGGCTTATGGTCGTTTTATTTGTTGATTTAGCGTAATTTGTTTTTGGTTGATGAGCCTTTGATTATGGACTTGGGTTGTGTGTCAATTAGGCTTTGTAGTACCGCATGCCAATGTTTGATTATGAGCATTGGGACTCTTCTCCAGACTTTTTCGATTTGTCGTTGTTGTTCATGCATGCTAGATTTCATAGTTCTCGTTGTTCACGGCTCCAACCGGGCGCTTTTTGTCATCTTTCGCAAAGGGTTTCTACATCGACTGTTAGCCCGTTGTAGCTTGGTTTTCGATATGTCTTTGCCGGCCGGTTCCAACCGGATTGCTCTGCCAATTTCTATCACATCACTATGTGTCTCTCTTGTCCTTTTTTTTGTTCTTTAGAACTTCTCACAGATTGGCATTCGCGAAATTCTTGCTCATCTCAGTACCTCTTGTCACGATTCGAGCTTGGTTGCAGTGGTCAGAGCTGCATTTTTGCTGAGGGCGGATTCCGCGTTTTGGTGTATTTTATCGTCTCGGACCATGTTCATGCAGATCTTGCATCTTCAATCTTTTTATATTCCAGCCTTCTGCTCTTTCGACCCCTTTTTCCCCTGAACCAGTCTCCTTGGTCCTTGAATTTTCCCATGACCCATCGGGATTGCCACCGAGCCATCGATTTTTGCGACAGGCATCCAGATTCTGCACTTTTTCCATTCCGACCTGGTAGGTTGATTTCGGCCAGCTAGCTGGGCGGCGCAGGAAGGGAGGAGAGTTGAGCCTGATGCACCATATGTTTCATCGATTTTTCGCTGATGCCGCTGTTGCCCCCAAAGATTTTCATGTGCTTCCGTTTCTTCACTTGTCCGTGATCCCCTGATGCTCCCCCTGCGAACAAGTCTCAGCCCACGGCGCTCTTTCACTTTTCCATCCCCAGCCCTAGCCATCGAATTGAGCTCTGTTGGATCACACATCTCTCGCTATTTTGACATCACAACAAAGAAACTACCCCCGACCTATATTTTCATTTAGGTGGATTCACACCTGTCGATTTTTTTTATCATGCTCTCGTGTTTGACATTCTTTCTCTCAGCAAATTTTTGTTATCAAGGCATGCAAGGATGGCTAATCTGCGGTTGCAAATTTTGTTATCTGTTATTGGGAATGCAATGATGTCTAATTGCTATGTTTTTGCTCTTTTTTCTTCGGATTTTTTCCTTGCATGCATGGTTCTTGGAAGGTGCCGCATGGAATTTTCCCATGATGGAGTTGCCTCCCATTTTTCTGTGGTTCATTTTTCAGCTATTTTCAGCCACCTTCTCGATGTATTCCTTCGGTTCATTTCTCAGAGTTCCAAAGATCTAAGTCACTCACTACCTTCTCCCATAGACTATATGTTCTTTTTTGTATGTATTGTGCAGATTATCCCAATGGTGCTGCATTTGAAGTGGCGATTGGGTGTTGGCCTCCATTTTTTATCTCACTCAATTCTCCTCCTCTTTAGATGCTTGCTATAAAGGGAACGGCTGGATGTGTAGTTTTAGTTTAGATCATGTATAGAATTTGCTTTTTCTTCTTTCCACCATCGTTTGTAATTCCAAGTCCATTATTAGCTCTCCTTTTTTCACACAAAGCAATATGTGGTTCTTCTACTCCATGCAGCTATCTAGCCTCTTTGCATTTGCAGTGTCATGGAGTCCAATTGACGCTCTCATGTGCCCACAGTTTGTCTACTATCTATATATCATAAACTAGCCGAGACCATAGCCAATTTGGTTCTCTGCACTTTTTGTAGACATCGAACCATTCTGAGGCACCCAACTTACTTTCGCGTGCTTTTTGATGCAATGTGGTTTGTTGTCTAAACGCCCCGACTTCTTCTTCTTTGTTCTTGCTAGTTATCGATTTGATTGTATCCGGCTGCATTGTTCCTTCACTAGTTTCGTGTTTGCATTGCGGGTCGGATCAGACTCTTCACCAAAGATTCGTGGGTTGCTTCAGAGGATCTTTTTGCCATGCACAACGGTTTTTCCACACACCCATAGCATTCCTCGAGTTTCAGCCTTTCTTTGCATGTATGCCATTTGTGTCCCCGCCTCGGGCTAGAGGATACACATCGCCTTTTCATTGGCCTTGGGCATGTGAGTCCAAAGACGCACTTTCTTATGTTAGAGGCCGCTTTTGCCTTTGGCCTTTGGTTCCTCCCAATTTTAACTTCGAAGTTTGTTTGCAATATGTTACTATTTTCCTATTTGTTTATTTTGTGGTCCTTGGTTTTTTTTTCACAGCCTCAGCCCATGTGTATTTAGTGATAGTTTTTGCCCCTCCGCAAAATTCTATGTTCAGATTTCATGGACTTTTTTTTGTCATCACACATGCACTTAGGTAATCGCTTTTCCTTTATACCATAGTGCATCTTCTCATGCCAAGATTCCTCCTTGCCCCTTGGTTTTTTTCACTCGCCCTCATGGTCCTTTTCCTCATCCATCCTTTTCCACTGGCCCCCGAATTTGTTTTAGTTTTTTTCAAGTAGTATTTTTTAGCTCATCCATTTTCTTTTAGTGGGCTTATTCCTTCCGCTTGTTATATGGTCTATAAGCATGCCTTTAGCCCTCGATTTGTAGCCATGTGCTATATTCTTCTTCTTGTAACATTTCTGGCTACCCCTCGAGATATTTAATTTATTTTTTATCCTATAAATTTCGTATTATTTTCTCGATGTATTGATAATTTTCGTATGCTGCCCCCGCTATGTCATGTTGAATATTTTCTAGCCCCTCAATTCACTTGTGGCCTTTATATCCTTGTATTTTTATCTTGAGATTGCCTTATATTGGCATTCGTGGTGTTGTCCGTGATTTCGTGATTTTGTTTTTCCATTCTTGCCATCGGTTTTGTATTGACACCGGATTTTGTGAATGTTGTTGAATTAATCTCTTTTTATCATCTATCTTTGACCGAAGAATTATATTTTCTTTATCATTGGAGCTCTTTTTGACTATGGCATTGTACATGATGTTATTGCATCTCGTTAATTGTAGGACATTGGCTTGCTTTTTATGCGCATGGATCTAGAATCCATTATTTAGTTTTTTCGTGGTTATTCACTCTCTCATTAAGGTATAGTATTATATTATATTATGACTGCTTATGCTTCGATAGTCATGCGGTCCATTGGCCTTGATGGCATGTAGAGATCTCTCTCTCTCTCTCTCTCTCTCTCTCTCTCTCTCTCTCTCTCTCTCTCTCAATACAAAAGTTTGATGTAACCTTTTTTGTCAATTTGTTTATACGCATTTTATTTTTCCATTCTATATCTTCATATTGTCTACATATGCACCCGCATCCTACATTTACAAAGGGTTTTCTTGGATATTGCATCATGTTGTTGTGACTTGTTAATTGTATAAAGGACGTTTACTTATTTTTTGCATTTTCATTTTGGCATAATATCCATTGAGAACCCAGATTTACTTTCTAGGTGTTATATGGATGAGTTTTTATTTCTCAAGTTTTCAATAAGATGGTACATTTGCCCACTTCCTATTGCCATTCATATCAATGGATTTGGGGTTTGATTTTGGACAGCTCATCCGCTTGAATCATGATCATGTATGCATTTGGCATTTTCGCTTTTTTCTCATACGCGACATGTTCTTCGCTTTGCTCAATACGCCCAATTTTCTTTTAGACCAAATTTCTTATATGCATGTCATCGATATCAATTTTTGCATCCGACTTATGCTTGGGTTTTACATTCTGGTAGGCATTTAATTGCGCTTTATCTTATCATCATTTGGGTTTGCTCCTTGGCTTTGGATATAAGGTATATTTGCTAATTATAAATTGTTAGAAGGTTGGTGGACTTCCGTGGTTGGGCGTTTCGCCAATTTCTGATCCTCAATGTAGACAATTATTTTGTTGAGCCATTTTTCTAGCTGGAAGTTCCTTTGTGGCCTTTTCAAGTCTCCCTTTTATTCGGGTCCATAGGGGATGTTTTCCTTAGTCCGTGGTCGTGCCATGGGGCCGAAGTTTTTGACGGTTTGTTTTGGGCTTGGGGCGCACATTATTTGTCCCATTTTATACAAGTTGAGTCCCGTGTGAGGTATCCGCTCTAGGTTTGCTTTTTCCACCATTATATCGACTTGTTTTAGGTTATTGTTTTTCATCCATATTTCCCCGCATTAATTCATTTGAGTAGGGTATGGATTGATAATTGGCATGTTTTTCATGAGATGCTTTTTTGCATGTGTATTTTATTTTGAAACACGCCAGGATGCATATGGCTAATGACTTGCATTCATGTTATATGGATGTTTTCAATTCTCGAGGCCCCTCGATTTATAGTGTTTGGGTTGTAATGGGGTTCTTGATTTGTTGTGTATATCTTTTCATATGTTCCTTTTACATTTTTCGCTTTAGTTGCCCTACGCGGGTTTCTTTTTTTATATGTAGCATGATCTTATAAAATTTGTGTTTTCCTACCTGGTTTCGGATTTTTCTCTTTTGCAATTGTCTTTTTCTATTGATCTTGATGTTCGCGCTATTCAACCTGACGCCTTTCTTCGACTCGCCATCGCGGGATGGCTTGTTTTGTTATTGTAATTTAATCTTTTCTTCGCCCTCGGGTCGGGCGTATTTTCTTTCCATTGTTTTTGTTCTCTAATGTACTTCCTTTTTTCGGGTCACTCGAAAGCCGATGTCGCCTTATAGCGCAGCACTCCAGCCTCTTTTCCATCCATTTCGCTTTCCCCCCATACCGCCCGCTGGTTCGCCATCAACGCTGCTTCCCTCCCTCGCTGAACCCCGCTTCCTTGGACCATAGTTCCCTTTCTCCCCCGGGCCCCCCGCCTCCGCTTTGCCTATTTTTCTTTTTTGGTCCTACCGATTTCTTTCTTCTCTCTTGCCTCAAAGATGTACGCTTCTATTGTTCTCCACTTCGCACATCCTGGCCTTTTCCTCAAGTATTCGCTACAGCTGCTCGGCCGCTTCCTTTGCCGCTTACATTTTAGGCCCTTATTCGTTAACTTTTTGCCGGTGTCAAGGCCATGTAGCTTTTTATATTTTTCGGTGTCAATTTGAATAAAGTTAATATGGTTTTATGTTGTTATGGCAAATGCTCCTTCGCTTGCTCACCCCTCGGGTTCCCTTGTTTTTTTTTCCACTTTTACCTTTTAGTTTTTTCCTCCCGCGCCCCTCGGCCCACTCTTTTCGGGTTACTTTGGCGTATGTTCCGCCGCTTTTGTTATTTGGTGCCGCTCCCATGTCGCTTCCTTCTCTTCCTTCCTCGCTTTTGTTGTTGCGCCTTTTTCACCTCGCTTCATCGTCCATGATGTCCCTTCATCCATTTCTTCGCCCCTGCGCTATATGCTTTTTCAAATCTTCTTGCTAACCTTCCTCTCCCGGGCCATTTTACCTTTACCCTCTTGACGCGCCGCCTACTTTTCGGCCGCCTCGCCGTGACTTTTTCCTCTCTTGCCTCAAAGATGTTCGGGCTTTCAATTGTTCTTTTACTTCGCACATCCCGGCCGCTTTTTTTTCCTCTTGGTTTCAAGCACAATAGTGTACTTCTTCTTTGCCGCTATGCGATCTTCAGGCCTTGCTCTCAATTGGCGTGATCTTTTTCCTTGTCGCATGTTGATATTCTTATTCGCCACCTAAGCGCTAACAATCGCTCTGGTCCTCATTACTATCCTTTTCACCGCCGATGCACCTGTTTATCCTCCTTTCGATCCTCGGGCGGCTCCCTTTTTTTTCCTCTTCTTTAGGCCCTTTATCTTTATCCAACCTGCCGGGTGGTGGCGGGAGGTCTTCTCGCTATTCCGGGCTTAAATCCATCCCAATATGGTACTTATTCGCTGGCCACTTAGGGAGCTTGGCAGAGTCGCTGCTCTGGGAGTTCCACATGAGGCGGAGCGTGCTCACGCCGCTAGCACTTTTCTTCTTCTCACTTCGCTATGTGTTTCAAGGATCCGACTCAACACTTGAGGTTTCAAGGGCAATGGGCTTTATAGTAGAGGAAGTCCTTTGGTAGTCGGGCCGGTTTTGTTCATATAGTCCTTTCCTAGACCTCATCGATCCGAAGCCAATGGATCGCCATTAATTGAAAGGACGAAGCTCTATATTAGGCCATTGTCATTTTTCGCTTGGTTATCGGGCGCCTTCTCAGCAAAGATTCTTCGCTTCGAAGCTTCCCCTTCCCCTCTAATGCATGATGCTTTTTTTCATTTATATATTTTATTTGTCATGCACTTTTGTGTTCTCCATCCGTGGGTATGACTTTTTCCATATTGTCGTTTCCTTCAGATTCTATCAGGTTATTCTCACACCGCAGTGATGCTATTTATTTCCACCTTGAGGGTGACGATATTTTGATATAATGATTTTCCACCACTGGTGATGTTTTTCCACCCTATGGGGATGCTATCTTTCCCCTCGTTATGTTCTTTTCTACCTATTTTATTTTCGCCTCTTTGGTCCTTTGTTGATCCAAATTTTCGCTTTTATGGCTATACTTGTTTTGTTGTTCTAATCGCTTGGTGCGTTTTTGGGAGTCCTTTGGTCTTGCGTGTTCTTATATTCCACCAGTTGCCGGGGACTGGCCGCTTTCGCTTCGTCTCCTCTTCATACCTTCTGAGGTTTTTCACCATTGTTTGGGGTCGTGGTTCTATGTTTGCCTTCACCCTCGCCCCGCTTTTCTTCTGTTTCTCCAGTAACACATTCGAGGTTGGTGGCTTACTCATTTTCATTAGGGTTTTCCTCAAAACCCTAAAGGGCGTGGATTTTTTATCCCGATGAGAAGTTGTCGCCATTGCCCTCCGATATTGCCTTGGCATCTTTTTATGGGGTAGTCCGATATTATTCCTATGGTCGGCAACCCTCCTCTCTTCCAAACATTGTATAGTGTTGTTGCTGTGATGAATGACAAGCCTATCTCGGTTTTGTGTCTCTCGTAGTCCTTTCCCCTTAATAAAAGAAGCAATAGAAAAGACAATATGATAAGAAAACCAACAAAGCATAGACTTTTTGTATTAAAAAATAAAGACATTATGGAATGTTTTTAACTTTGAGCAAAGACAATGTTATTTTTTCCGAGAAATGATAGAATAGTATCTCCGATATATATATCCTCAACAACCAAAGTGATCTTCAATAGAACTTAATGGAACTTCTTCAAAATAAAGCTCCAGATCCAGAAAATATAAATGGACATCTACACCAAATTGTGATTTGATCGCTTGGACTCAAAGACTTACCCAATTCCATTCAACACAAGGCCTCGCATCCTCTGTTCCTCTCCAGAATCGGGTATGCTTCCTCCTTAACCAATTTCAAATTGAATATGCTGATATACTTTGCGTAATCTATCCAGCCCACATTCAACACAAGGGTCGAAATCCTCCCCGCTCCTCCGCGAATCAAAATAGTTCTCGCCCCGCTTGAACCCCAAAAAATTGCCGGTAAAATGAATGCCCACGTAACCTGTTTTGATGCCTCGCCGCCGCCTTAATCCTCCTATCTTTTCTCCACCGCTCCCTTTGGCATGCCGCAGAATCAACCACCGAGATTGGTAGATTCTATTCTTGCCTCCACGATTCATCTATGCATCAAAAAGAGCTCACGCGGGTTTAGGTTTAGGTCGAAATATCATCAGTGATTTTGTCAACCAATATTATATAAATTTGACCAAATATGAATCAAAAGAGGTAATGGCTCATTTTGCAAAGAAAGATAACTTGCTCCATCATATGTTCCGCAACCTTGTGTGCAAAAACAAGAAACCATTGTTGAGGTCGCCAGACAACATCTATGGCTCGTGATACTTTTACCCTTGATTCGGGTGATCCCAGATAAATTTAATGGCCCTCCGATCCCGGGTTCTCGACGGGTCCGCTCGGGAGACCCCATTCTCAGGCACGGCGACGCCACGCCGCCCGCACCATCCCCGCCGCCCAAACCCCTCGGGTAATGGCCGCCCCAAGGCCTCGAGATCCCCGCCCGGATCATCCACGCTGATCCTCCTCCTCCGAGATCCCCACTGGCCGCCGGCCGTTAACCACGGACGATATCCGCCGAGGTGATCCCTCCTCCGGATCCCCCGCACCGACGCTGATCCCTCCTCCCGGATCACCCCCATCGAGACGATAACGGGCGGGACGCTATCCGCCGTGGATCCCCACCTCCCGGATCTCGGCACCCCGACACGGGATCTGATCCTCCGATCACCCGATTGTATCGATAACGGCGGACCCTATCCGCCGAGGTCACCCGCCGGCCAGAACTGATAACGCCGAGGTGACCTTATCCGCCGAGGTGGATCCTCCTCCGGATCACCCCACGGCCGATAATCGACGCTTATCCGGCCAGGTGATCCCTCCTCCCGATCCCCCTCGTGACGCCGATCCCTCCTCCCGATCACACCCCAATGGCTGATAACGGGGGACGCTATCCGCCGTGGCGATCCCCTCCTCCGGGATCCCCGTTATGGTGACATGGAGGCGGGAGTTATTCTCCGCCGTTAGATGCACTCCGAGCTGGTTTGCTGTCAGCCATTAGATCCGGTGATTTATACCGTCCTCCGGGATCCCAGAAGCAGCAGCAACTTTAATTTTATAATTAAATTCGGACAGGCCATTAATGATGTGTACGTGGCCAATCCCCGTCCGCCACGTAGGACCTTGGGATACCGGAGGGCGGCAGAGCACTCCGTCGATTTCGAAGAGTCCAAGTCCGGGCTGTAATCCTCGCGTGGGCACTCCAATGATTCCTCTCAGGCACGCTGGTTTTTGCTCAAGCGACGGCACCATTAGCGCCAAGGGAAGTCGTTTACCCTCGCTTACCTCCCCAGATAACGGGTTACGGAGGTAAAATCAACCCTTCACCGTTATATCAAGTTTTTACTATTTCCTACTATTCTTTACTAAATCTTACCGTATTTTTGCGATGGATCTAATCCTTAAACTCGAAGTCAGCCTCAACACCGCTTTGGCGAGAATCTTTGTCTTGAAGGCCGCTTCATATGCATTCCTTGGGCATTCTTGAGGTCCCCGCGAGCGAAGCTGGATTCGAGGTGGAGTCCCCGGCCGCCGTGGCAACAAAAATTGGATGAAGGGGAGGAAAATCGGTGGGGAAGAATACAGAGGAGGAGGTGAAAGAACGAAGCTTCAGGACGCCAACCGCCGGGCGATTTGAATGAGGAAGGGGGCCAAGAAGGAGGGTGTTGTCATAGACTCCAGCCCCGATGCGAAGTTACTTGAACGAAGAGGCCCCCGACATGCTTACGCATCACCGGGCAAAGAGATGGAAGTGCTTAGTTGATGATCGCACCAAAAGTTACCCAGAAGGTTGAGCTCGAAAAAATCATGTGTTTCGAAAGTGCATGCCTTGGTTGATAGGTGGCGGGTTCCTCGATGCGCCGAGGGGGAGGATCCCAAACCGTATTCATTTGCCCAATGCGAGCCCGCCAAGACTTAATGCCAATCGTAAGAAGAGGAGTTATGCAAAGATTTTGTGGGCTGTAAGCATGGATCCGCACTATAAATATGCCCACAACCTCACCCAAAATTGCAGAGAGGGCCGTGAGACATGCCGGAGTGGTGGCCGATGAGCAAATTGAAATGGGTCTTCTCGGATAAGAGCCAAAGAGAAGCCTTCATTAATTTACAGTGTGCAGAGGAAGAAAGCAAGTGAATTGGAAAGCCAACAATTGCAGATCGAGGAGATAAAGGCACGGATCGTGCAGCAGCACCAAAAATTTAATCTTCGATGATGAGCTTTGGCCTCCACTAACCAAAGAGCAGGAGCAAAGCCAATTGAACGCCGATGATGTGAGTTGGAGGAGTCGGCTGCAGCAGCAGTGTAAGCATTCGTCCCCTTGCCTAAACCTCGCCCCTTTGCCTAAAGTCTGCCCATTTGCCTAAACTCGTGGTTGCCAAAGCCAGCCCAAAATTTTCTGAGGCATCATGCAGCATCCAAAACCCCAAAACCTCCTCCTAAATCCATCAATTCATGGCCGCTAACCGATCCCCGCTGGAAACCGAGCTCAAGATAATATTCCCAAGCCCAACAAGATTATGTCAGATCATTTGTACTGGTCGATCCACATTTTCTAGATTCGCTTTTGGACTACCAAAGAGGTGTTGATGCCGATCGATGGCGCGCCCCTTCACATTAAATTTCCCCTGGTGGTTGAGAGCCCCTTCATCAAGGTGGGCGCAAGTCAAGAAATGTCGAAGTTTTACATCCAAGAAGCCGAGGCCCTAAAATTTATGACAATCCCTTCCGCCTTGGGGATCCGGAGAGCCATGTGGACTCGGATTGCATTGGTTCTTATCTCCCTGTAAGTTTTAAGTTCTTAAGTTTCTTCAATTTCAGTTTTTCATTGCACTCAATTGCTCAATTGGTTGTACAGGTAATTCTCGTGACTCAATTGCAATCCGTAAAAGGTGCCATCATGTGTTCTTGCATCCCGGCCAGATTCTGCTGTTCTTGAGTGGGAAGGCAAGGCTGGTTGGTGGGCTTATGAGCAGCTTGCCAAGCTCATCCCCGACAACCCGCTTGGTAGGGCACTGGAAGATCCGCATAAAGACAATACCCTATTATATTCTGCACAATGCCGGGTAAAACTTATCACTTGATTATTTAAGTTTTAAATCTATTCTAATTGCCTTTCAAATTGCTATTTCTTAGTGGCCATTGGAGCCTTTTTCATCTTAGTGATCGATGGCTCCGGCGCGGTGCTCGGCTTGGAAAGCCCCCGCCTTTGCATTCTCGTGACCTTGATTCATATGCTCCCTTGCATGCATCTACCCGAGAATTTGTGACACCGTAGTATTCCTCTCTATCTCAAATATTTAATCTTTTGCATTATGATTGAAGCTAATTTCTTATTCATACTTGCATGCATTCCTCACATGACGTGTTTAAGAGGTGGAGGGATGAGGAAAGTGCATTGCATAATGCACCTCGCGTGATTCCATTAGAAACTCCCCAACAAAGACAATAATTCTGGACCGCGGGTGTGTATGTCATAAATTATGTGAAGAAATTTGTTAAAGACATCTGGCAAGGAGGATAATGTGAGTCTTTGAGTTTATGTTTCTTTGTTTTTTTTTTAGGCAAATTTTCAGTTCATGGCTAAATTCATGTTTTAATGCGCATTCTCGATTAACCGCGGATTGGTTCAAAAAAGAAGACATAGATTGCATGAGGTCAGCTTCAAGATAATGCCCGTAAAACTACATGATTGCTTGGTCTGTAGTGGAAGTCCACCTTTACTTACCCCTGTGGTGACATCGGTGATAGCAGATCCGCACCGCTTGCCGGGTACATGGTCCTTTGACATTCGTAAAGATCTACAAGTTTGTGAATGTGAATATCTCAAAAACTTTGAATGTGAATATTTTCTTTGAATGTGAATATCGTGAACACTTGAATGTAATTCTCTTGAATGTGAATATCTTCATCAAGTCTTCAATGTCAAACCGAACAATTGAATGTAATTTTGGCTTTGGCAATGGCTCAATGCACCAAAGAATAATGCTTCAAAGCTTCCACCATAGTTTCAACATCAAAGTTTATTATTGCCAATCGTTCCTAGACATATTCCAATGGTTAATAATACATTCATAATTTCAATGGTTAACATATATTAACATGTTAAATATGTTGAATGTCAATATATATTAACATGTTGAATGTCGTGGATCCCTGAGGGCGGATCGCCAGGGTCCGGACTGGGGATCCCTGAGGATGGGATCTATTTTAAGGTGTGTGATCCCGAGGACGGGATCACTAAGCAAAGGGGACGCGGGATCCCTGAGGAGGGGATCACCAAGCAAAGGACGCGGATCCCTGAGGAGGGGATCACTGGGTGTAGGGACGACGGATCCCTGAGGAGGGGATCCCGTTTTCCTTAGTGTGTGATCCCTGAGGACGGGATCAAAGTATAGGGACGCCGGATCCCTGAGGAGGGGATCCCGCTTTTTATTTAATATGTGATCCCTGAGGATCGGGATCACCTATAGCGTGGACGCGGATCCCTGAGGAGGGATCCCCGCGACTATTTTTATTACTTTTGGTACTATGGTCCAAGGCTCAATGGTCTTAACTTGGCTAAACTCAAAACCTTTTATCCCTATGGTCTTACCTTTAGAAATTGAATTATATTTAACCGCTGTACAAACTGCTAGTATTAACGGTTGGCTCATGAGTCTATATATACTCATGTCTTACTTGATCTTGGTAGAAAGTTGAGCTCATGCTAGCCTCTCGCTTGAGTTCAAGAGCGCCTCTCGCCAATTGCTTACCGTTTCAAGCCAAATGGTGAGGACCCAACAACAAAGTTGCCGAGAGCAAGGCCATCAATGCCCATAGACTTGAGGATATTCTCGCCCACTTGAATGAAATTCGTGAGGAGGTGGGCCTAGAGTCAGCCCAACCCGACGCATCAAAACGCTCGTAAGTAAGTTTCATATTCATGTTCTACTTTCATATTAATCTTTTCATGATCCCCCATGCTTCATGCAGACCGTGGAGAATGGGGAATTGTGGAGACCCCTAGGCCTCTTGACTATGCTCCGGTGAGTAGGCCAACCCATAGGGCATTGCTTTGGGAATTGAAGAAGTGTATTATCCAGGCAAGGCTTTGAAGCGCTTGCTAGCTACGGACGTTGTCCGGGAAGGCAACACCCCTAAAAGCCCGCTCGAGGAAATGTATGTCGCACGAAGGTCGCTAAAGAAGGATCCGATCGTGGATGTCCTAGAGGGGTCCGGAGCCAACCCCGTATGCGATATTTTCGGGATCACATGATGTGGAGACTACCCTCTGCAGGTGCCGATGTAAATCGAGGAGGACGTCCGCGAAGCCATGGCAAAATTGAGGAGGTAGATTCGAGAGTGATTCAATTGAATGTCGGGCTTTAAGCCATTGTATTAAGTTCAATGTTTCAAAGCTTATTAAAAAAGTAATGGTTAAGGGATATTTCAATGGTTATTCCAAGACATATGTCAATGGTTAAGGGATATGATAAATAATATATTAACATATTAATCCCCGGATCCCTGAGGATCGGGATCACTAGGCAAAGGGATCCCAGAGGAGGGGGATCCCGGCGAGGGGATCACATTGTTAAAGTGACGCTGGATCCTGAGGAGGGGGATCCCGAGGAGGGGATCCGACGCTTTTTATTAGTTTTTATCCCATGGTCTAAACTCTAAACATTAAACATTTAACTCAAGGTTCTAAATTATCCTAACATTTAACTCCTAACAATAAACATTGATAACATTGACAATATTTATAAGTACATAGGTGAATATTGATTTATTTATACCCACCGCTTACAAAACTCTAAACTTGACCCTGAACAATTAACAAGACAATGAAGCTCATGAGGTGTCAATGAGCATTAAACAACAACAAACTCAATGATGCCATTCTCACAACAGCCTCCATCTCAACTTGCTTCCAACTCTTCTTGGTTTCCCTTGTCTTTTCCTCTTCCCAATTTCTATTAGAGGCTTCAAATTACCAAACTATTACCACACCTCTTCCACTGATTAGTGGGGATACATGTTATGGTTCTGTTAGAGCCCTGTGGCCAACATCATCCATTCTTTCAAGCCGCGGTTGGTCGAGTTGTCTCATGAGTGAATCGCTTGCAATTAGCATGCCCCGATCTTTATCCGCCCCTTGACATCACCTAGCAATGACTTCTTTGTAAAGATCTCCTTGTCTTATCCAAAGTTAATCCTTGCCTCTTTTGAGAGGGAGACTCGGCCCAAGCTTACAATCTCAACCACATCTTCAGATGTGGTTTCCCTCCCCATGAGGGGCCCCATGATCCTCACATGGTCTCAAGTAGTCCATGCCCCCACAAATTGACCCATATTGAGATCCACCTCGTAGTATCTGATCCCCGGGGAGGTTGCCCAACATTTGCATGCTGACCTTAACTTCTGGTGTTACATGTTGCCTCTGGCCTCCTGTGGACAGCCACAAGATGCCCGGGGCTTGTGTGCCCCTGGCCCACAAAGTATGGTCCTTGGGCCCTGTAGAGTGCGCGCTTCACTTTGCACTTCAGCCAGCTTCTTTCAAGCATATTAGGAATGGACTGCCTATCGCTAATCTTCCTTGCACTAATATGGCAGCAATAATCGTATTATCTCTTCCACTCGATCATGGCCCTTTCAGATTTGAGCTTAAGGACCATTTAAGATGATCCTATCATCGCCCATGATCAAGTGCTACCTTGTACTCGGTTACCTGGTGCCGAGTACCCCTAGTGCATCATGCCCCAAGGGTTTTAAGCTGGGAACGCCTCCACGATCCCATCATCGTGCATGATCACTTTGACCTTCACCGTGACCCCCTATGGCGGTGTGCGTGAGCCCCGCATCGTGGCATAGAGAGCATCCCACCGATGTCCCATCATCGCGCACCATGCTTCACTTCCCCTCTCGCATGACCCTATTGGTCATGCGCACCTCTTGGTGCATGTTGGCCTAGAGAATGCCTTAAAGGCGTATCTCATCATCGCCTGACGTTTTCAAGATTCGGCATATGTATTCCACTAGCTAGAATACATCTGCCAAGAGCTAAAACTAACTAAGAAACATACTAAAGCTAACCTCTGGCGAAGTGGGGTCGACCAAGTTGGAGACGACTCGCCCATCAAACTCCTTCATAAACTCCGGGTAATGCTTCTCCAAACCCTTCAATACCGGGATGCGTCTTCCACGGGCAAGTGTTTCCACTTGACCAAATCGAGGAACTGGGACCTCCTAGTCTTCTTGAATGACTTATCAAAAGTAACTCAGGCACAATTTCAACTTGCTCCCTCCGGTCATTTCCAACAAAGTTGGAGTATCCAAGACCTCATCGGGGTTAGGATTGTGCCTTTTCAATAAACTTACGTGGAAAACCTTGTGAACCTTGAGATGGGTAGGAAGATCCAACTTGTAGGCTTGGGAGCCCACTCTCTCCAAAATCTTGAACGGACCAGCCCATCTTGGGGGAGCTTCTTGCAACTCCCAATCGAAGCTTAGCTTGCTTAACCTTGATCTTCAACCACACGCTATCGCCTACCTTGAACTCTCTTCAGCCCTCAGGCCCCGCCGGCCACACTCTTCTGCCCGACTTCTTGCTGCTAGGAGGTACCCCTTATTTCTTCCACCAGCTGCTGCATATCTCCTAGCATCTGTTTGGGATACTTCAACCTTTGACACCGGATTGTGCCAAGTATCCGGGGTTAGGCACTTTGTACCGTAATTTACCATGAAAGGAGACATCCGAGATGACTCACTTGGCACTATTGTTGGCGAATTTTTACCAAGTGGATGTACTCATCCCACTTGAACTGTTTATTCCACACAAAGCTTCTAAGCATGTCTTCAAGGATTCGATTCGTACGCTCCGTCTGGCCATCTGTCTGCGGATGATAAGCTGTGCTCATGGAGAGCTTCGTCTGAATGGTGCTAAAGAGGTCCTGCCAAAAGGCACTCATAAACTTGGAATCCTGTCGAGAAATTATCTCCGAGGCATGCCATGGAGCCTAAAGATCTCCTTTACAAATAGCTTGGCAAGATCTAATGTCGTGTCAAGTAGATCTACAAGGCACAAAATGTGCCATCTTAGATAATTTGTCTACGACAACCATTAATGCATCCTTGCCTCGAAGAGTTTTGGGAAGTCCTGTAATGAAATCCATGCTTATGACCTCCCACTTAGCATTTGGCACCCCCAATGGCTCTAAGGCACCTGGAATTCGAAGTTGCTCCGTTTTGGTCTGCTGGCACAACTGGCATTCTCGAATATACCTGGCTATCTGCTTCTTCATTCCCGGCCAGAAATAACTACTCCGAATCTTGAAGTAGGTCTTCATAAACCCTGCATGCCCTGCTATTGGGCTGTTGTGTGTGTCATGAAGAATTAACTTCCTTATACCTGACGATTCGGGCACACA
Organism: Isoetes taiwanensis; assembly: GCA_021234155.1. Taxonomy (NCBI): domain Eukaryota; kingdom Viridiplantae; phylum Streptophyta; class Lycopodiopsida; order Isoetales; family Isoetaceae; genus Isoetes; species Isoetes taiwanensis. The sequence goes on from JAJEKV010000039.1 coordinate 11,369,155, forward strand.
CAACTTGTCCTTATGGTACAACAAGTTGCCTTCCTTCTTATAATGCTTGAAGGCTTCTCGTTCCTTATCTGTTCTAGCCTCCCTGAAGAGACTTTCCCATACTTCCTTGAAATCTCCATCAAATGGTAATGTCTCCTCAATCTTCTTGCCATACCCACTCGAAAGAGTTGATATAAGCGTTACAATGTATTCTCGTCTCAAGGGTCTTCTAGAGAGCGTCACCACCACATTCAACTTACTGGGCTTATAAGCAATCTCAAAATCATACTCCTCAAGGAATTCCATCCACCTCCTTTGCATTAGATTAAGGAGTGGTTGGGTAAAAGATGTATTGAGGCTCTCGGTGATCAGTATTCAACTGAAATTTCTCCCAAGCAAATAGTGCCTCCAAATACTTTAAGGGGCTCTCACAATAGCTAGAAGTTCTGATCATGGGTTGGATAAGCTGCTCTAGGGCCATTCAACTTCTTGGAATCATAGGCTACTACTCTTCCTTCTTGCATAAGGACTCCAATTGCCGCCTATCTTACTTGCATCTGTTGCTACTATCTTGTCCTTATCTGGATCTGGCAGAACTAGCACTGGAGCTGTTGTTAAGGCTTCCTTAAGCTTTTCAAATGAAGCTTGAACATTTTCTAGCCAATGTGTTCTCCAATCTTTCACCTTAACACTCTTAGTGAGATCCGTCAAAGGGGATGCCCACTTAGCGAAGTCCTTCACGAACTTCCTGTAGTATCCCGCCAGACCTAGAAAACTCCTTACTTCTGCCACATTCTTGGGAGCTGGCCAATCAACTACTGCTTCAATCTTAGATGGATCTGTAGAAATCCCCTCAGCTGTTACCACATGTCCCAAGTATTCCACTCGACCTGTTGCAAAGTGGCACTTGGAGAGCTTCCCATACAACCGATGACGTCTCAATTTCTCCAACACTTTCCTCAAATGCTGACAATGATCTTCAAGGGACTTGCTGTAGACTAGAATGTCGTCGAAGAAAACAATGACAAACTCATCCAAGAACTCTCTGAAGATGTCGTTCATGAGGCGCATAAAAGTTGCTGGAGCATTCGATAACCCAAAGGGCATTACTGTAAACTCAAAGTGACCATACCGCGTTCTAAAGGCGGTCTTATGGATATCTTCTTCCTTTATCCTTATTTGATGGTACCCTGACCTTAAGTCAATCTTAGAGAATACCTTTGCTCCTTGGAGCTGGTCCATTAAATCATCTGCCCTTGGCAAGGCATACTTATTCTTTATCGTCTGCTTGTTGAGCTGGCGATAGTCTATGCACATTCTTAGGCTGCCATCTTTCTTCTTCACGAAGAGTATAGGTGCTCCAAAAGGAGACACACTTGCTCTAATAAAACCAAGCTCAAGCAATTCCTGGAGCTGCTTCTTGAGCTCAATCAACTCCGGGGTGCTCATTCTGTATGGTGCCTTGCTGGTTGGCTTAGCGTCTGGAGCTAATGTGATCTCACATTCTACACCCCTATAAGGTGGTAGCTGCCGGATTTCATCCGGGAATACATCCTTAAATTCTGAAATGAGCCTTGCTACTGGCTTGGGCAACTGATTCCCCTTTTGGTCACTTCCATCCTGTTTATTTGGCTCAATTGCCTCTAACCTCAAAATATAGTCCACCTTATTTCTTTCTATACTCTTCCTTAGCTGCTTCAAAGAAATACACTGCATAGGAGAAGCTGCCTTCTTACCTTTCACTATGAATTGGTGCCGTCGGTCTTTGTCATGGAGATCTTCCATTTCATTCTGCCCCATCGGCTTACTTCCACTAAGGATGAATGTGATCCTCCTTCCTTAGTGTGCCGAATGGCACGTTTTTAAGCGGCCTTTTAGAATTCCATTATTCGACTGGGGAGGGGTTGGTCATATCTTCCAATTTCCATGACCTCTGCCCCATCGGCCACTTACTTCCACTAAGGTCTATGTAATTGAAATAAATAAATTGGTCCTCCTCCCCTTAGTGTGTATTCTACTATGGTCCACTAATGGCAAACAATTACTTGATCTAAAATGTTTTAAAGGGCCATGATCCTACTTAGATCCGGCCTTGGCTTAGACTTCAAGACTTTATTCTTCATTAGTAACCTATTCACTTTTAGGAGCCATTTGGCAAAGTTATGAGTTATGCTACGTATCTATCAACACTAGATATGGATTGCTATCTATGATCCCTCGGCCCCGCAATATTTGCGGGACTGATTTTCAATCTCATCGACTCAATGTTTGCACAAATATGGCACTCACCATCTATGAAATCACGGGCCTCGTCTTTGGTCGTTAGTCTTCGATGTCAAAAACTTACGTTGGTGAATCCCAATCCCAAGCTACGCCAAAGCTGCCCACTTGCATGGCGAATGGACAATCATGTGTTTGGTGCCACGGTGGAAGCACCTAAAATATAGCTTCTTTCCGATGCACTCTGTCTCTTCTCTTTTTATTGTCTAAAAGGCGGCTTGGGCGCCCACGATGCGATGCGACTACGATCCCCAAGGTTCTTACCACGAGCTCTTCCTTGTTGCTGGCCTCGATGCGTAGTTCTTTGATTGTTTACTCACGTGCGCCCTTGGTGCTGCCACTGTTGACTTTCCTTTGAAGGATTTGTTTCTCCCCTGGCGTTGTTGGAGCTTCTTCCAAACTTATGGCTTTATCCTCGGCCGCCAGCGACTTTGGGTTGATTGCCGGACTAGCCTTTTGATATTCTTTATTCAATCCCTCAATGTAGGTTTCAACCGCTTGTCTTTCGAAACTCAGGGAACATGGAGCACGAGTCGCATGAATTCCTCTGTGTACTTTACTCGCGACAAAGGTGCCTGGTTCAATCTGTAGAATTTCTTTGGATCGCCTACTAGTATGTGATCTAGGCACATAATGTCTGCGAAAGGCCTTCTTGAAGGTCTTGAATGCTGAAGCTGTTCCTTTTGAGCTTATTGGACTTTGCGTAGCCTTTCCACCAAATTCTAGCTGCTCCTATTAAGTTTGTTGTAGCAACCTTCCCTATATCTTTGTCCTTCATGCCATAAGAGTTGCCAAACTCTTCCATTTAAATCAAGCGGGCTTACGCCTCCATACCGACTGTCCTTCCGGGGTGAGAAGCCCGACCCAACTTCCTAGTCTTCACACATTGCTCATAGCTTTGTCAACTTTCTTCGATAGTCATCGCCTTCCTTGCCACGGCTCTTACACGTGAAGTATCGGACTCACTTTTCGAGCTAGAACTGTCTTGTTTGTCCGAAGTGTCGATGAGCTGGAGCTAGGTGGTGTTGGTGTCCTTCTATTTCTCCTTTTTCCTCTTTACGTCTCGACATTTCCACGATTGTCTTGCCCCTCCGTTTGTGGACCTTCCTCGATGCCTTCTTTGAGGTAGTGGTGGAGGAGGTGGTGGTGCAGGTGCATATTCTTGGGCATTCATCAATGGGGTGGCCCGGTGGATCGGTGATGCATCGATTCCTCATCCGGGCCGAGCCTTGCGTTGATTGATTCCACCATCATTTCCTCGTTGTTGTCATTTTGATCCGTCAAATAGGTTTTCGGGTACCCCTTTGGTGATGTCATTACGGCCTTGAGAACTGAGCGGTGTTCCTTCTTTGCAAGGATTAATCATCAATACTTGTTATTTAGGTTTACATTAATCATATTCATTTACAATTAATTTATTGTTAGGTACAAAAGAAATCATGTGAAAATTCCACTTACAAGTCAAGTTCATAGTAAGTCATTAATATTTAGAGATACATTTCATGAAACACATGATAATATCTTAAAAGAAAATTATTCAATACAACTAAATTATTGGCCCCTTCATGGTCTTGAAGAAGTTCTTGATGTTCTTGAGGTGTAGCCCTTTTTGAAGCGTTGTGCAAGATCCTGCGGCCCGATCCTCCTTCAAGTGCTCTAAGCCATGCGGGGTCTTTGGGAGTTGGTGCGTCGCCGCCACTACCGATAGATGTCGTCTCTCGAGGTGGCCTCGGGCGAAGTCGAGGCAGTGAAGAGCTACGGATCTCTTGAAAAGGATGACATGATCCAATCCATAGTCTAGTGCGCGTCTTTGCCCAAAGCGAGAGAGGGCTATGAGGGCGCTTGACAGACTCTTCTCCTCTTGGGCTAAACTCCTTGTGGAATACTATCATCGCCCCTTGGCTAAGATTTGGAAGATAGTATCGAGCACCTTACCTTTCCCGCGATGTTGGACCACAGTGCCTCTTACGCCGGTTGCTTCCCCATAGATGTCAATTGCTATGAGGGTCTTCGTGGTCCCTCCACATTGTGGTAGCATTCTCAAGTTGATGTTGGCGTGTGCCTCCGCCAAACTCCTAGAACGGACTGGTCGGCTAGAGCTTGGACCTTCACGGCTTATACAATCTGCTTTGTATCTGTTGGAACTCCTCCTCCGGGATGATGGGTTCCTGTTGTTGATACATCTACCTTATCTGCTGATAAGCTTGTATATCTGACATTGTCTCCCCGGCGTAGGAGTGTCGCTCCGCTACTTCCCTTGGAATTTCCTGATAGGAGTAGTCGATGAAGTCGCTGCCCTGCTCTTGTGCAATTAAGCCTAAGAGCTCATCGATCCTGAGACCCTCTTCCTGGCAATAGGGGAGGTTGATGATGTCGTTGGCCAAGATGTACTCCTCGCCGTCGATGATTACTGGTGACAGGGCTGTGATGCCAATTGGCGGTTTGAAATCCCGCCTTAACGTGCCTTCCTGCCTAGCTATTCGCCTCTCCATCCTTGTTGCCTCGCGCATCTTCCAACTTGGGTTCTCCTCCTCTTGCTGCTCGTAATCTTGCTCAATCTGCAGCCATAATCTTGCTCGTACTCTGTAGAGTCGATCTCATGGATGTTGATCTGCTCCCTTCGAGTGTCGAGAGGTGCTAGGTCTAAGGGCTGAATTGAGGGCTCTCCTGCTTTGTTGATTGACTTATACTGCATGAACAAGGCTAAGGCTGCAGAAGCTGAGAGGTATCTATGCCTATTATGTTTGCAGGTCATGTAGTCAGGCATGTGTCTAGTCCTATCCCAGAGCTTGCTTTTGGATCCCCCTCCTAAGGCTTGGCTAAGCGAGTCTAGGGATACCCATTTCCCTCCTCTAGGCAGCAAGCTAACTTCCCAGGGTAGGATCTGCTGGTCGTATTGGCAGATGATATCAGTGTAGAAGGGAGTTCTGGTTAATGTTGCATGAAGATCAAAGAGGTGGTCAAAGACATGGAAGGCTTGTTCAGCAAGAAATTCTCTGATATGATTTGCAGCATCATACCATCTGACGAAGCTAGAAGGCGCCATGAGTCAGGGATGGATGTAGAAAATGGTTTGCGAAGAACAATGGGAGACTGAAAAATCGCCTAGGATGCTAAGAGCAATTCTGAGGAAGGAAAAATGACAAATGGGCCCCCTTTTATAGACTATGGTCTGCCTCGGGTTTCGTGCACAAGGTTTCTTGATGGGAAAAACTTCTGTTCTAGGCATACAGGCGTCCAAATGAGCTACCATGAAGTGCAATTCTAAGCAAAGCAAGGCAAGAAACACTACATGGCAGGTTGTTGGGTCAAAATTAGTCAAATTAGGCCAAAAAGGGCCAAATCGGAAGGGTTCGCGCGAAATCGCGTTCCAAAGCGTTTGGAAGGGGTTTTGGCGCGGACCCTTCCAGTTTCGCAATTTTGTAGCTAATTTGACGAATTTTTGAGGTTTGGAAGATCCTATTATGACTAACTGATCAATTCTAGTCTAACATGCAACTTTTCCCGAGCAAAATGGACGTCCAGAGACCAAATCGGAAGGGTTCGCGCAAAATGGCCTTCCGAGGCGTTTGGAAGTGGTTTCGGCGCGGACCCTTCCGGTTTCGCCGATTTTGCTCCGAAAAATGATTTTTCTAATTAGGGGTGGGATAATTGAACTATTACAAGTTATATACAAAAAATTTTAGTACAATCTGACTTAACTAACTATCTATCCACATCAATTTTACAAGACAAAGAAGTTATATATTTATAGAGGATAGTCAAATTACACCAAAATTTTAATTACAGTTTACAAAATTAGGAGGTTCAAGGGTACTCCTTGCGGATCCTCCGCGCCAAGTGGAGATCCTTGGGCATTACGGTCACCCTCTTGGCGTGGATTGCGCATAAATTGCCCTCCTCAAAAAGCTGGGTCAGCTCCGCTTCGGCTGCCACCTGCAGGACCCGTGTCATCAAAGATGTCACCCTATAGTCGGTGATGAACTCCTGCATAACTTCTCGCATCAGGCGCTCAAAAGGAGCCTTCCTGATCAGGAGATTAGTGCACTGTTGGAAGCGCCTAATCTCCCGAAAAACACGGGCGTGCCGAGAATTAGGCCCATGATGGACCTTTTTCGGCTTTTCAGGACGTGGAGGTGGCGGCTTGGGCTGGTTCTTCTTCGGCCGGCTGCCTTCGACATAACGCTCCACGTTCTGCCGACAGTACCAGTCATTGTACCTCGTCCAGCGACGAAGGTACTCCTGGTAGGCCTTCAACTTACGCTTGAATTCGCGGTCCCGCTCGCCCACCTTCTGGCTTGGGCCACTTGGGGTAGGGTGGGCGTGCGTTGGGGTCTGAAGACTCCCCAACGACTTCCTCTCCCTCTTCGGCTTCCTCTTCATCGTCATCTCCTCCTCCTCCTTCCTCTTCCTCCTCGCGCTGGGGAGGCTCCTCGATCACTACGGTCCCTCGGGGCCGATCGTTCCTCCTCTTTGTTCTCCGCTCTTTGTCCCTAAGCTCCTGCTCCCGCTCCCTCTTCTTCCGTGCTGCTTTCTCCTCCGGCCACTCCTTGACCTTCTCCTTGCCCTTCTTCTTGATCGAAGAAGGGCCCGCCTCCTGGGTCTGGTGGGGCTCTTGGTCCCCCTCCTGCTCCGCATGCTGCTGCTCTACCTCTGTGTCAGTCGAGGGTCCAAAATGGCGGGACTCGTCGGTTCGCTGAGTGCCCGCCGATGAAGAGCTGCTGCTGCTACTAGGGGCCTCCTCCTCCTCAGAGATGTGGAAGGTGTTGTCGGTGGAGGAGAACACCTCTTCACCTGGCTTTGGTCCAAGGTGTGGCGGAATCTGCTTCGTGTGTCGACCCGCTGCTACCTGCGCCATCGAAATCGTGGGTCTCTCACCAAACTTCCTAGCTGTTTGTTTGGTGCGTGCCATACTTAACGGTCTAGAAAATGGGTGACGTAAGGCTGAGCAAGAGAGATATGGTGGAGGAAAGAGGTTGGGAGGGAAATGAGGTGGCAGGGATATTTAAAAAGGAGGGTCCCTGGGAATATTCTCCTACCATTAATAGCCCTATTTATTAGCCCCCCTTATTAATTACACCAATATAACCTAATTACTAGTATATATTTAATTATTAGTATTCATACTTAATTTCGTATTATACCTTAAAATTTTCAAATTTCCTAATAGTTTGAAGTATTAATTATGGATTTGCGCCATTTTTCACTCAAGTCTCAGATTAGCATAATTCTTCGACCCATGTTAGGTGAAATTTGACGCAGATGCATAATTTTCACTTCAAATTTACTAGAAGGTGAATTTGACTCGTTCTTTTCTCTGTCTAACACTTGCCTATTTTCGGACCTACTACCTAGGAGAAAAAAATTTTCCCTTATTTTTGAAGGTTCGATGGTGGAAAATTTTATTTCACACCCTATAGGCTGTTAGACTACTTTCATGGTTATGGTGGGTGCTAGTTCTGGTCAACCAAGAACATGGCTCGATACCATTGTGACCCTCCACCGCTAAATATCACGGGCCCGGTACTCACCGACAAAGAAATCCCCATCCGGTCCTTCAACCGCCGCGGGCCCTCCGTCTATCCGCTTTCACGAGATGATCGTAATGCGGGGAAGGGGACCTGAAGGTGTCTTGCGTGCCCTTTCCTATGGGCTCCTATCTGCCGTGAAGCACAAACATCGTCAGAACTAGCAATACAATACAATATACTACCTCGAAGGGTAGCTCAACCACATATCCATAGGTGCAAAGAACATAATCATATGCCACAAAACATGAGAGCTCCTACAGGTGGCTCAGACACACAAGGAAGTCGATTATTTGGATAGGCCTCAAGATAGAAGCGGAGACCGAGTCATAACAATGGCGGGGCTGGCATAAGACAATGGCTAGTTTTGACCACTCGTCCGCCCCTCCTGTGCATACTTTGCGGATGGGCTAGATCGGCTCGGCATGACTCTAACCTTCGGATCACGCAATCCCATGGCATCACCCATTGGGACTACTCGGGTTGCATCTCCCGGGTCGTCGAGGTAGGCGGGGTTGCATCTCCCCTTCGGGGTCTAGAGGCTCCGCAGGCGGCTAGAGAATCGTGGCGACACACCGATTCGTGCCGACTGAACCCCCAAAACAAGAGCCAAGCTGACACTTGCAACTCTTGAGAGGCGAGGCGACACCATCGCCCGGGAGGTGTCGGACCCATGCTCGGCCCCCGAAGTGACCGACCATAAGCCCTAGCCCGTTATGGGATCCCCGTAGCCCCCTTTCGGCGGGGATCCTCCCTCCATCTTGCCTCTAGCCCGTTATGTAGTGTTGAGTCACATCATAGCTTCCATAGCCGGTGGGTTCCTATGCACATCTGTAACTAATAGGAACTAAGGGATCTACACTAGGAGCATACTACATATGGCCCTAGGTCTCTACCCCCCTTCCCAATACAAGAGGAGCAACATGATCAACCAACATCACATACATCACATCATGATCAATATCATATGAACATCTTAACCTAATCATACATATCTAACTAACAGTTAGGGTTCTTTGATTAGGGTTCAAGATGTTCAACAAAGGTTCTAGGGTGGCTCTACTCTAGACACGAAATACTAACCCATCTGGAGTGCTAACTTCCAGATGACTAACATGAACTCTACTCAACCTACCTCCTCCAGAAGCGCTGCCTCCCATCCCTGGCGTCTCCATTGCTCCTTGACGCGGTCGAGGTCGTGCTCCCTCTATGATCATACACGCGCCGGGGGCTCTTTGCACCCGAGGCTATGCTCTGACGAGCGATGCCGAAGCGGGGTTTTGAGTGCGTGAAAGGAGAGTTGAGTGCTAGATTAGGAAAAAGGGTCTAGGGTTAGGTTTCAAGCCAATATAGGTGTGGGTCCACATGGGATGCCACGTGGCACCACTAGGATGAGGCCGTGTGGCAGTTGCCCAATAGGATAAGGCCACGTGGAAATGGGCCTTATCCTAAAGTTATCTAAGTTAAACAATTAACTTAGATGTGCACCTGCCACTTTCTAAGGCATACAAGGCTACATAGGTAGACTTGTATGGTGGCGGAGTCGAGGAATATCGTATTTATAAGCGTATATTCCGTGGGAACGATCCGCGATACCCAATCAAAAGCGGTATCTAGGATGCCAAACCTTACGCATGGTATGTAATGCGTGAAGGAGCTTGCCAAGTTTAAACATGCATGTTTGTCATCGTCCTTGTGGGAGATATTCTATGCGGGAAGGGTCGGGATGGTGTCCTATTGAGGTGCATTGATGAAGGCTGGGAGGGAGGGCATACTTATAGAATGCCATCTTTGGTGCATGTGGTGGACACTTTGGAGGTGATGCTCTTGCCAAAAAGGTCCTTGGCGGGTTATTCTTGGTCTTCCCTATCTCCAAAAGTTGTCGAACTTGCGGTATGTGCTCAGAAATTTTGCAGCCGCATACATTAGGTTCTAGTGAGTCTTTTTGGTCCCTTTATGAAGTGGGGACTTGATTTTGTGGGCCCAATTGATCCGCCATCATCGCACACCATTGTTATATGATAGTAAGCCACTTGCTATTTTTACTAAATGGCGAGGAGGCAGCGCCAACTAAAAGCAACAACCCAAGAGGTTCTTGCCTCATTTCTCTATCATCAAGTAGTGACAAGGTTTGGAGTACCCGGGTATATTGTGTGTCGGATAGGGAAAACATTTTGTTAATGGCGTCATACGGGATATTCTAAGAATTTTGGGGCGCGAAACATCTCAAGAGTTCAGCCTATTACCCACAGGGGTAATGGCCGAAAACACAAATAAGTCTCTTATGGGCATTATAAAGAAGGAGGTTGTATCTTCCAATAAGCGTGGTGGCATAGCAAGTTATCGGTTTGCTCTTTGGGCCTATAGGACAATGAAAAAGTTGCAACATAGTATACCCCATTCAAACTTCGTTTATGGGTTGGAGGAACATTTTGCCTATTGAACTTGAAGTGCCTTCTCTTAGCATACCTATTGCGAGGTTGCACAAATGATGTTGATCTGTTGAAAACTTCGCTTAGATATCTTTGCAAGCTTTGGATGAATTTCTGGTACAAATCAGATTTGAATATTCAAATGAAAAAAGCGAGATGTATGTTTGATTTCCTCTCCATGTATCCACGGATACATGGTGAGAACAATTTTCAAGATTAGGGGGGCGATTACTATACTCCGCAGTTGATGGCTGATTTATATGGCTCCTTGTTTTGCTTGAGTGTATCGACCTCTCTTGCTTGGATAGAATTCTTTGGCGGGGCTAGCGATGGCTACACTTTTGGATCTGCTGCCTCTTTCTATGCCTTCTTTAACTCTAAGCTTGACTCTCTCTCACTTCAGACTCAGTAGCCTTATCCTTGCTTCTGGCTCCTTGCCCAAATCTGATGAGACATTAATTGCTCAATGGTATCTCCTAATCTGGCAGAATTTTGGTTGGTTTTCCTTTCATGTGTTAACAATATTTATTGGTTGGGGTCGTGATCTCTCCACATTTATGAAGACTATCATATTTTTGAAGACTATCTCTACATAACAGTTATCCTTTGACCAACTCAGCTCGTTTCAGGACCTGATATCTATTTATGTACTCTTGACTATACTTCATTTGTTGGAGGTTTATAGTTAAAGATATTTACTATGCTCAAAACTGCTGATCTAAGCAGACCTATGTATTGTGTTTCTTGATTAATGGAAAAATCTACTCTTACTCTAAAAAAAAAAAAAAAAAAAAAAAAAAAAAAAAAGCAGAGATCAAGCTCTCTTCCGTAGGAACAATCAGTTGAAAGGAGAATTTCAAATTGGTGAACTTGTTTGGAAATGGAATAAAGCTTCGAGAGAACCATTGACAAAGTTTGAAGTCTTTGTGGCGGGGTCCTTATATTATTATAGGAGTTGCAGGCCAGAATTCATACAATCTTCAAGATTTTGATGGACATGATTTGCCTAATCCCATCAATGGCTATTTGCTGAAATCGTTCAGAGCATAGGCTGAGAGACCAGCCTCTTATTTTGGGCATTCATGTTGGGCCTTACAGCCCAACATATCAGATCATCGTGGATCCCATTTCCGTTAGTATTTCCTTTTCAACCCCTTCATTTTTTTATACCACTCTTGTTTTATTTTCCTTAGTTGCACTAGCCTATATCCCATAGCTTTTCTGTACCTTGTCTCTTTCTTTCCCATTAGCCAACAAAAAGCATAGACCTACTACACTTCTGGAGCATCAGGAGGAAGAACAAGCATAATATCCTCTTGAATTTATTTGCAACTGACCTTTAATATTTATTATTTTGGGCAATTTCTTTACTGCAGCCGAATGGCCCATTGAAGACCTTGAAGAAGACCCCTTGTGGAGAAACATCACCTAGGAATTGCTGAAGATCCATCATGGACGAGTTCACTGTGACGTACACTTGTAGAAGACCATCATCGAAGACCCCACCATGGGATAAGTTCGTAGACCATTATCGAAGATCCCACCATGGGATAAGTTCGTGACCACATTTGTAGAAGACTCTAACATGGAGGATAATCAGTACAAGACCCATTTGGACGTTAACTTATAGAAGACCTCGTATCGAGGAAAAGCACATGAAGACATTTTAAAGTTCTAATATTCATCCTAAATGATTTGCAGGCAAAGCATATGACCTCAGCCATTTACCGTTTTGAGCAAATAAACAGATGGTAGCATTTTATTGTTTTGTGAGCAAGCACATATATGGCAACGTTGCACTGTTTTGGACCAGCAGGTTTTAAGATATGACACTTGGGACATATCCTTTTCTTCGGCGACGAAAATGCAGAGTAATCAAGATTACAAGGTAAGGCCTTAGCACATACAGTTTTAATGAGCACACAAAGTTGCAGAGTATATGTCCTTGGCATATTTGTTTTTTGCCAAGCAATGTTGCGAAGACATTAGTTGGCACAACTTACAAAAATATAAGCATATTCCTTTGGTTGAACGAGTTCTGGCCGGTTGCCTTAGCCCCCCTTGCAATTTTGAGACATGCTTTCAATACAGGTTATAATTTGTGCAGGCAGATGAGCTAGCAGTCTATAGATGTTGATACGCGACCTCAACAATGGTTTACTGTTTTTGCACACAAGGTTGCAGAACATATGGCTTTAACATGGGCAAGTTATCTTTACTGCAAAATGAGCCATTACCTCTTTTGATTCATATTTGGTCAAATTTATATAATATTGGTTGACAAAATCACCTGATGATATTTCGACCTAAACCTAAACCAGCATGAGCTCTTTTTCGGTGCATAGAATGAATCGTGGGGGCAAGAATAGAATCTACCAATCTCAGATGGTTGATTGCGGCATGCCAAGGGAACGGTGGAGAAAAGATAGGAAGATGCAGGCGGCGGCGATCACGAGGCATCAAAAGCAGGTTCGTGGGCATTCATTTCAGCAATTTTTTGGGGTTCAAAGCGGGGGCGAGAACTATTTTCGATTCGCGAGGAGGAGCGAGGGAGGATTTGTGACCCTTGTGTTGAATGTAATTTGGATAGATTACGCAAGTATATCGGCATATTCAATTTCGAAATTGGTGAAGGAGGAAGCATACCCGATTCTGAGAGGAGCAGGGGAGGATCGAGGCCTTGTGTTGAATGGAATTGGGTAAGTCTTTGAGTCCAAGCCTGATCAAATCTGAATTTGGTGTAGATGTCCATTTATGTTGCAGATCACGGAGCTTTATTTTGAAGAAGTTCCATTCATTCTATTGAAGATCACTTTTAGTTCTTTGAGGATATATATCGAGAGATACTATTCTATCATTTCTCGGAAAAATAACATTGTCTTTGCTCAAAGTTCGAAACATTCCATAATGTCTTTGTATTTTTTTAATACAAAAGGTCTATGCTTTGTTGGTTTTCTTATCATATTGTCTTTTCTATTGCTTCTTTTAATACTAACCATTTTTGCCTGAACCATTCTCTTGGCTCTTCCTTCATATGATTATTCCACCTTGTCTTTCACAACTTCTATCTATCCATCCCACCATCTTATAGTCCTTGAAACCGCTTACCTTTAGAAATATTTTCCAAGTGATTACCATGATGATTTCTAGCTCCAAGCTATTATCAGTGATATTAAGTGTGAAAATCCAGTCTGTACTAAGAAAAGTTTCCGCTTCTTCCCACAAACTCAGTACTATGGAGGATCAAACTAGAGTTCCACCAACATATAGTAGTCCCATACCCCATTACAATAGCAGCCTCAACCTTTTCATTAAAGCAAGAGTACTACAGTTCATGCACCTAGTTCCAAGTACAGGCTGAGAAGAAAAATACAGCATACTTCTCTACAACCACAACTACTATGGGAGGGGCCTCTTCGTTTCCAGAAGATTTTAACACATTTATTACTAGCAATGTAAGCACAAAAAGTAATACTTGTGTTATTTATAAATACTTGGCCGGTGCGAACATTTCTCCGTGTTCCAAACCTTTCGCATTGAACCAACTATTATCCAAACGTATAGTATGGAAGAGTGGTTGCCACCATGATATCCCGTTTTCTTTCATTGACATCTTTCCCAAGTTATTCATGTCTTGCTCACGGGAAGAGGCATAACTTACAAAGACTCCGAGGCAAGGGAATGAAATGAATGATACTATATATAGTTATAATTTTAATTGTATAATACAAATCTGACTATATGATACTAACTTTATGACTCCATTCACAACTTGAAGACAACATTGGATTACCATGTAGTTCCAACAAAATCATGTTATCTAGCTTTATAGACCTAGGCATATAGTTGCCGGAAGACAAAGTACAGAGATGTGAGATTGACAATATGCGAACAATCAATTGATATGGAAGTCATAAATGTGTGAACCAATTAAGATGTTTCTAGTCAATTAACCAAATTATGTGAATTATTTGTATTGGTTTTCATTGATGTTGCGGATCGTAAATTGGAATAGATCCCTGAAAAAATGAAATATGAATCCATTCCAGCCTGCTTCTGTTTTTGTTGTGTTGTAAGAAGACACATTTTGCTATTCTTTAGGGAGAATTAAACTGATTTGCCATGTTACTATTGACAGTAGTAAGGTTGTCTGTTGCTATCTCCAGGCTTTGTACTTCATCTTTTAGTACACCACTAGAAACCGTGTGCCCGGCAATGCGGGCATTAGTCGTGTACATGTGAAGGCATTTATGTGCATTAGTCGTGGTTATGTCATGAACGTGTGCAATGCATTTAAGGCAAATATGTTTAGGTGCAGTAAACACATATATGTAGGGAACAAACTTAATCTTTAAAGTGTACACATAATATAAAGTTCAAACAAAATCTTAAACAAATATATTGGGTCTACACACAAATACAAAATATTTTTGGTGCAAATAGAGGTTATGCACATCAGCCTCAATGGATCCACATCATGAAGCCATCGTGCCTATGGTGACGAACATGAATGTGTAGACATGCTCTGATATCATATCCACATGCGCAATTCAGGCCTACCATAGGGATTTAAGATAACAATCTAATCGAAGCATAGGATTAACACCACATTAGAGTGCATTCTGCAAGGGTTATACATCTACTTTTACTATAGTCATAAGCACATCTTTTATTGTAAAATATCGTGAGTGCCCCAACAGATCCATCATGCACATCACATAATATACATTGTCTTAATTCATGAAGTTCTTCCATCTTCAACAACCAAGCCCGCAAAACAAAAACCTGTTATGAGAGCCAGAAATGCAACATCATTTGATAAACCATAGCTCTGCATTGTTAAAGCACTTTACAGCCAACTTAATCTTCCCCAGCTAAAAATACCCTGAATTCCTACACCCCATGTGTCCTCCATAAGCACAAATTGGTAGCTCTAGGAGCAAACTGGCACTTTTCGCCCAATAAATAATGGATAGGAGTCTTTCGTTTGTTGCGAGCACGGTCTTACGATTTGGGGATCTAAGAGTAAGCATATTGAGCTTGGAGTTGCGATTCCTTTGTAAGTTACTTTGCATTGATGTAAAAAATGCACATTTAGTGGTAAGAGATTTTGCTGGAACAATAATCCATACATTTTTGTAATGCAAAATTAATCTGCCTAGCAGAACTGTAATATGAGATGTTAATCTAGCTGCTCCGTGAGATATCACGAGGAGTCCATAATCATTTTGCTATTGTGCCGCGAAACAATGCATCCATTACATCGAGAAAAGGCGCGTCTTAATAATGTAGTAAAATTTTACCATTGTGTCTTCCAGCCGTATATACATAGGCACATGCAAAAACTGCGCAAAAAAGAGCACTGCCCAATGAGTTTTTTCACATGCTTGAGTGTGGAAGGCTACGGCACGTGCTCAATAAGCTCCACCTTTGTTTGATCAATCTGCACTCCCTACCTTATGCCCTAATAAAGTACCTTCCTCAACAAAAAAATTGCACTTGGATGGATTTAAACATACCTTAAATTGCCTACATTGTTCAAATATAGCCTGCAATCCCAATGCATGATCAAAAGCGGTAGCATAGCATAAATCATCCAAGAATATACCGGTCCTTTTTTCTCCCAGCGGTGAAATGCTTTTACCATTGCTTTTTGAAATGTGGCCGGTGCATTCATAAGGCCAAATGGCATGGCCCGCATAGCATAAGTACCCCATGGAGTTATAAACGCCGTCTTTGGCTGATCTTCAAGGCGAATGGAAATCTGGTTAAAGCCCGAGAACCCGTCCATAAAGGAAAAGATTTCCTGACCCGCTACTTTGTATAAGACCTCCTCTTGAAATGGTAGAGGATAACAATCCTTTAGTGTGGCTTTATTAAGCTCTTGATAATCAATGCATATACGAAGCTTTCTATTCTTCTTTAAAACGGGCACGAGGGATTGTCAATTGCATAAATAAACCCAACATCTAAGAGCTTTTGAATCTCCTCTTGCACCAAAGATAATAACATGAAGTTGATTCTTCTCAGCTTTTGTTTCACAGGTTTTGACCCAGGCTTCAAATTGATCTCTAACTGGCAAACATCAGATGATATACCTTTCAATTCCTTGTACTCCCATGCAAAGCAATCGCTATAAGACTAAAATAGTTGTTGTAACCCCTCTGTTTCAACACAGTTAGCCAACTTCCCAATAGACAAGGTCCTATTATGCCCATTCTTAAAGACATCTACATCTTTTACATCCGTCTCCAATTTCGTATCAATCACAAGAATTTCCTGAAAATGCTTGTCAAAGTCTAGAGGCGATTTCTCTTCTAAAATAACTCCCTCACATATTTCTTTCCAAAGTGCTTCCCTGCAAAGTGCGTCAGCTTCTGAATTTTGGCTGCGTGGAATATGCTCAATAGAAAAACTTTTGAATTTATTCACTAGGTCTAGTATTTTCATCTTAAGTTCCATCAAAAAAGCATTTTTTGTTCTAAATTCGCCACTAACCTGTTGGCACACCAATAAGGAGTCTCCATATACATTTAAATCTGTAACATTATGTACAAGTGCAATTTGAATACCTTCAAAAAGTGCATGGTATTCTGCGGCATTTGAAGTGCATCGAGGAATGACTGCTCCAGCTTTTTCTATTAGTCTGCCTTCATTGTCTTTCAGCACAAATCCCGTAGCAGCAAGTGGAAACTTGGCTGAGTAACCCCCATCAAACCAAAGGCTAGCAGCTTTGCGCATATTTGCTGGTGTACTATCAACCAACATGGAACCTGATATAATGGCCTTGGGATATGGGTTGCACAATATCTTCTGTAGAAATAAGGCCTACACTATATGTGTCTCGTCCCTTCTTATTATAAACATATGCGGTTCGGCCCTTGCCATCTGTGATAGAACATATACCTTGCCTCCAAATGGGTCTCGCGTCAACAGCAAAGAGCCAAGTTCTTCCAAGCAACAAATCATAGTCGCTATTGCTCTGCTCCCTAAAGGAAATCACAACGAAAGGAATGCTCATTTTTACTCCTTCAACATCCACGTTAACCTCGTCAATTTCACCTAAGGGACTCACTCTTTCTTGTGTAAAGGATCTCAGTGTTAAATTTGAGGGCTTTGATATTTTTAAGCCTAACTTCAGCATCACCTCATATGGCATAATATTAAGTCCTGAACCACCATCCAGGACTACTTTCCTTACATGGAACTCTCCAATGTTGGCGGCACAAGAAAATACGCCTGGATCATCATATCACACATCATTGAGCATGTAGGTGGTTGATTCTGAAACATTCTTATCAGCTGGTCTTAGCAACTTAAAGAGACTATCCCTGTACGATGGAACAATGCTAAATAAAGTGAACAAATCTAAATTCACCTTGGCGCTCCTTAGGATCGTGAGCATGTAAGGTTGGTTGCTGACCAGGCAAGATGCTAATATCATTTCTCCGAGCAGGTTCATCAAATGTTACATGTTTTTCCAATATTTTTTCTTTGGCTTGTGCTTTTTCCTGCTGCCTAGTAGTGACAGCCATCACAGGTCCCTCTCCGTGGTTGCAACCAATAAGAAAACTTGTAGATTCTGATGGCACTTTGTTACTGTCCTTCATCTTGGCCATATAGGCACGTACATGGCAATGCCCTTCATCGTGTCCCCATGATGAACATATAGTACACCATGGACATGGCTTAGCATCATGTGCATGCACTTGATGACACTTTTCGCATTCTTTGGACCAACAAGAACTTTCAGAATGCCCTTGTTTTTTGCAAATAGTGCACAACTTAGGAGGATATTTGCTCTCCTTGTTTGTGGCTATCTCCTTAAATTGTTTTGTCACGTCATCCATCATCTGTTTCATCTGTAGCTGAGCTTGCTGCAACATCTCAGCCTGCATCTTTTCCTTATGCTGCATCTCCTCTCTTGCTTTCTCAAATTCAGCCTTTATATCCGCAAGTTCTTTCTTCTCAAATTTCTCTGATTTAACAACATAAACTGAAGCATGTCCATTGGCATTTCCCATATTCTCCTTTTCCCAATAACTTGGGGATGCATGAGATGATGTATCTGTGAGACACCATCCATAACCTTTACAGTAATTTTCAGCAGTTGAGAATGCCTGTACTATAGAACAAGGCTGGCCTCGAGATTGTAACTTGCATAACTTTTGGTACAATGAAGGCATTGGCTGCAAACCTTGCACAAAACAGTAAATTAATTGCAGGTTAGAAGTCTCCACCTTGCTATCCTTACAAGCTTTGATGCATTTGGAAAATCTCTCAACATAAGACTTCACGCTTTCTCCTCGTCTAAGGGAAAAGGACATTAAGTTTTGTAGCAAATTTCCTTCATCAAGTAATACTCCAAATCTCTCCACCAAGCCTTTGGCTAGATCTTCCCATGCTTGGCTTTTGTATGTAATGAAGAAATCGAACCAAGATTCCGCTTCTCCTTCCATGCTTTTGCTGAAAACAGATACAATATCTCCTTTCCGAACTTTGAGAAAATCTTCTGGATTGCTCGTGCCATTGTACATTGGAGGAGGTGGTGCTAATAATGCACTCAAGTCTTCAAGTGGATTTTCTGAAGTACCACGTCTGGAAGCTGTTGGTGGTGTATAATGAACAGATCCCTCTGAATCTTCTTCGTGAGGGCTGCGCAATGCTGGAGAACTTGTATGAGCCATGATGTATCAGATCTGCTGTCAATATTCAGAGCACAGGTTGAAAGATTGCCTTAACTGGAGAATGATTTGCTCCAATGGTGTATCCCGGTAGGACCTCCATTCATGATGATAGCTTGGAGCTAGAAATCATCATGGTAATCACTTGGAAAATATTTCTAAAGGTAAGCGGCTTCAAGGACTATAAGATGGTGGGATGGATAGATAGAAGTTGTGAAAGACAAGGTGGAATAATCATATGAAGGAAGAGCCAAGAGAATGGTTCAGGCAAAAATGGTTAGTATTCTCATCGATCCGAACCATCGGATCGCCATTCTGGGAAAGGACGAGCGCCTATATTAGGCCATTGTCATTTTTCGCTTGGTTATCGGCGTCTTCTCACAGCAGCATTCTTCGTTCTCGTAGCTTTCTCACAGCAGCTCCTTCTTCTATTTCCGGTGCTTCCTTTCCTCATCATCTTGCCCCTTTTCTGGCATCTTCTTCATCTTTACCACCATCTTTTCCAGGTAAGCTTCTCCTCCTATCTCAGGCACGATGATTCCTTAATAGGGGTGGTGCCAGCTTTTCATGCTTGATTCCACTATCAATCAGTTATGGCTGTTCTTATTTGTTGATTTAGCAGACTTGTTTTTGGTTGATGAGCCTTTGATTATGGACTTGGGTTGTGTGTCAATTAGGCTTTGTAGTACCGTGCATGCCAATGTTTGGATTATGAGCATTGGGACTTCTCCGTACTCTTTCGATTTGTCAAGTTGTTGTTCATGCATGCTAGATTTCATAGTTCTGTTGTTCACGGCTCCAACCGGCGTTTTTGTCATCTTCTGCAAAGGGTTTCACATCGACCTGGTTAGCCTGTTGCAGTTGGTTTTCGTATTGTCTTTGCTGGCTGGTTCCAGCCCGGATTGCTCTGCCAATTTCTATCACATCACTATGTGTCTCTCTTGTCCTTTTTTTTGTTCTTTAGAACTTCTCACAGATTGGCATTCGCGAATTCTTGCTCATCTCAGTACCTCTTGTCACGATTCGAGCTTGGTTGCAGTGGTCAGAGCTGCATTTTTGCTGAGGGCGGATTCCGCGTTTTGGTGTATTTTATCGTCTCGGACCATGTTCATGCAGATCTTGCATCTTCAATCTTTTTATATTCCAGCTTCGGTTCTTTCGACCCCTTTTTCCCTGAATTCGTGTCTCCTTGGTCCTTGGAATTTTCCCATGACCTATCGATTGCCAGCCTGAGCCATCGATTTTTCACAGGGCATCCAGATCTGCACTTCTTTTTTCCATTCCGATCTGGTAGGTTGGATTTCGGCCAGGCTAGCTGGGCGTGCGCAGGAAGGGAGGAGAGTTGGAGCTGCATGCACCATATGCTTCATCGATTTTTCAGTGATGCCGCTTTGCCGTCCCAGCATTTTCATGTGCTTCCGTTTCTTCACTTGTCCAGGATCCTGCATGCTCCACGCAGCGGTCTCGACCCCGGCTCTTCACTTTTCCATCCCGGTCCTAGCCATGGTTGGAGCTCTGTTGGATCACACATCTACGCTATTTTGGACATCCAACGACAAACTACCACGGACCTATATTTTTCATTGCAGGGATTCACTCTGCTGTCGATTTTTTATCATGCTCTCAGGTTTGACATTCTTCTCTCTGTGCAAATTCTTGTTATGCGGGGGGGCAAGGATGGCTAATTAGATGTTGCAAATTCTTGTTATCTGTTATTGGGAATGCAATGATGTCTAATTGCTATGTTTTTTGCTCTTTTTTTCTTGGTTTTTTTTTCCTTGCATGCATGGTTCTTGAAGGTCTTTGCATGGAATTTTCCCATGATGGAGTTGCCTCCGTCTTACGTGGTTCATTTTTCAGCTATTTTCAGTTACCTTCTCGATGTATTCCTTCGGTTCATTTCTCAGAGTTCCAGCATCTAAGTCACTCACTACCTTCTCCCATAGACTATATGTTCTTCTTTTGTATGTATTGTGCAGATTATCCCAATGGTGCTGCATTTGAAGTGGCGATTGGGTGTTGGCCTCCATTTTTATCTCCTCAATTCTCCTCCTCTTTAGATGCTTGCTATAAAGGGGCAATTTTGGATGTGTAGTTTTAGTTTAGATCATGTATAGAATTTGCTTTTCTTCTTTCCACCATCAGGTTTGCAATTCCAAGTCCATTATTAGCTCTGCCTTTTTTCACACAGTTGCCATGTGGTTCTTCTACTCCATGCAGCTATCTAGCCTCTTTGCATTTGCGAGGTCATGGAGTCAATTGGCTCTCATGTGCCCACGGTTTGTCTACTATCTATATATCATAAACTAGAGAGACCATAGCCAATTTGGTTCTCTGCACTTTTTGTGAACATCGAACCATTACGGGGCGCAACTTACTTTCGGCCGGGCTTTTTGATGCCGGGGTTTGTTGTCTAAGCGTCGACTTCTTCTTCTTGTTCTTGCTAGTTATCGATTTGTGAGAATCTGGCTGCATTGTTCCTTCACTAGTTCCGGGTTTGCATTGCGTGGTGGGACTGCACTCTTCACCGGCATTGGGGGTTGCTTCAGGAGGATCTTTTGCCATGCACAGCGGTTTTCCACACACCCATAGCATTGCGGGTTTCAGCCTTTCTTTGCATGTATGCCATTTTGTGTCTGCTCACGGGCTAGAGGATACACATCGTCTTTTCATTGGCCTTGGGCATGTGAGTCGATCATTACCTCTTATGTTAGAGGCGGTTGCCTTTGGCCTTTGGTTCCTCCCAATTCTTAACCGAGTTTGTTTTGCAATATGTTACTATTTTCCTATTTGTTTATTGGGCGGGGTCCTTGGCTTTTTTTCCTGATCTAGCCCATGTGTATTTAGTGATAGTTTTTGCCCTCATAAAATTCTATGTTCATTACTCATGGACTTTTCTTTGTCATCACACATGCACTTAGGTAATCGTTTTCCTTTATACCATAGTGCATCTTCTCATCAACATTCCTCCTTGCCCCTTGGTTCTTTTTCACTTTCGTCCTCATGGTCCTTTTCCTCATCCATCCTTTCCGCCGTCCCGAAATTTGTTTTAGTTTTTTGGTGTATTTCTTAGCTCATCCATTTTTTCTTTGTAGTGGGCTTATTCCTTCGCTTGTTATATGGTCTATAAGCATGCCTTTAGCCCTCGATTTGTAGCCATGTGCTATATTCTTCTTCTTGTAACATTTCTGGCTACCCCTCGAGATATTTAATTTATTTTTTATCCTATAAATTTCGGTATTATTTTCTCGATGTATTGATAATTTTCGTGCGTTGCCCCGTTATGTCATGTTGAATATTTTCTAGCCCCTCAATTCACTTGTGGCCTTATATCCTTGTATTTTTATCTTGAGATTGCCTTATATTGGCATTAGGTGGTGTTGTCTGCATTTAGCATTTTGTTTTCCATTCTTGCCCTTTGGGTTTTGTATTGACCTTTGGATTTTGTGAATGTTGTTGAATTAATCTCTTTTTATCATCTATCTTTGACCGAAGAATTCATATTTTCTTTATCATTGGAGCTCTTTGACTATGGCATTGTACATGATGTTATTGCATCTCGTTAATTGTAGGACATTGGCTTGCTTTATGCGCATGGATCTAGAATCCATTATTTAGTTTTTCGTGGTTATTCACTCTCTCTCATTAAGGTATAGTATTATATTATATTATGACTGTTTATGCTTCGATAGCTCTCGGTCCATTGGCCTTGATCTCTCTCTCTCTCTCTCTCTCTCTCTCTCTCTCTCTCTCTCTCTCTCTCTCTCTCTCTCTCTCTCTCTCTCTCTCTCAATACGCAAAAGTTTGATGTAACCTTGCTTGTCACATTTGCCTATACGCATTTTATTTTTCCATTCTATATCTTCATATTGTCTACATATGCACCTGCATCCTACATTCTGATGGGTTTTCTTGGATATTGCATCATGTTGTTGTGACTTGTTAATTGTATAAAGGACGTTTACTTATTTTTTGCATTTTCTTTGGCATAAGGTCGATTGAGAACTGTATTTACTTCTCTAGGTGTTATATGGATGAGTTTTTATTTCTGAAGTTTTCAATAAGATGGTACATTTGCCCACTTCCTATTGCCATTCATATCAATGGATTTGGGGTTTGATTTTGGACAGGCTCATCTGGCTTGAATCATGATCATGTATGCATTTGGCATTTTCGTCTTTTTCTCATACGCACATGTTCTTCGCCTTGCTCAATACGCCCAATTTTCTTTAGACCAAATTTCTTATATGCATGTCATCGATATCAATTTTTGCATCTGGACTTATGCTTGGGTTTTACATTCGGTAGGCATTTAATTGCAGTTTATCTTATCATCATTTGGGTTTGCTCCTTGGCTTTGGATATAAGGTATATTTGCTAATTATAAATTGGTTAGAAGGTTGGTGGACTTCCAGGGTTGGGCGTTCTCGTTTTCGAATTCTCGGATCCTCAATGTAGACAATTATTTTGTTGAGCCATTTTTCTAGCGGAAGTTCCTTTGTGGCCTTTTCAAGTCTCCTTTTATTCGGTCCATAGGGGGATGTTTTCCTTAGTCGGGGTGGGTGCCATGGGGCTGAGATTTTTGGCGTGTTTGTTTTGGGCTTGGGGCGTACATTATTTGTCCCATTTTATACAAGTTGAGTCCAGGTGAGGTATCGTTCTAGGTTTGCTTCTTTCCACGATTATATCGACTTGCTTTAGGTTATTGTTTTTCTATCCATATTTCACGGCATTAATTCATTTGAGTAGGGGTATGGATTGATAGTGGCATGTTTTTCATGAGATGCTTTTTTGCATGTGTATTTTATTTTGGCTTTTGAAAGGGGGATGCATATGGCTAATGACTTGCATTCATGTTATATGGATGTTTTCAATTCTCTGAGGCCCTCGATTTATAGTGTTTGGGTTGTAATGGGGTTCTTGATTTGGTTGTGTATATCTTTTCATATGTTCCTTTTACATTTTTCGTTTTAGTTGCCCACGTGGTTTCTTTATATGTAGCATGATCTTATAAAATTTGTGTTTTCCCACGGTGGTTTCGGATTTTTTCTCTTTTGCAATTGTCTTTTTCTATTGGATCTTGATGCTCCGCGCTATTCAACTGGGACGTCTTCTTCGACTCGTCATCGTGGATGGCTTGTTTTGTTATTGTGGGGGCGACCTTTTTCTTCGTCTCGTGGCTGGCGTGCTTTTCTTTCCATTGTTTTTTGTTCTCTAATGTACTTCCTTTTTTCGGGTCACTGAGCTGATGTCGTCTATAGCGAGCACTTCCAGCTCTTTTCCATCCATTTCGTTTTCTCCCCCATGGCTCGCTCGCGCTGCTGGTTCTCGTCATCAACGCGAAGCTTCCCTCTCGCTTGAACCCGCTTCCTTGGACCATAGTTCCCTTTCTCCCCCGGCTTCTCCTGCTTCCGTTTCGTCTATTTTCTCTTTTTTGGTCCGCCCCTCGTACTTTTCTTCCTCTCTTGCCTCAGCATGTACGTTCTATTGTTCTCCACTTCGCACATCCCTCGGCTCCTTTTCCCTCGTTGGCCCGCGCTGCTCTCGTCGTGCTTCCTTTTGCCGTTTTTTTTTTGCGCATTTTCGAGGCCCTTATCGGCAACTTTTGCCGGGTGTCGGCGTCATGTAGCTCTTTATATTTTTCGTTGTCAATTTGAATAAAGTTAACATGGTTTTATGTTGTTATGGCAGCTGCCTCTCGCTTGCTCACCCCTCAGGGGGTTCCCTTGTTTTTTTTTCCACTTTACCTTTAGTTTTTTCCTCCCGTGCCCCGTCCACTCTTTCGGGTTACTTTGCGATGTTCCGCCGTTTTGTTATTTGGTGCCGTTCCCATGCTGTTCCTTCTCTTCCAGCCTCGCCTTTTGTTGTTGCGGCCTTTTTCACCTCGCTTCATCGTCCGCGGATGTCCCCTTCATCCATTTCTTCGTCCTCGGCGGCCATATCGTTTTTCCATCAAATCTTCAACCTTCCCTCTCCCGCCATTTTACCTTTACCCTCTTTGACGCGTCAGTCTACTTTTCGTCGGGCTTCGCCCCCCGTACCTTTCTTCCTCTCTTGCCTCGGCATGTTAAACTCAATTGTTCTTCGCCGCACATCCATCCATTTTTTTTTTTCCCTCTTTGGCTCATTATTTATCGTAGTACTTTCCTTTGCCGCTTTTTTGCGCATCTTCGAGGCCCTTGCTCTCAATTGGCGTGATCTTTCTTTTTCCTTGTCGCATGTTGATATTCTTATTCGTCACTCCAAGCGCGACCAACTGGCTCGGGGTCCCTGTCACTATCCTTCACCGCCTGATTTCTACCGGTTCTTATCCTCTCCTCGATCCTCCCTCTGGCGGCCCTCTTTTTCGTTCCTCGCCTTCTTCTTTGCGTCCTTTATCTTATCCAACTGCTCGGGGGTGGTGGCGGGAGTGTCTTCTGGCTATCGGCTTAAATCCATCCCAATATGGTACTCATTCGGCTCGTCGCGGAGGAGCTTCAGCAGCTGCTGCTCGGGGAGTTCCACATGAGGCGGAGCGTGCTCACGGCCGCTAGCACTCTTCTTCTTCTCACTCTCGTTATGTGCTTCGCGATCCGACTCAACACTTGGAGGTTTCGCGGCGGCTGGGCTTATAGTAGAGGAAGTCCTTTGGTAGTCGGCCGGTTTTGTGTCTCATGCGAGTCCTTTCCGGGGAATCTCATCGATCCGAGCCATCGGATCGCCATTAAGGAAACGGCGCTATAGGCCATTGTCATTTTTCGCTTGGTTATCGGCGTCTTCTCCGCGGCGGCATTCTTACGTTCTCGTAGCTTCCCCCCTTCCCGCCCTAATCGTGGGGTATGCTTCTTTTCATTTATATATTTTTATTTGTCATGCACTTTTGTGTTCTCCATCGTGGGTATGACTTTTTTCCATATTCTTTGTTTCCTTCGCATTCTCTTTGTGTTATTCTCCTGCGCGGTGATGCTATTTATTTCCACCTTGAGGGTGGCGCATATTTTGATATAATGATTTTCCACCCGGTGGGTGATGTTTTTCCACCCTATGGGGATGCTATCTTTTCTGTTATGTTCTTTTCTACCTATTTTATTTCTCGTCTCTTTGGTCCTTTGTTGATCCGGCCGTTTTATGGCTATACTTGTTTTGTTGTTCTAATCGTTTTACGGGTGTTTTTGGGAGTCCTTTGGTCTTGCGAGGTTCTTATATTCCACCGATTCTTTGGGGACTGTCAGCGTTTACGTTCGTCCTCCTCTTCGTTACCGCCGGGGTTTTCACCATTGTTTGGGGTCGTGCTCTATGTTTGCCTTCACCCTCGTCCGTTTTTCTCTGTTCTCCAGGCAACACATTCGAGGTTGGTGGCGACCATTTCTCATTAGGGTTTTCCTCGAAAACCCGAAAGGGCAGGATTTTTTATCCCGATGAGAAGTTGTCGCCATTGCCCTCCGATATTGCCTTGGCATCTTTTTATGGGGTAGTCCGATATTATTCCTATGGTCGGCTACCCCTCTCTCTTCCAAACATTGTATAGTGTTGCTGCTGTGATGAATGACAAGCCTATCTCGGTTTTGTGTCTCTCGCGAGTCCTTTCCCAGAATAAAAGAAGCAATAGAAAAGACAATATGATAAGAAAACCAACAAAGCATAGACCTTTTTGTATTAAAAAATACAGCACATTATGGAATGTTTCAGAACTTTGAGCAGCACAATGTTATTTTTCTGGAGAAATGATAGAATAGTATCTCTGATATATATCCTCAACAACTGAAAGTGATCTTCAATAGAACGAATGGAACTTCTTCAAAATAAAGCTCCAGATCTGCAACATAAATGGACATCTACACCAAATTCGTATTTGGATCAGTTGGACTCAGCACTTACCCAATTCCATTCAACACAAGGCCTCAGATCCTCTGTTCCCTCTGTAACTGGGTATGCTTCCTCCTTAACCAATTTCGAAATTGAATATGCTGATATACTTGCAGAATCTATCCAGCTACATTCAACACAAGGGTCAGAAATCCTCCTGTTCCCTCTGCAACTGAAAATAGTTCTGCCCTGCTTTGAACCCCAAAAATTGCTGAAATGAATGCCCACGAACCTGTTTTGATGCCTGCCTCTGCCGCTTCCAGAATCCTCCTATCTTTTCTCCACCGTTCCCTTGGCATGCCGCAATCAACCACCTGAGATTGGTAGATTCTATTCTTGCCTCCACGATTCATCTATGCACCGAAAAAGAGCTCACGCTGGTTTAGGTTTAGGTCGAAATATCATCAGGTGATTTTGTCAACCAATATTATATAAATTTGACCAAATATGAATCAAAAGAGGTAATGGCTCATTTTGCAGTAAAGATAACTTGCCCATCATATGTTCTGCAACCTTGTGTGCAAAAACAGTAAACCATTGTTGAGGTCGCGTATCAACATCTATGGCTCAGGATACTTTTACCCTTGATTCGGTGATCCCAGAGATAAATTTACCGGCCTCCGGGATCCCGGGTCTCCCTCGACGGGGTCCGTTCGGGGAGACCCGTTACGTGCGGCGGGTATGCGTCGGCCCGAGACCATCCCGCCGTCCAAACCCCGTGCTGTCGGCGGCGTCCAGCGCCTCGAGAGATCCCGCCTCAGGGATCATCCGCGATCCCCTCCTCAGGATCCCCGCGGTCGTTGGCTGTTAGCGGCGGGCCGATATCGCGAGTGATCCCCTCCTCAGGGATCCCGGCACCCGGGCTTGGATCCCTCCTCCGGGATCACCCCCAATGGCGATACTTGGCCGGGGCGCTATCCGGCGTCGTGATCCCCACCTCCGGGATCCGGGCACCGGGCGGATCCCCTCCTCGGGATCACCCGGCCGTGGCTGATACTTGGCCGGACCCTATATCGCCGAGTCACCCGGCCGTGGTGATAGCAGCGGACCCTATCGCCAGGTGATCCCCTCCTCGGGATCACCCGGCCGTGGCTGATAACGGGGGCGCTATCCAGGAGGGTGATCCCCTCTCCGGGATCCCGGGCACCGGGACGGATCCCTCCTCGGGATCACACCCCAATGGCCGATAACGGGGGCGCTATCGCCGTGGCGATCCCTCCCTCGGGATCCCGTTATGGTGACATGGGCGGGAGTTATTCTCCGCCGTTAGATGCACTCCGAGCTGGTTTGCTGTCAGCCATTAGATCCGGTGATTTATACCGTCCTCCGGGATCCCAGAAGCAGCAGCAACTTTAATTTTATAATTAAATTCGGACAGGCCATTAATGATGTGTACGTGGCCAATCCCCGTCCGCCACGTAGGACCTTGGGATACCGGAGGGCGGCAGAGCACTCCGTCGATTTCGAAGAGTCCAAGTCTGGGCGCGAGAACTCGCCCGGTGGGCACTCTGGGATTCCTCTGTGCCTGATGGTTTTGTCGGGCGACGGCACCATTAGCGCTGCGGAAGTCGTTTACCCTCGTTTACCTCCTGTATTAACGAAGTTACGGAGGTAAAATCGACCCTTTCAGTCTGTTATATCAAGTTTTTTACTATTTCCTACTATTCTTTACTAAATCTTACTGTGGCTTGCAGATGGACGAATCCTTAAACCTGGAAGTCAGCCTCAACACCAGTTTTGGCGAGAATCTTTGTCTTGAAGGCGCTGCTTCATATGCATTCCAGATTCCGGAGGTCCTGCACGGTGAAGCGGATTCGGAGGTGGAGTCCCCGAAGCCGTCAGGGCAACAAAAATTGGATGAAGGGGAGGAAAAATCGGCGGTGGGGAAGAATACAGAGGAGGAGGTGAAAGAACGAGCTTCTGTGGACGCTCAACTGCTGGGCGATTTGAATGAGGAAGGGGGGCCAGTAAAGGAGGGTGTTGTCATAGACGAGCCTGATGCGAGTTACTTGAACGAAGAGGCCCCGATTCTGATTCACGATCACCGGGCAAAGAGATGGAAGTGCTTAGTTGATGACTGCACCAAAGTTACTCGGGAAGGTTGAGCTCGAAAATCACAGGTTTCGAGTGCATGCCTTGGTTGATAGGTGGCGGGTTCCTGATGCGCCGAGGGGGAGGATCCCAAACCGTATTCATTTGCCCAATGCAGAGCCCGCCAAGACGAATGCCAATCAGAAGAAGAGGAGTTATGCAAAAGATTTACGTGGCGAAGCATGGATCCGGACTATAAATATGCCCACAACCTCACCGAAAATTGCAGAGGGGCCGGGAGACATCTTTGGAGTGGTGGCCGATGAGCAAATTGAAATGGGTCTTCGATAAGAGCCAAAGAGAAGCCTTCATTAATTTACTGTGTGCAGAGGAAGAAAGCAAGTGGTGGAAAGCCAACAATTGCGGATCGAGGAGATAAAGGCCGGCGGATCGAAGTGAGCACCAAAAATTTAATCTCGATGATGAGCTTTGGCCTCCACTAACCAAAGAGCAGGAGCAAAGCCAATTGAACGCCGATGATGTGGCGAGGAGCTGGCTGCGGCAGCGGAGTAAGCGATTCGTCCCCTTGCCTAAAACCTGCTTTGCCTAAAGCTGCCCCTTTGCCTAAACCTGTGTTGCCAAAGCCAGGCCCAAAAAATTCTCGGAGGCATCGTGCAGATCCAAAACCCCCAAAACCTCCTCCTAAATCCACTGAATTCATGGCCGCTAACCGGATCCTGCTGGAAACTGAGCTCGAAGATAATATTCCCAAGCCCAGCAAGATTATGCTGTATCATTTGTACTCTGTCGATCCACATTTTCTCGATTCTGTTTTGGACTACCAAAGAGGTGTTGATGCCGATCGATGGCAGTGCCCCTTCACATTAAATTTCCCTGTGGTGGTTGAGAGCCCCTTCATCAAGGTGGGCAGCAAGTCAGCAAATGTCGAGTTTTACATCCAAGAAGCCGAGGCCCTAAAATTTATGACAATCCCTTCTGGCCTCGGGGATGCGGAAGCGATGTGGACTTCGGATTGCATTGGTTCTTATATCTGTAAGTTTTTAAGTTCTTAAGTTTCTTCAATTTGTTTTTCATTGCACTCAATTGCTCAATTGGTTGTCTGGGGTAATTCTGCACTCAATTGCAATCGGAAAAGGTGCCATCATGTGTTCTTGCATCCTGCTTTGCATTCGGGCTGTTCTTGAGTGGAAGCAAGGCGGGTTGGCGAGGGGCTTATGAGCAGTTTGCCAAGCTCATCACGACAACCCGTTTGGTAGGGACGCGGTGGAAGATCCGACTGACACAATTCTATTATATTCTGTCAATCTTTGGGTAAAACTTCGGATCACTTGATTATTTAAGTTTTAAATCTATTCTAATTGCCTTTCAAATTGCTATTTCTTAGTGGCCATTGGAGCCTTTTCATCTTAGTGGTGATGGCCGGCGTGTGCTTTCGGCTTGGAAAGCCGCCCTTACATTACGCACCTTGATTCATATGCTCCCTTGCATGCATCTACCGAGAATTTGTGACCTTTGTAAGTATTCCTCTCTATCTCGAAATATTTAATCTTTTGCATTATGATTGAAGCTAATTTCTTATTCATACTTGCAGATTCCTCCGAGGGCGTGTTTAAGAGGTGGAGGCATGAGGAAAGTGCATTGCATAATGCACCGCATTCCATTAGAAACTCCCCAACAAAACACAATAATTGGTTGTGGTGTGTATGTCATAAATTATGTGAAGAAATTTGTTAAAGACATCAGTGGCAAGGAGGATAATGTGAGTCTTTGAGTTTATGTTTCTTGTTTCTTTTTTTTTTAGGCAAATTTTCAGTTCATGGCTAAATTCATGTTTTAATGCGATTCGATTAACAAGTGATTGGTTCAAAAAAAGACATAGATTGCATGAGGTCAGGCTTCAAGATAATGCTCGAAACTA
Source organism: Isoetes taiwanensis (assembly GCA_021234155.1). Lineage (NCBI taxonomy): Eukaryota > Viridiplantae > Streptophyta > Lycopodiopsida > Isoetales > Isoetaceae > Isoetes > Isoetes taiwanensis. Next base: position 11,399,873 of record JAJEKV010000039.1, read on the forward strand.
CACGATTGCTTGGGCTTTTGGGGAAGTCCACCTTTTACTTACCCCGGGGTGACGGTGATAGCGGGATCGGACCGCTTGCTGGTACATGGTCCTTGACATTACGGTAAAGATCTACAAGTTTGTGAATGTGAATATCTCAAAAACTTTGAATGTGAATATTTTCTTGAATGTGAATATCTGGAACACTTGAATGTAATTCTCTTGAATGTGAATATCTTCATCAAGTCTTCAATGTCAAAACTGGAACAATTGAATGTAATTTTGGCTTTTGGCAATGGCTCAATGCACCAAAGAATAATGCTTCAAAGCTTCCACCATAGTTTCAACATCAAAGTTTATTATTGCCCTTTGTTCCTAGACATATTCCAATGGTTAATAATACATTCATAATTTCAATGGTTAACATATATTAACATGTTAAATATGTTGAATGCTGAATATATATTAACATGTTGAATGCTGTGATCCCGGAGGGCGGGATCAGCAAGCAGCCGGACGGGGGATCCCGGAGGATGGGATCTATTTTTAAGGGGTGTGTGATCCCGGAGGGCGGGATCACTAAGAGATGGACGGGATCGGGAGGAGGATCACCAAGCGGGACGGGATCCGGAGGAGGGATCACCAAGTAAGGACGCGGGATCCCGGAGGAGGGATCCCGTTTTTCTTAGTGTGTGATCCGGGAGGGGCGGGATCAAAGTAAAAGGCGGGCGGGGGATCGGAGGAGGGATCCCGTTTTATTAATATGTGATCCGGAGGGCGGGATCACCTATGACGGGCCGGGATCGGGAGGAGGGGATCCCCCGCGTATTTTATTACTTTTTGGTACTATGGTCCAAGGCTCAATGGTCTTAACTTGGCTAAACTCAAAACCTTTTATCCCTATGGTCTTACCTTTAGAAATTGAATTCATGGCTTAGATTTGTACAACGGTTAGTACAACAGTTGGCTCATGAGTCTATATATACTCATGTCTTACTTGATCTTGGTAGAAAGTTGAGCTCGGTGATCTCTGATTTGAGTTGATGCTTGATCTCTCAGTTCAATTGCTTACTGTTCAAGCCAAATGGTGAGGACCCGACAACAGGTTGCTGAGAGCAGTGCCATCAATGCCCATAGACTTGAGGATATTCTCGTCCACTTGAATGAAATTCAGGAGGATGTGGGCCTAGAGCTTCGCTTAACTTGGCATCAAAGCGTTCAGAAGTAAGTTTCATATTCATGTTCTACTTTCATATTAATCTTTTCATGATCCCCTCATGCTTCATGCAGAGACCGTGGAGAATGGGGAATTCAGGGAGACCCCTAGGCCTCTTGACTATGCTCCCGGTAGTAGGCCAACCCATAGGGCATTGCTTTGGGAATTGAAGAAGTGTATTATCCGGGCAAGGCTTTGGCGTTTGCTACTACGGGCGTTGTGCAGGAAGGCAACACCCTAAAAGCTTGCTTCGAGGAAATGTATCTTTGCCGAAGGCTGCGAAAGAAGGATCGATCGGGGATGTCCTAGAGGGTCTGGAAGCCAACCCCGCGATATTTTCGATCACATGATGTGGAGACTACCCTGCGGTGTGCGGATATGGCGAGGAGGGCGTCAGGGCGGAAGCCATGGCAAAATTGGAGGAGGTAGATTGAGTGATTCGAATTGGAATGTCGGGTTTTAAGCCATTGTATTAAGTTCAATGTTTCAAAGCTTATTAAAAGTAATGGTTAAGGGATATTTCAATGGTTATTCCAAGACATATGTCAATGGTTAAGGGATATGATAAATAATATATTAACATATTCAATCCTGTGATCCCGGAGGACGGGATCACTAGGCAGCGGGACGGGATCGAAGGAGGGATCACATTCTGGTGGGACCATGGGATCCCGGAGGAGGGATCCCACGTGCTTTTTTTTTTTTATTAGTTTTTTTATCCTATGGTCTAAACTCTAAACATTAAACATTTAACTCAAGGTTCTAAATTATCCTAACATTTAACTCCTAACAATAAACATTGATAACATTGACAATATTTATAAGTACATAGGTGAATATTGATTTATTTATACCTATTGTTTACAAAACTCTAAACTTGACCTGAACAATTAACAAGACAATGAAGCTCATGAGGTGTCAATGAGCATTAAACAACAACAAACTCACGATGCCATTCTCACAACAGCCCCTCCATCTCAACTTGCTTCCAACTCTTCTTGGTTTCCTTGTCTTTCCTCTTCCCAATTTCTATTAGAGGCTTCAGCCTTACCAAACTATTACCACACTCCTCTTCCCTTTGCATTGGTGGGGATACATGTTATGGTTACATTAGAGCACTGTGTGGCCAACATCATCCATTCTTTCAAGCCGCGTGTCGAGTTGTCTCATGAGTGAATCGGTTGCAATTAGCATGCACGGATCTTTATCTGCCCTTGACATCACTCTAGCAATGACTTCTTGTAAAGATCTCCTTGTCTTATCCGGGTTAATCCTTGCCTCCTTTTGAGAGGGAGACTCGTCCAAGCTTACAATCTCAACCACATCTTAGGTATGTGGTTTCCTCCCCCATGAGGGGCCCCCATGATCCTCACATGGTCTCAAGTAGTCCATGCCCCCACAAATTGACCCATATTGAGATCCAAGCACACGTAAAAGATCTTGATCCCTGTAGTTGCCCAACATTTGCATGACCTTAACTTGGTGCTTACATAAGTTGCCCTTGGCTCCCGGGGGGCCGATCCATAGCATGCCCGGTTCTTGTGTGCCCGTTCACAAAGTATGGTCCTTGCCCTAGAGTGCGTTCACTTTGCATACGCCTCGCCTTCTTGAAGTTAGTGAATGTGACTGTTCATCGGCAATCTTCCTTGCACCCAATATGGCTGCTTTGTATTATCTCTTCACTGGGGAGGTGTTCACCACAAACCCTGCTTTCTTCATGGACCTAGATGACAAGAGAATTATATTCTTGCAAAATCAGCCATGGCTACAAATGATGATTAGAAGTTATACCGATGTATGCCATGTGTGTCTCCCGTTGTTGGTTAGAATGTAGAGGAGCGATCAATCCTCCGTCCTCTGAGTGCTTTCGTTTGAAATGCCCAGGCGCCTTTTCAAGGCACAATGCCATGCCTCTATGGCTGCATTAGTCTCTTGGTTGGAGTGAGGGTACAACCTTGTAGCCAATACCCATTGGCAAATGTTTTTGGTCCTCCTTACTCATGTAAGCCGCCAACTTGGGGTACTTGAGGATACTTCCTCAATAAGTCCTCCAATTTCTAGTTGCCTCCCTCCTTCTTTGCCTCCTATACTCTTCACCGTACACATTGTCCCCTAGAGGACCTTCTGTCCTGTACATAATGTAACCAAGTTCCTTGAACGGATCGTTACATGCCACCTTGTTCTTGATGTTCTTACGCAACCACTTGATCAAGCCCTCCTCCGTGCCATATGCAAATTTACACGGGCACACTAGGAAAAACCTATGAAATTAAACAATGTTAGTACACTTATGATTTGCTTCCAAGGATTAGAGTTTGACAAGTTACTTTTTTCCGGCCTTTATCTCGGCATGGGCATCATCGTAATGATGCAAGAAGGTTGCCAATCGGGATCATCTCGGCATAAGGACTCCTTTAGTGCTTGCATCCACTTTGTTATAGCTCCACTCTTTTGAGAATTGGTAATAACGTAAGCCAATGGTAACCCATTGGAATACTCATCAAAGGCAGAAGTGTGAAAAGATAGAACACGCATTAAACCATACACAAAATCAAATCAACACACAATAAAAGTTGAGGAAGAACCGCACCTCTTGTCGTTTTGTTTTGAATGTAGAGTCCATGCAAATGGCTTTGTTCTTGCCAAATTTCAACATGGACTCCCTTTGGATTGAGTCATAACTCCTAATTGAAACAAGTCTCCTTGCTCATACATGAACACCGAATCTTGATGTTGTTGAACCCACATGTCAATGCTAGTGGGAAGATCTTCATGTAGCTTCCATGTGTTACGAACAACTCCCTTTTCAATATTGTACACGTCCTGAATTTTCAACACATCATCCCTACACATGCTTTCTGTCCATTCACTTCAAGTCTCAACCTCCACCTCTCTTCATGCATGTTCATGACACTTTCGTGGCGTGTGCCATTGGACAAGCTTACGTCTTACCCATTCCCTCAATTCTTGTGAGATCGGGGTGCTAGCTTGAACCTAACTCCAAAGGATGGGTCAACAAACCTACCATGGCGGGGCAAACCTTGGATATTCTTGTGATCAAACCCATAATAAGTGATATGTGAAAATTGCGGAAGGAAATAGAGTTGCACGATTGTGAAATGGCCTTTGGCCCCCCACGTATACCCTCTCCCCTCTCAACCCCTTTTCCCTCGTGTGCCGGTGGGCGTGGTCTTTCCTCAACCACATGAGTGTTTCTTTTGTCTTGTCACGAGGTCCATATGAACACCAATATCGTATTGTGCATTACAAGTTAGTATTGATCTACTAGGTGTAATCTTAATGACAAGCACCTCAAATGACTTAAAAAGCAAAATTATAATCAAACACATAGGTGAGCAAACACATAATCTTGGACTCATGATTTAAAACAAAAAAAACACATGTATCAAACCAATACCTCTTCAGCGTCACATAGGAATCCTTGTAGGGTCTTTTAACACTCTCTCGAGCCTTTGAACTTCTTAGATAGAAATTGGCGGGTGCTTCACAATTCCTCTGCTCCCCAAGAGCGAAATCTTGGACCGATGCGTATGGATGTAGCAAGTCCAAACAAGCATCGGCCACCCCTTGAATATCGGGTACAAAATGCTCTTCAGGGATACCAATGTAAGTTGCCATGATCAAACATGCCATTTGGAGGTGTTTGGGCTGTATCTCAGCCCTAAAATTGGAAATAAGAACAAGAAAATGACAGCGCTTGTTTTAGGGTATCTCGCCCTAATTTGGAAATAAAAACATTAAACACAAAATGAGAACGCTTCTTTAAAGCCCTTGAACTTACCTCTTCTCTCTTACGCTCTAACTTCGTCCATAGGCTGCGCGTACACGGCCGCATTGCGGCTCCTCCTCCATGCCTCGCTACCGACATCGACCCACGCATAGCGGGGATGAACCACACACTCGGATGGTGATCCCGGAGGGTGGTCTGGAAACGTCCACGTGTTCTCATTGTATTGGTTTGTCCGTGCATGGGCTGGCTGAATTCAAACTTAGACCACCTGATTAGTCCGCGGCCGATATCTCTACCGTCCAAACATTCTCATATTCGCCCTCCGGGAATCACGGGGGCAAATGACAATGGGGATCCCCGGAGGAGGGGATCATGTAGAAGGCGTCGCCGTTATCAGCACGGGGTGATTCCGAGGAAGGGATCACAAAGGCGGATACCATCCACCCATTATCGGCCGGGGGTGCGGGGATCCGGGAGGGCGGGACCACCGGTGGATAGCGCCAGCGTAAAGTAGCCACCGATGACATAATGGGATCAAAGTCCCGGATCCACGCCACTATATCGGGGATCACGGAGGAGGGATCACCAGGCGGATAGCGTCGCCACTGGCAAACACGGGGGATCCGGGAGGAGGGATCTGGCGGAGGGATAGCGTCCGCCGTTACCCGGTCAAACATTCATAGGAGGGATCCTCGGCCCGGACCGCGTCTGGGCAAATGCGATAGGGTGATCCGGGATCAGGGGAGTGGATGGCGTCCGTTATAAACCCGCGGCCGGGTGTTGATCAGGAGGAGGGATCAGCGTGCAGGGGTGTCCCAGGGGATCGGAGGAGGGATCACCTCGGCGGATAAGCGTCGGCCCAGATTATAAATGCGGCGGGTGATCCGGGAGGAGGGGATCACCTCGGCGGATAGGGTCGCCGTTATGCGATACCGGCGGGTGATCCGGGAGGATCGCGTCGGGGGTGCCGATCGGGGAGGTGGGGATCCTTTCGGCGGATAGCGTCGCCGTTATCGGCTGGCCGGGTGATCCCGGATCTCGGCGGATAAGTCGCGTTAGCCGGCCGGCCCGGGTGATCGAGAGGAGGATCCGTCCGGGTGCCCGGGATCGGGAGGTGGGGATCAACTGGGCGGATTGTGTCCAAGTTATCAGCCACACGGGTGATCCCGGGAGGAGGGGATCCGGCCCCGGGTGCCGGAATCCCGGAGAGGAGGGGATCACCTACGGATATCGTCCGCCATTAACAGCCAGCGACCGTGGGGATCCCGGAGGAGGGGATCGCGTGGATGATCCCGGAGGCGGGGATCTCTGAGGCGCGGACGGCCGCGATTGCACGGGGGTTTGGACGGCGGGGATGGTCTGGGCCGACGTGGCGCCTCGCCATACTGTAATCCGGTCTCCGAACGGATCTTTCGTCGAGGGAGACCCGGGATCCCGGAGGTCGGTAAATTTATCTCCGGGATCACCGAATCAAGGGTAAAAGTATCCTGAGCCAACATCTATAGACTGCTAGCTCATCTGCCTGCACAAATTATAACCTGTATTGAAAGCATGTCTCAAAATTGCAAGGGGGGCTAAGGCAACTGCTGTAACTCTGTTCAACCAGTGGAATATGTGCCATATTTTTGTAAGTTGTGCCAACTAATGTCTTCGCAACATTGCTTGGCAAAAAACAAATATGCCAAGGACATATACTCTGCAACTTTGTGTGCTCATTAAAACTGTATGTGCTAAGGCCTTACCTTGTAATCTTGATTACTCTGCATTTTCGTCGCCGAAGAAAAGGATATGTCCCAAGTGTCATATCTTAAAACCTGCTGGTCCAAAACAGTGCAACGTTGCCATATATGTGCTTGCTCACAAAACAATAAAATGCTACCATCTGTTTATTTGCTCAAAACGGTAAATGGTTGAGGTCATATGCTTTGCCTGCAAATCATTTAGGATGAATATTAGAACTTTAAAATGTCTTCATGTGCTTTTCCTCGATACGAGGTCTTCTATAAGTTAACGTCCAAATGGGTCTTGTACTGATTATCCTCCATGTTAGAGTCTTCTACAAATGTGGTCACGAACTTATCCCATGGTGGGATCTTCGATAATGGTCTACGAACTTATCCCATGGTGGGGTCTTCGATAATGGTCTTCTACAAGTGTACGTCACAGTGAACTCGTCCATGATGGATCTTCAGCAATTCCTAGGTGATGTTTCTCCACAAGGGGTCTTCTCCAAGGTCTTCAATGGGCCATTCAGCTGCAGTAAAGAAATTGCCCAAAATAATAAATATTAAAGGTCAGTTGCAAATAAATTCAAGAGGATATTATGCTTGTTCTTCCTCCTGATGTTCCAGAAGTGCAGTAGATCTATGCTTTTTGTTGGCTAATGGGAAAGAAAGAGACAAGGTACAGAAAAGCTATGGGATATAGGCTAGTGCAACTAAGGAAAATAAAACAAGAGTGGTATAAAAAAAGGAAGGGGTTGAAAAGGAAATACTGATATGTTGGGCTGTATCTTTCGGTTTGAGCTTCAGGGTGGTGGTATTGGCCTCCGCGGACGATAAAAGAACCTTCCTTCCTTCCTCTGGAAAAGGATCATAGCAGCTGTAGTACTATGAGCAGGAGAAGAGGATGGATCAACAGGACCTTCTACGTAGTATGGATTTCCATTGCCTATGACGAGACTGCTCCTCTAGGTAAATCATTTGGGCTGTTCTTCATGATCATGAGTAGTAGTTTTTGAGGGGCTCTATAGTCATAAGCAGCTTTCCATAGTAGTTGAAGCAGGTGGGAAGATGGTAATGCCTTACAGTACTGTGGAGGCTGAGAAGGGGATGCCCATATCTACCTACAATTACAGTGAAGAGGTTGAGGGGCTTGCCATAGTACACAGTTAAGGCTCTACATCGACCTCTAGCATTGTGTTTGTTTTGCATCATGTGCTAATTCTTCCGATCTGGAGACCATGAAATGAATTTTCCTATCTGGCCTATTGTGGAGCCTGAAATAAGGTCAATGTACCCTTTTTTATCAATAAAATAAAAATATCTTGCTTCCGAAAAAAAATAAAAAAAATGTGTTAAGTGTAACATGTTAAAATAATACACGTTGTTTGGATAAGAAAGAAACTGCAATTCTAGAGTCCGACTGTCAATGTTGGTAGAGCTTATAGTATAAATCTATTAACCAAAGTCTGAGTTCCTATAGAATTCACGTGACAACATATTGGGAACAGTAAGCTAAGAAACTTTAGTAAGCACTACGTTATTTCACCCTCCACATTTCAAACGACAAAAATCTTGGGTCTTGGTGTGCTAAAATTCATAGAGATGGTAAATCATAAACTAGTTGGTCTTAAGATGGAGCTCTGAATCCCCATGTTTTATGTCGGGTCGAAAATGTTAAAAAGGTTCTCCTTCATTTTGTGATTTTTTGGTATATAATCTATTGTCTGTTGGACGTATCACGCGTAAAAAGGCATCTAAAAGGCATCGAAAGGGCATCCCTCGTTCCTATATAATAGCCAAGACAATGTCGAAATTGCTAGAAGAATGGACGTGGCCCAAATATACAAGAGTTACCAGGGCAAGTTTCCTTGCCCACGGTGCTTGAACAATGAAACATTGTTCGATTATATGATGAATGATGAAATTGAAAGTGCTCGATTCAAATGCAACTCAAAGAAGCATCATGGTTTCTGCCCCTTGGGCACTGTTAGGCAGCTCGATCAAACATACGAAAATTTTTTAAGGTCCATGCCCGACATGCAATCTGCACTTTCTTCTCTGCTCCAGCTCCAAAACCATATCCGAGAGCTGGCTCTTCATGGTATGTATGAGGCTCCCCAGCAAGAATTGCCAAATAATAATTTGGGCAATGGACTTGTACACCGTATGTGATAATCTGGGATATCCTAATCTTCTTGAATTGGGAGGTTCCATCCCCTAGAATCCCATGGAAATATTGAGCAGCCGTGGTGGATTAAAGTGGACAAGATCAAAAAATACAAGACGTTTCTAGGTTGTATATTTATATTGTTTTCTTCAAGTTTTTTCTATGATTTTGCAATTGTATTATCTGTAATATACCCATTAACATTTCTCTAGTATGCATGTATATCTTTAATTTAGTTCTTCATAGCTATGTGCTTTCTTTGGCATCGGCCTTGGCTTTTGGTTTCCTTGTAACCTTCCCTTTTTTTATAGCAAGCTTTCTTAGTATTCTTTTGGTGACGTCCATTTCATGCTATGTATTTGGTGCACAATTTAAGTCTTGTTACATGTAACTTGCATTGCAATTGATTTTTTTATATGAGGCCCTTTGGTGTGGCATGTTCTAAATGGAAGCATATACTCAAGGCAAACACCTCTCATTTTGCAACTTAGCATTACTAACCAGTAATATGCTAGCCTGCGCATTTGGAAAAAAAATATTTGTGTCCCTACTTCTTAGATTTAAGATTCTTTATGCAATCTACAGATGATGTACGCATTCAGATTTTAATGCTATTGCAAAGACCTTATGCGTTTCTAGCCATGCAATCACAACATGGAATTTCTCTACTTGTGGCTCTGTCATGCCATCACTAACTGATTTAGCTCTAGATTTACCTTCCTTGCACTAGTAGTATTGATATATTCTTTAACCCTAACAGAAAAAAAGAAAAAGAAAAAAACATTCTAAAGATCCACTTAAGACCAACTAGTTTATGCGATTTGCACACCACACGAAAACTACTCTGTAGGTTCTGCTCCTATTCACTTCATATTAGCTGTTCTTATGGAATGGAAGTCACGGCCATATAGAACTCAGTCAGATGACATATAATTGCAAGGTACTGATGTCAGTGCAACATACTTTGTATAATCACTACCTCACATTTTTGTACTTTGTCAACCAGCATGTATAATCCACATGTTTAGATATCACTGAGAAGCAGCAGCAATTTGAATCACGAACTATCTCACAGGCTCACAATTTGTAGCCTTACAGACTACCATTTTGCTTACAACAAAAAGAGGTGGAGCAGAAAACCAGTCTCGACTATATTTAGACTAGTGGGTTTTGTTGCAAGAATCCATATTCAGAGCTTCTTTTCACAAAATCATACAATATACAAAAAATCATACAATATGCCAGATGGGTTTTGTTGAAGAACTTTTTCCGATGCATGTTCTTGAATCATCGGTTTGCTAGGGGCAAAATGCCTCTTCTCTTCAACATAAAAATATTGGGAAAACGCTGGAGCTGTTATGATCAAATTCTGCCTTTTACCCCATTTCGATCCAACGGTCCCCGATGGTCAGATCTCAATAAATTTTGAGGCCTATGATTTAAGGAGATTTGAAACAATAAATGCCTAGTCAAGATCTTTGGCTATTAAGTACTCACTAATTCAACTTTATATTAGGATCACTCTTTCTACGGCGTCAGTGGGTTTGTTGGGGTCATACCTCCAGGAGGTTATGGATGCACGGACTCGTTTGTGTCCTACGGGACGGTATTGAACTGTCCTATGCAATTGTACAGTGTGCCAGCAGGCTTATTACTGCTAAGGTTTTTCCCTCGAAAACCCTTCGGGGCGGGGGTTTTTTAATCCTGTCAGTAATATGCTTGCTGCTCTCTTTTTTGTTTGGGTCCCATAGGCCAATTGGTCTCCGTGGACGCTAAAAACCTATTCTATTCTATTTTTATTGTTTTCTTTGGTTCATTGGATTTGGGCATGTTCTTAGAAATAGGCCAGATCTAGGATTCACAAATATACACCTCACACCCCCGTATACTTGAACGCTCCCGTACATATGTATATACGTATGAAAATACGTAAAGCAATGGCAAATACAGGGGCACAAACTATCGCAAGGGAGAAAATATGTTTGGCAATCAGAGGCGTTCATTAGCTTCTGAACCTCTCTGGACTCTCTTCTGCTCTGAACATCTTCGGCACCTCCCAACCAAGCAAATCGGCGGGATAAATGCTTGGATGCTTGAATTCAGGCAGGATCAATGCAAAAACGGTAAATCAAGCTTCTTTAGGGCAGGTAAGCAAGCAGCGATTGTCCAACTAAGTAGGCTGGATTGTGCTTTTACAGTCCGCATGAAAGCTCGCAGCAAAATTTCATAGGGATAACAAACTTTACAGCCCGAACAACAACTCCGCTTGCTTCAATCCAGCGGGAAGAAAAAAAAGGCCTGCCATGATGCCTACTAGTAGAGGAGAAGCGTGACCTCGCCGGCCGCCATGCTATGCAATAGACGTCAAGAAATTCTATTTTGAAACCATTGATTAGATACATAATTTTTTTCCACTTCAACCCCATCCCCCTTTTCTCGTCAGACCATTGAAATCTTTTTGTTGAAGGACGTCAGACTTTATTCAATCAAAGAGTCAAATACAAGTATAAATGCAGAGACAGGAATAAAATCTCAGCGGATAAGCGGAGACCCACCGAGTGAAGCAACCTGCCTAAGCATAAGAGTGCACATCCAAAAACTCCTCAAAAATCAATCGCCTCTTGCGAGGGGCAAGTGAAGAACAATGATACGACTTTACAATGTAACCTTGAGCTTCTTGGAGACCATTGAAATCTTACTCCGGAGATAATTTGGCAACCTTATTGCTTATCAATGTAGGCAACATTCTCAAAAATATGAACTTATCATGTGCCTTATTTGAATCACACATATCTAAATCGATTCTCCTTGCCTGGACATAATGTTATAACTAATGAGAAGAGGATGTGCTATTTAACTCCTTAAAAATATGGGAGTTGCTCTGGAGTAGGAGAAGATAATTAAATCGAATTAAATTTTATGCCCGGGGGATTCACCTATGAGAGTTCAACAGAGGGGTGTTTTTTGGATCATTTGCCTACGTATACTTAGGGGTTAGGGGTGTTTTTAGGCACTAATTTGGAGCAATATCTATACACAGAGGGGTCAAATTGCCTTTTAAAATTGCGTATACAAGGGGGATTTTTTTGCTACCATCCGAATGCAGATGCCATACCCCCCTAATGTATAAGTGCACCCCCTGGGATTTTATGGGTTAAACATGATGCTATCGCATAGTGGATTTTTTTTTTTTTTTCCTATTCCAGAAGAACTACACACATAGATGCAGAGACAGGAATAAAATCTCAACAGACAAAGATAATCCACTGAGTGCAGCCACCTGTCTATGCATAAGATAAGATAACCAAATATTCTTCAAAAATCAAACGTTTTTTTCTCAGGAGCAAGCTGAGAACATAGATAATGCCTTCACCAATCTGTCTTGCGCCTCGTGAAGAAGTTGGTCGACACTAATTGATAAGCTTTTGAAGATACACATTCGCCTTCTTTTCCAAATAGACCACAACAACCAGCCTGAAGCTAAGTGGAAAGCCTGTTGCTTCAAGCTATTCCAAGTGGAAGGATAAATGGCGAGAAGCACCTGCTGGCTAGGCAAGACCACATGGAAGAGAGATAGTAACCATGACCAAACTGGCTGAACTTGGTCACATAGAAAAAGCGATTCTTTCGATGCTCTCAACTTGCCGCTTACATTTGTGGACATAGTTTAAATGGGGAATAAAACTTATGAACCAAACACATTAACCCATGAGACATCCGTGAAGGAGTTGCCACCATAAGGTAGAAACTTTGGGATCAAAAGAATTTATTCCGGACTTGGGACCACATACGCTTCCATTGAGGAGGGGAATGCGGAGCTGCCAACCGGTCATTTGGGGGAGGGGGACAATGTCAACATCAACCATCTTTTGATATAATGAATGCACAAGACGTTGTGCATTAACAATTTGGGGACCAGTCCAAATAGGTACATCAACTGATTGTGAAGGAGCGTTTGGCAGAATGCCAGCCAGCTTTTGCCACAGAGCTCTGTCCCATCGAGATAGCATAAACTTAGTCTAAAAAGCATCCCAAGTCAACAAGTGTCCTGCCTCATACCAAGCACCAACTGTGAGAATACCCGGTACGCCTCCAAGCGTGGCCCGAGTCAATGGATGTCTGAGAGCACGAGAGGCATGTGATTATCCAGAGGAATCCACCAACACAGAGAACCTGCCTATGGACATACACCTAGATTAATCTTAAATAGCACACGAACTGTCTCCCAAGAATCAAGCAGTCCCTTCAAGAAGGGGGAAGCATTCGGATATGGACGAAGCTGATAAAAGAGACACCAAGGAAGAACTGCCCTAAGTGCCGGTTTGCCAAAAGGAATACACTATCATACCCACCAAGTAGCGACAGATGAACTTAGATATCATAATTTTACTCTGTAAATGAAAGTCAATCATACCTAGACCTCCAGCAAATTTTGGTTTGATACATGTGGACCAAGCGACCTTCACAACTACACCTATCGCAGCACCTGCCCAAATGAAGTTACGGACAATTGTGACAACCTCTTGAAACTTGGTTTGTGAGGCAAGCACAGCAGATGTCATATATACATGAGTATTGCTGAGAACCTGCTTAGCAACTACTATCCACTAATGAGAAGAGAAAGCTTATTCAGTATTCCACTAAAAAGATGCTGGAGTTGCTTCAGTAGGAGGCCTTCCACTATAACATCCCATGCATCTGAAGTAGAGATATGTATGTCGCATAGTGGGTTGCCCTCCTAGACAATGGGACTTCTCCTACTCAATCCATATAACAAAGTTTATAAAAGTTTGACCGTTTCAAAACAAGATCGTCCTGTACACCCTCCTTTGGCCTTCACAGTCGATCCTACAATTTGGCCAAAATGCCACATCAGAGATTCGCTGATGCAACTGAAGGATGATCCAAATCGCCACAATCACATATTTGCTGATGTAACAGAAGGAAAACCCGGATCCTTCTCTAGTTTTTATATCACTTCCCCTTTCTCAAATTGCTAGCTCAATCTCTACGTCCCAAACCGAAAAGTTCCTTCACCCAAATCTGTTTGTACCAAAAAATTGGCTTCTGCCTTCACCTTTATGGCCTCCAATTCAATCCGGCTTCTGAACTTGCAATACGGCCAATCCACACCTATCTGTGGTTTTGACGTCTCCTGCCAGATCCGATTCTTGCCTGTTCAATCTGACCATGCTCAATCGTTCTTTCTAACTCCTACTCCTAAGGATGATTTCATGCAAACTGGCACTCTGCAGCATATCCGCATGAGCTCCGTATAGAGACAAATTGCAGAAACGGTATCTTTTTATTTTGCTACTATCTCTGGCCATTGAATCAGCATATTCTGCTCTTATTCCTTCCAAACTAATCTACGCCATTCATTAAGTACATTCAAAGCATATTCAGCAAACATCACAACATCGTCTAGGGTTTGCCCTAGGGGCAACCCAAGAAGCTCCTAAGGTAACATGTAAAACCTCCAATTACAAACATAAACATTTGAAAATCGAACGGAATTTTTTCCCTGGGCAGAGGAGGAGCAATTCAGTTTTATTCCTAAAGGTTTATCCCTTCTTGAAGGCGGAATTTGAGGAGGACAATGTGGTCTGGCGTACTGCCCATGATCGTTAAGAGCGTCTAGATTCCCGGTATTTTGAAATGCTTGCTCAATTTACATGCTTGTATATGGCAATTGCAGAAGATGTTCATCTTAGTCATCTCAGAAGTTGCAAAGATCTGTCGCATGAACAAGCATTTGGGAAATCAGACCGTACGGTTCTCGATGCTGATCACAGGGAATTGATTCTGAAACTTCCACATAGGCCATATTCACACCAGCCCACAAACGTAATGGACGGTCCTAGCATAGATGGTATTATTCTTCGGTTACAAAAGTGTGGAAGGACAAAGAATCTCCCAGAGGTAAGACAGCTACATCAATGGATTAATAAATTTGATGTTCAAAGAAATATTTTTTTAGAAAATCATCTCATAAAAGCATATGGTAGATGTGGATCCTTGTCAGATGCTTTAGCAGTGTTTGATAATATGGGGAGGAGGAATTCATATTCTTGGGTTAGTATGATTAAGGTTTGCATCCAACAAGGGAGCATGAAAAGGGCTCTACAACTTTTTGAAGCAATGCCTCAAAGGAATGCAATGTCTTGGAATCTCATGATTGTTGCTTATGTCCAGAAAGGTAGGATGAATGATGCCCTTCAACTTTTTAAACGGATGCCTCAGCAAGATGTAGTTGCATGGAACGCCATGATTGCAGGATATGTTCAGCATGGTAGGTTCAAGAAGGCTGTTCAATTTTTTGAAGACATGCCTGTGCGGGATGTTGTATCTTGGACCACCATGATCAGTGCATACTCAAGAAATGGACAACTGTCTGAGGCTCGTAATCTTTTTGACAAAATGCCTCATCGAAATATTGTTTCATGGAATGCAATGATCACTGGTTATAGTTCTCAAGGGCAAATTGAAGAAGCCCTTTATCTATTTACACAGATGCCTGAACGTGATGTTGTGTCATGGACTGCCATCATTGAGGGATATGTTCAGCAAGATCAGATTGACGAGGCACTGAAGTACTTTAAGCAAATGCCTCAACGCGATGTCATTTCCTGGACTGCCATGCTTGTAGGTTATGCTGAGAGGGGTCAACTTAAGGAGGCCCTCCACCTTTTTAAGCAAATGCCAGAGCGAGATGTGGTTTCATGGAATGCGATGATTTCTGCATATTGTCAGCAAGGCCAAATGGAGGAAGCATTTGAACTTTTTGGGCAGATGCCAGTACGAAATTCTGTCTCATGGAATACTATAATAGCAGGGTATGCTTTGGCTGGACACTTTGCAGACGCCATTCGTTTGTTTGAACAGATGCCTGAGAAAAATGTGATTTCTTGGAATTCCATGGTAGCAGGGTTTGGGCAAAATGGGCGACTTGAGGAGGCTCTTAAATTTTTCAGAGAAATGCCTGGACGTAATATAATTTCATGGAATGCATTAATTGGTTCATTTGCCCAACACGGATATGGAAAAGTTGCTTTCAGAATCTTTCACGAAATGCAGGCTGAAGGTAGTGCACCTGATGAGGCCACGTTTGGGAGCCTTCTGTCAGCATGCAGCCATGATGGCCTTATTGATGAAGGTTGTCATGCTTTTATTTCTGTAGGTTCAGATTATTACATCACTCCCCTGATAGAACACTACAACTGCATAATTGATCTCCTTGGCAGAGCAGGATGGCTAGATCTTGCTGAAACTCTAATTAACAATGTACCCGTTCAACCTGGAGATACACTCTGGATGGCTTTACTTGGATCATGTCGAAATTATGCTTCTTTTGATCATGCGAAACGTGTTGCTAAACACACATTTTCTTTGAATCCAAATAAATCTGCAGCATATGTGCTGTTATCAAATATATATGCTGCAGCTAATGAAGATAGGAAGGAAACATGAAATGAGATGCTTATTTTTCATGGATGGCAATAGATGCTGCAGCCTTGTGAAGGTCTTGATACGGTTCCTTGGAAAGGACCGTTTCATAGACTAAAAGTACTAGGCCTTCCTTGGTTCATAGACTCAAAGTACTAGGCCTTCCTCATAAGCTGATTTGGGCAGCGTTGTCTTTTTGTGAGAATGATGTAGGTCAATGGTTGGAGGAAGTGCGCACCATTGGAGTTAAGCAAGGTTGTCCGCTCTCCCCCTTATGTGGACTTTACATTGATGAGCAAGCTCCATGCTTGCACAAGAATGCATCCCAATCTTGCTTTATGCTCATGATGTTGTATTGATGTCTTCCTCCCCTCAAGGCCTTCAGAAATATTTGATAGCCTTAGAGGCATTTTGTACAGAAAGGGAGCTACAGGTTAAAGATGAAGATGATGGTGTTTAACAGTTATTTGAAGGGATTGAAGGAGAATTCTTTCTTCTTTGCGGGCAACCTGTGGAATGGAGTTCTCATGTCCTGGTTTCAGCTTGAGAAGTGCTGCTCCCTGTCTAGAATGACCAGAAGTAAACCCTTGGTGCCTCATCAAAAAAGGTGCCGAATAACGTTAAGCCCTTAAAGCTGGAAGTTGCTTTTCAAGCAGAGCCCTTGCATAAGTTATGCATTTTGAGAAAACACAAGAGGGCCAGATGAGACTCCCTTGCAACAAAAAGGAGCAAACAATGGAACGGAACAGGTATGGAAACTGCATTTGAAAACAAAAAAGCTACTAACAGTTTGAACAATAAGTGAAGTGAGATACATGCAGTATCTTAGGTCAGTTGCTCATCCAGCCCACATACAGTAGCAGTTTAAGACAATAATAGACAGTAGCTAAATACAAATTTGAGACAAATTGACATCATTCATCATCATCTACATCATAATTCTTCATTCTACATTGGGGGTCTCCCAGTAATCACATTGCCATTTTCTTTCTCCTGATTCCACTGTGCAGCCAGAATAGTGGCATGCTTTTTGAATAGCCAATGGATTTTCTTCCCTGTCCTCTAACTCTTGATGCTTGAACTCTGTCTGGAATAAGGGGCAAGGAGAAGAAGAGCCTTCTGTGAATTGGAAAGGAAAAAAGAGATCTAGGTGCAGGCATCTTCCAGAGATAGTGCATATGATAGAATCAAGGAATCATAGGTGTCAATTTTGACTTAGATTTGGCTGTTTCACTCGTATAGGGGCTAAGGTGTGTTATGATGCAGAGAACAGGATCCTCGCCAAGCCACTGACATCCACTGCTTCATATTTTCCTTTCATGTAACAATGCTATAATATATTATATATGCACATTTGGAATCTGATGCAAGGTAGATTCTGCTTTGATGAATCCTGTTATCAAAATATTTGCTCAAGGTTCGGCTCACTGTTATCTTCAACGAAGATCAGCGATCGCTTGTTTTAAGGCTAAGGCCTAAATGTTTTAATCACAGATATGATTCATGGAACAATCCAGAACTATCTACAAACATGTGAGATTAAAATGAAGGTAAAATTTATGTCATATCGGCAAGGGCATGTGTCTTTTATGTTATCAACACAGATGAAAAGCTCCAGTTTTTATCATCCATCACGTAGAATTCGATTTTCCTTGATCCGACATTTGAAGGTTGTGGTTTGGAATTTAACCTTGCTGTTCTTTATCATTGGTCGATTGAAGGTGCATGTTTGCTGTCAATTCAGGTTTTACGTCACGTTTCAATATTCCCGGCAATGTTTGAACCAGTCAAGATGTTTGAGATGTCAACAAGTTAAATTATTATTAATTACCACAAGGATCCAACGTAGAAATGGTCGCTTTTGAAAGGCCTCGGAAGGTCGCTTTTATGCTGATAGGTTTATTTTTTTGTAGTGCATGGCATTTACATCAAGTTTTTAGCAGGGTTGCCCTAACCCCCGCACGATTTCCTGCATTCTAGCTATGCCACGTGTCGTGCCACGTCACCTGAAATCGTCTTGAGCCGTCCGATTCTCTAATTTCCAATCCTAGGGCCGGAAATTAGAAACTTCAAGTAATTCTCTGCCGGAGTAATTTCTGGGGCAAGTAGTCGCCGCTGTTAACTGTCCAGATCCTTGGCCAGATCCTTGATGCATGCTTAATTGTCTTTCTTCTCTTGTATTTTTTGACAAAGATGAGGGTTCTTTTGCAAAGCGAAGGATTTGGAAGACTCCTCCGTTCTGCTAACAATTGTGACGAGTCTTTAAATCTACCAGATTCTTGACGATTCTTGAATTTTACCGCAGAGCCCGGTATGAGCCAACGATGCAAATGCGACTCCATACAATCCGCATGTAAGTTTGCTCTGACCTAGGCCTCACTTTTCGGGATACGGACCAGATTCGAGGATAGAACTGCTCAGCAAATAGGATTATCTTGCTTGCCTGCCTATCAAGGAATATTAATATAGAATAGTTTATGGGTTTCTGAGACCGGTTAGTTTCTGTAACTTTTCCCCTGCAACACTTGTTCCAGATCTGAGAAACATCTGTTAATGTGTTGGAAGAGGTTCCGCTTCCCTGATTAAGCATGCAATATCTTATCGCTCTCCTTTAAAAGCTGTGAAACATGAATCTTCACTGCATACTATTAGGTCAAAATCCTCTTATGCTCTTATGGAGCATGCATTATCTTACCTCTACAACTCTCTCTGGAGCGAAAGCCTGATTCTTCACTGTTGCTTATTTTCAAATCCAAATCCTCTTACGGTTTAATGGATATTCATACTTCTCAGAGCAATTCATAGTTGATTGCAATCATTTAAGTCGTTTTATTACTTATGATTTAATGTACCTGTAGAATTGTCAATTAATATTATGCTTGGACTGCAGAAACACAAGCATGATTCCATTCGCGACTCCATCAGCAGGCACAATATCTATATGGCATGTTTTGACCATGAAAAATCAAAGTCGAGGAAGAGGTGGATTCCAGTATTACTCGCCACATTTGCAAATTCCATGCGGTGAAATCATGTGCTTGAGCGGATTTGCTTATTTGGAGCTTTGATATTCAGGTACTTATCCTCATGGTTTTGCTATTTAGGCATGATAATTTACTGAACAAAGGGACATGAATAGTTTTTCAATTTTCTCCTCTTAACGGTCTCCCAATCAAACAAACCCAATCCTGAATGTAAATGCATCAATAAGAGGACTAGTAACATCAAATTAGTTCTTGATGTCATTGTTTTGGCTTGAAAAAATTCTTATCTAACCAAGAGGCTTACAATCCAACATTGTCATCTGCAGCAAATCAGCTAATGCCCAACGGTTGAAGTTGAAAAAGCATCAAAAGAATTCTAAAATGCCGTTTATCTTATATCGCAACTTGGGGACACAATCCTGCACATAACCTATTATATAACCTATTATGGCCCTCTCAAAACCTCTGATGGCACAAAGATAGTATCTCCATATTAGAGACTAGTAGTCCTGAATGTGACTGTTTTTTCCTTTAAATAATCCCTGGGAATGGTGGCATACTCATGCTATGTGAGCATAATAGTCATCTAGTTTGGTCTTTTGCTATACTAGCTTACATTGAATTTCGTGGTCTTACATATGTTGTCATTCCAGGTCCTCACTGCCCTCTATGAACTCCATGCAACAATGGATTGGAGAACCCATACAGCAATTCTTTGCAGGCGTTTCTAACAAACAAGCGTGGGTATCCTTTCCTTCCAAAAGCCTCCAAAACTTGATCACATTGCTTTTTCGATAACTCTGTACAGGTATTTTACAATAGTTGTCCTCTTAAGGAGAGGAACTATATATTAAAAGCAAAGTTTTTTCTTGTTGCACAAAGACTCAAAGACCTTCAAAGAGTAGCAGGTTTATTACTGATGATTTAATCATTCCTCCTTTCTCTACCATCAAGAGCATAGATCTGCTTAATTCTTTGAACGGGCATTGTATGTTGGATCTCATGAGCCTGGAGCTTACTGTTGGGGAAAATGAGGTAACATTATACTGCACAACTTCTTAGCCTTTAGTTATTTATTTTCTGTAAACCATTGGTTTTGGTTTGATATGTGATGGCTATTCGCGAAAGCTTCTCTCACTTCAAAACTTCTCCTTTTAGAACTTCTCCTTTTCCTTTTTGTGTTGCTTCTCTCACTTCCTCAACTGTCGTCAATGATATCTTCAAGTCCAAAATCCACTTAGTTCATCGAACAACATAGCTGGCTAACGAGAAATCCAGAATTCTGAAGCTCTTAGTTTTATCACAACGACTGCAAAATTTCTTTGCTTTTAATCATGTGCTTTGCATGCTAAGATGTATTATCTTTTTTATTTTTGATGAACTTTCCTACATAAGCCATACTGGGTTAGTACCATATGAGGTTTTGTCAACCGTGTAAATTAGATTGTACAGTATCCATTTCCAAAGAACCATATTATGTAATAGCAGTCCATGAGAGGAAATTCGCGAAGAGATATTATGCCCATCAATTATGCCCTTCATGAGATATTCTCATGATATCTTCATAGCATTACCAGTATGTAACATCATCTTATATGCACCTATATGTTCATAATGCTTTTATTTGAAACACAGGGGTTGCTGTATATTTTACAAACTCCCATCCACTACTAGCATTGGGTTGCTGTCATGCCTTATGGTTACTATCATGCAGTAAGAGCCTTTTTTCCGTTTGTTATAAGGCGATAGCCTTATGTGGTAGTCTCATGTCGCCTTACCATATCAGCTATGTTTGAACTATTGCATGTTGCACATTTATGCTTGTTGTAGGTCACTATTACCAGCTTCCTCCTTCAATTATGGATCACATGCAAATAAATGATTCTATGGTGGAGTTAAGTTTGTTTTCATTATGGGTGGTTCATGCAATAAGCTTACACACTCTAGGTAGGCATTTTGTTCTTAATTAATTGCGAAAAGTAAACTCAAACATAGTCCAATTTTTATTCCTTTTGTTGCTTGCTCCACCTATATATTCATGGGACAGAAATCTTTGGATTAAGCATCGGTTGTATATCAAAGTGGATGGATTCTTTAATTTGTACATATATCCATGATGGGATTACGTATCTTTGTAATTGGTTCATCTTAATGATATATACAATGTTTCTATCGATTGTGTCTTGTGTCGTTTTAATGGTACAACAAAATTTAGATAGTGTGCCCACTCAATGCATCGTGGATATGTGTAAAGCACTTGGTTTTGATAGTATATTGCTCATGTAAATGATCTGATTAAGGCTCTAATTTAAAGGATGTCAATGTTTTGTTTTTGCAAGATAGACTATCGAGTTATGAGTATAAGACTAGAGATGACACATAGACCATTAGCCTATCATTCTTTGTAAAACCCTAATCTTCTAGGTGGTGTTTAAGGCCTTGTGTGGGAGTATAGTTTGGTGTATCTTAACTCAAATGGAGGCAATGGGATATGTTCAAGTCAAATGGAGGCAATTCCATGATAATAATGTGGGCATGTCTTCAGTTAGAGATATGCACAGTATGGTGCAAATTGGTTTCTTTTTTTTTTAGTAGGGTTGCCTAACTTGAGGGTGCACGATTTTCTTCTTCTTTTCGGCCATGCTCCTCCCTCTCCCTCCCTCCTTCCTTCCCGTATGTTGCTTTCTGGGGATGTCCTCTTGCGATAACGTTGTCTTAAGGATTTCAGTCTTGGTATGGGAATTTCACCCGAGTTCTCAATGGGAATACAAATATGCATAAAAATCTACGAATTTTTTCCGCAATAATGCTAACTCAACAGGAAACTTTTAGTTTCAATTAGAACAAACCTTCTACCACGGAATTTGCCGCTTGAGTGTGATTTGCAACTATTATGCGTCTATAATTGGTGACATCTTGGTGATGTCTTTTTATCTGGGGTGTTTTGTGTGAAAACTTTCTCCCCTATCTATTCCTCAAACTAGAATTACGTACACATCCCCATCACATGGCAATCATTTTCACACCTTACTCTATAACACCCTAAACATACCTTATGTCTACACCATACCTTATGTCTACCCCCATACCTTATGTCTAACCCATACCTTATTATTTTTTTAAACCGGAACCATTGGGGTTTAAACCATTAGATTGGCAAGCTTAAACAATGAATACTTGTACATGCCTCTTCAACCGATGACGACCGAAACGGGTAATCAATCCCCGGAGATCCACTCAATGTGGAATCGGGTTGAAAGTGCCACACCCGGTTTAAGGTGCAAAATCGCAATACATCAACATGAACAACCACACAAGACCGCAAAATCTGGAACGGAAGGAAGAACAAAATCGGATACAAAACGAACTGAAGAAAATTAAGCCGGTGGAAGAACAAGAAATCGAAGAACCAAGGAAAAGAAATCCTCTCAATGCAAAACGCATAAAAATCTTTGAAGCGGGGGGGAGTTGAACGGCCGAACCCAAACCGGTGTGCACCGGCCGAGGTTTGAATATGAAGACGAATCCGGAAGCATCCGGCAGGCGGTGAGGATTTGAAGCAAAGCGTGCAATCGGACAAGCATCCGGCAAAGACGGTTTTGCCGTCCCAGTCCATCCGCCCTATCCGTCGGATATGTCCATCCGCTCCACCACCCTATCCCCTTTGTCCGCAGAAGTCCACCTCACACACCCTAAATTGGGACCTTCGTCCCCAAAAAAAAACCCTTATCAATTAAAAAATCTCCCTCACCTTCAAAGCCGAGCGAAAATGATCTTTTTGCAAACCTTAACCCCAACCCATTTATTAAAAAAAAAATTGAGACATGACTTTTGCGGGGCAATAGTTCCTTAGTGTCTTTGCTCACCTATTACTATCTAATCTTCCTTTCTTCATATATTAATACATATTCTCTTCGCGATGCCACTAAAATTCAAATTACTACAATTAAAATTTCAACCCAAATCCATCTACCTAGCCTTCTTCCCAACCCCGGTTACGCTGGTTGTTTTGTAAGAGTTTATTCTGAGAACCCTTGTTGGTCAAGGTAAAGGTTATCGGTTTGGCCAAGGCCGAAGACGCAAAATGCGTGACAAGGCTATATGTTCGAGGCCAGATATTTGGGGTGAAAATATTTTTACCCCGGTTATTGCGATTCCATCGCAAGATATTCCCTCTCGCGGAATCACCAGGCTCGCGATCCCGTTATCCGTACCAGAGGCCCCGCTTTCCGTACCTGACCTGGTCGCTTTCAGGCGATATATACCTTCCGGTGGTATCACACCCATAATTCTTCCTTGCGATGGAATCTCCCCCGCCAGACGGAATCACCCCGCAAATGTATTCCTCCGGAAGGAATCACGAACGACCTTGTTATTCCGCCAGACGGAATCACAACCATGCTATGTGCAAAATGGAATCCGCGAGCGTCGATTAAGTGAGATGGAATCACCACTTACATATCAACGAGAATCACAACATTGCTATTCCGCCAGATGGAATCACAACCATGCGATTCTGTGAGATGGAATCAACAAATGTAAGATTCTTCGAGATGGAATCACCATGAATGCATTCCGCCCGACGGTATCACAACCGGAAAAAAACAAGCTCAGTTACTTTAAACTGCCCAGAATTTTTTTAGTTGGGAATTTGAACCCCTTGCCAATATCGGCAATGCCCTTTTCATGCCATTTTATATGAAAAGCTAACCTTTCCATATCCTTAACACCATGATGTCATGCAAAACAAGATAAAGAAAATGTAGGAGGCATATGTGCAGAAATAAATGGTATCAGATATCTTGCTTGATGGAAATGTGGTTTTGAATATGTAGCATAATAACGGGGTTTTTTTTGTATTTTTTATGCGGTTTTCTAATGGTTTTATATGATTTGATTGCACAAGGCCTACTAATTAGTACATCTAGAGTGCACATTTTATTTGCATACGCTTGAATTAATTTTAATGCCTCTTTTCAATAGTGTAGACCCATTACATTTATAATTTTTTATTTTAATAGTTCTATTTTTCCTATTACATTTTATTTTGCTCGACATGCAAAAGCTCGAAAGCAGCTCATTTTAGGGTTCTGTTTTCTCGAAAATTAGGTCTGCAAGGTTATGTTTTTTTTTTTCTTTTGTGGGGATCTCGATCTCCAAAATCAAATCAAATCGGTTTGATGGGTCCGACATATGGTTAATGCATCTAGTTATGAATGCCCAATGGAAATCTTGAATCGATTTAGGTGGAAGAGCTCGCAGCCGATAAGCGATTGCATCTCCAAACTCTGGCTTCAGTATGGCAAAGCATACAGTGGAGTATTTCGGCCAGAAAGTAGGGAATCCCCTTAGTTTTACCTTGTTCTGCTGCATATTGTCCCGATCCGCGCTTTTTGGAAATTGATTGAAGCCTCTGTTTTGCTCTGTTTTGCGAAAACGAAATTAAACGGTGGGGTTGTAAATAGTGATGATCACTGTGCCACGGATTATTACAGGAGCAGATGGTTAATAGCAGATGGTTGCTGGCCTACCCAGTAATCTATGTGTTTTTGAGAGAGAATGTGCAAAATGCCATCCGGTGTTTATCTCTTTGGGAGACTTCATCCCATTACCACGATTTATGTTGAAAGGTTGTCCCTTTTATGTTCATGCTTTAAGGTGTGTAAAAGCATGCAATTTTAACTTAATCAAGTCACTCTGATTGGAGTATGATACCGCGATAATGCTTGTTTTTGGTGGAAGCCTTACAAAAGGTAAGATTTGGTCGTCAGAAATTTGTGTGGCATATGTTAAGTAGTGTTTCATTGTGACAGTCACAGGAAGTACGCCTTTAGACTTAAAAACAACAATGACCATTGTTGTTGTTCGATTTATTTTTGGGTCCCAAATTTATGGGCCTTGTGGTGGTGTTCTGGCGGACAAGCCAGCTTCTTCGAAAATGATAACATGATCCGTTTTGTCCTTACAACAAAAGCCTCTATGCCATTTTCTATCTGGCGGTGAATGTGACAAGTTATAAATTATATGCGGCATTACTGAATCATCTCATCACTCAAAACTTTTCTAGGTACATTGTTTCCGAATCGTGATGCGGTCGCGAGGTAAATGTATGACAATACAAGGTTATACAAATTACTTTGGAGATGCGATTTCTTTGTCTCAATTTTGGCTGTGTACGATTAACTACAAGTATTTTTCTTCAAAAGAACGTTTGGCGATGAAAAGCTTAATGTTCTTTGCTTGCATTTTTCGTGTTTGGACCTCAATTGTGGGACATTCGTTTGCGGCATTACATGCACAGAGGCATTGCAAGGAGGAAAAAATCAGCGAATTGGACTTGAATCGAGCTCTCACTAATTTATTTACTATCGAGAATCGCTTTGGAGGCAGCCCATAAAGCCAAGAGTATGGCAACTTGGGAGTCATAGATGTTTTGCTAAAAAGAAAATCAACAGCTTCAGCACTTGAAGCTCGCTTTACAAGGAATTGTGCTCTTAAAAATGATGGCATGTTACCACTTTCCACGAACAAAAATTGGGACATTAGGTATTATAGGTCCCAATGCCAATGCAACCACCAGACCATGATTGGAAACTATGAAGGTAAGGCATATGTGAGTTAGGTAGTTTGTTTTGAGAATTATTATCCTATAGTGTTTTGCATTAGGAAATGTCTTATACTTTGTCCTATGCGGATATGGTGGAAAGATTAGGTGGCTTCTTTTGGGGTCGTTGGAGAGAATAATGAGGGGTTGAGCTTTGTCCTGTTTGTGTGAAGTTTAGGAAGCTTGAACTTCGGGGATTGTCCTATTGCGATCTTTGGAATTGCGACCTACAGTTAGATCGTTACAATCGTTGAGATACATATGGGCCCAAGGCTATAAAGAAATACAAGTGATTTTCTTGCAATGGGACCTTATTGGAACATAGATTTTTAAAATTTTACCCTTTTTAACATTTCTTTGAGATCGGTAAAGATTTTTGAATTAAAAATTACTTTTTCCGAATGGGGGATCATGAACTTCAGATAATAAAATTCTTTATGAGGCGAATCTAATGGATTTTTTTTTAACATTTTTTGAGATCGGTAAAGATTTTTGAATTAATTTCAACAATGCATTTTTTTACGTGATAGTAGGAGGTGTAGGAAGCGGGGACGAAATTGAACAAAGCTAGATTTGGAGTTTTTATTAGGCTAGATTTCAAGCCGGTAGTGAGCGCATGACAGAATTTGATGGTTCGAAGCGCTTCCAAGATTTCTTTCGCATGTTCTAACTTTCGGGCCAAAAGTGAAGGTAGCTCTTCTTTGGATTTTGACGGCGCCCCTCCCACGATCCGGCTGGATTGTTTAGAGGACATGTTTGGAATTCCGGAAGAGGACCGATATAAATTTGCTCTTGCGGCTAGATTGTTGAGCCCCTGTTTCTTCTGCCCCTGATTTCTTCTGCCCCTGATTTGGGCTGCGGCCCCTGTTTCTTCGCCCAAGTCATCAAAAGCCTGTTTAATCCCCTGTTCCAGTCTTGAATAGCAGTTATTCGACCAATCTGAAGCTTAAGAGGTGGATGTTTGAAGCAAAACAGGAAAAGATTAATTAGATTTTATGTTTGTGAAGAAAGGGATTCGATTACTTCCGAAATAAGGCTTCCTACTTGGAAAGAAAGGGAGAATAACAAGAAAAGGGAGCGCTGGAGAAGAGCCATACAACCATTACCTGTTTCTTCACCGGTTGCGGTGAAAGCTCCAGCCTCTGCATCTGTGGCCGCTCCAACAACCATGGCCCCTGTGATAGCTTCAAAGATCTTCTCAAGAACTTTGTCTCCTCAACCCCAGCATTTCAATCGCCATCTATTGCCGGAGCAAGCCGCCATAGCCGGCACTACCTGAAAAACCTCCAGAATAACAGGACGTCAAAAATTTGAATTTTTACTGGGATGGTGATTCCGTCGCGTGGAATAAAAGGGCGGTGATTCCATCTGGCGGTATTTTACGGAGGTGATTCCACCAAAAAGTATAAAACGGACGGCCAGGATGGTCTCTGCAGATGGATGGCTGGGATCCATCAGAAGGTACACCTGACACTGTCAGGTACAAATAACGGGGCCTCCAGAACGGACCCCGTTTCCGGAGGGTTAGTGATTCCGCAGGAGGGAATATCTTGCGATGGAATCACAATAACCGGGGTAAAAATATTTTCACCTAGATATTTGGCTATATGTTCGAGGCCAGATATTTGGCTATACGTTCGAGGCTAGATATTTGGCACGTAAGGCTAAGGCCCATTAAGGTCGAAGGCTGGGCTGAGGCCTTACGTGCCAAATATTTGGCCGATCACATACAACCGAAGCCACACATATTTGGTTATCAGTCGAGGCAATGACCGATAACCACCTTATCGGGCTTATATAGGTGGAATAGTACTAATAACTAATACTTATAAGTACTCCACTAGTACTAATAACTAGTTATCAACTTGCAAAAATAATAACAACCAAAAAACACGGACTATCATTTTAAGAAAAATATGCAGCTATTTTTTTTTTATCAACATTGTAGCCAGGCATTAGAAGCACATCCTGCATTTTGCTACCTTCAAGGTAATAACATCGTTAATTGTAGTTTAAAGGAGCATGTGTTTCTCTATTTCTATGATGATGATGATGATGATGATGATGATGATGATGATGATGATGATGATGATGATGATGATGATGATGATGATGATGATGATGATGATGATGATGATGATGATGATGATGATGATGATGATGATGATGATGACATAACTTTTTTTTTTTAATAATAAACTAGCCCAAAGCACTTGTGATTCCAATTTGGCTTTGTATAGTGAACTTTAAACTTTACATTAACATTTACTACCTAATACCTATTAGAGAGAATGTTTGGCTTTGTATAGCGAATTTAAAATTTAAGTTGACATTTATTTTGGCACGACCTCTATAACAAAGTAGTCCTACATAGCTATGACCAAATGACTTGCTACATCACATATAAAAGAACATGAATACCATTCATGCCCTGCAAATTTGTGTGTTGCGATTTTTGTAATAATGTCCTACGGGTGGGCTCTAGCTACATGTTAATAGGCAAGGATATAAAAATACCCAAAGAAGTGTCTGTTTAATTTATTCGTTAGTCGTACGCAAAATTATGGCCAAGATTTCATATATAACAGAGTGGAGTTTAGAGACGGTGTATATGTGTGTATCTTTAAATATGGATAAAGGTTACCGTTATACTTTTTGTTCTAATTGTTGTTAAAACTTTAAGGCAAGTTGCAAGGGTTTGAATTTTGTGTTTAGTTAATGTGGGCATATTAGGGCATAACATTGCAATTTGTTGTAATATTGATTCTTAAGACTACACATCAAATGCAAAGATGGCCTCTAGTTCCAAAAATTAAAAGCTTCTAAGGTTTCCGTAAATAGCAGATCTATTCACACATTACTGATGAAGTATAGCGAGACCTGACAATCATAAGCATAATTCACAATTGCTATTTTAGATGAGATGCTATGCACTCTTTCATATCAACATCTTATTTATTGGTAAGAGGTCCTTGCTAAACTTCGCATATTAGCATGAGTGCATTTATATTCAAATTTAACTATTGTAAGTTAGCAATTATTGGCATTTGCCAGGTGCACAAATATTAATGGAAGCCACATTTTAGATATTCAATCCACCTGCAAAATGAGAAGCCATGCGCACAAGTACTATCACAAATTATACTACATGCACTAAATTTTGATCTACATATTTCAACATTGGAGTATAAAAGATATTTAAATTGCAAAGGGATAACACATATACTGTATTTGCAAATCTACAATGCATTATTGCTTTAATTACCTATGTGGTTGCTCCATGGCCTAAATTCAAAAGGCAAATGGTTAAGCAATTCAGCTAAACTAACATAAAAAACACAACCCATTTCAAGACACTTTGTTTGAATGAGGAAGTTAAATATGGGCATCATGACCTACTATTCATGCATCAGAGTTGCATCCTTGCAAGTTGCAACAGAAGTCTAGTTCATACATGTTCTAAAGTTGGACAAAACCTTATGAGAATCCTTGAACCATAAAAATATGAGAAATAATCTCTACATGAGATAACTTAGACTCACATTGTTCAGTTATTCTGGGAAGGTTGAGAATCTTTGGGGAATCTTTATACTGCTGGTACCATTGTACTTGTTAAATCATATTTGCTCATAACTGCTTTTAAGTATCGGGCGCTTAACAATTTGTTATATTGGCAGCATTAATAAAAGAAATAATGGGACAATAATGGCCTTGACTTCTGGCAAAGGAAACATAGCTACTTTAAGTCTTAGCTAAGAATCTTATCAAATACAACAAAATTTAACCATGTCAAACAAAGCTTGAGAATGTCTAAATAATCTAAAAGCACAATGACGCATAATTTTATTGAATAATGGAAGTGATGCAACTTCTTAATGAAACATTGGTAGACCTGAAGTTGGCTGCCTATGAAAGAAGCAGCTACAACATCAAAGCTCTACTCAGCAAAAGAGCTAAACTACAAAGATTAAAAGAACCCATGATCCATGTGTATCAACCATCTTTTGAAAGCAGAGGAACATTATTTCTGCATACCTGATGCTATGCTAGTGAGAAATAGACCTAGAATATGCAACATTTTTTTATGAAGACTACAATGTACATATGGGTGGCAAATCCCCTCAAGAGGCGTAATTGTCTAATTGTGACATGCTCTCTCAGAGTAAAGATTTATTGTGAAGGCTAGACCAGCAAACATAACAAACTCATAATACATACCTTATCACATAGCCATGGTGGAAGTGTGTTATGTCCATCTGGGCAGGAGAAAGAGAGGCAAAAGTTAAGCATCTGTAGATGATCAGTGGAGATGGATATTCTGTAGGTCTAGAACATGGGCATATGGCTGGCATGCCTTTTGCTCCAATCTTCACGCGGGTTTTGCATATCTCTGCACAAAATTATAATGTCCACATTTTATGTTTTCTGCATGAATAGCTCATAAAACCTTGGACTACATAAATCGTGATGGGGATCATTATGGACCATGGAAAGCAATCATAATCTTGAAGCCCATGCTTATCTTGAACCTGATAGTAAGAGATCTATTACGTCAAAAACTACACAGAAATGTCTATAAGCCGTCAACAAAACTAAAACTTTTGGACTGTGGCAGGAGGTAAATGTACTTATTTAAAACTTTACACTGGAACATGAGGCATATATACTTAATGATTTTTTCATTTTTTCCAATAATACATTAATAAGGTCTCTGATTAATAAGGTCTCTGATTAATAAGGCGTCTAGGCGTTTAGTCTAGTGATAACACACTAGGTCTAGCAACTATAGGTCTCGAGTTCTAGACCGCCCAGAATCGCACTCTGAACTGTTGGGTGTCAAAACCCACAGACGCAATGTAAAGTGGTTGGGGGCAGGGCCCAACCAAGCAATGTAGTGTGGTGTGTGGTCACATGTCCAGTTGGATGCTGCCTAGTGGCGTGACGTTAAAATACTATCTATCTATCTATCTATCTATCTATCTATCTTCACTTTGATGGCTCTAGATCTGGTAATATCTCAAAGTTTATAGTTGGCATTGCATAGAAGCTGCAATTCACATGACATTCTCGAGGGCTCAGAAAACAAAATGGATGATATGCTAAATTATAAAAGCCATTTGTACTAATATGGCTTTGCATACCTCTAAGATGAATCAAGACTGCATTGAGTTTCCTCGAGTTGAAATAAGCAATCAACTGTAGGAAATAAATATGGTTCTATTCTATTTTGTTTACATGCAAATGTCTTCCCATCAATTTGCATGAGTGGCAATGGTCATCAACCATGGCCGAGTGTCGATTAATGAAAAATATATAAACAGAGTTGATTTTTTTTTTTTCGTTTGCGATGCATTATTTATGTGCGGACATGTGGCATTGCTAATAACCCGAAATGGAAGTTGGGTACCCTAATTCCGGGTGACAACTTCAACTGGTCACTTGTTCATTTTCTTCAAAGGTTTTCTTTAGTACTTGTAACCTACAACTTATTATATTCATTACATTCGAGCCATTACATAAAATATTCCTATTTTTTTTATCAAAATGAATCCAAATTTCTGATAATACGATGCCAAAATTGGTCAATCCTGCGCAAATCTAGTTCTAAAACCCTTGTTTTTGCACTTCCTACCCTAATCTGGCATGACTTGAGCTTCTCGCGACCTGTCAATCCAGGCTATAGAAGCTCAAAAGCCATTGTTTTACATTCAAAGAGTTCATATATTTACTATTCTTATTTAAACCCAGAGTAATTCCTTATTTCAAAAGGCAAATCTTAGTTGATATCCGTACTCCAAACGACTCTAACAGCAATAGCATTTGATGGCATTTCAGAACAGGTCCTTATAAAGCCCCAAAATGAGCTATTGGCTAAATTTGGCCCCGCCAGAGGAAAAAAAACCAGAACATTATTTTTCCTTTAACTTAGAACACATCATTTCATCTGGAAAAATCAGATCATTCTGCTTAGAGTAGAGCATTTAGCTTAGAAGATATTTCGCTTAAAGAACATAAGACTTTACTTATAGACAGAGCATTTCGCTTGTTACTTAATGTATTGCTCATGTTGAAGATCTCGCCATGCTGAAGATCTCCAAAGTAGAAAAAGCGAAAATGCAGCAAACCGAACTAGCATGATAGCACTTCTTCTTTCCCACCATCTTCATAGCTGCTCAATGCCACAAACACATGCTCCGTAATATATCTTTTTGCTCCAAATCCGATTATACCAGAGAATAGAATAGAATAGTTTTTTTAACGTCCATGGAGAGAAAAACCGCTATGCAATAAAAATCAGAGCTTCAAGCACTATGAAAACTTTTACAACTGCAACAAACAATATAAGAGACCTAAGAAACCCTTCTAAATGTTTTTGATGAGTCACTGCCTTCATTTGGTTCGTCGGAGCCGCTTTTGGTGCCTCGACAAAGCCATAGAGGAAAGGGAGAGAAAATAATCCCCCTGGGGGAACATCACTTGGTCCCACTCTCTGGTGGGCCGATGACCCGCTCCTGGCTGTTGCCAATGACGGGACCCCATCAGAAAGTGGTCCCCAGTGACGCCCCCACATACATGAAATCATATCACTAAACACTTTTGAAGAGGAGAAGAACAACAATAGCAATAATCATGACAAACTTATGAAATAGTGCAATAGAATGCTACGGCATAGTGATTTTTAGAATAATAAATAAAACACTAGGTATGGTAACTTCAATCGTCGAATAAACGGAGGAACAATAACATCACATATATACCATATATGCAACATCACAATGAGCTCGCAGTCTCTTTCGATGATCTAAAGGCTTTTTCAACATCTAACATTAAGGCCAAAACCAAAAAGATAAAATTCACCTTTCCCAACAATAATATGTAGCACAATAACAAGGGGATTTGATATGGATGTAAGAATGATTATTTTTACAAGAAATTTATCGCGGCGGCCAAGGCCGCCGCGAACATTTCTCTTTTCCAGCTCGTATGTCTGATTGTAACGGATTAATGTCGGTCCATGAACACGCAAGATTGGAACCTTTCTAGTGCCTGCATGATAGAGGGGTGCAGTTCATAACACACTATAGGCTGGAGAGATGCTATTCATACAATATTATTGTGTACCAGTACATGCTGCAAATTCCTTATCATCATCAGCTAACAAAATGAAGGACGTTGTCACTTTTTACATTCTCAGATCACTTGGGATAAGTAATCAGATTTGGCTGATTTTTATGACAATCCAGCCTGCATCCATGAGCATGTTCATCCTGTTTGCACTGGGGCTTTTTGCCCTCATGTTTTCTTTGGGCCTTGGCCCTTTGTTTTCTTTGTGTCTCTGTCCTTGGGCTTTGTTTGGGCTTTTGCCTTCTTTGCTCCGGCTGTTTGGGCTTCCGCCCCCTTTTTTGGTATGAGGCCCATAACCCTATTGGATTTCCGCGGACGATAAAAATTTATCTTTATCTTTATCTTTATAATGGGATCCATGTCACTGCATTGCCTAATGGTATATCTTGGATATTGCATATACTACAGCTACCCATAATGTCTTACAATCTGACTAGATCTTCAGCTACCCATAATGTCTTACAATCTAACTAGATCTTCTGTAATGATTACAAAAAAAGACGAGTAAACTTATCCTGTATAATGGGATCCATGCCATTGCATTGCTTAATGATATATTCTGGATTTTGCATATACTACAGCAAGACCAGCAGCGTAAAGAAAGATAGATGTTTTTGGTGATAAAGTCAAACTCGATGCCAAACTGGCATAGTATGTTCATGCCCACAATGCCAGCTACTGAGCCATCCAGTCTTCCAGAAAGATCCATAACAATCAGAAAGATCCATAACAATCGCCTACAGACAAAACATGATATGCAAATGTTCTATTGTGAATCTCAATTATAGACCCATATTACATAAGTCAACAAAATAATATCACTAGCAGCATAGCCAAACTTTTATCAAATCCATAGCCAAACTCTTATCAAATCCAGTTTAACTGTTAAACATCAACAGGTTTGCAAGTTTGATTTCCAATGCTAACGTTAGAAAGTTTCAATGTTTATGTGCCACTCACAGGGCTCCCTCCAGCACCAAGACCGAATGTTTGTTTTCCTATTTCATGTTTTAGTTGCATCACTTCAGATGCTGGCATGTTATTTGCTATTATGGCTGCCACTTGTAGAATGGCACAAGCTGAATCCTGCGATGCATAAAAACTAGTGTTATAGACCCAGCTTGAGTTGAGTAGAACACTGGCCATCAAATTGCAAAACTCCCAGCCCTCCAAAATTCTGCATCCGAGCAATGTCATTACCGAGATGCAGCTTGCCAAGATCCTGCAGATTAGGTAAAGTAGGCCATGTCATGTGAGTCATCAACTAAGGTATAGATGAACTGATAGAAGATTAAGAATCCCATCCCTAGCCACTTAAAGATTTTGTGAGCTGATTCTTGAAGGATAGAAGCGGAACTCTGAATCTATCTGCTAGAAGCAACAAAGGCAACAAAAGTACAAATTTCTCAAGGCCAAGCTGAGCAGAATACATATATTTAATCATTGCCTCAAAGATCTCAAAATCAGTATCTTTAATATAAACTTGAGTTGTACTGCTTTCGCTCATGCCATTGATAAACATCTAAAACATCATAGATATGTTCATCAGCTAAACTCCTTTCATATATTATAATATAAGATAAAAATAATATACAAAATGGCATTCTTAGACATAGAAGATCTGACAACGACTAATAGACCGACGAACTTTTGGAAGCTAATACCATCATTGACAAATTGGAGCTGGGATGCATGGGTTAAAAAAGTATAAGTTTTATCACAACTGAATTTGGTTTTATGTAATGCTGAATATAGCTAGTAATTATCATGGTCTGTATTGCTACATGAAAAATCAAACTTTCATGGCTTGCAGTTCAAATCTATATATCTCATTATCCTCACAGTAAAAAACATAGTCTGATTATCAAACTTGCAGCTCCAAATATGGCAAAAGGATGGATAGATTGAAGGTTCCCAATAGACATGCACTCTTATCCTGGAGTATTACTATCTGGGGCATGCAGAAAGGAATATGAACAGCAAAAGCAGGCAGAAGAGAGAGTGCTAGTAAATTCGGAAGAGCCTAAGGGCAAAATAAGGAGATCCGGATACTTCTCTTCTTACAGCAGGGAAGAGAGTCACACAGACAAACGCTCTGGCAAGTCTAGCAAAAGGTCCAAAAAGGATGCAACAACCTTGTCACAGGAAAATAGCAAAATGCTACTCCAATTTATAAAAAGAGCTGGAGAAAAAGGACGCAGCATATGGTGATGGCATTGATGATCAATCTCTGAGTTTGAAGAAATCTAATGAGAAACCATGGGAAAGATTTTTTGAACCCTTTGCATATCGTAAGAAGGAAAAATCTACTACAAAGGAGAAAGCTGAAGACAATGATTGCATACAGAACCAGCTCTTGTGCATAGTGTAGCTACATCCCATGAACTGGACAGAATATTTTCGATGCCTTCCTCCATCACAGGGCTCAGGTTCTGCAAAAGCTCTTTAATTATGTTTAGTCCTGGCATCTTCTCCCTTATTGCCTGCAACGCAGTATGTCTGCAATCTGCCTTAGCTCTCCATATCTGCATTAACAAATGCCCACACTTGAAGTTACACCATAACTACATTACCCATTCTATACATCTGGCTAGCATATATCATATGGCATCTTACGATAGAACAAAAAAGGATTGTCAAGATTACTACTGTTGCTGTACTTCAAGGGGCCACCTCCATTTGCTAATGGCCTACATTTGCATACGGATCGATCTGGTAATTTACTCGCTTTATCGACAACTTAAATGCAGAAAAAGACCAGACATCAATAAGCCATTTAAGAATCTAGACCCATCTAATCAGACTACCAACATTAAGTGGGGGACTGGTTACAACTGGCAGTGCAACTGGCATAAGTGTAAGTTATAAGTGCGTACAGTGGCTGAAGAACTAGACAACTAATAGATAATAAAAGAAAATTTGCATATGATTCTGAAATAGGTAAAAATCCAGGAATTGTTCTAAATGCTTATTAATTAACTTATAGAAATTGCTACTACATTTTTGTCGGTATGCATAAAAGCTGAAGTTGAGATCCTAATGGATGACTCAGATTGGGCTCCATATACATTTGCTGCATTGGATCTAATTACCTGACGAATTAATTGTACCTTGAGTAGGCTGCATATACTGTAAAAGCTGACTTTGTGCAGGCTGTGGCGTTTGTTGCATTATGTGAACCGGTTGCAGTGCATTGGCTCCACTTGTTGAATTGGCTGTATCGATGCTCATACAGTAATATAGCAATTATTTCCGCTGGAAAGATCTCTAGCAAACCTGGGCCGTTTCGAATACACTATCAGCAGTTGCTCAATAAATGATCAACGTACATAAAATGATCAAGGGGAAAAGGACCTACTTGGTGAATGCAGGACATAATGGTGAATGGATTTTCTTCTAGAGTTGCATGCAAAGAAGAGATAAGACCCTGTCCATTTTCTGCCGAACTGATCCATCCCAAAAGAAGAAAGAATGTGTCTTTGGCATTATGGAAGGAGCCTCTATCTAACTGCCGTGAAAGCTGAGAGTGACTTCTTCAGTAATGATCCACTAAAATTTGTTGTTAACATTTTTCTTGATCATGATCTTAACCTACAGCTCAAATCGTGGCATTGCAACACATGTATCATTATCTTCTGAGCCTCCCTTGAAGAAGATTGGCTGCAAAACAAAGAAAGCGGCTCTGTTTCAAAAGAAAGCGGCTCTGTTTCTCCGGCTCCAACTGAAAACATCAGCGCCTCCTTATCATTGGCTGCAAACCAAAAGATTTAGGGTTCAAAATATTTGCAAATCACAAATACCTCTGCCGGAGTTTCTACGAACTTAGTACAGGTTACTTACCTGTTATGCATTTTATCTATCAGCCTCTGAAACTGCCGACAAAGAACATGCATGTAGATGTGCATATGTTTGAACCTCCCCACGTATCTAAGTCATCAGAGCGCCGCTGTTGCATGACTCCACAGCCTGAAATTATAGGGCGAACTTAGAAGGCAGGCTATGGCTTAAAAAAACCGCACCACTTTCCTTTCTGCAGCAGGTGCGGCCAAATCCGGCCTGAACAAAACCCCAAGACCACAAATACCATGATCTGCGTCAAGATCTTGAGATAGGCTGCCGGAGTTGCTTGCACAGCAAGAAATCATAGTTTTACTCCCTTTTTTTTTAGTTATTTTTTTAAGACACGTGTCGTGCTCAGGCTTTTTCCTGGGACGGAAATATTCCATCAAAGAACAAATGAATCTGCTTTATATATGTTTAGAAAACCATAGACCATATCCCTAAAACAATTGAATGGGATGTCATTAAAAAAAAACATAGATTAAAAATACAAAATAATCACGTTAACTCACTGGTTCTGTTGGTCAAATTCTATTGAGTAAATCATTCTTTTTAGGACACAGAGTTTTTGGTAACCCATATTTTAAATTCTAAAATCTTAAACAAAGTTGTATAGAGGTTCGAGTCCCGGTATTTCATATTCCAAAAGCTTAAGTGAACTTGTATTTCATATTTCAAAACCATAGGTGATTGCGAACTCGTATTTCATATTTCAAAACCATAGGTGTTGATGGCTAGAATGGGAGCATATCCATCTTGGCAATGAAACTAGTAGAGAGATTTTATTATTGTTTCTAATACAATAGCAACACTCTTTTGCTATGCTATATGCTTGGATTTTGTGAGAGAGCCAATTTTATCATTACTCAAGTCTAGCTTTTTACTTCCTAGATTCCATAGTTAGAGCATATTTTCTAGATGGATGGTTTCACGTTTTAGTAGATATTGAATTCTAGATGCTCGTTTATTCAATAAAACATTTGAACTTTTGGGAAAGCCGGTGATTAATCCATTGAAATTGAAAAGACACAAAGGCATTGCAAACGATTAAGATATTTTGACAAGTAGCACATTTGGAGAAGTCGGTGATGAATCCATTCGAATTGACAAGGCACAAAGGCATCGCACATTTTGAGAGATTTTCATGCAATGCAAAAAGTCGGAATTTGAAGAGAGGACATATTACAGAGATTACTGAAGAATCAGAGTGAATGAGCATAACAAAGTCTCAGAAATAGAAAAGGAGGCAAATAATACAAATGCAAGCGGCCGAAGCACCGAAGAAGACCTGGTCAAGAGCGAAACAGACCTGCAAAAAAAGGGCAGGCAAGGGCACGGCTACCGGGCGGGAAGCAGACAGGGCCAACCAATTTCTTCAGGATTTTTCTGTGAGCGACGAATTGGGCAGGTTTTTTTTTTGGTGAATCGGCCTCCTTGGCGCTGCCTTGGACCACAGAATTGAGCGGTACAATCCTATTGTGCGGGATTTTTCCCCATATAATTGATTTCATATTTTTCATCCCACAGGCATCCTGGCAGAATTTCATCCCTTTTTCGACCCCAGCGCTCCGTGGACGATAAAAGTACCTTCCTTCCTTCCTTCCTTCCCTTGGATCCCATTTTAATTCCATGGAAGAATGCTCCACTCTTTTTATTCCAATCAATATCTAATGAACAAGTCAAGTCAATGAAGATGACACCTAGTTTCCTTGCTAAACAACCTAATATACTCACCATGATCTAACATGTATATAGACTAATCATTCTCATGGAATATGCCCTTGCTACCCCACACACGGCCTCAACATGCATTCATGTACGGCCTAGTGGGTCGCCTAGCATGATCCACGATGAAGTAAGTCCTTACCAACATCAAACAATACATATGCCACGCGTTGCCATCCGAGGCGAGACAACGGGTGAAAAAGCCTCATCAAGCGATTGCTCAAAAGAAAACAGAAGACAAGGAAGAACAAATAGATCTTTGATTAAGCTTCAAAAGATCTAAGTGCCTATTTGCAATTGGAGGTTGGCGTACATTGAGAACATAAGGTTTGCAATGGATTGGGGGTTGTTTGAGTATGGAAATACGTATAAGATGGGGCTCTTTTAGGGTATGGCAAATTTTCAGGGGGGTTGGTCGATTAGGGATGGACGGATTTGGAAGGGGCCGATGTGGCTGAGGGTGGATGAGAGGAGCAGTTGCCCTCCGAGGATGCCGAGATAAGGGCAGATGCCAGCTTGCTTGCTTCCATTGTATTTACTGCTTACAACAGAGCAGTCCCTTTTTTTATTTTTTTGAAGGACGAAAGACTATATTCAAGAATAAAGTGCAAGATAAATTATAGATATTGTAATATGGGACTAAAAACCTAGAAGAGACAATCGAACCCCCTAGGCAAAACCACCCATACAAAGTAAAAAAATCATCTCTCTTGTACTACTTTGAGACGTTTGGGCGCCTCATCATGATCAACATACTCCACCATATCTAGTTGTTCATCACCTGACATCAAGTTGTCATGCCACACAGAGCAGTCTATGCCGCATTCGAACCTCTGCAGGAGACGATCTAAGGAGATTTGCTTTGAATCCGACCATCCTCTGCTAGTCGTGTACAAGTGAGGAATATAAGAAATATTGGAGTGCTAACTATGTTGTCCAAATTGTTGCTTTGAACATCATATTATTTTGGCAACTATGACCCTCAAACACAGTGAGGATATTCCAAATTTTGTATCTACAAAATCTATTTTAGATTTTTTTCCCATCAATGTGCACGAGGAACAATGTACATGTAAACTTTTGAGGCAACCATCAAGGAACTTTTCAAAAAGACTTACATTTATAATCGATATCAGCTTCTTCGCTCTTTGTTTATGGATTATGAATCAATATTTCTATGTAGTCGAGTCCACATGGAACTTAGTGGAACGAACCAATTAAAGAACACTCAATCACTATTTAAAGGAGTGGTATTTTTCCGACCCAACCAACTAGTTCAATGCTTAAAACATTAATCTTTCCACTAGGATATAATGATTGATGCAAGTGACCCAAAATGTATAAAATGGTTGGATGCACCTTTCCACCATTTTAAAATGACCCCCATCTACAACGAGTTTTTGGGCCCTTCTTTTTTGTAGACTGGCTCTGTTTCGTCTCAAATCCCTGGCTGAAAAGGGGCAGTTGCTACGCTTTTTAAAGCAGATCAAGCCGCCCACGGAGCAGCAAGAACCATCCGATCAAAATTTCTACCCGCGCTGCGCAGTTTTAAGCCTAGTTTTTTGTCGAATTAACTACTTTTTGGCAGAATTAGCCTCCTAACAGATATTTAACCATTGTGCTGATATTGAATGGTGAGATTAATCACCATGGCTAATACCACATGTCTGGATTAACCACATCCCCCATGTCCGAATTGACCACATCTTGCATGAAAAATACAAACTATCCTATATTGAATTGAAGCAGAGGGAAGAATGAGTGATAGAATTCAAGAACATGCAAGTGGAACATGTGGGAAACATAACTACTTTAGATGTAATGATCCTATATATTTCAGTCATAGCCGCCTCCAAGTTTGGAACTTTGGCTATATTAAAATTTTGGATGCTCATTCAAAAGACTTGCCGTATTATTTGTAATTTCATAGTGATGTGCCTAAGCAACTTTGCATTGAATTTTTTTTTTAGAGGTAAGTATGTATATTATATTAATATAATAAAAAGTAAAAACACCTAGATGAACCTTATGTCCAGATATCATCCATGAGCACAAGGGAGACCCGCCTAGTCCCAAGGGGAGTTAGGGGGTTAACTGCTAAGGTTTATGAGCAGTCTACCTTCCTACCAGGTAGATCCATATTGGATAATCTTGCAGCAAGGGAGGGAGCACACTGGTGTCAAAGATCATATCAACCGGTAGTTCTTCTGAAGTTGGACTTCAAGAGGGCATATGACTCTTTACGTTGGCAATGCTTAGAGAGGATTATGCATCGAATGGGATTCCATTCCGATTTGGTTGAGAAGGTAATGGGCCTTAACAATCTTGCTAGTGCATCAGTGATCCTCAATGGGAGGCCTACAGGGCTATTCCAAATAAGGGAATAAGACAAGGATGCCCACTAGCGGCCTATCTATTCCTCATTGTAGCTAATGTTCTGACGCGCTTGGTCAAGTTTGAGGTACAACTACAAAGAGTTGAGGGAGTGAGGCTTCCAGGCATGGCTGATGAGATGCTCACTAGTATGCAATATGCGGACGTCACCTTCAGGTATGATGACCAGAGTTTGATTAAATTAACGAGTTCTTTCAAGTTTCTCTATTGCATCTGGAATTGAGCTCAATAGGAACAAATGCTCTATCCTGTGGCCGCATGAGGGACAAGTCCACCACACTGTTTTGGCCCTTGGGCTTCAAATACTAAAGACAACAAGACACAATGAAGCTTCTAGACATTCCCCTCTCTCTTCAGGCCTCTATTCGTGGGCTGTGGATCCCCATTCTGGAGAAGGTTCGGAGGAAAATAAATCTTTGGTCATCAAGAAGCCTCTCTACAGTGGGCAGAGTGATGGTAGCCAATGCTGTGCTTGGATCCTCACATATCTTCTACTCCTCTGTCCTCGTGGGCCCTAAGGCAGTCTATGAGAAGCTCCAGAGGATGATCAGAAAGTTCATATGGAATGGTCCCTCTGAACTTGCATGATCTGAGGTATGCAGAGACATGAGAGATGGGGGATTGGGCAGCAAGGAGCTACTGCTGCAAGCTCAGATCCTGGCAGCAAAAATAATCTGGAGATCTCTTAGGGGGGAGCAATCACCTGCGCTTCACTTTATTTGATTCTGGCTCGGCAAATGCGCACCCTTAGGCAGGCCATCAGTTCCTATGGATGAGGTAAGCTCTTTTTTTTACTCTTTCTCTATGCCACCTGGTGTATCTCCTATTACGCAAGGTCTACTCAGTGCGTGGCAAGAGGTTATAGAGGTTTTTCATCTAAAGCCGTTCCTGGAGGAAGTGGGGGGCATTAGCATCTTCTGGAACACAACAGTACGGGAAAAACATGGTCTACACGTGGCTCTAGTCCACCCCCGCATATATTCGAGGTGGAGACAACAAGGGATCCGCTACCTAGCTGATGTCTGGTTGGATGATCAATGGTTCTCCAAACTAGGCCCAAACAAGCTAGTGTGTTGGACAAGAGCATTTTTAGATGCATTTTGGCTAATGTGC
Organism: Isoetes taiwanensis; assembly: GCA_021234155.1. Taxonomy (NCBI): domain Eukaryota; kingdom Viridiplantae; phylum Streptophyta; class Lycopodiopsida; order Isoetales; family Isoetaceae; genus Isoetes; species Isoetes taiwanensis. The sequence goes on from JAJEKV010000039.1 coordinate 11,441,941, forward strand.
ATGATTGTTCATGGATTGTAGGCCTTGGTGAGGTCTGGGGATAGAGGGGCAAGAAGAATATTCAGTAAGTGGGATTTACAAGCTAAAAAGGAACCTCTCTCCCTTCAAGGTTTTGGTCGGCCTGTACTACTCTTGATGGGTTCCTGGCAATGCTGGTGCTCCAAGAAGATATAGCTGTTCCGGCAGTTAGCTCTCCAGGATGCAATCAGCACCATGTCTCAGTTGAGAAGGAGAAAAATAGTGGGATCAGATCTCTGCCCACTAGGATGTGGACAATGTGCATCAATGGACCACATTTCTGTCCTATGGTGGTGGACTTTTGGCACTGGGTTTCATCCATACTTCACTTAACCCCTGACAAGTGGAAGTGGCCACATATTTTATTGGTTTTAGCTAGGTCACAGACCAGAGTTTCAGTCATCAACATTGCTCTATGGGCAGTCTGGAAATATAGGTGTGATGTTGCAATTGGAAAACAGGCTCTCTCTACCACTCGAATACGCAAATACTTCAATACGGAGGTTGCAATTGGGGCACCATAGATTGCTCTTGGAGCACGGAGGAGGTAACCAATGGCCTAACTTAAACCTTAACTCCCCTTGGGACTAGGCGGGTTCCCCTTGTGCTCATGGATGATTTTTGGACATAAGGTTCACATCTAGGTGTTTTTATTTTTTATTAATATAAAAAAAAAGAAAAAAACTACCAATACTAAACTGCTGGCGCTTTGAGGATGTCAATATATTGGAGGTGCTATTAATTTGGAAGACATTTTCTATTGCAGAGCTGGATTTGAGATAAATTCAATTTATCCGTAAAAGCCATGTGCTTGATTTCATTTCAAATGTTAATAGGTATATTTATACCATCTGGATTCTACCTCTCGCCTGTTTAGAAACATTAAAATACAGTTGGTGTTCTACTTTGAAAATGCTCTGAAGCCTGCAGAGCACAACTGGAGAGACTGGGATCACTGTAGCACTGTATGGTCATTTCAATTTATTTCATTCCTCACTTGAAGTCGATGATAATTCAATTACTTTATAGTGTACCTGGAGGAGAATCTTAAGTCTTTGATGCTTGTAAAGCAGATCAAGCACCACGCTAGGGGATGTGGCATAAATCATCTAATCCCAAGTACACAATCTGTTACAGGTACAATAGCATGAAATAGACACCATCATTTCCTTTACAAGTTGTTTATTGCTGGAAGATCTGCCTCAACTGGCAAAAAATCAGATAAACATTGACATAAAGCTTGTGCACGGCAACAGGTAATCAGGCGCCAAATAGTATCTAGATTTAGAATTTGCAAAAGAGATATCATAGATTTGTCTCATCTCCATTGTAGCTCTGCAGCAATAGATATTACCCCATTTTTCAAAGTTCATTTTAATCGTCCAAAGAAATTATAATGGAACTTGTCTTTTGAACTTAAGGAACCAAGTTGTGTGCAAATTTCCAACCATCCATTGCATGAGCCATGGCCTGCATCTCAGTTTCTTGCTTAGAACTAAATGCGCTTCTATACTCCACTTTGCAGCTAAAAGCTATGGGAATTCCCATACATTCTCTTCCTGATACAACAAGCATCCTTATGCCTTGTTGAGAGCACCTTATAAGTGGTAAATAGATAAATCTGGTTTGCAATCATCTCTCTCTTTCAGTCAGCTTCATACTTGCCATCAGCCTCGAAAAGGTGAGCATATGCATAAAGATCTGACATGAGCACGTATCCAAGACTAGAGAAAGGATGAAGGTGTACTAATTTGTCAAAGAAATACTTCCCTTGGTCTGCATTTCCATGAATCCTAGAGGCATGAAGTAGAGATCTCCAACCAAACAGATCCAGTTGCCCAGTAGCTTGGAGTAAGTCTTCTGCTTCTCTGAATAATCCTGCACGACTCAGAAGATCCACCATGGATATATAATGATTCATATCAGGCATGATATTGAAATCTTTCATGTGAAAAAAATACCAGTGGCCCTTATCTACTAAACCCGCACGGCTACATGCAACAATCATGCAAAGAAATGTGACCCCATCAGGCTTCAAGTTTTCTTGTTTCATTCTCTCAAAGCAAGCTAGGGCAAAAGAATAATCACCATATTGCGCATATCCTGCAATCAGCACATTCCATGACACCACATTTCGATTTGCTAATTGATTGAACACGTTAGATGACTCGTCCAAGCTACCACATTTTGCATACATATCGATGATGGTATTACTGATAACAACATCCTTTTCAAACCCACAAACTAAAATATGGTCATGGATGAGCCTGGCTTGTTCCAGGATCCCTAGAACGCTACAAGCTTTCAGTAAGTTCAAAAATGTGACTTTATCAGGCTGTATGCCCTCTTCTTTCATCCTATCAAAACTGCTTAGACCAAGAAGACCTTCACCATGTTGAGCACATCCTACAATATAGATATTCCAGGAAACGACATCCAGGATGCCTAATCTGGAAAACACTCTCTGGCACTCATCAAAATCACCACATTTGGCATACATATCTACTAATGCATTTCCCAGAAGGGTGTCAATGTCGAACGCTGCTTTGAAGCTAAGACTGTGAATAAGTCTGCCTTGGTATATGTCCCTCATAGTAGCACAATTTTTCAACATGCTTAAGTAGACAATATTATTTGGCATTGTAGCTTTCTGTTGCATTTTCTGAAAGCAGTCAAAGGCAAGATATCCTTCACCATGCTGTGCATATGCATCAATCATTGCACCCCAAGAAACCACATCTGCATTTTGAAGCCCATCAAAAACTCGCTCCGACTCGTGTAGGCTCCCACATTTGGCATACATATCAAGAACGCTATTACACAAAATGAGGTCCAACTGGAGGCCACTGTGCAGGATCTGCTGATGGACATGTCTCCCATGTTCAAGAGCAGGTATGAGCATGCATGCTTTTAACACAGAAAGGTATACACACCTGTCACATTCTACACCTGATAGTTGCATTCTGGCATACATTTCAAGAGCAGCATAGGCATTTCCAAGGTTGGCTTGGGCCCAAATTATGGAACTCCATGTGTATGCGCTTGGCAGTAGGACTCTGTTTAGTATTTGGTTTGATTCAATCAAACATCCACAGGAAGCAAATAAGCGGATTAAATGATCACCCAAAACTGCAACAGAGTCAATGGAACTCTGGATCATAAGGAAATTTACTCTTCTGCCAAAATTTAAGTCTGCACAATGAGTGCAATCCTGCAAAAGATAATATGCATCGTTTCTGGAGAAAGGGATTTCTCTCTGTTGGATAAGGTCGAGTACTTCCTCTACTCTTTTGCACAGTATTAAGGCGAGGAAGTGGGACTTGTCATAGCTCCCTGACCATCTGGGATTATTGTACAGAAAACCTTTGCCGCGATTCATTGGGCATCTTTCATAACGATCTAATGTGTTTCGAAAAATCTTAATTCTACATTTTCGTCTATATCTCTTGCAGGTCGGCAAATCTTCCAAACACCTCTCCAATTCCAATCTACAAATCCTGTCTGTCAATATTTAGTTAATACGAGCAGGAGCCAAAGAGCAAAGTTAATGCATGTTGATTCCTGACCTATAGGCCACTAAATGTAAATACTTGTTCTTCTCCTATTTTGCATGTGGAGGCAGAGTTAGTTCTATGTATCCGTCTTCGGCTAGATGTAAATAGCCAAAATTCAATCGTGAATGCAGGCGATTCGAATGTTAGTGTTGTGTGTATCCTTGATGTTATATGTCGTTCTTTGGCCCAAAAGGTCAAGGACCAACTTTGGGATTCTCCCGTATATAAAAACATTTCTGTATTGTACTTTTCCCTTATAATTTTTTCCAGACTTCTTTGTTTTTGTTTTGGGGAATATGATGTAAGTATTGCATCTGCTGTAGTCAGTGAGCTCACATTGTGCACCCTTTAAGAAATAATTCCTTCCAAAAAGCCTAGGTACTGCCAGGATTGCAAGCTCGGCCCAACCCAAACAGCTATCTAATTCTAGGTTTATGGTGTCCTTACAACACGTGTTAAGAAACGACGTGTACTCAGATCTCAGTTTAGACCGCCATGCCTCAATTTTCATATTGTATTATCGTCTACAATGCCCTCCAAAAGAATTACCGTTTAAATGGCCAGAAACAGACGCCTTGAAAGTTATTAACGTAATTCATTAGCCAGATATCCATTTCCTAATTGCCTTTATGAGAAGGTTGAAATCTCTGAAAAGCTGCAAGACATCACAACTTCCATCCTCTTCATAGTCCTCATTCATCCTTTTCATTCTCTTCTAGTGCCACATCTAAAGCCTTAGTAATCTCATTTTCCACTTCCGTCACTGCATCAATCTGATAAGGTATTGAGCATGTTATAAGATATGACTTAAATTTCAATATATAAGACGAAGACGGTAAACATGGTAAACATCCAACAAACCAAGCAGATGAATGCAAGCGAAATGCATGAAACTTACAGATTGAACTTACCATAAATAGCTTATCTAAGAACAGAAAACCTATCAATTCATACTGTTCTTGCCTAGACTTGAAATGTACAAACTATCAAGAGCTTGAAAAAACAATGATGGCTAAAAACAGCACCATTCTTCAACTACCAAGTACCTCAGTAGGCTTCTGTGCTTCTACAGACACATTTTCACGCAGCTTCTTGATGGTCCGGACAAGCATCTCTTCCTCCACCTGAAAGTTGTAATAATCAATAATTACTGTGAAATCGCATCTGTTAGTCAAGTAGCATATGAACCTGAAGCTTGTGAAGATGTTGTAAGATCTTCTGTTCTGCCTGAGCCAACTGTACAGCTTCATTTTCTAATAATCTTCATGGAAACATATAATCAGCAGAAAGAACTCACTTTATGGTGGACATTGCTAGGCACTTACTTCAGCATGCCAGCAGTGCTGGATTTATCCATGTGTCTTTAAACAGCTGTACAAAGAATATCAAAAGCCTGAACAGTTTGACGATTAATAAATTTCTGAAAGAACTGATCTAGCTAACCTTATATGTGAATATAATGCCAGATTGCAAAAGAAAGAGAAACAGAAAGGGGGATTGCTGAATGTAAAGCAGCCAGCACCCGTGGTTGCAAGGAAAATCTCTGCTCCTTTTTCAATATAATAAATGCTATCCCCCTCTGGTTAAGAAGTGGGCCCTGGGTGACAAGTGAATTTCTCCATTTTTACACTAAAATTCGTGCCTCTAGAAGGGCCATGAAGTTCCTCAATAGCTGTATGCACATTTTAAGGCCACCACCATCGAGACTTCTAAAGGTAAAGAAACTAGGCACAACCCTTGATAAACTAAAAGCTGAAACAAAATTCACTAACATGCTTGGAACACTGCCTGCAATCTAGAAGCCTATTTCTACTTGTGATGTGGATGGGCTAGGATTGCAAACGAAAATAGGTCTCCACGTAGCAAGGAGTCTAGGTGACTATCAAGGTCAGCACTTCAAAATACCATGTAAATATATTCGGTCACTGACACAGCAAGAACTCTCTTTCTCAGTCTCTCCTTCAACATGTTTGCTTATTGACTAACCCACAGCAGTCAGTGCACCAAAGCTAGGAATCCACCTACATATCTATACTTCGAACACAATGCCTTGCGTAGAATACTTCTCTTCCCACAGCAGGAAATTGAAGGTGACTTTCTAAATATAAGCATCGGCATAGATATTGGACATGAGAATATATCCAGGACCACAGCATGGGTCTAACTGCACCACTTTCTTGAAGGCATGACTTCCTAAGTCTGCATTTCCATGCAAGGCACAAGCATTTAACAGAGACTTCCATCCTGAAACATTTGGTTGGCCACTAATTTCAAGAAGTTCATGAGCCTCTCTTAGATATCCAGCACGCCCCAAGAGGTTTACCATGCAAGTGACATGGTCCATGTCTGGAAAGATGCCATGGCATTCTTTCATATGTTCAAATAACCAGCAACCTTGATCTACAAGGCCTGCATGACTGCATGCAACAAGAGTACAAAGAAATGTGACTTTATCTGGATTTCTTCTCTCTTCTTGCATAATGGAAAAGAAACAGAAGGCAAGAAAAGCTTGGCCATGTTGTGCGCATCCTGCAATCAGCACATTCCAGGACACAAGGTCTCGATTAGGTAGTTTGTCAAACATCCTGCATGTTTCCTCTAAACCACCACACTTGGCATACATGTCAAGCAAGGTACTGCCCAAGATAATGTCTCCTTCCAGACCATACTCTACAATTTGATCATGAACTACCCTACCTTGGTTTATAGCACCTAAGTTTCCACAAGCTTTTAGAGCGCTCAGAAAAGTTACTTTGCTTGGCCTTATGCCTTCTTCTTGCATAATCTCAAAACAATCAAGAGCAAGAAAGTCTTCATCCTGTTGGGTGCACCCTGCAATTAATGCATTCCAAGAAACAACGTCCCGGCTTAATATTTTGTCAAATACTTCAACTGACTCCTCCAAACTACCACATTTAGCATACATATCAACGAGTGTATTTGCAAGAGGAACATCTTGCTCTAGTTCATATTCTATGACCTGACTGTGGATAAGCCTGCCTGACTCTAGTGCTTCTATGATACAACAGGATTTCAGGACACTCAAAAATGTTACCTTGTTAGGACTGACCCCCTCCACTTGCATCTCCACAAAACATTGTAGTGCAAGATGGCCTTCACCCAGCTGGGCATATCCTGCAATCATGGCACTCCAAGATACCACATTCCTAGTCGGTAGATTGCCAAATATCTTCTCAGACTCATGTAGGCTAGCACATTTTCCATACATATCAACAAGGCTACTACCTATGGCAACATCCAATTCAAGCCCATGTTGTAAAATCTCGTCATGAATGAGCCTTCCCCATTCCTTTGCGCCAATGTCTCCACATGCTTTCAAAACACTCAGAAAAGTAATTTTGCCTGGACTCACACCAGTGTCTTGCATTTTCTCGAAACAATAAAGGGCAAGATTGCTGTCGCTATGTTGGACATAACCTGCAATTAGCACGTTCCAAGATACAACATCTCGATGTGGGAGTATGTCAAAGATTCTGCAGGAATCCTCCAAGCTACCACATTTAGCATACATATCAACTAAGGCATTCCCCACAAAGATATCGCATGCTAATCCAAGTTTTAACATTTGGGCATGTATATGCCTGCCGCCACCTAGGGCACCTACGCATGCACATGCTTTTGACACACTCAGAAATATCACTTTGTCTGGCTTTACGGCTGTCTCTTGCATCTGTTTGTAGCAGTTTAGGGCATGGCGACTTTCCCCATGCCGGACACATCCAGAAAGCATTGCGCCCCAGGTTACAATATTAGGGTTTAGCAGCCTTTCAAAGACCTCTCCAGATTCTTCAAGACTACCACATTTGGCAAACATATCAACAAGGGTACTACCCAAAACATCATCAATTTGCATGCCACTTTGGACAATCTGGCGATGAATCTGTCTGCCTTGCTGGAGGCAGGAAGTTATGATGCAAGCTTTTAGAACAGCAAGGTAAACATGCCTATCACTCTCTATCCCTGATAGTTTCATTCTTGAGTACAATTCAAAGGCAGCGTAGCTTTGTCCAAGGTTGACATGGGCAGAAATAATAGAACTCCATGTATAAACACTAGGTCTTGTAACTTTAAAGAATGCTTCGTTTGCTTCACGTAGAAGTCCAAAGAAAGCATATAAACGAATAAGATAATCACCCAATACAGCAACAGAATCCAGACCAATCTGGAACATAAGGGACTGTAGCCTTCTGGCACAGTCCAAATCCTTTCTCCTATAACACTCTTGCAAGAAAATGTACGCATTATCTCTGGATAAAGGAATAACTCTCCGTTCCACAAACTCAAGAACCTGGTGCAATTGACCATTTTTGCATAGCTCATTCAAGTTACACAGGACCCTACCCGTGACGAAAATCAGAATGGTTTACAAGATGCAAAAGAAACAAATAAGTAAGAGAGTATAAGCCTACCTCACAGATAAAGCATTGGTTACGGTGGAGCCGGGCTCAGCAAGTGCGGAACAGAATCGTCGGGTGAGGACTCCCATGTGCCATGGTGATTACCGGTATGCGTTATCAACCATGTTTTAATTTAGGGTGTAAGAAATTGCGAAATATACCAAAATGCCCTTTAATTCATAAATTAATTATTCATTCTCGGAAACGGGTGAAGATAAAGTTACCCTGGTTTTGGTGATTCCGCGGCAAAGATATCTCTTCTGGCGGAATCACCAAAATCGCGCAGTAACTGCGCAGTCACGCTGACTGCGTCTGCCCCTTAACTATTTTTTTGCTCAAATCTTTGAGCTTGAATACCTCGGTCGATCGAGCTCCAAATCTATTCGGATCACTTCTATGTGGGTCGGAATGAGACGGATTAAGGTCGTCATCCATGCAAACCAAAAATCAGATCGAACGCCTTCGGACTCAGTCAGTTTCAAAAGGCCAAAAAATTGCCCTCAAAATGCGCAGTTACTGCGTTACTGCGCAGTTTGGGCGAGTGATTCCGCGGGACGGAATTTTTTTGTGGTGATTCCGCTAGAAGGGATATCTCTGCCACCGAATCACCAAAACCAGGGTAATTTTATCTTCACCCGCCCTGTTTTTTCTCTCGTATCTTCTTTTCTTTTCATCGTGTACCCTTCACCCCTCCAACCCAAATCCCTACCCCAAGCCTACCCGAATGCGAGTTTCTTTATAAGTGAACATTGCTTCATTATGAAAATAGAAGAATTTGTTGACTACGCTTAGACAAATACCAAGAATCAAGTCCCACCCATGAATAGATACTAGTTGTTTATAAATACAAGTAAGAAACGTGAACATATTGACATGGTAAAGTGGGGTCAAGTGGGAGCTTAGCCACAAATCTGTAAAGGATTATTTGCACTATTGTTGTGTATATATATTTTAGAAGCACATGCTCAAGTATAAATACATTATGGCATCTCAAAGCTACTATAATCTAATGTAGCTAATTTCAAGTCTATTATATCTATTATAAATTAATGAAGATGACAAAATTTCCAACGCAAGCCGCAAATACGAATAGCTAGATAGAGATAAAAATTAACATGTAGATACAAAAAGGAAAATGAGATCCTCGTGATTGTATTAGTTAGTGCTCTATTTCATATATGATATAATTTCTCGTGTTGGTCTTATCCAACTCAATTTTCTTAAAGCATAAGAAGATGCTATTTGACATTTGCAATAATATATTTGTTTTTTTCTTCTCAATATTGAGTAAAATAATGAGCCAATTATAAAATTACGGACAATCAAGGATCGCTATAGATGGTGTTGCTAGATTATTGACCTAAAGAATAAGAAGAAGAATGAATACTTGAAATAGTTCCTCTTTCTTTTCCTCTTTCATGCTATGCCCCCGGAGGAGATACTTAAACGTGGAACTCCTCCTACATCTTCAACAACTCCCCAAACCCTTTTTGACTAGTGCACTTCACTCTTGCATTGGGATTCAGTCCATGGTCCCATATCAAACACTTTTCGAAGAAACACGTTTCTTCCCCCTTCAACAAGTTATCATGGAATGCCACATATGGGTACTCGATAATTAAATGTTGCATATACCCTTGACATAAGTTAGCACTACCTTAAAGCATGATGGAAGGAGAGTTAGCTCCTGGAGATAGATTATTGAGTTGTACATGTGAACATTAATGCAACCTCTTGTTTCATAGGCGAGGTTAATGCTAGTAGAGTGGAAACAGAAAAGGTAATGGATTAATCAATTCTACTTTAACCCTAGGATCATAAAATTTATATGTGCCCATGAAGAATTGCATGGTTTGTACAAGAGATTGCAAAGAGAGTCATCCATGTGAGGGTTGCGTAATAATAGAGCTAAAATACACAATGCATACTTCAGACTAGTATTTATAACTATATAAAAGCAAAGTAAGATACTAAGACTTGGAGGATACTAAGCCTTGGACCAAAGTAAGATTCATTAATTTTGTCTCTTTCATCCATGGCAAACAACTGTTTTACTTTTGGTTCGTAGACAAGATTACAAGGTCATCCCAAATGGCCCATACACAAGGTTTTGAGGCTAATGTTGCATGTCATTAAAGAATTCATAAACTAAATACGTTTTGGTTTCTTATGTAAACTCTTGAAACAATCATACAAATTTAGTTCATGTTGTACCTTTTGATTGTCAAAGTGAGGCAGACCTTAGAATCTCCATTGTGAAAATAGAAGAATTTGTCGACTATGCTTAGACAAATACCAAGAATCAAGTTCCACCCATGAATAGATACTAGTTGTTTATAAATACAAGTCAGAAACGTGAACATATTGACGTGGTAATGTGGGGTCAAGTGGGAGCTTAGCCACAAATCTGTAAAGGATGGACACTATTGTATTTGCACTATTGTTGTGTATATATATTTTAGAAGTCACATGCTCAAGTATAAATATATTATGGCATCTCAAAGCTACTATAATCTAATGTAGCTAATTTCAAGTCTATTATAAATTAATGAAGATGACAAAATTTCCAAAGCAAGCCGCAAATACAAATAGCTAGATAGAGATAAAAATTAATATAGAACGAGATATGTAGATACAAAAAGAAAAATGAGATCCTCGTGATTGTATTAGTTAATGCTCTATTTCATATATGATATAATTTCTCATGTTGGTCTTATCCAACTCAATTTTCTTAAAGCGTAGATAGATAGATAGATAGGTAGGTAGGTAGGTAGGTAGGTAGGTAGGTAGGTAGGTAGGTTTTTTATCATCCACGAGAACCCTATCGGGTTATGGGACCAGAACAAAGAAGGAGGGCATGAGCCCCCAACAGAACAAAAAGGCCTAAGCCTAAACAAAGCACAGCATGGAGACACTATTTGACATTTGCAATAATGTATTTGTTTTTTTCTTCTCAAAATTGAGTAAAATAATTAGCCAATTATAAAACTACGGATGATCAAGGATCGCTATAGATGGTGTTGCTAGATTATTGACCTAAAGAATAAGAAGAAGAATGAATACTTCCTCTTTCTTTTCCTCTTTCATGCTATGCCCCCGGAGGAGGTACTTAAACGTGGACCTCCTCCTACATCTTCAACAACTCCCCAAACCCTTTTTGACTAGTGCACTTCACTCATGCATTGGGATTCAGTCCATGGTCCCATATCAAACACTTTTCGAAGAAACACGTTTCCTCCCCCTTCAACAAGTTATCACGGAATGCCACATATGGGTACTCGATAATTAAATGTTGCATATACCCTTGACATAGGTTAGCACTACCTTAAAGCACGATGGAAGGAGAGTTAGCTCCTGGAGATAGACTATTGAGTTGTACATGTGAACATTAATGCAACCTCTGGAGATAGACTATTGAGTTGTACATGTGAACATTAATGCAACCTCTTGTTTCATAGGCGAGGTTAATTCTAGTAGAGTGGAAACAGAAAAGGTAATGGATTAATCAATTCTACTTTAACCCTAGGATCATAAAATTTATATGTGCCCATGAAGAATTGCATGGTTTGTACAAGAGATTGCAAAGAGAAAGTCGGTTCAAAATGTCATCCATGTGAAGGTTGCGTAATAATAGAGCTAAAATACACAATGCATACTTCAGACTAGTATTTATAACTATGTAAAAGCAAAGTAAGATGCTAAGACTTGGAGGATACTAAGCCTTGGACCAAAGTAAGATTCATTAATTTTGTCTCTTTCATCCATGGCAAACAACTGTTTTACTTTTGGTTCGTAGACAAGATTACAAGGTCATCCCAAATGGCCCATACACAAGGTTTTGAGGCTAATGTTGCATGTCATTAAAGAATTCATAAACTAAATACGTTTTGGTTTCTTATGTAAACTCTTGAAACAATCATACAAATTTAGTTCATGTTGTACAATTTGATGGTCAAAGTGAGGCAGACCTTAGAATCCAGTACAATAAGGTTTGAACACTTTTCATAACGAGTAAGTAATTCTTGAACAAGGAAGGAAGGAAGGGAGGGAGGGAGGGAGGGAGGGAGGGAGGAAGGAATTTTTATCGTCCACGGAGACCAATCGGTCTATGGGACCCAATACAAAAGCGCAGCAAGCAAATTACTACCCGGATTAAAAAACCCCCACCCCCAAGGGTTTTCGAGGGAAAAACCGTGGCAGCAATCAGCCTGCTGACAAACTGTTCCAATATACGAAATGCAAAAACACACAAATATATACACTCATGCATCGCACCCGTAGTGCGATCGGTGGCGGTCGGTGAGGGGCAAAGGTGAGCTTCCGAGATCCGATTACCTCACGAATATGCGACCCCGAGCACGTCTTGCGGCGTGTTCATCGGCAAATGTAGGGGCAAGTCGGGTCGTACTAAGGGGCGTGATCCGCCCGGATCTGGCCGAATCTTTGGGCAACTCTCGAAAGTGTGAGACTCATCCTCAATGGCACCCGTTTGGCAAGACCCAGAGCACGTCTGGCGGGGCTCCCCAATCCACCCGCCCGCCTCGATCGCGAAGATGGTGGGCACAATGCGAATGGAGGCAATGAGTCTGCGCTTTTTCGGGGGTATTTGGGAATGCAAGTAGAGCTGCGGGCCCCGGGCTAACACGGGGTTGATGTGCTCCTTGTAATGGGCGTTTTGACTGCTCTAGAAGCCTTAGGGGACCCGAGCTTGCCAAGGAAGCAAGCGTCCGTGTACACCCGCCGGTATCCCGCGATCGGCCTCGTGTGCACCTGCTGCGCTGTTCTCGACGTTCCATCTGGCGAACCAGCGATCTCTCTTACCCTCCAACAGCCCCGAGCCCCATTGCCCTGGCGTAAAGCCCGGTCGCGGGAGCCGAGCATCACCCATATTAACCACTTTACGAAAATAGATGATGTGTCTATCAAGGGCTGCCCTGGCGGCGCAACAATCCATTTCCTTCTGGCCAGTCGATAGGGGATGAAGGTTTCACCCAAGTGCTCGTGCCAAAAATGCCTTACGCACTGCTCCAAGTCATTCCAGTGCCAAAGAGGCGGCCAGGGCCCCAAACCGACCCGTCTGAAGGGCGGGCTCGACCCGACCGGCCGAGAAAACGGATGTGGTGATGGCCCCAATCATAGAGCTTTGCACGGTATTTGTTGTTACGCATGGCATAAAGCTTTCGACTTCTTTGTCACCCGCAAGCGGATGGGCGCCTCCCAACAGAGGCGGGAGGGGAACTCCACCCCTAGGTACTTGTAGGTGGGGGCGTGACCTCTCCTGTTTCGCCCCATATGTGAGTGCAGGAGGTTTGAAAGCTTTTGCTCTATTTGATCATGGCTTAGAACATAGCTCACATTTGAGCTAAACATGGTGGAGGATGGGCATCGAATTAGTAAATGGAGTTTGTTCTTTCATTAACAAGTCTTTGGACGGTGAAGCACTTACGTTGAAGCTCCATTCCATAGACCATTGCGTGGAGTCTCCTTTCTCGCTACAGAATGGGCTTATCGAATATTGTGGACACCCTCCAAAGGTCTTCTGACACAACATTAGGTGGATAAAGAAAAAATTAGAAATTTCATATAAATAAAATACGGTAGCCGAAAATTTGCATGCAACAAAGATTTGCCTGGATTGGATATGCTATTCTAAGAATTGGAATGCAAATAATGGAACTTAGCCAATGGACTGAATATAGGTTAAACCTTCTCACAAATTCCCTTTTTTATCGTGAGAACTTCGAAGCCCATTGACATTTATTTGATTAATCACTGTCATATTCAATCAGAAAAATATGCGTTCTATTAGAGCAATCATAACTATTAAATTGCAAATGTAGATGTTGCAGATAAGATGTGAACTTGGTTAATCATTGTCGCGCGAAATAAATAATATGAATTGCATCCTTATACTATGAGGTATTCTTTGTTGCATACATTGCATTTGTTAAACTGCGTTCTATCCAGCTTGCATGTACCATTAAAAGGTCTTCATGTAATTTGACATATTAAGATGAGTCAAAGTTTAACTACCGATTATGTTAGTACAATTCTTCCAAGCCATTACGATTAGTATTGCAAATGCTTTCCATTATAACTAGTGTTCCCTTTCAAATTTGATGCAGTTGAGGCAAGAATGTCCAAGAAAGTTTCATAGAATAGGAAAATCACAACTTAATGTAGTTTTTCTTTTCTTCTGTTTCAAGTACTTTAAAGTTATTGTGTAATGCATTTTTCATGCAGGCAACTTATGTGCAGATAAAAAGCCTACAATAGTAAATTGATCAAGGGTAGGGGTGGCTATCATAAAGGAAGAGGTAGTAACTAAGGTTCTGAAGGCTTTAGTAGCATCATTATAGAGCTGAACACAGTAAAAAATCTTGTTGGATCTGCTATGGCTGGAAGTGATGGTTGCTTCAATGCACATGGCGTGAAGAGGATATGAGAACCACCCTGGTCTTGGCCAGATTCACGCGCATGTCTGTAGCCTGACAGAATGTGTCTAGGGCATCCAGATGAGACTGCATAGCTTCGGGGTGTGGGGCGAAGGTCAACATCATCCATAGATAGATGAGTGGCCCGGATGACCTGGTGCAAAAGGCGTATGCCATTCCCCATGCTCAAGAAGCGGGGCTCTAACCGATCAATGTAGAGGCAAAAAGTGTTGGTGAGAGGGGCAGCCTGCTTGGGACCCGATACTCTTTTGGTGAATGCTTGGCCCGTGGCTGCATCCCGCCAAAACAACTCTCATACAGCCACAGTATATGGCATTACGCACGATGCAGCGGCAGCCCCTGATTGACGTTGTGATCTAGCCCATAGCTTTTCCCCGAGGGGCCGATCAAAAGCCTCCGAAGTCCACAAAGCAAACAATACAAGTCCTGGCGGACGGTTCGGCTGTCTTCAATCGGTGCCCGTAGTGTAAAGATATGGTCAATCGTTGAGTGGCGGGGTCTAAAGCCTGCTTGTGTGAGGGCTCGCACATCCGCCGCCTCCGCCACCGGGTCAAGCTGGCGCCGAGAATGCCGCCAACAGTTTGGCAAACACCGAATCGACCATGATCGTCCAGATAATTGGCGGACAAGGGTCGCCCGCCTTTGTGAATGGGGACAACCCCCGCTTGTGGTCCATTGTCGGGGAAACCTTCCCCGCAATGCTCGTTGAACACGGGGTAGTGAGGATCGGCACCGGGCTGCCCCGCCCATTTGAGTAACTTCGGCACGCATACCATCGAAGGTCAGTTGCCTTCCCATTAGCCGGCCGTTCGCGGGCCCTCCACAACATCCTCCTCCGGCGAGAACCAATAGGGGCCATCGTGGGAGTATGGGCGTCTGGCGTCCACGGGTGGGTCATAGAGTCGCTTTAGCAAATCTTGTTCCCCCGCCCGGGTGTGATGTCCCCTATAGGGCTGGCTGGCCTTGAAGCACTCTGCGCCAAAAAGGTTCGAGGATGTGTGTCCGGCCGAGTCGAACATCTCCCCTCGATGCACGGCAAGGTACCGCCTTTGTCTCCTTCGGATGGGTGTGATGCGCGTGTGGTGGCTGCAAGTGGGTACACGGATCCGAGGATGTGGACGGAGCTGGCGCTTTGCGTTCTTTACACTCGCATCAAACCACCGGATTCGCGGAAATGTTCTTTGTCCACGGGAGGGGAGGGGGGCTCACAGCATCTCATCGGCCGCATCCCGTAATAGCGAAGTCAACCGGCCCCATCTGTTTGCTCTAGTGTGGGGGTCCGCAGAATTGCTAGCGGTGGCGTCCATGAGCATCTCGGCAGTAGTCCTGCACCGCTCATAATCTAGTCGCAGCCCGAGGATGGCGAGGGGCTGGCATAGTGGGGATTCGGCGGCTTGCCAAACCATGTCCAAATAAAGTGGGAGGTGATGCAATCGACCTCCTCATCCCGATTTGTCGGTGCCCACCCGAGCGGCCCGATGAGATGCATATCTTGCGCAACTACTGAGCACATAGTCCACCACACTAGACCCTCCCCCGATTGTCCTGTCTGCCGCAGTGCATTTGCAGAAGCGGGCCATTTGTGACAGGCCATTGCAAATTATCAAGTCAAAAATACCACATAGCGAGAACAACTATGCCAAAGCAAGTGACACCGGCGTCATCCGATCCGATCCTCGTGGCGGGTTGGCGTATGCGAGGGCGTGAATGAAGGGGGACATCGTCGGGCCGAGGGGGTCAAGTCGCATGGGCTGCTCTACTCTTGTCCGTGCATTGAAGTCCCCAAGAAGGAAATTTACCCAATCGCTTAGGCTTGGCCAGTATGTCATCATATAGATCGACATAAGGGTTCATCCTATCCGCGACGGAGTGGCCGCGATAGAAGGTGCTCTGCATGAGGGAAATAACAGTGGCCGAAAAAGAGGGTTGCCACGGTATTATGCAATAATGAACCCACAAGTACCGGTTGTATCGTCATGCCTTTCTCACGGAGGGTAAACCGAATGTGCCAAGGTTGTCCCAGAGTAGTAAGCAACCCCACCATGACCCCTCCGCCTCGAAGCCCGAAGTCGCGGGAGGATGGGAAGCAGAGGCCGAAAGGGAGAAGTAGATGGAGCGAGGCGACATGTGGTGAGAGGGCATGGGTCGCGGGAGGAAGGTGAGGAGGAGGAGGAGAGGGGGGCCGTGGTAGGAGAAGCGTAAGGTGGCCACGTTCACCGCAGCTTGGGGCTGCGGGTCCGCAGCGATAGCGTGGCGGGCGGAAAATGTGCATCCTGCCCAACCAATCCTGCGGCACCCCTTGGTGGCGGATGCCTCGACCACGACAAGCTCCCCTGTCTGCGTGCCTCCTCGTTGTGCGGGTGTGAGGTCGGCCCACGTCTGGGGCGTCCCCTTGACATCTTGCCACGGGCGCAATTTGGCATCATGCACCTGCGCATCCGCAACCGCGAATATGACAATGCGGTTACGACCCAGGCGCTGAGCCCCATGGTGGGCTGCTCGGGAAATGTGAACTGGCCTAGGGAATGTCATCTGATCAAGAATGTGTGTTCGGATGTTGTGGGCGAGACTCTCCCCCTCCTCTTCTGGCATGCCTCGGACTACCAGATTGTGGCCTCTCCGTCTGCGCTCTTGGAGTTCTGCGGCCTGCGGGTCAAAGGTGGGCGAGGGCCGGGGCCTGTGCTGCTAATGAACACGCCATCAGTACGTGCTCTGGGGTCGTACATTCAGGAGGTACTGGATCTGCGAGCTCACCTTTGTCCCCGTCTGGCTGCTCGCTGATCAGGCACTACGGGTGAGGTGCATGAGTGTATATATTTGTGTGTTTTTGTATTTCGTATATTGGAACAGTTTGTCAGCAGGCTGATTGCTGCCACGGTTTTTCCCTTAAAAACCCTTCGTGCGGGGGTTTTTTTTACTCCGGGTAGTAATCCGCTTGCTGCGCTTTTGTATTGGGTCCCATAGACCGATTGGTCTCCGTGGACGATAAAAATACCTTCCTTCCTTCCTTCCTCCAACCCAAATCCCTACCCCAAGCCTTTTCTACTGCTAGTTTCTTTATGAGTGAACATTGCTTCATTCTGACAATAGAAGAATTTGTCGACTATTCGCTTAGACAAATACCAAGAATCAAGCCCCGCCCATGAATAGATACTAGTTGTTTATAAATACAAGTCAGAAACGTGAACATATTGACATGGTAAAGTGGGGTCAAGTGGGAGCTTAGCCACAAATCTGTAAAGATATGGACACTATTGTATTTGCACTATTGTTGTATATATATTTTAGGAGCACATGCTCAAGTATAAATATATTATGGCATCTTAAAGCTACTATAATCTAATACTAGTAATGGTGCCCGGCGTTGCCGGGCTTTATTAGAGGATCTATAGAAAGATGAAGAGAGCAAAAATGGAAACAGAAGGAAAGAAATAGAATAAAAAGAGAGTAATATTTGAAAGCTAGCAAGGAGTTTAAAGAGTAATTTGGTACCATATGGGCTAAGAATATTTTTTATTGCAATGCACGTACAATTTTGCTTGCATTTCTAGCCATTGAGTCTCCCTATGAGTGAGGATCTTGCACATGCATAAATCAAGTGTTTGGGTTGTATTGGAGAATGCCAACTTGTGTCTATGCCATCATGGTCCATGTTCCCTTTAGTATAAGTCAATGTTTGAATGTTCTCATTAACAAATTTCCTAGCTAATGCTCAAGATCATTAACATCACTTTGCAAGAGCAAATTGTTTGAACTATTAATTAAATACATATATATCCCCCCCCCTTTTTTTTTTTGAGGGTAAGAGTATGTATTAATATATAAAAATTTACAGAGGATTGGGATTGATGGAAAGAATTATCACAAAGCGGATATAACTCGTAAGTCTCAAGGATTGTACTAAAAACTACCACTCCAATCTTCCCTACCCCTGGATTACTATAGGAAAAACCATCTTCATCCAGGCTTAGATACTATATGGAGTTAGCAGCCAATTCCAAGCAACAAGAACTTCCGTTGAAGACGAAGATCCTCCATCCAACATCCTGATAGGTGTCGGACAGGTCATAAACCCCTACTGCACACTGCTTAAATCCAGATCCCAGTTACATTTGAAAAATGAATAGAATCCCCTTATACTGCCAATTCTATCCAAGTTCTTGTTATAATTGCGGACAAACTTCCTGTGGTGGGCCAAGGCCATGAGGGCTACCTCCATGTTGAAGCTGTTCTGAATCCTTGTTACTGAAGCGGTCAGTCCTCCAAGAGCTACACCACATCGGTGTTTCCAAATACACCACAATGATATATTGGTTAAAGTGAGTTGAATAATATCTACACCTATACTGGCTAGAATTGGACAAACCCACCTCCAGAAGTCTCCTATAATCGGACAAAAGAAAAGATGATCCATTGTCTCTGACGCTCCACATCCTAGAGGGCAGAGATCATGTTGAACAACACCCTTGTTCAACAACCATGTCATAGTGTATACACCTTCTTGTAGACTGATCCAACGAAAGAATTGGATCGTTTTGGAATATACCCAAGACTTTGTCAATAGACCCTTGGTTTCTGCTTGATCTAATCCCAACCTGTCTGCAGCCTTTAATGGGGACTGTGGCATTAGCAATCCATACAACTTTTTGACTTTATATTCTGCCCCATCCCCACACAACCACATATCTTCTTCCCCATATATATCTCTCTGTCATACATTCTGCACTTAACGTTGTCCATATGCTAATGTTTTCTCTGTAATGACAACTCAAAGATTATGTGACATCCATTTATGCTACACATGTTGCTGTGTATTATCACTTAGATGCCTTATTATATGTCATAGCATTTTTAATGTAACATCAAGTTCCATGTACTAAGTCTACGTTACGTTGTAATTTGGACCTCATAGAGAGAGATTGCTGGAAATGTTCAATTGCTTATTACGTAACATGTACACATGTACCAATCGGAGGAGCGAAATGAAGTTTAGAGATTTGAGCGTTTTAGGATCTGACATGGGTACTTTAGGTGTGTGCAATGGAAGAATGTATATGTACAAATCACAATAAAATAGTGTGAGATTATGATCGATTTGATATTTCTCATTGTGACCGACCACTAATCTCTTTCGACCATCATTTGTGCAAGAATATAAGGCAAGCATATAAACTCAAACATAGTTGGTCGTAGCTCGATTATACTCCGAGAATAAAAGCTCTCCTTTTTTCTTTTCTTAAAAAGCTTATCACACATAGAATGTGATACGTATAAACTGTACTTTCTACAATATAGTACGAGATTAATTCTAAAAGCAGAATAAAACGTTACAAATTTAGATTAATTCCTGAGTATTTGGTGCCACAATTCCCTTCAATAGTGAGGTCTGATGTGCAATATATATTTTATTTTATAGTATGCCTGCATATTTAAGGCCATAGTGGAAGCCACAATTCCAATCTTCCTTTTATTTAAATATTAAGCTTTTATTCAAATATTAAAAAAATGTGTCCAATCTTCAATGCTTAAATTTACTTGCATTCTATTTAGACAACACATCAAATTGTGGCTTTCAAGTTGTTTGAAGCATTCTAAAATATAAAATCTTAACATATATAAAACATCAACATGCAAGGCCCCAGCATGGCAACACATGGTACCAGCAAGAAGGTAAGATCTTCTTACATGAAATGTAGCAGCATTGTTCAGATTGGCTGCAAGAATTTAGTTACAACATATTCACATTTAGGATTTGAACCCTTAAACGCCATTTAGACTCATATATCACTTCAGATCTAAACGAACCTTACCTTGTGTGGTCACTTGTCAATTAGCTCAGTTGAATTAGAGGTGCATCACAAATCATCTCATCATATCCGAGCAATATCTCTCATCGTGAGCGAGGTGCAACAGATGAGGTCAGCTCTGAGAGCAACTAAAGTGCTCTCTACAATACACAATTGGCTGCAACCTTCCATTCAGAAAGATAAAGGAGAGTGTTCTTGAGGTCAGCTCTGAGAGCAACTAAAGTGCTCTACAATACACAATTGGCTACAACCTTCAATTTAGAAAGATAAAAGAAAGTGTTCTTGCTTGTTGTGTGGGTTCCAACTTAAACTTGGATAGATAAAAATTGGAAACGGTTGTTGCCGCGCTTTAAGCCTTTCAATCAGAGTGTAAGCTGCAAGGCAGAAAGCAAATAATTGCATGTGAATATGTATATGCCCAAAATCATATTTGTATTGGTTAACATGGAATTGAAAAGCACAAGGAACATAGCAAATGACATCAAGTTTTAGTATTTCCTGTCAACAAAAATGGTTCAACAGATATGTTGCAAAGTACTTATATTGATAGGAAACCATAGCATAGCAGACAATGTACTTACAACTCTTGTCCACCTACGTCAATGGTCAGCTTGCCAAAATTATACATAGCCCATGGAACTGAATGGGTAGATTCTACATTGTAAACTAACCCTGAGATTTTCATGTGCTGCAGAGAGTAAACTTCAGTCATCATGACCAATCTCAGTCATCAGATCAACCAACATTGCATGTAGGACAACATGCCATGTAACTAAATTGGGATAGATATCTAATCTTACATACCATTTTCTTGATTCTAAAGCACCAAGAATATTACAAAAGCAGGACTTGAATTAGCAAAGTTTCAAAGAAGAGACTCATGCAAAATAGATCAAACTCTATCTGGTTACCTGGATCATAGTTGGGAGAAGGGATAGGTTAGATCATATTTAGTTAATCAAGGACATGATGTGGATCTTCAGTAGCAGAAATCATTGCTTACAGATCCAGCAAGTATAGCCAAACCATAGATGGGATGTCTTCTATAATAATTCACTTCTAAGTTACTGCAGGAGGATTATATATTAAGTTAAAGCTTGATCAAGTGAAATATATCCAGGTAATAGTTCAAATTCTCAAGCATGTTGTAACCTTGTTTATTTCGAAGAGCTTCAATGCATTGAGCTGCAGGCATTTTTTGTATTGGCACCTGCACATCAGAAGAGTAAAGCTTCTATCATTATACGCCCAGTTTAACCAAATGTCAAAAGGTTCTTACCAAGCAGTTTGACAAAGTTGAGCTACTATCTGAACTGAAACTCTAAGCCAAAGACCTGGAGAAAATGAGTCCACCATTAGGCTGGGTTCCACACCTATTTCCCAATATCTTTTAAACATTTGATTGAGGTTCATAGTATCTGATCATATAAGCATTGAAATGACATTGATGCCATGAAGCAGATTTTGCTGGATGCACTAAATGCTTGGAAAAAAAAATCTGACAATAAAGGTTAGTTCATATTTGTGGCATGATATTTGCTTGAAAAAAAATCTGAGAATCATCTAAAAAAGTTAGTTTGTATTTGTGGCATGATATTTAAAAAGAAGCGCTTTCCTCCTATTTCTAAATCTGGAAGCACTTTGTTACAAAAGTCTACCTGGAACTCAGTTATTGTTAAGATGCCATGCAATTGGACCTAACTCAGTCAATAATAGACAGAAGTGAGCCTCCTTTACTGTATCGACCCCAATCCTTGCACACCTATTTTATATTGAGTAACATGTGTACACCCATATGACCATTGTGCCCTCATAATATGTTGCATTAGGAATAAACAGACAAAGATGTGTAAAAATGATAAACTTACCAAAGGGAGCAGGTGAGGCAAATGCTTCCAAATATCGAGGCGGTTCTAAAAGCAGGAGTGGTGCTTGCTCTGAAGCTTCCTAAACTGAACAAATATACCTGGAAATGTAAGGCAAGAAAATAGTGCCGTACAAAATATCATGGAGAAACATAAGCTTTAATGCATTATAATAGAATAGAATAGAATAGTTTTTTTAACGTCCACGGAGACCAATAGGTCATGGGACCCATACAATGGGCTAGTACAATCATTACTACTAGGATTAAAAAACCCCTGCCTCGAATACACCACACTAACAAAGGACCATTCATAATATATGATAGAGGAAAACTGTAAAAAATGACCCATATAGAGAAGAGGAATCTGCAAGAAAAACGAACCTTCTTAGCTGGAAAAGGGAAGCTTCGAAAGGTCAGATCCATGACCTCACCACAAGGCTTGCTGCCAGATCTTTTCTAATCCAAGCAGCTGACTGTGTAAACATACAATCTGTTAAGCATGCATCCCTATATGAACAGTGCACATGAAACATGGAACACTTAAAACCCATCTAAGGAAAAATTGTGCAAGAATATTTGAAGTCTATATAAGGTCCAATACACCACACTAACAAAGGACCATTCATAATATATGATAGAAGAAAACTGTAAAAAATGACCCATATAGAGAAGAGGAATCTGCAAAAAAAAAAACGAACCTTCTTAGCTAGAAAAGGGAAGCTTCGGAAGGTCAGATCCATGGCCTCACCACAAGGCTTGCTGCCAAATCTTTTCTAATCCAAGCAGCTGACTGTGTAAACATGCAATCCGTTAAGCATGCATCCCTATATGAACAGTGCACATGAAACATGGAACACTTAAAACCCATCTAAGAAAAATTTGTGCAAGAATATTTGAAGTCTATATAAGGTCTCTGCAATAAGGAGGGCATAAATGTTGGGCAATGCAATTGCTAAGGCCCCAGGGGACATAAAAAGTCCTAAATGCCAGAAACTGTCAAGCAGAAATTTTGTACAGAGAGAAAGCAACACCAGAACTTTAGATAATGCATCATTGTTTCAGTCAAATGTGAGAAGTGTGATAGTTTACTTGTAGTGACACTCTAGGGATCCAACCATTAGTTACAAAATACTTTCCTCTTGTTGCAGGCTTTTAGAAGCTGTTTGAAGACTACCTTGAAATCCAGCATAATTGCTTACATATCTTATTTCGACATCAGGGCGGCCCTAATCAGCATGACAATGGCATGTGCAACTGACCCATATGCTGATTTCAAAATTAACTTTCCTAAATGTAAGATGGCAGAAATTTGCGAAAAGTCAATTAAACCAGTCACTTTCATGAAAAAGATGGAGGCATCTGCTAGCAACAGTTCTCATAATAGATATAAGAAGAGTAAACCCAAGATCTTCCAGCAATAATGCCATGGTTCTCGCTGCACCAAGAATTACTACCTGCCCAGGTAAAAGCGGCTCTAATATATCTGAAAGTACTTCATTGGAAGATCTTGGTACCCCAGGAAATGTCGGACATTCAGTTACGAAGAACAAGATTCCTAACCTTGGAGCAAATGTGTAGGAAGTAGCACAAGCGTTAACGTACTAAAAATGGTATGTAAATCTTTCCTTATTAACCATACATATTTCCAAATTGGATTGTATGAAAAACTCTTTGCATAATTGTAATGCTCGGATGTTTTATGTTATCTATCTTGTGGCATCCGGCTACTGCAGTTCTAGAATGGACAATCTGTTAAGATAAAAAGTAAATAGTGCATAGGCCACTCGGCTTATGTGCAAACTAAAAGGCATAATATGCCATGGCAGATCTCACAATATCCAATTTACAGCAAGGAAGGAAGGAAGGAAGGAAAAAATTTTAACGTCCACGGAACCCAATCGGGTTATGGGACCAGAACACAAGAAGAGGGCATGAGCCCCAACAGAACTCGGGGGCTGAGCCCCCTAACAAATCACAATACTGAGAACAAAACCAGCGGGCATAAGCCCAAGCAGAACTCCGGGGCTATGCCCCATGTCAAATAATAATATAGACAATAAAAGGAGGAGTTAAAAGCCAAACCAAAACCGAAACCAAAATGGAACCGCAAAGCACAGGGCTATACAGAAATTGCCCACGGATCAAGTGGCCAGCGATCTCGGATGATAGCCCTCCGCCCCTCAGATAACGCCCACCCCGGGCCAAAGGGCGAGAGCCTCACCGGACCCGACATAATTCTCCCTTTCGAACCGCAGAGTCAGTGGCGGGGTGAGGTCTTCCCGGGCCGGAGAAGGCGGTTCCTTTCAAGTGATTGCCATGCCGTCAGAATGTGCGATGCACCCGATGGGCATCTCGAAAACAAACTAGCAGGTGTCGGGGGCGATCGGGTCGTCCGCCTCCAACTCGATGTGCCGAAAGGATGCCCCTCGGCGGCGTATGTGCATCACCTCGATTGAAAAACCGGTCTACCTCAGTCTGTAGCAAGAGTGTCACCGCCTCTTCAAGACCTACAATGCGGAGGCTCAGGCGATGTTTGCTCTTGTGGCTTGCTCGTGGCTTGACCCAGGCTCTGAATGCGGGACCTCTGCTGGCACAGTGGGCAAACAATCCTCCGGCGGTGGACCGGGTGGACCTAGATATCAGATTATCCTCTTGGGGCATGGCATGCACATGTACAGACGCCGATGGAACATTGCTATGCTTCATCGAAGCCGGGTGGCCTCCCGACCGGGCAAAGAATATCTCTAAGAGCCGCACCGCCTATCTAAAGGTAATCGAAAGCAGATGTTTCCGTAAAAGTAACGGTAGATTGAGCATGGAGCCTCGATCAACAGCCTGGGGCAAAGGAACCGGCAGCAATTGGCCCAAGGTCGCAATCAAGATGCAAGAGAATCGATTGCATGAGGAGAGGACGCTGGGGCCCAAAAGAAGGGGCTGCCTGAAGATAGGGTTCAATTGTGGGGTCATAAGGCTTATCAGAGGATGGCATGGGCACCTTAATGAGATTCTTTGCTTTGCGCGTCTCCCTGGCCATGCGCTTGATCTTATGGATCATGTTTTAACGCTGTAGCAGACAGGACCAGAATTGGGCAACGAATTTGAAATAGGAACAGGCCAAGGCAAGCAGAAACAGATAGGAGAATAGAGAGCGATATAGCTGGGAGGTATAGGGTTTTTTTTTTTTAAATATATATATTTTGTTTCTAGTAATCTTATTTACTCTGGCCTTATCGTGCATGGAAGTATAGAACCATAGAAGCATCGAGAAAGACTGTCAAGGAAGGCTACATATGGTCGACAGCAGTGAAAAATGCAAGAAGAAGATTGTTCATTGCAGGTTTTTATCTAAAATACTAGATAAAATATGCATCCCCAAAATTATACATAAAGTTATGGGGGAAATACTTGGTGAAACTGGGACAGACATTATGGATGATACCATGTTTGCATGGAAATACACAGAATGTCTCAAAGATATTTTTTACAAACCATTTGTAATCTTTTCTCAAGAGAAGGAACCAGTCTGCCCTTGCTCTAATCCCAATTTAAAATGGTTCATTGAACCCGATAGTGGGCATGTTAGAACCACCAGTCGAGATATCGTCCACAACAAACTGCTCAAGAACATATTTGAGAAAGGTTTAAGGCACATTCATGATAAATGCTTGAAATGGGATGAGTTAAAAAAGGAACCCATTGAGGTCATAGATAAAATCCTGGAACTACATAGATTTAAACTGGCTGATATCATGGATCTGAATATAGATCTGATCAAGGCAAAAACCTTAGAGCAGATCAAGGAAAAATTACATGAGGTTCTCAAAAACTATTGTACCAAAAACTTTGCCATGAATGATAGTGCAGTGATCCGAAATATTGAGTGGCTCACAAAAAATCTGTATATAGCTAGTGTGGACAAGGCATCCAATAACCCGGCTTTTATATGCCCTTTGTATATCAAGGCTTGACAGCTCAGATTTTGAACCTATACAGACTGGTTTGGATAAATTAACATTATCAATAAAGGAAGGTTAGGCAACAACCAGTCACCAGCCCCAGTGTACATGGAAACCAATTTACTGGTTCATACTCACACAATTATTGTGGAGCTTATCCTGCTGCATTTTTAGCAGACAAAGTGGAGGACATGCATAGGCACAAGTTCTACCACGTCGGGGATCATGGCCGTATAACCCCAGTAACCAACATCCAAGTACAAACATACACTGGCCAGGGTTTGAACCCCTGACCAAGTGCACATTCATCTTGGCATTACTAGGCCTATACCAACTCACCACACATCCGTTGGGCAAAACTTTAGCCGTACATGCACACTTTGTAGGCAGGATAGAATCCTGCCTCAAGAAGTCAGGAAATTTTTAGGCAACAACCAGTCACCAGCCCCAGTGTACATGGAAACCAACATGAATAGTGTTGACAACATTGTTATTGAATCAAACCAATTACCATATCTTTTGGGGCTGTTTAAGGGTCATAAAAAAGACTTTAGATGGATTACAAATGTTCACGGATTGGTCTATACAGAAATATCTCAAATAATTACCTCGGTCTTGAATATGATATTGGCAGCATGGCCGGATATTTCTAAAATGATGTGTGCTAGCATGTTCACACTATTCTCTGGAAAAATTAGTGCTGACTAGATCATTAGCTATGTTTATCATATTGCCATTAACCTGCCATCTAAGATTAATGAGCTATTTGTGGCTGACATTACTAAATGCTATGAAAGCATACCTTTGGAATGGCATATGTCAAGTTATGAAAATGATAGCTGAAGCTGCATGGACTTATATGCACTCAAAAAATAAAAGATTTCAGTTATGGATTAAGAAAGGGGTGAATGAGATCTTTGTAGCAAAATGGTTTAAACAAGAACCTACTAGGAGGTGCTGGTCCAGAATGAGACTCGAAGAATACTGTAATGCTAACAATTGGTTACTTACTAATTGTTTTATTAAGCTAGGTAGTAAAGTATGGAGGCAAAGATGTGGTATCCCCATGGGGTTCGCCTGCAGCCCCTGTTGGTGTAACCTGTATCTTGCCTGGTATGAAGTATCCTTTATTAAAAAACTTGCTAGGCAGGGAAGATTTGACATTATACAGGAGTTCAAGTACACATTTAGATATATAGATGATTTGATTGCTATCAACTGCCCTCAAATAATTTTTTTTTACAAAAAGAGGAGTCAGAAGTAGAAGGGAGTTATGGCACATGTCAAGTTATGAAAATGATAGCTGAATGCACTCAAAAAATAAAAGATTTCAGTTATGGATTAGGAAAGGGGTGAATGAGACCTTTGTAGCAAAATGGTTTAAACAAGAACCTACTGGGAGGTGCTGGTCCAGAATGAGACTCGAAGCATTCTGTAATGCTAACAATTGGTTACTTACTAATTGTTTTATTAAGCTAGGTAGTGAAGTATGGAGGCAAAGATGTGGTATCCCCATGGGGTTCGCCTGCAGCCCCTGTTGGTGTAACCTGTATCTTGCCTGGTATGAAGTATCCTTTATTAAAAAACTTGCTAGGCATGGAAGATTTGACATTATACAGGAGTTCAAGTACACATTTAGATATATAGTTGATTTGATTGCTATCAACTGCCCTCAAATAATTTTTTTTTTTACAAAAAGAGGAGTGAGAAGTGGATGGCAATATGTGGATTTATGATCTTGATAACCTGGGCATCAAAGAGGAAACTAAAATGACAGATACAGATTGCCTCGACATGTCTTTTAGCTCAAGAGCAAATTTCCTTAACATGAGTATTGTGATTGCTAATTAGAGCTAATGGAATTTACTTTACTACCAGATATGACAAAAGGTAAATTACCTTTCAAGACTATTAAATTCATTCATGCCGGTGGATGTAGACCATATTATCAAGCGCGAAACTTCATCTTGTCTCAAGTCCTCCCATCTTTGACCTGGTAATCTGCAATGGACTGGCACAGTGGCCTTCCACCCGCAAGAGCACTTGTAGACAGGAAAACCTGGGGGGCGGATCTAGTGTGGTGGACTATGTGCTGGTGCCTGAGCAGGATATGCATGTCATCAAGCACTTTCAGGTGGGAACAGCTAATAGGGATGAAGAGATTGACTCAGACCACTTACCACTTTACTTGAAGTTGGCTTGGCAGGTTGTGCAAACCCCCGGTGCAACAACTCCTCACATGCCTCAGCTGCGATTGGATTATGAACATGCAGGGGCTTATGCCCAGATGCTTATAGATGACCTGGCAGAAATTTTGCAATATTCTACATTAGAGCAATAGATAGGCCGGCTGACTGAGGTGCTTAGGACTGCGGCAGAGCAGTGCTTTGGGATAAGCCCGCCCGCGACGGACCTCCAGGAACACAACCTTCCCACGTAATCAATGGTTTGATGCAGAGTGCAAGGAACACAAATGCTGGCCCTGCCAAGTCACGACCACTCGCCACGCCCACACATGCGGACAAGATTACAGCATCTTCCTTAAAGCTAAGAAAGCCGGGTACATTGCAGCAAGCATCAAAGGGAAATGTTTTACCCCGAACGTCACCTCGGGACCTTCCGCGAAGGGTTCTTAGAAAGCCGCGACAGCCCACGGGGAATATCACCCCGAAAGCGATTGGAGGCAATACTTGCAACAGCCTATATGACCCTCGGGATGCACATGCAAAGATTACCCTTGCAAGAAGGCCGATCTTTGGAAATCACAGATTCGGACGTGGAACAAGGTTTACAGCGTCTTGTCAATGGGAAAGCCCGGACACGGATGGTATCTTTGGCAGAATTGCTTAAGTGGGGCGGGCCATCCATAATACCAGTTCCGATTGCCTTGTTCAACAAGGCATTACAGAAGGCTTCCTACCGCAGTGGACCAATAGCGAGTTGTTCCCATCTATAAGGCGGGTGACCCACACTCGCTTACCACCACCGAACAATCATGGTCAGTTCGGTGTTTGCAAAACCGCTGGCGGGATTCTCGAACAGCCAAGCTTGATCGGGCCGGGCAGAGGCGGCCAGAGGTGCGGGCCCTCACCCGCACACGCACTCAACCATTGACCACATCTTCATGTTTTTAACTCGATTGAAGATAGTAGGAACCGCCATCGGGATCTATATTGTTGCTTTGTGGATTTTTTTCAAGGCGTTTGACATCGCCTCGGGAAAAACTATGGGCAAGACCGCAACAGCCGGGGTTCCTGTAGATTTGCGAGAATGCAAAGGTCCATTTTGCGTGCTATATGAAAGATGCTCGGTCGGTTGCAGTTGCACAAGCCAACCATTTGATAGTAGTATCGGGGTTCGCCGGGGATGCCCTCTCCCCAACATTGTTTGGGCTTTTACATTGATCAATTGGAGAGCTGGCTTGCTGATAATGGAGGCGATGGAGCTCACCTTCTCTATCAGATCATCAGTTAATATATGCTGATGATGTGGACCTCCTAGCTTATACACCAGCAGACATGCAACGACATCTCGATGCCCTGGACACATTCTGCCAGGCGACTGATATGCGCGTCAACCTGGCCAAGACTAAGGTGGTTTTCATATCATCTTCACGTCATCCGAGGGTCCCCTCCTTCAGTTACCGAGGCCAGAAGGTGGAAGTTGCATCCACATACAAATATTTGGGAGTGGAGTTTCCTTCTACCATGCACTGGGACACATCCATATGGCTACGAGTTTGCGAGTGACGGCAGGCTGGAAGGCACTATATGCAATGCAAAACAATAGTCATAGAGCGGAGTTGTATTGGGCCCATCAGTCACACCTATTCAAGGTATTAGTGGAGCCTGTCCTTTTATACGGGGTGGAAGTATGGGGCCCAGTAGTATCACTTGCTACTTGGAATGACTTGGAGCAGGTCCAGAAAGCCTTCTTAGTACGAGCACTAGGGGTGAATTCCACAGTCCCATATCAAATTCTACTGCAGGAGACAGGATTCTTGCCTCTTCAGAGGGCGGCCCTTGATCGCCACATTGTCTATTTTCAGAAGATGGTCGATATGGACGATGCTCGTCTCCCTAAACTAGCTCATATCATGGCAATGGGGCCGCAGCGCCTCAAGGCCTGCTGGAGGGAAAAGAGAGCTCAATGGTTGGCTAGATGGAATGTGCAGGAGCACAGGTGCATACATGTGCAAACAGAGGCAGATCGCCATAGCTTGAGGCAATATCTTGACGCGTGCTTCCTCAGCAAGCTTTGGGATGCCAATGCCCTTGAACATGTCAAGACAGCACACTACCAGCGCCACATAAATCCCACATTGGAACGAGGCTCGCAATGCTACCTGCGTACCCACTTGCCCATGAAAAGGCGCAGACTCATTGCCTCCATTCGCACAGGGGCACATCATCTTCGAATTGAGACAGGCAGATGGATTGGTGAGCCACGCCAGGACAGGCTCTGTCAATGCTGCCAAATGGGAGTCATTGAGGATGAATCTCATACCCTTCAAAGTTGCCCAGCATATGATCAAATTCGGATGCGCTATGCTGAGTTGGTCAGGCCTGGCCAGCCGTTACATGTGACATTGAACACAGCATCTGTACGGGTGCTGGGATCATACCTTTAGGAGGTTATGGACATGCGAGATCAGCTATGTCCTCGGGCACACATTTGACATGTATATATACATTGATGTATACTTGTACAGTTTGACAGCATTCTTATTACTGCCACGGTTTTTCCCTCGAAAACCCTTCGGGGCGGGGGTTTTTTAACCCGGACAGTAATAAGTTTGCTGCGCTCCTTATGGGTCCCATAGGTCGATTGGCCTCAGTGGACGATAAAAAATCATTCTCATTCTCATTCTCATATATGTATATCAATTCTAATCCTGATATGGCAGCAAAGGATATATGTGAGCTGATCCATAACTTTGTAAGCAATGGATTTGATAAAAATGGGCTTCAGAGGAAGGTCATCTAGTACATACGAACCAGCAGCTTTCCGGGTCTGAAATGTGACCAGCAAGTACTGCTACAAGAGATCAAAGCAAGTGTATAAGAGGTATGTCCTCTCATGCACGCATAATTTATTTATTTTCTTAAAATGGCTATCTAAGTAAAAATAGGTTGAGGCAAGACCCATGATTTTGAAATATAAAATACGAATTCACCTAAAATTTTGGAATATGAAATACGAGAACTCGAACCTCTATACGGTTCGCCTAAGATTTAGAATATGAAATATGAGGACTCAAACCTCTACCAAAATAATTCAATATCCTAATATGGATGCTTTGACCAATACAACCAACGAGCTAACGTGATTATTTTTCCTATTAAATCTACATTTTTTTTATAACAACCCATTCATTTGTTTTAGGGGTATGGTCTATGGTGGTCATTTACATATCCATATTAAATCCTGAAACCCCCTGTTATTGTGCTACATATTGGTAAGCAATAATAGAAAACTAATCAATGCATCTTAGAGAAGCTAGATATCTTGTCTGATGCAATCAAGCAGCTTCGAGTTGTGCAATAAAGGCCATAAAGTTTTGCAACTCTAAGGGCCCTTAACAAAAACATAAGCAAACAAAGAGATGCATTGCCTCAAGGGATCAAACAAAATGTACTTCCAAATATAGGCTTCACAATGAACCCTTTCAATAACTATATTATATAAAACCTTTGAGTTTGACAGAAAATGTAACTTTAGAGTCAACAAT
Organism: Isoetes taiwanensis; assembly: GCA_021234155.1. Taxonomy (NCBI): domain Eukaryota; kingdom Viridiplantae; phylum Streptophyta; class Lycopodiopsida; order Isoetales; family Isoetaceae; genus Isoetes; species Isoetes taiwanensis. The sequence goes on from JAJEKV010000039.1 coordinate 11,473,747, forward strand.
AGAGTCATTGTTAGCATCGAGCATAAAGGCAGAATTCGAGATCAACCTTAGAATTAGATATAGAGTCAAATTAAAAGTTAGCGTTAGCGTCAGCATTAGAGTCATACATAACTTCAGAAGTAACATCGGAATTAACAAAATTAGCAACAGAGAACTAGTTGATGAATATATGTCGCCATTAACTGCAAAATGCCATTTTTACCTCTAAAATCACCAAAAATAACCTCTGGCTCTATGGCTGATGCTAATACCCCTTTTGTCTTGTAGTGAATTATCATGGTCGAGGAAAGCAAATAGATATGCTCAGTAAATGGGGTAGGTCCAGTTAAAGCTCTGATCCAATCCCAAAAGGGGTTCAACTATGGACATACGAACACATGGTTGGAAGTCTCCACATACCCACATCCCAATGGGCACAAACCTGTCACCTGTCCATTGTATTGAGCAACATAAGCATTGTCTTCAAACTCTGGTTCAAAAGTAACCACCTAAATAGAATGAGTTCCTTCTCACACCGAAGTTTGCAACCCTTCTTAATTATAACGACAGACCGACTCTGAAGACAATTCCACACGTGGGTAACCTTTAATGTGACGTTCCAGGGAAATATATGCCATAAATACGTATATTTCCAGGTCCATCACTATACAAGTCTACTTTCGTAGCCTTGTATACCTTAGGAAGTGGCATGGGTGCATATCTAAGTTAAGCATATAACTTAGATAACCTTAGGATAAGGCCCATTTTCCACATGGCCTTATCCTATTGGGCAACTGCCACATGGCCTTGACCCAATGGCACCATGTGGCATCCCATGTGGACCCTAACCTATATTAACCTAAACCTTAACCCTAGGCCTCTTTCCTGGCCCTACCTGGGAACCTTCTCCGCACTCGAAACTCCGTTTCGAGCATCGTTTGCTGTGGCATAGCCTAGTGCAGCAGCCCCCAGAGTGCGTCAACGATCTTGGAGTGAGCGCTACTTCGACCACTTTGGGGATTATGGAGATGCCAGGAAGGAGGGAGCGCTTCGGGAGCAGGTATTTGGAGCAGTGTTCTTAGTAGTTCGTCTGGAGGTTAGCACTCCAGTTGAGTTAATATTTCGTATCTAGAGTAGAGCCATCCTAGAACCCTTATTCAACATCTTGAACCCTAATCAAGGAACCCTAACTGTAAGTTAGATATGTATGATTAGGTTAGATGTTATTCTGATGATTATCATGATATGAAGTTGTGTGATGATGGTTGATCATGTTTGCTCCTCTTGTATTGGGAAGGGGGGTAGAGACTTAGTAGCCTTACGTAGTGATGCTCCTAGTTTAGACCCTTTAGTTCCTATTGTTATGCGGCCTGTGCATAGGAACCCACCGGGCTACGGGGGCTATGATGTGACTCAGCACTACATAACGGGGCTAGAGGAGATACGGAGGGAGGGTCCCTGCTGAGCATGGCTACTGGGGACCCGATAGCGGGCTAGGCTTATGGCCGGTCACTTCGTATGGGCCGGGCATGGGTCCGACACCTCTTGGGGCAATGGTGTTGCCTCGCCTCTCAAAAGGTGCAGGTGACGGCCTGGCTCTTGTTTTGGGGGGTAAACTGGGACGAATTGTGTGTCTCCACAATTCTCTAGCCGCCCGTGGAACCTCTAGACCCCGGGAAGGGGAGATGCAACCCTTCCTGCCTCAACGGACCGGGGAGATGCAACCCGGAGTAGTCTCGATGGGTGATGCCATGAGATTGCATATCCGGAAGGCTAGAGTCATGCCAGAGCCCAATTTAGCCCATCTGCAAAGTATGCACAGGAGGGGCGGATGGAGTGGTCTAGCCATTGTCTCAAGCCAGCCTCGCCATTGTTATGACTCGGTCTGCTCTATCTTGAAGCCTAGCCGTCAGTCTACCTCCCCATGAGTCTGAACCTTGGGTAGGAGCTCTCATGTTTTATGGCATATGTTTATCTATGTTGTAGCTACGGATATGTGGATGTGCTACCCTTCGAGGTAGTATGATGTATTGCTATTGCTAGTTCTGACGTTGTTTATGCTTCCGATGTGATAGGAGCCCATAGGGGAAGGGCGCGCAAGACACCTTCGTGTCCCCTTCCCACACTAGGGATACCCTGGAGTGCGGGATAGACGAAGGGCCCGTGCGGTCGGAGGACCGGATGGGGGATTTCCTACGAAGTGTACGGCTAGGCACCGTATATTTTGTAGGGAGCGTCACAATGGTATCAGAGCAATGTTCTTAGTTGACCAAGTACTAGCACTGACCATATCCCTAGTAAGTAGTCTAACAGGCCTAATAGAGTGTGGAATGAAAAATTCCACCATGGAACCTCGAAAATAGGGGAAAATTTTTCTCCTAGGTAGTGGGTCCGTAAAAATAGGCTAAGTTGTTAGATGGGGAAAAAAGAATGAGTCAAATTAATATTCTAGTAAAACTGGAGTGAAAATTATGCATTAGCATCAGATTTCACACAGAATGGATCGAAGAATCATCCCGATCCGACACCCGGGTGAAAAATGGCGCAAATTCATAATTGACACTTCAAACCATTAGGAAAATTCGAATTTCATAGTATAATACAGCATCAGCCATATATTAATAAGTATGTATAGTGGGGTAATTAATAAGGGGAGCTAATTAATAGGGCTATTAATGGTAGGAGGATATTCCCTAGAGCATCTTCCTTTTTAAATATCTTCTTGCCACCCCATTTCTCCCTAACCTTGCCTAAACCTCCTTCCTTGATAACCAGCTTAATTTAATCAGTTTGCAGGACCGTAAGATATGGCGCGCACCAAATGCACAGCTAGAAAGTTTAGCCCCAGGCGCACACCCTCCATGGCAGCAGCAAAAGCGGGTCCTGGTAAGAAGATCCCTGAGCACCTCAAGCCCGGGAGGGAGGAGTCGTCGTCGAGTTCGACCGACGACACCTACCACGCCTCCCAGGAGGAAGCCCAGAGCAGCTCCTCTGTGGAGACACAGCGGACAGACGAGACCGTCCACTTCAGTCGGCCGTCTGACCAGGAGGAGAAGCGGCAGGAGCAACAGGAGGAACAACAGCAGCAACACCAATAGGAGGAGGAGGTTGGCATGTCGAGCAAGAAGAAGGGCAAGGATAAGGTAGCAGAATGGCCCGAGGAGAGAGCCCAGAGGAAGAAGAGGGAGAGGGAGAAGGAGGCGAGACAGAGAGAGAAGCGGTCCAAGAGGGACCAGGACCGCTCAAGGGGGACGGTCCATATTCAAGAATCTTGTCGGGACCCTACCGACGAGGAGGAGGAAGAAGAGGAGAGTGAAGGAGCCAGACAAACGGAAGAAGAGCCCGAAAAAGACGTCGGGCGAAAAAGACGTCCACCATACCCTAGGCCCAAGCCACCTAAGGTTGTAAAGAAGCAGAAGGTGGGCGAGCGGGAGTTCACGCTCAAGCAAGACCGTGAGTTCCAGCGTCGAAAGAAGGTATACCAGGAGTACCTCTGTAGGTGGAAGAGGTACAATGATTGGTATTGTAAGCAAAACGTACAGAGGTACGTTAAAGGCGGGCGGCCGAAGAACCAGCCCAAGCCGCCGCCACCACGACTGGAGCCGCCAAAGAAGGTCCATCATGGACCTAATTCAAGGCACGCCCGTGTCTTTAGGGAGATTAGGCACTTCCAATAGTGCACTAATCTCCTTATCAGGAAGGCGCCGTTCGAGGGGCTCCTCCGGGAGATCATGCAGGAGTTCCGGACCCCCTTGATGGTCTGAGCCCTGCAGGAGGCAACACAATATAAGAAGCTTTTGTTTGTATAATCCCATCCCAAATCTATTAAAGTATATTTTTTTCTGTAAATTAATTCCTCGTTTGATATAAAAGTGCTTTTGTATAAATTAAATTGCAGCAGAATCCTTTGTATCATAATTAGAAAACTCCTAATTGATTAATTAGCATAAAATTCTGGCATAGAAATAAAAAATTGGCTCGAAATCGACCCACCCGGGTCACTCCGCGCCAAACGCCTCTGCGTTCGCGACGCAGACCCCTTTCGCGAGAAGTGACTCGATCTCTCGATTTGGGGGCAAATTTGATCTATTTTTGTGCCAAAAGATGTTACAATGCTTAGAAATTACCTAGAAACCTAGCTTAGCACTTAATTCTTGCCAAAAATAGAAAAAAATTGGGCCACCCGGGTCACTTCATGCCAAACGCCTCTGCGTTCGCGACGCAGGCCCCTTTCGCGCGAAGTGACCCGAGTCACTTGAAATTGCACTTTTGGATGTCCAATTAGCATGATATGAGTTCCTAGTTAGTTTAGAATCGGTCCGAATAGGCAAATTAGCATCTTACAATAGTCTATCGTGGGGTCCTGCTTGATGGAAGGGTGGTTGCAATCAAGCATCTGGATAGACATGGCAAGCAAAGAGATAGAGAGTTCAAAGTGGAGGTGTTTACCTTTCCCAATTACTCTTTTAGCCCTCAAACCTAGTTGCAGGGGCATTGAAATTAAAAAATTTGTCTATCAATATTTTGCAGGTTGATATGCTTAGCAAATTGCATTCTTTGTATCTGTTTGAGCTTATTAGGTACTGTGCGGATCAAAATCATAGGATTTTGGTGTATCAGTTTATGTGCAATGGCAACCTCCAAGAGCACCTCTGCATATGCACGTTAGGACATTTTACAACATAACTTCTTGTGTATTGCATGCGCGCAGGTGGCCATGAACGGTCTCATGTTCTTGAATGGGCAACAAGAATGAGAATAATACTAGATGCTGCTAGGGGACTTGTGTATCTGCATGAGTTAGTTAGCATAGGGTTGTAACTCTATGTACAATAGTGATATCCTTCCGCCATCCACTAAGTGGTCCCTTCAGCTCCCACCTCCTAGTTGGAGACGTATGTGGACTTGGGCTTGGGATAAACTACTTCATCCTAAGGTGGTTGTGCTTCGGTGGTAGATTCTTCACAGATGCCCTCGTGTGAATGTGCTTGTCCACAGATTCGATCCTCATGCGTCAGCATTCTGTCCAGTGTGCAAGCAAAGGGACAAGACTATTGAGCACTGTTTCTTTTTATGTGATCATCTCCAGCTTGTTTGCTTTCTCTTTTTCATGTGACATTGACAAGTCAGCAAGTGCTCCTGGCTATTTATCCGGATACTTGGAATAAGTTGCAGAGCCAAGTATTTCATTTAGTATCAGGATGGTTGATGTGATCCATCTAGAAGCGTAGGAGATTGTGTGTCTTTCAGGGTTTGGATATTCCTCCTGCAGTTGTCCTTCAGGATGCACAAGCTAGAATTGTTAAGGCCTACCATTGTTCTTCGCTTGCTCCTGCCAAGGACAATTGATATTTGAGTTCCATTTGAGTGTGTCGTCTTATAGATAGGCTGGTGGTTCTACTCAGTGGATCATGATTATTCTCTGAGATTTTATTCCCGCCTGTGCATTTGTATATCTGGCTTTTGGCTTGGAGTTTCAATAATATTTTCCGTCCATTAAAAAAAAAAAGTTACTCCTCCAATAATTCATCGCGACTTTAAGAGCAACAATATTCTTCTGGACCAGAACTTTAATGCCAAAGTTTTAGATTTTGGCTTGGCAAAGCTAGGATCTGAGAAAATTGGAGGCCATGTCTCATTTCGTGCTCTAGGCACACAAGGATATGTTGCACCAGAGAGAGTAAGTACTTTCTGCCAAGTGAGAGCTTCATACATGACATTATTAGAGAGAGTTTTTGAATTTTTTGTCACTAAGCTAACTAATCACAGCTGCAAAGCCAATTTCTGTCTTTGTAAGTTTCAGCAAGTTGACATCAGAAAGGAAGAAATTTTTAATGTCCATGGCAAGAATAAGTAGGCTTGCTAATTTACGTTCACATCGTTGCAGATATGCTCTGACAGGCCACTTTACAACAAAAGTAGATGTTTAAAGTTATGGCGCGGTCCTCTTGGAGCTTCTCATTGGCCGCCAGCCTGTGGACATGGAACGACCAGTAGGAGAAGGCATTCTTGTCACCTGGGTCTTTATCTCTCCTAACTCAATTTAGTTAGTTCGAGTTTGAAATGTTGACTTCTGTACTTTATAACACAGAAGCCAATATTTGGAATAAAGAATGTCATGGATGAGCAATGTAGTCTAGCCATTGTTTTCTTTGAATGCCCTGTGCCACAAACTAGAAGAGACTCACATTATTCTCATTACTGGCAGCCTCGCCTTACCGAGAGAAGCAAGCTACTAGAAATAATAGATCCCTCACTTAAGGGATAATTCGCGATGAAGGAATTAGTTCAGGTAAGATATAATATCTTTTATAACAAAGCCAATACTCATGCAATTTACTTAATCATCTATGCTATTACAAGTAGCGGCAATAGCTGCCATGCGTGTTCAACCTGAAGCAGATTATCATCCCTTCATGACAAATGTTGTACAATCATTAGTTCCCATTGAGTTACAAACAGCCTGAACTCCCACCACCATATTCTTACCATAAAGTCTTCACTTATAAATGGACATGATACTCAGCTTCTTGAGAGAAATAATACCAGCTAGTCTTGTCCATACCATGAAAGTCCCACTTGTTTTTGGCCTGAGCCTGAAGCTCTCTTTTTATGTACAACATGTAATAAAGAGCTAACATGAAAAAGCTTTATTGTTGTAAATGATTTCTTTTTGGAAAAACTGTGTAAAGGAAATTTGGCACAGTATGTTTACAACTTATATTAGAGCTCAGATTCCAGCCTGCAAAAAATCATTGTTTGCTGCACCCTATTTCCAAGCAAATTTATTCATTTGCTGGGGTGCAGCACATGCACTTTAGTTCATGCACCAAAAGGTCAAAATATTGTATGGTACAGGTGATTCGAAATATGGCTCCTTATTTGTATTCCGGAATAGCATAAGACTGCAAGGTCCTATTCCTGAATAACATACGAGTGCATATTTTATTCGGAATCAGCTTTCTTGGCATTTTTCATTAGGACAAGACTCAACATTAGCGAACTCCCCTCTGTAAAGCATACAATCATTTGGGCAAGCGTCGATAGATTCATGCTCTAGACCAAGGTCCTTCATCAATTTCTGTGCATAACCGAGTTGCTATGGAAAAAATGGTGATAGAAGCTTAACTGAGTTGCTATGGAAAAAATTGTAGCTTTTTTATCCTAACCTTTTGTCTGGCCACAATGCAAGCTTTAGAAATCTAAAAACTATTACATGCATTAACCAATATTCTTTATGACCCATGGGCACTTATTGTGTTATGTTGTAAATAAGATCAAGCATAAAAGAGTATAATGTTGAACATGGAGATCCTACGAATTTGTTTACAAAATTTCGACCTATGAACAATGCTCTATAGATGTTTTCAACTCCGTCTTATCTGTATATCATCACGGTCTATACTTTTTACATTCCAATCCCTTGAGGACCTTTAGCATTTAAGATCACAGAAACTAATATAAACACTAGCGAGGATCATAACTAAGATACTACTAGCATTGTAAATTTGAGAAATTAAGATACTAGCAATAATAAATGCTAGACTTGCAAACATGAATACCTGGTCCACAGTGGAGACATGCTCGATATCCATGGTTCACACACCCTGTCAACAAACTCTACGCAGGAAGTCATGTATAGTCCATATGATTATTGAATGCAAGATGAATTCTCTCTCCAAAATTGGCTTGCTGGAGACAAATGCTTTTACTCCTTCCCAAAGCTATATGATATATTTAGCAAAACATGGACTTATTCAAATCTAAATGCTTCAAGGATGCCATGAAAGATTATATGTATTTTTAACTTTATTGATATTAATCATTTGTTCAATTTATCTTTACATCAAAAGTATGACGGAAACTAAAGTATAAAATTGCTTTCTAAACCAATATTCACTTTAATCTATATAAAATTAAATTCTCATCTAAGATAAAATCTGTATGATCAAAATACTAGTTTTTTAACATATTTTAAGAAGATATTTTTAGATTGAAATTGAATATGTTTTTGTCTTAATAATAACTATTGAATAGTTTATTGTTAATGAAATAAAACATATTGAAAACTAATCAACAATAAACTCAACTTAAAACTTTTCTTAAAGTTTTTTTAAAAGTATAGACATTTGTAAATTGTGAAGTTCTTATAATAGTTTTAAGTCAACTGCTTATCAAACTATCAAATTTTATTTAGAAATTATCATGATTGCCAGATTTTAAAATTGTTAAATCACTGGAAATTGAAATTTCATATTCTTGAAATGTCTAATTCTAAATAGACTCAAGTGAAATTTATTTAAAAAAAAAAAAAATTATTCTTTGATAACCATTATAATTTTTGTGATTAAAATCTATAAATATGATAACAATCAAGAAAATAATACATATATATTCTTTAATGGCATCCTTGAAGTGTTATCTATCAAATCTGAATAAGTCTAAGTTTTGTTGATATGTCATCTATGGAATTCTTCCACAATAACACTTATGTAAACATCAATTTTTGAAGAAGGTACTTGTTTTGGTCCAGGAATCAACAATATAAACATAATAAAATGTGGCTTTGTGGCTAACCATGGTTCAATATCATACCCTCAAAACAATGAAGAGGAAAGGGCTTTGCATACCAATATCACACCAGGAGACTTAGAAACCCGATTGAAATCTCTTTTTATAGCATCATTCATGGCCCTAGGACTCTTGAACCGGGCTCTAAAGACAACCTGACAATGCAAATGATCTACAGTAGCACCACGCTCCATGGCCACAGCTCCACCAACACACCTCCGATTGCAAAACCCCACAAGACCATCATAAAAACTCATGGGCACATCTTGCCCAGACAGACCTAAGGTAACACTCACATCTATGGCATTCCAGTCCTGCTCAACAGAAGAACCACCATATCCCCCGGTCTCACACTCTTGGGAATTGGAAGAACTCAGGTTTATTATATGGCTCAGAGAACCAGGGACAGAGCAACCAATACTCGTCCCCTTTCTCGCTGCCCTCTTCAGAGACATGTGGCTGAAATTTAGAGACAAAAACAAAGGGAAGAACACAGCCGGCTTACCTCGGGCACAAATCCCCTTTGGGAAGACTCCACCTCCGCTCCCCACCAAGCAACCCGACCCCTGCTTATCCAAAACCCCAAAAAAGAAACAAGCCCAGAGCCAGGACACATGAGAACCTCCGCCCTCAGCATCTCCGCCATCCCTGGAGCACACCACGGTGGCAGTTCCGGCCAACCGGGCAAAAGATGCTCGGCCTACATTCCAGGGTTTCGAATCCCCACTGCCACCGTCACCAAAATACCATACTCACATAAGAATACTTATATACACCATTAAAAACCTTAGGTTATAAAAATATGATTCCAAATTTCGGCCACATTATCAATGTATTTTAAAATTTGCCCTATATATTATCACAAATGTGTTTAGCGTCATAAGAGCGTCATAGGAGGAGGAGCTATGGCGCCGAAGAGCGTCATAGGAGGAGGAGCTATGGCGCCGGGCACCAAAAACAAGAAAAAAGGCAGCAATAAATTCAAATCTGTAAGGCATGTTGGTGCTACTGAAGGGGCCAAGGAGCCCGATCTTAAATTCAAATCTGTAAGGCATGTTGTTGCTACCGAAGCGGCCAAGGAGCCCGATCCTAAATTCAAATCTGTAAGGCATGTTGGTGCTACAGAAGCGGCCAAGGAGCCCGATCCTAAATTCAAATCTGTAAGGCATTTTGGTGCTACCGGAGCGGCCAAGGAGCCCAAGATCGGCGATGAAGCGGCCAAGGAGCCCAAGATTGGCGATGAAGCGGCCAAGATTGCTGAAGGCGATGGAGACGGCGACGGGGATCCTTTTATTGAATCTACTGGTACGCAACTCCCAAGGCGTTGCCCTCGTTGTCACAGAAATAAATACTACTGTCTGAATTGCCGGTGTATCTTAGGCGTAGGGTTCATAATGCTGTAAGCATCTCTCAGATCTGAATTTTTGTTATAATCTTTCATATATAGCAGAGTTTTAGCAGAGTTTGAGTTTCTTGGCTGGATAATCCGCTTGTTCTTCTTGTTTGATTTGGACCCTATTATGAGAATTTTCACAATTTTAGGTTGAGTTTATTATTTATTTCAATATATTATATTCCATAAACAAAAACTATTCAATACTTATTATTAAAAAATAAACGTATTCAATTTCAATCTAAAATTATCTTCTTTAAAATAAAATTACATTTTAATCATATAGAGTTTATCTTATATGAGAATTTATTTCTAAATAGATTAAAGTGAATATTAATTTAGAAAGCAATTTTATACTTTGTATAATTTCCATCATACTTTTGATCTAAAACTAAATTGAACAAATTATTAAAATCAATAAAGTTATAAATACGTATAATCTTATAATGGCATCCTTCAAGCATACCTATTAGATTTGAATAAGTCCAAATTTTACTAAATAAGTCCAAATTTTAAATATGTTCTACCAAGCTTATACAACATTCATAAGCAGAAAGGCCACACAACTTCTATTTTCCATAGCCAAATGTCAAACTTCTGTTTCCCCTCTACAGATTTAGTTCCGCCTGCAATATACCAAGGACAGGCTGTGATTTTCCTACGCGAGCGCTAAACAATAGAGTTTCTAGAAAAGGATAATTTGGATAAAAGGTGTTCTTAGATAAACCTTTTTGGTAATTTTTTTTTTTTTTTTGGTATTTAAGGAGGCAGTCTGAGAGCCAAGGAGAAGGGAAGCGAGGGTTCGAAATTTTCTGAAAAGTGAGATAAACAACAAAAATCTTTTTATTTTTTAGATCAATAGGACATCTCAAATATTGGCAGGACGTGTACAATCCAATATAAAAATAGTAGGACAAAGTCCAATTTCCTTAAACAAAAAATCCCACAAAGTTAATGAAATCTTATACACAAAAAGGCAATGCTTAAATTTGTACCTCTGGGTTGTGGTTGAAACTTGAATGGATCGTCTTGCATATCTTATTCGGCCATGGCCATGGACGGGATGGGACAAGAAGTGGACGCCTTCTCTCTCTTTCTCTTCTTTGTTGTTTATCTGCCTATTCTGTTTCCCCCACGTATACATAAGAGGGAAGAAAAGGAATAAAATCAGAGAGAAAAATTGGATTTATATATTTAAATGTAAAACAAAAAGGAATCCAACTTTTTGGTTAATATTTTAAAGCTGAATTTCTATATGTAAGATAAGTTATATTAAATAAAATATACATACTAAAAAAAATCCTCCGTCCCTTCAATTGATTAGAAAGGACAAAATCCTACTCATAAAAAATTAGTCCTACTCATCAATCCCTTGCTCAGAACAATAAGTTGCAAATTTGTTGGAGCAGAACTCTCCTCCACCATCAGTGCGAAGAGAAATCAGTTTCTTTCCTGTAAACCTTTCAACCTCCACTTGAAATGCCACAAATTGGTCAAAGGCTTTAGATTTGGATCTCAGCAAATAGACAAACATCTTTCTTGTATGATCATAAAGAAACATGAGTATATAATGGGCACCACATACAATTGTTGGCTGAATGGGGCCACAAATGTCACCATGGACCAGCTCTAAAATCTGGGATGCATGAGAATCAGAGGATGGAAAATGTTCTCTGGTGGTTTTACTCATGAGACAAGCATTACAGGGAGCTGTGGCATGAACAGTGGGTCTTAACCCTTTCTTTGTGACAATATGGTGAAGACGGGCTGGAGAATGGCCAAATCTGTAATGCCAAATAGAATGCTTAGAAGGAGGAGCAATTACCAGATTAGTTTGTTCAACCATGGAGGTGTCATCTTTAATTTGGTAGAGATTTCCAGACCGAATTGCAGTGAGCAGTATGTCTCTTTTCTTGTTGGTCACATGACAAAGATTGAATGTGAACACAACCTTCAGTCCAGCATCTGCTATCTTACTGACACAAAACAGATTTTTATGGAGGCCAGGAACATGCAAGACATCAGTGACAAGCTTGATGCAACTGGATTGAAGTGGAATTGCAACAGTTCCTCAGGCTACAACAAATTGATGATGATTGTCACCCATCCTTACTAATCGATGACTAGAAAAAGGACTGTAGGAAATAAAGTTTGAGCGATTTGGAGACATATGGCTTGTGGCTCCAGAATCCAAATACCAAGTAGGATCTGCAGGATAAACATCACCAGTCATGACTGTGCAAAGAAAATCTTGTACCATGTTGTTTTGCTCAATAATTGGAGATCGAGCTTGCTCAATTGTTGGTGATGGAATAGGTGCTGGAGCTCTGCATTCTTTTGCAAGGTGCCCTCCCTTCTATCATCTGTAACAAGTGATCTTGGTCCTATCCAATCTTGGCTTCCTGGTGTCTTTCTTTTTATTTGGCCTGAGATCAGCAAGCATGAGAGAATCAGTCCCTTTTGATGGACTTATTTCTTGCTGACGAAGAGCTTCATTCTTGACCCGATCTAATGCTGTATCAAACGTGTAATCATCCAATCTTCCTTTAAGATTTATGACAAACCTTCAAATGCTTTGGGCAAACTATTCAATAACATACACACTTTCTCATCTTTTGTTATTGGCACTCCAGTTGCACATTGATCATGTAACATGTCCTTCATCTGACAGACATGATCCATGACGTCTCCTCCCTCATTGAGATGCAACTCATAGAGATGTTTTCTCAATATAAGCCTGTTGCCAGCACTTGTAGACTCATAATGATGAAGGAGAATATTCCACACCTCCTTTGCATAGTTGGCTCTCTTGACAAGCCTTGCAGGAGTATCATCCAAGCTAGTTGAAATGATCAATCTAGCCTTCCTATCTTTTTCAAGAAAATCAGCCTGAGGGATATCAATCACAACCTCAATAGTCGGTTCAGACCTTTCAGAGCTTGCTGGCAGAGATGCAAACTCTGGATTCACAGCTTCCCAAAGTTGTTTGTCCTCAAGAATCATTTGCATGCGTCATTTCCACATTTGGAAGTTTTTGCCAGTGAAGCGAGGAATCAAATGCCATTCAGTAGGTGAGATGGTAGCAGGATTTGCATCAATGATGCTTTGCAAGGAATTTTTTTTTTTTTTAATGGGAGGATTTACTATAGGTTTACATTCAGGCCAACCAGATGAATTGATGGAAGAAATTCCAACCTTTTTCACAGATCCTCTGCCTGTTAGTATGGACAAGGTGGGTTGTAAGTTCTTGTATGCATGTATTATGTTACTACGTGAATCTTAGAACAACCTTTTCACATGCAGGGATATATTGTTGTGAACCCTCTCTAGGCCTTCATACATGGATCTAGAATGTCATTATCTGAAGAGTGAGTAAGTTTTTTATTTCTTTCTCTGTGGATGCATTCTTTACATTCTTTCTTCAATTTTGGGCACCACTTCCCTGGTATCATTATTTGCAGCTTAATTTAGCATCACCACTTACATATCCTAAAGACGTATTTTAATTTGGCTCTATGGCTGAGCCTGATCATGTTATTGTGAAACCAATATCCAATTTGTCTACTAAGGATATGCCTGTTGTGTTTCTTTTCTTTTACATTACGCCAAAGAAGCACGAGAATGTTCTTCAAAAATACTTCAATAAAGAAAAGGGGCCAATCACAAACATGGACCCAATGGGTAATTTACTCGTTATCATAAAGAAGTACAAACATAAAGACTGCTACATTATTACTAGATATTACTGCTATATTATTACTGCTACATTATTACTGGATATTATTGGATATTACTGCTACAAACATAAAGACTGCTACATTATTACTGGATAGACTGTGGCCATAACCCTAGAAATAAAAAATTATTCCATGGTCTAAACGCCCACCACAACAATAATAATTTGGAATGGCCACACCCTAGGGGTTTGAAGATTTGGCAAATATCAAATTGGCCACTTATTGAGTGAATTTAATAAATTGGTATTTTGAACTGGCCACCATCCTTTGGTCACGGTGAGAATGTATCCTACTCTGCCGTGGCCAACTATTTATGAAATATGTGAATGTGTGGCCAAGTGGCCCGCCGGGGCCACGAAAAAATACCATGGTACACAAACCAAACATCTATTAGCATTGCATTTTTTGGGATCCAAGTTGTATAATTGGACATTTCCTTTTTCGCATGTGTGCGGCTACCCACTATCCACCATTCTAGAAAATCTGCTGAGATGAATGGAAAGCCTATCTATGGGAGGTTTTTGTCATTTTCATGCGAGCCCCATTCTAGAATAAGGAACTGCATTTAGCGCAGAATCTTGAAATATGCTATTAGGCTGGAATGGACAACCAAACTGGAGAGAGAGAACTAGTGGAACAAGCAAAAGTCCTACAATGTTTAAACACCGCCACAGACGTAAGAGAATGCTGAAAGCACAGATACAAGCTTCCATAACAGCTTAAATTTTAGCTTGAAAACACGTTTTGGCAAGGCAACAAACCATAAGCTTGTTCAAATAAGCTAGAATGATCAATTGGTAATAAACCTTAAAAGACAACTAACAAATAACAAAGGAAAAGACTGAGAGAACTACTAAATGGACACAAATTAAGTTAACTGTAGAGTAGACTAGATTTTGCCCGAGGTATTTACCAAAACTGCTTTTAAACTCTGCCCTTGCATAATGCAAAGATTTTGTACAAAGATTTGGGTTACCAGCAGATTTCGTTTGCTGAGAAAGGCACCTGCGAATAGTGGATACAAACAAAAACAACACCTATATTTGAATCTCAGCTACTAGCATTTATGTGTTTCTGGTGAAGATGTGGTCAAACCAGTTCAGACATTAGCAAAATATATGAACCCATGAAATTTTGTTTGCCATCAATGGGTTCTTTGCAAACTAGCTAACAGACTAAAATGGGTTATATGCTCTAGACCAAATGACCCAGACAGAAAAGTGGATTACTTTCACGAGATTCATACCAACACCGCTTCAAATTCGTCCCTAATATGGGGATGCACCAGACTTGCCTCTGAACTCTAGATCGTAGCATGAGATAGAGATTTTCTCTCGCATTCCAAAACTAGCCGATAGCCATGAACGTAGCCATCAAAGCAAAATGCAAAATCCATTGATTAGAGCAAAACATCAAAAAGGGGGGTTCAAAGACCTCTCTCGCCCGATGAGGCTGGAGCACGACTGCAAGCATCTGGGGGCGGGAAGTTTCTAACCGGCATCGACTTCTTTATTTTTCTCTACCCTCCATTTCTTTTAGATCAAAATTCAACGGCATGTTGCGTGTCCATGTCAAAATTTTAGACACGTGGATAGGCTAGGCTTCGAGATAATGCGCCACTCGAGGTTAGGATGTTGCTCTAAAAAAAAAAACAATTCCTTGAAGTTTTTAATACCTTATGTAGTATCATGATAATTTCATATAAATTGGAAATGAAATTAAAAAACAGTTTTATTTTCGTCTCTAGTGATCTACATATTGCATATGGGATTTGTTATCTCTATATTGTACCAATGCCATGCTCAATCTACAGATGGTGGGAGCTAACCCACATTCTGCAAATGTCTAGAAGGTGTTGTTATGGTGCATATGTAACCCCTAGATTTATCTAATATGCCTCTATCTTTCTATATGACAATCATCTCCATAGTTTATTCGCTCGCTACACAAGAAATGGTACAAAAAGTTCAAGAATTAGTTGTGTTCTAAAATGGGAGGATTTACTATAAGTTTACATTTAGGCCAACCAGATGAATTGATGGAAGAAATTCCTACCTTTTTCATAGATCCTCTGCTTGTTAGTATGGACAAGGTGGGTTGTAAGTTCTTGTATGCATGTATTGATCTTAGAACGACTTTTTCACATGCAGGGATATATTGTTGTGAACCCTCTCTAGGCCTTCATACATGGATCTAGAATGTCAACATCTGAAAAGTGAGTAAGTTTTTTATTTTTTTCTCCGTGGATGCATTCTTTACATTCTTTCTTCAATTTCGGGCACCACTTCCCTGGCATCATTATTTGCAACTTAATTTAGCATCACCACTTACATATCCTAAAGACGTATTTTAATTTGGCTCTATGGCTGAGCCTGATCATGTTATTGCGAAACCAATACCCAACTTGTCTACTAAGGATATGCCTACTGTGTTTCTTTTCTTTTATATTACGCCAAAGAAGCACGAGAATGTTCTTCAAAAATACTTCAGTAAAGAAAAGGGGCCAATCACAAACATAGACCCAATGGGTAATTTACTCGTTATCATAAAGAAAGTACAAACATAAAGACTGCTACATTATCACTGGATATTTTATTCAATATAACTTCATCAACAGTTCTAGCAACCATGTGCTATGTGTTTGTCTTACACATTGTTATATTTCGATGAAACGTATCTAATTCTCAAATCACGGAACATGATGTCATTCTTTATAATCACTTTCAAGTTTTGAGGTGGATTATCCTTCTTAAGACCTTGTGCGCAGGACTTGGATTGTGATAGTTGATAGGGACATGTAATTGTTGTGACTATTTTAGCCCCTCCGAGTCGGCTCCAAGTCAGCTGCATGCCTTAATCTAACCAAAAAAAAAAAAAAAAAAAAAAGATAAAGATATCAAGAAATAGTGCCCTCTCTGCCTTTATGTGCTTGGGTGCTACTTAATGTTCATCAGCAATCCTTTAAACTGTAATCAAGTTGGGAGTGAATTCAATTCCCATGTCATCTACACATGTGCCTTCCATTAATCCTCCAAGCTCCCAACAATCCTTTCTCATGTCGTAATTAACCAAAGCTATATTCTCCGAAGGTAGGTCTATCATGACCGTAATAACATCCCCCGTGCTAGGAATGTAGCACCTTAATGGTTTCTTTCTTTTCTCAAGTTTAACATGAAGTTTCAGATCTAACTTCCATCTACTGCTTAATTTTACAGGATGCATCTATAATTCAGAAATTCTTTCAAAAGAAATTTAACCTCCCAAACCTTTGAAGTGCGTCCAATGGCAATAGAAGAATCTACTGGTGTTGAGTCCTTAGAACCGTTTGCAACTTTGTTGTTGTATATAAAATCCTCCCCATACTCTTTTGTTTGAAGTTATGCCATCTACATCAGTTGCAGTATGCTTTCCTTTACCAGTGGAAATGCCCAAAGCCTCAAACTCTTTCTGTTTTGCAGAGCCTACAGAGCCCTGGTTATAAACCTTTTATTTCTTACGAAATCTGGCTGCCTTATATGAAAAAAACCTGTACCTATTACCGACAGTTCCAGGGAGGAAGGAAGGAAGGAAGGAAGGTTCTTTTATCGTCCGCGGAGGCCAATCGGCCTATGGGACCCAAATTACACGGGTGCAGCAAGCCCGTTGCTACCCGGATTAAAAAACCCCCTTACAAGGGAAAAACCGTCGCAACAACAAGCCTGCTGGCAGCTGTACAAATATACATATACACATGTATTCCCGGCACCTCAGGTAGGCGCGAGGGGACAGAGGTGAGTCCGCAGATCCAAAACCTCCTGGAGGTAGGAGCCAAGGGATCGAACTGACGGCGTACTGAGTAGCTCGTGCAGTGGCAGACCAGGTCGCACCAACAGGGCGTAGCGAGCCCGGATCTGACTAGAGACTGGACAGCTCTGGAAGGCATGGCTTTCATCCTCAACAACCCCCAGCGGGCAATACTGACAAAGCCTATCCTGGCACGGCTCTCCAATCCACCGACCCGTCTCAAGCCGAAGATGGTGGGCCCCTGTTCGAATGGACGCGATGATCCTGCGCTTCTTCATGGGCAACTGAGAACGCAGGTAGAGCTGTGGGTCTCGAACCAGGGTGGGATTTATGTGATGTTTGTAGTGTGCCATCTTTACCTGTTCCAGAGCATTGTGGTCCCAGAGCTTCCCCAGGAAACAAGAGTCCAAGTACCCCCTCAGCCTATCCCGGCCGGCGTCTGTGTGTACCTGGACGCACCTATGTGCCTCTACGTTCCAGCGTGCCAGCCACTGGGCTCTTTTGTCCTTCCAACAAGCCCTGAGTCGTTGCGGGCTCATCGCCACAGCGTAAGCCAAGTGCGGGAGCCGAGTGTCGCCCATGCTGGCCACCTTCTGGAAATAAACAATGTGTCTATCGAGGGCCGCATGCTGCAGGGGCATGAATCCTGTCTCCTGCAATAAGATCTGATATGGAACTGAGGGCTTGACCCCAAGTGCCCACGTCAAAAATGCCTTCTGGACCTGCTCCAAGTCGTTCCAAGTCGCCAAAGACACTACTGGGCCCCACACCTCGACCCCATACAGAAGAACTGGCTCCACCAGTGCCCGGAACAAATGTGACTGGTGGCCCCAGTCATACAGCTCTGCCATGTGACTATTGTTTTGCATTGCGTACAGTGCCTTCCAACCTGCGGTCACCCGAAGTTGAATGGATGCATCCCAATACATTGAGGACGAAAATTCCACCCCCAGGTACTTGTAGCTGGGTGTGACCTCTACCATCTGCCCCTGATAAGTGAGGGCTGGAGGTGCTGGATGACGTGAGGAGGATATGAGGACCACCTTAGTCTTGGCCAGGTTGACACGCATGTCCGTCGCCTGGCAAAATGAGTCCAGGGCATCTAGGTGTGCCTGCATGCCCTCTGGTGTATGGGCCAAGAGGTCCACATCATCCGCATAGATGAGCTGCCGGATGACTTGGTGCAAGAGCTGTATACCATCCCCCCCATTGGCAGCAAGCCAAGGTTCCAACTGGTCAATGTAAAGTCCAAAGAGTGTGGGTGAGAGGAGACAACCTTGCCTTACTCCAATGCTGCTGGCAAATGACTGTCCTTCCGGTTGCATGCGGCCTGTGCAGCTCTCGTACAGTCTGTACACTGTGTAGGGAGCCCCAGATGGTGCAATCTCGCCCACAACTTTTCCCGGGGTACCGTGTCGAAAGCTTTTGCAAAATCCACAAAACAGCAGTACAGGTCCTCTCGACGGTTCTTGCTGTCCTCAAACAGCGCCCTGAGTGTGAAGATGTGATCAATGGTCGAATGTCGGGGTCGGAAGCCTGCCTGGATTAGTGCCCTGATTTCTGCTGCCTCTGCCCAGCTGGTTACCTTCTATTCGAGAATGCCCGCCAACAGCTTGGCAAACACTGAGCTGACCATGATGGTTCGGTAATTGGCTGGACACTGTGGATCCCCTTGTAGATCGGAACGACCCTGCCTGTGGTCCATGACCGGGGAAAACCCTCTTGCAGCGCCCTGTTGAACAGTGCAGTAAGGACGGGCACCATGGGCTGTCCTGCCCACTTGAGCAACTCCGCTTGCAGGCCGTCTAAGTCTGCTGCCTTCCCATTAGCCAGGCGCTGCAGCCCCTCTTCGACATCCTCTTTTGTGATCACCAGCAGTGGGCCATGTTGCGGGGGCACATCTGTCTGTGTTCCCGGGGGATCATAAAGCTGTTGCAGGTACTGCTCCCATTGCTCCGCCGTGATGTGCCCCGTAGGCTGTGCTGGCCTTTGGAGTACCCTGCGCCAGAAAGTTTTCGGGTGGGTGTCTAGTAGGCCGAACATTTCTCCTTGGTGCCTTGCGAGGTACCTTGCCTTTGTTTCCTTGAGGAAGGTGCGGTAATGGTTGGTGGTCTGAGCTCGCGTGTCCACGATGAGACGGAGTGTGCGTTTGCGTTCCTTACACTCAGCATCAAACCATCTGTTACGCGGAAAGGTTGCGGCCTCTGATCTCTGGCGTGGGGGAGGTCTCCCAAAGCAGCTGTCTGCCCCTGTTCTGAGGAGCTCAACCAGTTGGTCGGTTTGCTGCTCCAGCGTGTGGGCCCGCAGAACTGTCGGGAGGGCTTCTGCGAGCATGTCAGCGTAACCCTCTGCCTGCTCATAATCCAAGCGCAACCGAGGTCGGCAAGGTGCTGCCACTGAGGGGGCCGTAGCGGCTGGCCAGGCCAGCCTCACATAGAGTGGGAGGTGATCTGAGTCGGCCTCCTCGTCCCGACTGTCCGTGCCCACGTGAAAATGGCTGACAAGGTGTACATCCTGTGCAGCCACTATGACATAATCCACGACACTAGTTCCCCCGCCGTGATTGTCCTGTCTGCAAGTGTACCAGTGGGAAAAGGGCAATTGTGGTAGGCCATTGCATATGAGCAGCTCAAAGATACCACACATTAGGAGCAATTGTCTGCCGAAGCGGGTGACCTGACTGTCATCTGAGTGCCGTGGGCAAGCTGCCTCTGCGGGACGCAACTGCATCACGTCATCCGCGAGGGGGTCTAGCCGCATGGCCTGTTCCACCCCTATCCGCGCATTGAAGTCTCCAAGGAGCATGACTCTGCCCATCCGCTTGTGCTGCTGTATGTCATCATATAGATCGACATACGGGTCCATCCTCTCCACCTCCGGGTGACTGTGATAGAAGGGACTCTCTGCATGGGGAAAGTAGCAAGCAGCTAGGAAGAGAGGATCGCCGTCAGGGTGGTGCACCCGGACCCACAAATAGCGGTTATGTCTGTCGGTCTTCTGGAGGGAAACCAAATGTGCCAAGGCTACCCCGTAGTAGCAGGCAACCCCACCGTGCCCACGTCTCCCTGTACAACCATTGAACACCGAAAAATGCTGGTACCCTGGCAGATCGGGCAGCCTGTGGCCTGGGTGTTCCCATGTCTCCATGAGGAAGATGAGGTCCATGTCCACAGCTACTGAATTGAGGCTATCGCCCTTCTGCCACGGGAAACCCCGACAGTTCCAGACCACCACCCGGAGGCACAATTCCTATTGAGCGATCGGAGATGCTTGTGTAGTGTGTGTCACGGAAGGACCAGCAGCGGGAGCAGACTGAGTTGCGGGGGCAGACTTCGGACAAGCAGAAGCGGAGGCAGCAGGGGCAGCATTTGGCTGAGCGGGAGCAGACCGAGTTGTAGGGGCAGATTGCGGAGGAGCAGGAGCGGAGGCAGGAGGGGTAGCATTTGGCTGAGCAGGTGCAGCTGTAGCATTTGGTTGATGGCGGGCGTCCCTAACCCTGGCGAACTCCCGCCTGCGGGCCTCCTGTTGCACTGGAGTAAGATCCCGGCTCACATACAGAGATGTTCCCTTCAGTAACTTGCCCTGTCGCAGTATGGCCTCTCGAACTTGTGCATCCGCACCATGACTCGGCTGTGGCCTGGGCGCTGGACCCCATGCTGGGCTGGTCGTGTAACCTGAACAGGTCCTGGACCAGGAAACGTCATGCGCCCAAGGATCTATGTGTGTCTCTTCCGGCAGGCCCTGAACTACCAGGTTGTGGCTCCGTCGCCTGCGCTCACGGAGCTCGGCGTCCGGTGAGGGCACTGGCCCACTCTGGCCTGGTGGCGGCACGCGTGATGATGGTGCGACAGGGCGGGGCTGCGGCTGTCGGCGTTCAGGTTGACCAGGTGACCCCGATCCGATTGACGTCTTGCAGGTTGTTGGGCTCGCGTTACTGGTGTGTCATGTGCTGCGGCTTCTGTTCTCTGAAGTCTGGAGCTCAGCTCTTGCAAGGCTGGGTCTTGTCTTGCCATCTCCCGCGTGCAGTGCCGCCATTGTTCATGTGCCTCTTCATGGAGGCCCTTGCCTTGCTCGGCAACGACAGATCGAAGCTCCTGCATTTCCCGGTCCCGTGCCAAATCCTTCTCCCGAAGGGCGCTCAGTGCTGCCTGGTTAACTTCCAAGGTGGCCTGCAACCTCTGTCTTGTAGCGGTAGCCTCCTCAACTTCCAACTGGAGTGTGGTCTGTGCTCGCCGTGCCATGGCATTGGCCTCATCGACCTCGATGCGGAGCTGAGACGTGATTGCAAGTGTCTCGCGCTCTGCCCAGTCCCTGTCCTGTCTCGCAGCGTCCAGGGTATCCACGCGAGCCTGCATGTCTGCGAGCAACTGCCGGTCTTACTGTCTCTCAAAGTGCACCAAGCGGATGCTGTCGTCCACCTGGCGTGCTTGGGTCTCCAACTCAGTGATCTGTTGTTTTGCTATCATTAACTGTCTCGCAACACCTGGGATGTTGCAGACTCCATCTCCGTCTCCAGGCCCGCAATGCGGGCACTGTTGGCTTCAACCCCAGCTTGGATGCCGGCTCAAGGTTCTGCCAACGGAGGGGGCCCTGTGGAGCCTGAGCAGCAAATTCCCATCCGCGAGTCGGCCTGGTTGTGTGGGTCTTGGCCCAGGCCTCCTTCTTCATGGAGGATGTCTCTCCCTTGCCCATTGCGTCTGCACGGGGCTGCTTCCTTGGTGGCCCTTCCTGGTTTTCCTAGGCAGGCTCGGCCTGCTTGAGGTCAGCAGGCTGTGCTGGGGTTTGCCCGGGGTGGGGTGCTGTGGTCTGTGGAAGCTCACCTGCTAGGGGTGAGTCTGGACACTGGGCTGCTTCTGTGGCCATGACTTGGGCTATGGCACGTCAAGCAAGGTTTAAGTAGGCTATGGCAGGGGCTTGTCAGGTCTGGCAGGGCTAGGCAGGATGTGGCAGGGCTGTGGCCAGGCTAGGCAAGGCCAAGAGGCAGTTGGTTGGGCTATGGCAATGTCAGGCAAATGTTGGAGCCTAGCTCAACATTATTCTGTGCGCTGTCTTCCAAAGGCAGTGGGGTCTCTAAATCTTTCCATGCAGAAGGCCATGAGCTCCATGTCGGCCGCGATGCCGTATCCTTAGGCCTTCGTTCCATGATTTCATTCTGCCATATGTTAGCGGTGCCCTAAAATTTTCTTTAACCATTGACGTTAGGTAAAAGTTAAACTTACCCAATTTTCACATTTCCTGCCTTGTCTAGGTTTGGGCATAGTCAAGCCCCATTAGTTATATGCCTTACCAAGGTAATAGAGGACATGTTTAATGCAAATGCTTCTCATTTGCTGATTTTTCTTTTGAGCATCATACCTTAACCACCTTGGTTTCATGCTTATGAAAATACCTATATGTTATGGAGATCTTAATGTCCCATTATGCACCAAGCCAAGTGCCCATATGATTGCCTTGTTCTAGTCATTTCCCGCAGATACATGTCCTGCAGCAATATTCCAATCACTCGTGTATTTCTACTACTGTTAATTGAGCCTATATATATCTTTAAGGTGTAGATAACATCTTTAAGGGCCTATATGCCTTCCTAGTGTCTTCATTTGAGCTATAAAATGCCTATAATAATAAAAAAATATAAAATGCCTATAATAATAAAAAAATCCTGCCTCCTACCGTAGGTCAGGTGGGCCAAAGTATTAACAATTTATTGGTATCAACAAGGAGAGTAGGGCCTTGTTGCACCTCCAAGGCCCTACTCTACCTATCATGCATTAATTTTTGTGAAATCACACCTACTGACCATGCAGTTTCCTTTAAGGTAGAATCATGTCATGCAATGTGCACACTGTACCATATAATGTATCTGGAAAATATTCTTTTAGCATGGTCTTTAGTACCATTTGTGAGAGCTTAATTTTGCCACATCTCTTGTTCGCAAAGGTTTCAATCCAGTTACAATGCCAGCTGTTAAAGCATCTGAATGGGCATAGACATAAGGCCAAATTTGGGAGAGAATCACCTTTGATGCTTATTTGAATGGCCCGCAACTATACGCCCACATGAGCTTTTTTTTTTTTTTTGAAGAACTGTGTCATCAATATATTAAAAGAATGGTGATGTTACAAAGCGAGTGAGGAGGAAGGAGAACTGCCCCAAAGAGACAACGATACCTCGACACTCCACAACAAACTCACAGAAAAACTGCAACTCTACTGCTGTACAAACTGACCATCACCATCTACAACACCTAAGAAGTCCCGCCAAATGGCAAACTTCCGCTCTACTACTCTCGGGAACACCAGAAAGCTTTGAAATAGCTTGTACCTGAGTCGAGGAATCAGAGAGGATGCAGGCTGCTGAGTCCCCTGAAAGATCCACAACCGCCGCCGCTTCCAAATCAGCCACACCAACCAAGCCACGCACAAATGCAAGGCTTGCTGCCGCAAGACCGGCCAAGCACCATGATACACATGAAGCAGCAACTACTGGCTAGTCAGTCTCACCTGAAACAGAGCCCTAACCCAATCCCAGGCAGCCTGCAAGTGAGGGCATAAAACCAAACAATGCTCCACAGTCTCACGATGAAGGCCACAACAAGGGCAGAGAGGGCTCACACCCGGCCTAAACCGACTCACAAGGGCGTTCACCCTGATACAGCGGTGCACCACCTGCCACAGAAGCACCCTAACCTTCGGTGGGGGAAGTGAGCTCCATGTCCACGTCCAAACCGAGCGCCATCGAGAACCCGGAAGCTGCAGAGACCACTTGCCTGAAGGGGGCAGTGTGTCATGAATAGCTGTGACGTTCCAGCATAATATACGCCCCGAATACGTATATTATACTGCCACGTCACCCGTACATGTCACGGATGACATGTACTCATGAGATGAATAGGGTTGCACCTAGGGGGCAAGAGTTGCACCTTAGGGGCCAACATTGAATGTTGTGCATGTTAAATAAACATACACAATTAATAACCCCATGGACCCCATTGCCAAATGGCTAAATCCCATTTGGCCAATGTCTAACCTAACCCTAAGGGTTTCTATAAAAGGGCTTTCCCCTTAAACCCTAAAACTTCTTTTCTTTGACATTAGGGTTTTCATAGAGCTCCTTTCCCATTCTCGCATTTAGGGTTCTCTTGAGCCATTTCGGCCAAGTCTGAACTTCAATCCGCATTGCTAAGCTCCGAGAAGCCGGATTTGCACAACAGATTATCGATTAGCAGCCATCTTCAGCAAGATCAGGAGCATGGACGCCTTCCGAGGATCAGGAGCGGGTCAAGGAGCAGGTACCTAGTCATTCTGTTGTGCAAAGCCGTCTTTGGGCAAGGCATTAGGCTAGTTTAGTATGTTAGATCAGCTCTAGAGGCCTTATAGATCCCGAGATCATAAGCCCTAACCAAGGAACCTAACTCTGTTGTGTAGATAGATAGATTAGATGATATTTTCTATTTCAAGTTCTATGATGATGGATGTATTTCACTCTGTGACCTCCATGTATTGGGAAGGGGGGTAGAGACCTAAAGCTGTGTAGCAAATGATCCTAGGTAGCACCATTAGTTCCCAATTACATGCGGCCCATGCACAGGAGCCCGCCTGGTTGTGGGTGGCGGGATCAGACCGGATGACAAGGAAGAACTTGTCCCTACACAGACTGACCCCTCTGGTGTGTAAGGCCTACCGGGGGTCTATGCGGGCTAGGCTTAATGTGTTGCCACTGCGTGTGGGCAAGGCATGAGCTCGACACTCGTGGGGTGATGCGTCACCTTCCAGTGAGTTCAAGTCGAATAAGAGCAGTGGCTCTCTATCCGCCTGTGAAGGGCATGGATGCTTCCGGAGGGGAGGCGACTTCCCTCCTGCCTCATCGGGGCTGGGGAGATGCAATCCAGTAGTAGTAGCCCCTCTGGCTATTCACCCGACAGGCTACGGTCAGATCCCAATATCTTTCAACCTACTCTGCAAAGTGTGCATGGGAGGGGCGGATGGAGTGGACTACCCTAAGCCATGTTCTATGCCAGCCAAATCCATTGCCATGAATTCTGTCTGCAATGATCTCTGGAGGCCCAAGCCGCCAGTCACACCCCCTTGAGTCTGAGCCTTGGGTAGGTTTCCCCCTTTCTGTTATTGTTATGCTGATGTTGTTATCTTATGGTGTATATGATATGTTCACCCTTCGAGGTGATTGTACTGATATGTTATGTTATGTGCTCATGTTTATTCGCGCTTCCGCAGATAGGTCGACCCGATGGGAGACGGGTGAATGACACATCCACTCTTCCCTTGCTGGCTCTTTCCACTGGGAGTGGAGTCAGGTGGATGGCCCCTGTCAGTGTGGCTGCCAGGGGGAAGGCTCCTCCTTCGAATACGATGTGTGCATCGTATATGGAGTAGGGGACGTCACAATAGCCAGCACCCGGTAAGAAGACCGCACAAAGCAAGAAGACACAACATCCGGATGAACCTTCCAAACCTGCACCACCACATCATCCTGAGGGACTATAGGTATGTGTAGCGGAATACTCCCCGCCACGTGTTCCCAGATAGCCCGGTCACTGCCCCTCAGGCGAAAGCGAGCTCGAAAGAACTCCCACGAAGCTAGCTGACCACCCCAATACCAATCCTCCAAGGTGAGCACAGCAGCTCGCCTCCAACGGGCCTGCGTCCGAGCATGCACAGTGGCAGCCAAGGGCAAGTGCGCAGGGGGTAGAGGAACCCACAAGAAAGGAGAAGAGTGGTGATAAACTGAGGCATAATCTAGCTGGAAGAGCACACGCACATGATCCCAAGCCCGCAACACTCCTGTGAGAAAAGGGGATGCATGTGGGAAAGGCCGGAGACCATACAACAGTGCCCAGGGCAACTCCACATGCACAGACGGCTTCCCAAACGCCACACAATGGCGAAGAGACTGCAACAACAGCGCCGCACCAGGAGAAGATGCTCCATCCTGCAGAATGCTCCAAACAAACTTGGAGACCAACACCTTACTATGCAGCGCCAAATCCAGAATGGCCAAGCCCCCATCCTCCCGGGGGCGGAGACACTCCCACATGAGCTTATTGACTGAAAATGGTAACTTGTTTTGTTTGTCATATCTGCTCATATGATATGGTACGTTACAGAAATTGAAAGGTCAAGGAAGTTACACTCACTTTCAATTCGAGTGTCCTTCATGTTGTATTGATACTCTGTTTCATCCGTGATGCTAAAAAATTTTGAGATTGTAACTTGTATGTTGAGAATCTTTAGTTATGAACTCCATGACAGTTCCTCCATTTATGATAAGTGTAAACACTAATCAACTTAGTGCAACTCCCTGCTCATCAGAGATTAATTGATTGCCCTGGAAGTAAGTTAGAAGAAACACAATTTTATACTGCACAAATGGATTCCTTGTTTCGCATTGTTCAAAGACCTAATGGCCCAATGGCAGAAGACATTATGTCATAGATTTTTGTATTCTTTTTTCAATGAAAATTTTGCAGGTCAACTTCAAGTGTGTTGAACACCTTTCCCATTTTTTATGCTGACATTTTAGCCTTTCTTATCTCCTCTGCATTGATTCCAGCAAGGGCCATTCATATTTCAAACTCTATCAGCTAATGCTCCAAACTTCATGCTTCTTAATCCAATGCGTGTAGATGTCTGGTATTTTCTCTTAAACTTAATCCTATAATTAGAAAGAAATATTAGTATATAAGTAACCTAAATCATCCATACCGAGCCCTTGGTCAATGGTATAACCATTAAACTGAGTGTTGATAAGAAAAACCTTTTAATCTGTTCATCAGAACAAACTTTAATCTGCTCAAAACCTTAGAAGGTAGACAACGGATCTATTAGCAGCCTTAAAACATAAATCAGGTCTGTATGTTTTAAGCCAAGATTTGGTACAAAGTAAAATAAGAAAAACATTTCAATATTATTGTGCAAGACATACATCCTTTAAAATATAAGCAATGTATTTATTCAACAACAATACGAGTAACATTGGTACACTAGTATGTCTGATATCATAATCCAACACTTATATCGAAATATTTCAGTAAACTACTTAAATGTATGATTCAACAAAAATCAATACTTCCACATATCTGTTTAGATGACTTAAACCAGATCCAGAAGTGCTTTAGAAGCACAAGTTTCAGAATGTTTACCACGTCCACAGATGATATTAACAAGTATCTCAGTACACAGGTGTAATCGTTTCATAACCCAAAATTCGTGTCCAAGTTATAGCGCAAAGAAACCTGTTACCTGCATCCACAAACAAAAAACAAGCATAAGAATGGTTGTAATGTAAGGGATAGCAGGTGTCATGGGTTTCTTTGAGGTTATGCCCCTTTCACTATAACAATATTCAGGCATAATGCCAAATGTAAGGATCTTTGTTAGCAGACAGGCCAATTTAATATGTCAAAGAAACCTTAAGCTACATAATTCTTAGTCCATGCATGCTTGTATATCCAATTTTGCACCAGATCTGAGATAAACATCGAAAAAACAAGGTATCCAGCATCTAATACTTCTTCTTTGGTTATTCATGTTGTTGTCATAAGGAATGACCTCTAGAAGCAGATCTGAGCATGAATTATTTCAAACTATCACAAAAGGTCAGTAGCAATTTAGATCTTACTTTATGCATGCTGTTAAATCTATTAATGCCACAAAATAGAGATTATTCCAAGCTAGGAATGTAGCACCTTAATGGCTTCTTTCTTTTCTCAAGTTTAACATGAAGTTTCAGATCTAAGCTTTTCCTTTGGCAGAGGTTCAATTTCACAAGGCTATCAGCCATTGCTTCATGCCGCATTGCTTGTTGGCGATGCCAGCCGCACTTGATACTCTGGTTTCTTCTTTCTTTCTTTTTTTCCTTCTAGTGTGTAGGAACCCTTACCATTCCATGCAGATTCTTTTTTCTTTTTTTTTTGGGTTGTAGATATTTTGTGATAATAACATGATAGATGTCTGTGACCATTGGTTTTTGTTAATTTCAGGTGCACCATTGAGACTTTTGTGGGATTCACGTAGAAACAAGACGCTCCAAATTTGACCAATTGATATTATCCTTGTGTACAACTAACCTCGTTTCTGGGTACACCCCTTTCCTTGTTTCTCTATCTGGCTCAACTGCGATATTGGCTTTCTGAACATCTTGACGAGGTGTATACTTATTTTTGATGTTTATTTTTTGATGAAGTTGCGAAGGTTGAAAATGTGTTGAAGATTATTCTTAGGGTGCAAGTCGTTTTTGCTTTTAGCAAGTCCTTCCATGCACAACCTTCCTTTTCTTTATTTATTTTATTGACTTTATTGGAATTGAAGAAGGCAACATATATCTCAAGGGATATTCTAGGTTAAAAAAGCAACCGAATTTGAGAGGTCGAGTGGCAAGAGAGAACTTTCGTACGTATTTTCTACAGGTTTTTTAGTGTCCACGTAATTTTCTCGTTGTCTTGTTACTTATTATAAACGAAGACCAATTTCTTCACGGCTATGGCGGAAAACGGTGCTTCGATCCATCCTCATATTCTAGCTCTTCCGCTCCCAGTCGAAGGCCATATTAATCCTCTGTTACACCTCTGCAAAAGATTAGCAGACTTGGGCTGCAACATTACATTTCTGAACTCTGAGAGAATTCATACAGAAAAGTTTGCATTCTCTCCTGCTATTCATCCCCTCATTTCCTTTGTTGGCATTTCTGATGGCTTTTCCTCCAAACCACCGCCTGGATTAGCCGGCTTTAAGCAGTTTTTTGACTCCCTAGATAACTTGAGCGTCTCGTTTGAGCAGTATGTTCAAGACTTGATTGAACAGAGGATTCCTATATCTTGTATTCTTTCTGATACGTTTCTTCCTTGGTCTCAACATGTGGCTGATAAATTTGGCATTCCAAGAGTAGCCCTTAATACTTGCTCTGCTGCAGCGGATTTGCTGATGTGTTTTCTTCCTCGTCTGATCGAAGAGGGCCACATTCCTGTGAAAGGTACTACTTATGATCTCTTTGAAGAATAGGCTATGCTTGTTTGCAATTTTTTTCTGTATTGATGTGAATCAAAAACTTGCAGGGCTATCAGGGGAAATCGTGAATGATGGGATTGTTGATTTTATCCCTGGAATGACCCTGAAGCCGACAGATTTGTTTGTTTCGTTTTTCTCGGATGGGCCACACATTGCAATGATCAGAGATGGGTATGAGACGCTAAAGAAAGCAAAATATGTTCTGTCAAGCACGGTGGAGGAGCTTGAGACAGAGAGAGTAAAGGCTATGAGAGAGGCTGTACTGAAGACCCAGAATTATTTTCCAGTGGGGCCGTTATTGCCATCTTCCTTTTTGGGGTTAGAAGACACAGTGCCAGAAAAAGACCATACTAATATGAGCACGTCAGACAAAAAATGTATCCAGTGGTTAGATCAGCAGCAGCCCCTCTCAGTACTATACGTGTCATTTGGTTCATCTGCAACCCTCTCGGCAAAACAGGCCCTGGAGCTCTTCAAGGCCCTGGAAGCTTCTAACCAGCCATTCTTATTGGTCATGAGATCCACCCTTGTGGCTGACCTGGCACAAGATACCTACCAAGAGTTTTTATCCTCAACCCAACATCAAGGCCTTGTTGTGGATTGGTGTCCTCAAATGCGCGTGCTTGCCCACCCTTCCACTCGGGGCTTTCTCACCCACTGTGGTTGGAATTCTACCATGGAAAGTATATGCGCTGGCGTTCCCATGGTCGGTTGGCCTTGCACTGCTGAACAAAACTTCAACATTAAGTTTATGGTGGAAGACTGGGGCATTGCCATTTCACTCTGGAAGGGCGAAAAGGATAGATTTGTGGATAGGGAGGAAATAGGGGAGGCAATAGAGAAGTTGATGAAGGGAGACGATGGGAAGATGCTGAGGGAGAGAGTGCTGAAGTTGCAAGAAGTTGCTAGGAAAGGTGTGGTTGAAGGTGGTTCTTCCTATACCAATCTTTGTCACTTTGCTTCAGCAATCACTTATTAATAACATGTTATCTCTTTATGTTTCCTCATATTTTGAATCCAGTGTGCAACACTAACAACATATTATACCAGCAAAGTAAGCCCAGGGTTGCTAGGCTATAAGGGAAGCCTGTTAATGGTAGACTGCTTTAATTAAGATTTTGAACTATTTTCTTGCCTTTTGAAAATGTCCCTTTTTCCCTCGGATTTACTTGAGCACTTTCAAAAATACGAAGGATCGAAGAAGTTTGTCATGGTTCAAATAGAATTATTGTAGAAGAAGTAGTTGCTAACATTCATCGAGGTCATTCAATAGCTCTTCGAATTGAAAAAACTTTAGGTTGTTTATATTTGAGATAAGATAAGATAAGATATCTTATCTTATATTTGAGAAGAAAACTT
The DNA here is from genome assembly GCA_021234155.1 of Isoetes taiwanensis. Lineage (NCBI taxonomy): Eukaryota > Viridiplantae > Streptophyta > Lycopodiopsida > Isoetales > Isoetaceae > Isoetes > Isoetes taiwanensis. The sequence goes on from JAJEKV010000039.1 coordinate 11,504,589, forward strand.
AGTTGTTTATAACTATTAGATATTTAGATGTTTCCATAAAGGTTTGATTTGAAGCATGAAGTTATAAGTCTTCCTTAATTGTGCAAAAGGGGTATGCCATCTGCATTCAAGGGGTGACAAAAACTCCTTTGTATTCAGATTTTTGAAAGCCCCCCTTATAAGTAAAATTTACCTAGGTTAGTGCAAAAAATACAAAAAAAAGAATCCCATATCGACTGTATATGCACAAAAATGTGTCGAAAAAACCCCCTCCCCTGCATTCACATACTTTATACGTAAAATATGGTGAACCCCACCATTGTTCTATATTTGTGCATTATTGCATTATACAGTTTGCCAAAACGCACTAATAATGCCATGCAAACTTCACAATCATTTTGCATCCTTGAAACAACTAAAGAAAAGGTTCGGTTGTGGAACAAATATTTGATCCAAGTTAGCCCTTAAGCCCAATTTTTCATAGGTGTAATTTAGAATATAAGGCAAATCTTAGCTTTTTTCGATTAACTATGTTGGCAATTTTTTTTGGGCTTCAGTGTTGGTGAATGTTTCATTCGTCAAGCAATAAAATATATACTTATTCCTCAAGTAAAATTTGAGTCTCCAATTTATATTTGTTGAGTCCCTAGACACAATTTTAAGCATAATGATCACATAATGAATGTACATGTTACCAGCATTGGCATATGTATCTTCACAAGAGAAAGGTCAAGCTCTTTATCAAGCATAAATCACACCCATCTACTATCTACTGGTACCCTACGACAATAAGTTCTATAGTATATTAATTTTATAATAAAAAGAATGTTGTATATCAACATCTTGTTGGACCCTAAATTTACCTTCAAGATTGTGACACTCTAATACAGTTGAGCAATAAAATGCTTAGATAATGCAGTTTCTAAATCTAATGCTTTAGCGTGCAACGAATACCTAAAGTGCATGATGCTCAAGAATGCATTACGTCCTAGTGTTTATGATAGATTTAGAGTTTTAGTTGGTCCAATGGCTCAATAGATAGAAAAACAAAGCTTGAATCTGTAATAACTGCATGCAGGGAGGAAAAATTGGCAGATGATTCAAATTCAGACAGAAGTTTATGCCGGATTCCATAAAAAATAGTTGAGGATGGTTTAAGCGAAGCCTACATTACTTGAAGATCATGAATGATAAACCAATGATGGAAAAAAACAAGCTTGGGCTACTCCATTTTGTCTGAGCATGTCCATTGTTATGCTCTGAACTGCCCTTAATTTTCATGGTTGGGGATTTGAACCCCTTGCCAACATCAGCAATGCCCTTTTCATGCATGGCCTGCCAGAACGGGATAAGTAGTACTTTAGCCTTTGTAAAACAGCAAACATGATATCTTTGTAAAACAGCAAACATGATATCTAAGAAGAGCCCTGTTAATAATCTGGTTTTTTTCTGGCTCATAAGAAAGAAATGATTTTGGAGAGAAGATCGAAGTGGATAAATTCAAATCTTTGGGTCTACAATTCCTTCAGCAGAAACATAACTCGATAGCTTGTTAACATACAAATTTCCTTCCTTGTAATCTTCGACTGTGGGCGTGGAACTCTTACCGGCCATTTTGCAAAAGATGTTCTGTTAGATCTATAATAATTAGCTGTAAGATATCTAACAAAAGCTCATGCAAATTTGGCCCTGCACAAAACACAACAGCTTTTGAGCGTTTTTCTTTTCGACCGGCTCTTCTCAAATCTTTTCTTCTCTACCGGATCAAATTTTATAGATCAATCTGCACGCATGAGCTAAAAATCTAATTAGAATATGGTACCTTGTCTCAATTGTAAGAACAAAATAACAAAGAAACTTTGCAAAGGCCATTTAGTTGTAGATTCAGAGAAACGGTCTTCCATAGCTATCAGAAGAAAACCAACAAAAGCTGCTTAGGTCTTACTGCCACCATACCCGATGTCTTACTGCTTAGGCTGACAGAAGCAGGAATAGACGTGATCGCCCGGCTGCAGATCTGATTCCCCTACTCCATTAGCTTACCGCCTTCATTCTGTCCATTTGGGGGACAAAGGGGTGCTATCTTCCAGCCGCCCAACCCTATTACACGCAAAATGCCATTTCGAGTGGGCAGCCAACTAACTGAACCAAACACCATCGAGTCGGGTGGGTAGCAAATCACCACCGAGTCGGATCTCACTAAACCAAGCAAGCTGCAATCGATCTTTAAGACCACAAAAACTGTCCGTAGCCTGTTCAATCGCCAGCCTATTCAATTGCCATCGCCGGAGCAAGCCGCCATAGCCTGCACTAGCTGAAAAACCTCTCAGAAGAACAGGACGTCAAAAATTTGAAATTTTACCTCGAATGGTGATTCCATCCCGTGGAATAAAAGGGCGGTGATTCCGTCCGGTGGTATTTTTCAAATGTGATTCCGCCGGAAGGTATAAAACAGACGGCCAGGATGGACCCTACAGACGGATGGCTGAGATTCATCAGAAGGTATATCTGACGCTGTCAGGTACGAATAACGGGGCCTCCGGAACGGATCCCGTTCCCGGAGGGTCTGTGATTCTGCAGGAGAGTATTCACTGCGATGGAATCACCAAAACCAGGGTAAGAATATTTTCACCCCATATAATGAATATACATGTTACCAGCATTGGCATATGTATCTTCACAAGAGAAAGGTCAGGCTCTTTATCATCAACAATAAAAGCGTAAATCACACCCATCTACTATCTACTGGTACCCTACGGCAATAAGTTTTACTAGTGACGTGTGCCCGGCGATGCCGGGCATTAGTCATCAAAGTGTGGAAGTCATCGAAGTGTGGAAGGGACAGATGCAGTGGACTTTGAATTATAATTGTTTCTGTGCACTTTCAATGTGTCAAGCTTGTAGTAAAAGGGTGCTCGATGATCCTGAATATTATCCAAAGGGACAGACATTGATGCACGTGTGAGTTAATGTGATTCAGTACTATTTCTTTTGTAACTTAAAAATCTTTCCTGATAAGGTAGAACCTGACAATTCAACCCTTTGGAGTCACCTCCAAGTTTAAAAGCTCTTGATGCAAAGTCATAACATCCATCTTTTGTCCATTCTCTATGTGTTGGTAGTTGTGTCATAGTTTGATAAACCATTAAATATTGGTTAAGGTAGGGGTGAGGGAAAGTGGCAAATGGTAATTATGAGAAATAAACCATGGATATATCTGCTCTTGTTATTAAGAACAAAATCTGCATATTGTGTGCAAATTCTATGTTGGTAGAAGAGCCAACAAAGTACTAAATGTGTGAATAGGAAAGGTTAAATGCTTGAATGCCCCATAAGAAAGAATAAAATTACTATAGGGTGTTTAAAAGCAACCAATGTAGTGAGAAGAAACCCTCCCAATATTTATACAAAGACAATGACTACTAACAAATCTTTGAAGGTCATAGATTCCTTTTGAGATCCTTGAGTAAAACCTTCTTTCTTTTTCATATGGAATACCAATTATGTGGCCATACTCAAAATATATGAAGCAACAAACACAGAGAACAGCAATTGGCTTCCTTCCAAGATCATGGCAAACTTCACTTTGCTTGCATATGGAGAACCTTTTTATTATAGAGAATGCGCTACGAAGGTTGCGCAAAACATTTTAATACCTGAGTTTTTTGCTCGTCGAGGGTAAGTTGATTATACCAATGTGGACCTTGGAAAGAACCTAAAGCAAATTGTGACACAAAAAACATCATAATCGGTTGAAGACTGAAAAAACAATATTTGGCAAGATCCATTCAATGTACAAAATGTCATCTTGGCGGAAGAAAGAAAAGGATCCATCTTCATAAGTATGTATAATAAGTATCCTCTAAATATAGGATGGCATGAAGCCTGTAATCATCTTACATGAACCACAAATTTCCACAAAAGCAATGCTCATGGCCCTCACTTAGAAAAGAATATGGGCCAAGAGGTTATGGATCGTGCTAGTGTCGACCAATCACGTTGCGAAGATCTTTAACAATTACCTTAGATAAATCAAAATTAGTGACAGATAACCTTCTACGTGATTTTTCAGTTAAATTTGAAATTACAGATTGTGCATATAAATCATAACGACTGAGTGGACTTTAAAATGCAATGTATCATAGTACATAGCTTTATAATTAACACAACTTAGTACCATGGTCTGTGAGCGACCCAAATGGCAGCATGTCAAGATCTGGCCACGATCTCCCTCCTTGCAATCCTGGAGCACCTATCAGACCAGCAGATGCAAAAGTGCTACAAATGACAGGACATTTTAAGTTAGAAATAGAGGCATTGCCAAAAGTGTTCCAAGTTATCATACCTTGCAACATCAAAACGATTGCTGACATCACTCCATCTATCCCAGTCATCTCCACTAACCCTATACATATGAGAAAGCTTGCTTACTTTGGTACCTATATCTAGGTTAGCTTGATCTCCCGGAGATAATGAGTAGACAATAGGACGTCCAGTTTCGATGATGGCCTGCATGACCTCATTGCAGTTATAACATGGCCAGATGGCAAACGGGTCTTATAAGCCTTTAATAATTGAGAAACGTTTTGTCTATGAGTCTTTAAACAAAATCATTTTTGCAACCTCACAGTGACAATCTAACTGAGGATTCATCAAAGAAAAAATCTCCCGATCTCCGTGGGAGTGACATTAGTAATGTTCAACAAAATAATACGATCAGAAAACAAAAATTAACAAACCTTTGAAAAGAGGAGGCTTGATGAAAAGAGGACTGAAGAACATTTTAGACTTATTTCAGAGCAGCCAGAATGGCAAATCGAGAATCTCGATCAATTGCACACTTTTGAGGCAGTTTTTGCCAAATGGACTTGCATTTTCTTGCATTAAAGTTTGCAAAAGTTGATATAAAATATCTAGGGGGGCTATTGCCTCCTTGCAGGTTCAAAATTCTTGAATGCCCTTAAGTACACATTGATAAAACTTAACAGTAGCATAAAAAGTGCTCAAATTATAAGGGCTGACTCTCCTAGATGCACATAAGACACCACATCAAAGGGGACGGGGAACGCAGATGCTATGATAAGCTTTATACTGTGCGCTTTGTTTCTTACTTGCTAGATTTACCTAGCTGATGCTCCTAGAGATGCATAGACGTTAATACTTTCTTAATTTCTTCCTTTCTTTCGTTTGTTTGTTCGTTCCTTCTTTCTTTCTCTTTCCTTGAAACCCTAGTCCATAATAACTAAACAGTGCTCAATTGTACTTTGTGTAACAAAATTCTCAAAGCAGTCAGAGTGTATTAAGTAGAAGTAAAACATACCTCTGATTGAGCCAGACCTTAAGTCAATCACTCATGGCCCAGAGAACAAAGAGTCCTGTATGTATTGCCTTCAAGAGCTGCAAGATTTATCTGTTGGAGCATTGGCGAAGTTTTTCGTGTTAGCCTTGTGAATTGCCACAATGACAAACACTATTCACATGGAAATTATTTCAATATCATCATGAAGATGCATTGAGAAATCTTGGCCCATCGGTAATGCAGATCGCAAATGGAGCGGCCAGAAACTCTAAAACTAAACATGGCACTCATCTGGCCGTGGGAATCGAGCAATCATCAAAATTGTAGAGTTCTTACCACTTCAAGTCTTACGCGGGAGAGCCTTTTTGCCATCAAGATTTAACCAAGATGGTGAACGACATTTGTCAACAAAGATGTTATTCCTAGTGCTTAGCTCAACAAACGCAAATAATAATAATAACTTTATCGACATTCCGTGCAAATATTCACTGCTAATGATTTGAATGACAAACTTTTGAGATATTCTTTCCAAGGTAATCCTTTCCACCATCTCTCAATTCAAGTGCTTTGTGTATACCTGATTAACAGAGAATACATGGAGAATGTAAAGGACCATATTGCAAATTCAATCACGATGATCCGAAAAAAGCTGGCAAAAAGCAACAATGTGCTTCTCAAAAGCAAGAATGAGACTCATAACCTACCGGTAGAAGCACTGTTGAGTAGAACATCTCTGTAAATGCTGTCAAATCGACCTGAAATAGCAGAAAAGCACAGTGAATTAATACACATGCATAAACCATTTCAAACGCAGTTCAATCTCCATATTTTATAACATACCTTGATGACATAAGATGGCGCAACTCCCAACGGTAATAATAATGAGAATTGAAGTAAGACTGCATTCAACATAATTTTGAATCACCTGCAACATGGGCCTGCTCTAGAACGCATGATCACTCTGTTCCTGATTCATTATGGGTTGCCTTTATAGCTATACTTATAACATCAAACATGGCTAGACTTGCCAAATGCAAACCTACCGTACCATTCTTCTGCTGGCTTCTCTAGAACTTTCTCTAGAATGTAAGCAGTAGCATAGGCATTCACCTCCTAAAGCATCTGGACTAAAACACTCAATCTGCAGTCATATGCCAGCGCTTTGCTTTTAAGGTGAGATATATGCCAAAAGCTCAAAGCCGAAAGGTAAACTGCTGGATAAGGCCTCACATCCAAATTTGAAGACCTCCAATATCACTAAGAAACAAAAATCACAGAATGCAAGAATGGCAAGAGAGAGTAGGCGCCAATGCCTTTAGAGTTCACCTTCTGTTGAAGCCACTGGCGCTCTTGGAAAAATGGAAAGGAGGTAAGAAATGCAATGCATAAATGGTGTTACCTTCCAAGAACACTCCAGAAGCAAGAGATTGACCTTTTCCAGAAGGTTGAATCCTAAAACAAAACCACTAAGAATTAGTTCTAGCAGCAGAGCATTCAGATTTTTTATTCTACTCACAGTATGAGGATCTGCCAGCCAGTCAATATCCACTGACGCAATTCAGAAGCGCCAAAGTGAGATGGAGCAAATATCATAGAGCAAGACGTTACCTCGAACCTCGAATGCACACAACAGGTCCAGCTCCAAATCCACACAATAGCTTGATAGGCATCTTATTTTCGAGAGGCATTGAGAGCGAACCAAACATTGTTTGCTTTATGATCACGTGAACCCAAAGGATGCCAGATTTTTCCATTAGATTGTGCTTGCCGCATGTCATCTCCATTTGTATATACATTTTGCACAAACCAGATCTTATCAACCTAGTTATAGCCGGAGCTTCAACATTTACTTCTGTTTCACTCTTCAGATCCAACTTGCATGCCAAAGTACTTCTTTACTAAAGAAACTGGAAGCTTCTCATCCCTGCAGCATCGCCAATCGCCAAAAACCATGCCGCACCGCCATAGCCATGCCACAATACCTCAATCCTCTATTACGAAAATGCAAAACTCCTCTACCGCGAGAATTCAAAATTGGCATTGAATGCGGGCAACCAGCGTCCCGCAAGGGCAGAAGGGAACGCCGCATGCGGCGTAAGATGCGGCGTTCCCTTGGCACGGAACCCAACATGCTCCCAAAATAAAAAAGAAGATAGTATATTTAATTTTATAATAAAAAGAATGTTGTATATCAACATCATATTGGACCCTAAATTTACCTTCAAGATTGTGACACTCTAATACAGTAGAGCAATAAAATGCTTAGATAATGCAGTTTCTAAATCTAATGCATTAGCGTGCAACGAATACCTAAAGTGCATGATGCTCAAGAATGCATTACGTCCTAGTGTTTATGATAGATTTAGAGTTTTAGTTGGTCCAATGGCTCAATAGATAGAAAAACAAAGCTAATCGTCTCTTTTATCAAAATCCAACATTGAAAGATAGGGTATGGTCGCCCCCTTTCGCACACTTAAGGGGTGCCACTGCAAATTACCCACAAATCCACCAAGGATTTTGGTAAAACTGGGAGTTCCTGATAAATGTCAAGATAGGCTACAATGCGGGCAACATTTTTCCGCAAGAAATTGCAATTTCGACCTCCAATTGCAGCTCCAAATAGGAGGGGGTTCAAGGAGCCTCCTACGAGGTTGCTATCTCCCTGCATACATGGCAAAACTCCCCACATACTGCGAAAGGTATAGACTGTCTGGTGGTTCATCGGGTGCAAGTAGACCCCAAGTTTGCACGCATCAGGTTCACAAGAACTCCCCTCGTGGTATCACCGAGGTTCACACGCGTAACCCTTCTCGTCACGAGCATCCCTCATCATGAAATCAATGGTTAATTTAGACCTATACCCCACGAATACTTACCTTAATCGCCCCTAGACCTCGAAGTGGACTTCGCAAAACAGGTTGATTAAGGCTGTTAGAGATTGGTGGAGTTGCCTAAGCATCCAGGTATGCTGGGGACTTGGGAATTGAGGTACAACCATTTAATGGCCAGATTCGAAAAAAAAACTTTAGAGGGATTGGACAATCACTTCACCTCCAATCCTTCTCTCCATAATTAATGGAGGCAATTGATCCTTTGCAATGCATAGAGGGGGCATTCAACTTAGCGCCATTGGAAATTGCTTCAGGTAAGATGCGCACTATATGATTTTGGCAATTTTTTCCTTGCTTTTTTGGAATTGTGTGGATCCTTTCTAACCAAATACAGATCTTGCTTGCAGGAAGTCAAGAATGGATCGAATGGAATGAACTCCTCGTTGAGCCTACAAGGCCGGTTGGAGCACATCCCCTTCTTCGGACGCCCCAAAGCGAGCACAGGCTGCTAGCTTTTCATCTGATACCAGTGACACAGTCCCAATACCTGCGAGGACTTCACTTTCAAGAATCTGCTGGTTACACAGCAGGAGGTGGAACGAGGCAATCTCGTCCACAGTTCCCTACACCTTTCACCGACACGGATGCCCTTCATCATGCCCGGAGTGGCCATCAAATCCACTGCCAGGTACAAAAGGATGATAATGGCAACGTCCTCCTCAAGAAGGAGGACTGATTCCCTCCTTCTGCTGACAATTTGGGCAGCTTTTGTTCTATTTTTTCTTTGTAAATTTTTTTTGATGAAGCCTTGAAGCTCTATGAGCTGTTTTGGGAGGGTTCGCCTGGCATATATTTTGTAATCAGCCACTGTTATATATATAAGAATACCATGTTGAGCATCAGATTTGTTATCATAGATTTGGTTATAGATTTAGTATTAATAAAATGTTGTTCTATTTGCTAAAAATTGTTGAGGGGCATGATCATGTTGAGATTTGTTGTAATGGCAGTGTTGTAACACCCGAGGTTAAGGGTTTGTGCTGTGATCACTGTTTTGTCTTGTGCTGTAAGGCATCCATAGCAACATTGCACTATAAACATGCAACTGCAATAAAGTGAATTCAATGTAACTAGGAATAAGTTACCCAGTTTTAAAGTTGTGCAGTCTTTATAGTTATTTTTAGATTCATTGAATAAACATTAAATTCAACTGTACACACTGCACTGTATAACACAGTTGGAGTTCAGTTATAAAGTTGTGAATTCAATATGTTCACAAATGGTTCAGTCTGTGTAGAACAAATGATAAACTGATGGTGTTTACTGAAATAACAACATGTCTAATAGACTGAACTGATTGAATTGTCTAATAAATCAGCAAGACACTAAATTAGAGTGCCTACTCACATTCATATATATGCTATGAGTTCATGATATCAGGTTGCTTTCGTCGATTGTCTCTTCATTGTCATATGCATCTTCAGCCACTGTCCTTGCTTCAGCATCAACATCAAAAGCTGGTGCGCAGCTAGATATCTGCATGGGTTTAGGGTTGTTTAGTGACTGATACAAGAGAGTGAATTGGAATAAACATGTGAAAACCTAGTATTACCTCAGCAAGTTCTTTCCTTCATGCAATCGCAAATTCAAGATCAATGCCTTTGGCCTTGGATGTTATATCTCCTTCCACACCATCAGCCACCATTTCCCTAATAATTCTCCCTTTGTCAATTGCAGGGAGCTGATCATTTGCTAGGCCAGTATTCACATCAGCATACCTGATCAAGCTTGAGTATTCATGTTCAAATCAACCTCATCATGTACATGCTGAACATGTGATGACAAGTCCCATCTTATGCAAGGAGATGCAATATTGTCAAAAATGTTTGGGATGGGCCTGACTATAGGTATGTGACTACCAATATTGATTGGGGGTTGATTAGAAGGCACATAGTCCAATTCAGTTGCTCCATCCTGTTTGAGTGGCACCTGCACAAGCAGACCTCTTGTATATTATAACCCTCCTTCTATTCATAAGGTCTAATGTTCTCTTCTTGGGTTCCATATTTATAGGCCTTTGAGTGTTGAAAATGGATGCCATCCTTGACTAGCCATGTGGGTACATAAATTCCCTGAACCTCTTTCCCAAGCTCAAATTGGGCCTCAGTTCTTTTTCCTGTTGTCTCTTTTTTCCCTCCTAGCTTGAGCCCTCTCCTTCTCTTCTTCTCTCAGTGCCCTCTTCTTAGGTGCCTCGATTTTTTTAGCCTTCAACCGCTCACTTTTCTCTAGTTCAGCCTGTGCCCTCGTGGCTTTCTCAACCCTAAGCTTCTCACATAAAGAAGCTGAGCTAATGTGAACCAATCCTGCCATGTCAGAACCCTTACGTCTCCTTCTCCCATCTTGTGATTGGAGTCATTTTCAGTTGCCTCTGCATTGCAACTAGATACCTCTCCTCTGTCAAAGGCTGGTGGCCTTTGAACCTGCACATCACAACTGCCTACCCGTGCACTGCATAAGTGGCTGACACTTTTAGCCCCAGATTGAGGTTCTGAATTCATTTCATTTACCCACCCTTCTATGATATGTTGGAAACTATGTTGGGAACTCGTGGCAATTTCAACCTGGCTAGGGGCATTAGGAACAAGGTTGAAAACCTCATACATGCCTTCATCAACATCAACATGCCTCTCCTCTTCTTGAACCTCATCATTCTCATCATTTTTCGGGTCACTCCCATCATCGTTTGTATGTCAAATACTGCTGAGGCACATTGCCTTCATACTCATGAGGTGCATAGGCTCTATTGGTACTAGATGCCACCACCTTTGTGCTATTGAAGGGGTAAATGCATGTGGCCCTAAACCCTGCCCTTATATTGTCAGATGTTAGCCCAGCATGAATTGCATTGGATATCACTCAACAATCTCTTCCCTCTTGGGTTCCTGCTGGCCCCTCATACACATCCATTCAGCCCTCAATTTCTTGAAGGCTACCTTGAATGGGGCAAAACAAGCTAGATAAAGTGGCTAGAGTTTGTGGGATGTGTGGGCTTGGAGTAGTGCAAAATGAATACCAAATTCTTTTACAGCCAATATCACATCCAACTCCACATGGCTATTGTAGCCATTCAAGTGGATTCTCTGGGGACACTCCTCCAGGTACCTTAGATCGAAAGTGTGACAACCATGACTTGAAAAGCTCAGTAGTCATCCGTGCGTGCTGCTAGACTGCCTGGACTGCCCCTTCTTCACATCTACTTATGTAATCTGCCTTCATCCTTTTACCCTTGAAGATGTATAAGTTGGGTAATCTATATGCTTCAGCATTAACACATACTAGAATTGTCATCCGTTCTCTAGAGTTCATGACAACTTCATTGACATCTCATGCACCCTTCCTTGCAATTATTTTCAGGCCCCTAACCTTGTCTGCCTGTATCCCAGTCTCATCAGCATTCCAAATCCAGGTGTGACGTCCCCTACTCATATACGGTGCACTCACCGTATACAAACAGGAGTTCATCCCCCATACCAGCGCCATGCTGATACAAGGCCCCTCCACGTATCACTGCAACCTTGACGAGTTCCAGTGGGAAGAATGAAGGGGTCATTTTACCCTGTCTCCCTCAGGGCCTACCTAGCTGCGGAAGCATAACATACATGTAAGTATACATACATCAACATCACATGACCATCACGAAGGATGGCTCACCTCACCACATATCTGCATAGACAGAGATCAGTACATCACATATGGAAGGTCTATCCAAGTTCAGACACAGGGATGGACTGACAAGCTTGTGTCTTCAGAGGTCAAACAGACAGAGTGCAATAACAGTGGAGTTGGTTGGCATAGGAACATGGCAATTGGGTAGTCCGCTCCATCCGCCCCTCCTGTGCACACTTTGCAGAGTAGGTTGAAAGGTCTTGGGACTTGACTGTAGCCCGCCGGATGCATAGCCAGAGGGGCTACTCCTGGGTTGCACCTCCCGCCCGATGATGGGGCAGGTAGGGATTGCTCCCACCGCAGGTCGGGCATGCTTGACTCAAGGTGACTAGAGGGCCACCGCCTGCATGCACTCGACCCGAACTTCATGGAAGGTGTACACCACCCCAAGAGTGTCGAACCCATGCAAAGCCCGCACGCAGTGGCAGAGCATTAGGTCTAGTGCATTGTAGTCCCCGATAGGCTTTACTACCAGAGGGACGTGATCATGAGCCAGGACATGAACCTCCTTGTAAGCCAGTCTGGTCCCTCCACCCACAACCAGGTGTGGTTCTTGTACACAGGCCAAATTTAATAGTGCATTAAAGAGGACTAGCTAGGAGCATCAAACTACTAGGCTTTCAGGGCCTCTACCCCCCTTCCCAATACAATGATTCCACAGAGATCATCATCACATACATATCATAGAAGAACTAAAGAACAAGATTTAATCTAAATCACAGAAGTTAGGTTCTTTAGTTATGGCCTGATATCTAGAGGTCTAGATGGCTGCTATGGGGAATTCAATAGGCTAAACCTACTTACTCTATGTCTGGGAGGCGGATTAGACTATTGAATTGGCAAAATACTACGATCCCCGGCTTGCTCTCCCGCTCTCAGCAGCGTACATGTTTGCGTAACCGCTTGAAGATGAAGCCGAGAAGGAAAGCCGATGATGGCCGCCGCTCAGACAGACTTCGGGAGCCAAGATTGGCTCTTGGAGCAAGCGAAAGAAGGCTGTGGACGAAAATGGAAAGTTAGGGTTTGGATACCTTATATGGGCTATAAGTTAGGGCTAGGGTTTCCATCAACCCTTGAGATCATGCCACTTGCCCTTGTGGGGTAAGTGGATGTAGCCCCCACTTGGCCCACTTGCCCACTTATTATTTAAGTGGGCTAAAGTGCACACATGAATAAATGTGCGCACACTTGCAAGTTGCCCCCTAGGGCGTTACTTGCTTAGCTACACGTCGGCGCATTACCGCCAATCGGGGATGGCGGTAATGCGGCGACGACGCAAGATAAAGATATACGCCCCGGGACCGTGATATCGCGGCTTTGGAACGTCACACCAGGAAGGGGGAAAATTAAACACATCATAGATGGCCTTGAGGCCATTGTAGAACATGTTTAGGTTTGGCTGATTCATGGCAAGTAACCTTGCCCTCTCCAATGTCTGGGCACTTCTCAAAGTTATATTAGGTTGCCTCTGCTTGAAGAGCTTCCATCACTTATTGCCTGGCATAACATTTGATGGTTTATGTCCCCCGCATTAGCCATTTGGACTGCTTTGGCCTTGACTGCACTCAAGGTAACCCCCATACTCGAGTTTGCTCTCTTAAGAGCCCAGGCAACTAGTTCTTCTTCCTGCTTGGGAATGAGGACACGAGGATGCGTCTTTTGTTTATGGGTAATTCTCCCATATTTGGATGTCCTCCATCTATTGTTCCATCCACTGGCCTCTCTTCAATGTAGAAGTATGCCCTGCCATGGTCTTGTCGGGAGTTTGATCCCTCCTTCTCTTCCTCATCCTCTTTGCCCTAATCCTCTTGGTATTGGCAGGTACACGGATTGGCGTGGCATTGCCATGCACTTTGTTCAGTCTGGTCTGCGCCATCGAGCTAGTTGAAGCTCTAGAAGCTCTTGGTATGGTATTACAAAGCACGTGATTCAAACATTTTGAATTATCAATCCACTCCATTTGGAAAAGAGTAGATCGATCAGCTCACCAATTCGAAGTAGAATGCATTGAATTCCATCTATCTCGATGAAATGGGCGGGCTTTCCATAACGTGCTGTGTCTGGCAAAAGGGCACGAGATGGGTTCGAAGAGCCTCGATGAATGCGCTAACACAGGAATGACATGTCACGATGGGAACTTATATCCTGCGCGGTGTCGGGACCGTGCATATGGATATTGAACCTGTATGTTGCTCGGTGTTTTGGGGGGGAGGGCTTGCAATGTGCTAACGGGACCCTTGATCCCGCCGACGTGGGCAACTCAAGAAGTTGTCAAATATATTGTATTAATCTGTAGAGGGCTTTTGCAAGTGTTTGATATAGCTGAGTAGGTGCTTCTGCTATCAGATCTACAGTCAAAGGGGCTACAAGAACCGAGCCAATACACCAAAGCTACAGTATTTTCATTGTAGCAAATATTATAAAGGTGTTTGATATATGACAGGAACATAGCAAAGTGAAAAACATTGGAAATCATGCGTGGCCATGTTTATGCACGAACTCTTGCACTCTCTTGTTTCTGATTATAAGTCCTAACTAGTTAAAATATAATTTAACGTCTATATGAGCTATAGTCAATCAAGTTCAGGTCACTTTACTACTACACTTGAGCAAAAATAATAGTATTAAGCATTATGATAAGATAGTGACCACATAACATGACTAAATAAAATTGATGTCCACTTCCATTGGCCTAGTGCTTTGCTAGATTTGTTACATCAAAAAGCATCTTTTAGAAATGAAGATGGCCAAGGACAGTTATAATGCTTCTCAATTATTTCTATGGCAGGCATGCCCTGCAATCATTAGAGCCTTCATGCTTACAAGATTCTTACAAATACCTTGTAGATAGATAGATAGATAGATAGTAGTTTTAACGTCACGCCACTAAGCAGCATCCAACTGGACATATGACCACACTATAGCAGAAAATTATTTAGAACATTTTGATTGGCTTTACATAAATAAAAGTGCTAGATCAGCTTTCACCTATTGATGGTATTCAGAAATTTATTCTCCTTTCTAAGCCAACAACCATCTTCTTAAACTTACAGAATCTGCAAATACAAAAACATTATTAAAGGATATTAGAAACTAAGAAGGAGACACAATAGTTATACTATAAATCAGTTTATACACACCGTTTTGAGCTACGAAGAAAAAGCTATATGTTTCCTCTATTAAATCCTCAATCTTATAGACAAAATCAAACGTGTCAATAATGTTGGAAGCTAGGTTCATCCTGTATGCCATGCAATGAATGCCGAGTGCATAAGGTGCATATATAATTTAAAGTTAAGTTAGGTTCATCCTGTGTGCCATGCAATGAATGCCGAGTGCATAAGGTGCATATATAATTTAAAGTCCTACACTTGGACCATTATAACAACCTTGCATGACGGGGCATCCATCTATCCCTATGCAAACAAGTTACTTTGCAATCTCAGTTGTAGAAAATTCCATCGTTGTGTTCAAGCAATTCTAAACAATGAAAAATATGTTTCATGCAGTCGCATTTTTTTCCAAGCATGTATCCCAACATAGTGTGCATGCTTAACGCAACATACATAGTACACTGTCACTGTCATGCATATTTTCATCTACGGAGATGGCAAAAAATTACATTTGCATAGGGATTTTTTGTCCAGCATCCATGGCTGTGCAGTACCATATTCCCCTGTTTGGGCGACAGGAGAGTTACCTACTGTTGTAAATTTAGGCCAGCCATTAAGTATACTCCAGTATATACCGGGTATATTCTCTTTACCATGAGCGAGGGTTTGTAATTTCTCCACGATTGGTTTTCCTTCACAAATACAGGGCTGTGTTTTATTCAACGGCCAGGTGAAGGGAACAGCCGACAGCGAAGCTTTTCTACTGCTACTCCACAGAGTTACCTCATGAGACAGTGCTGTTCCAAGTGCTGTAACTTACCAGATTACTAGATTACAGGTATTTGCTTTTCCTTTGTTTTTTTCATGTTCTCTTTCAGATAGGGTGCTGCTCTTGTGCTATTTAATGTCTTTACTGATTGGATTGTTTTGTTGTGAGTTAAACGTGTTTCTTACTAGCATTCTTGAATGAAAGCTATATAAGGCTAGGATCTAGATGCTGCTCGTGACAGGCTTGAGTTGTAGACGTGATTAGGGTAGGATAGGGTATGATTTCAGAGTATTTTATTGCATATTCATAATCTACATGCTGAAGTTAGTCTAGATGATGTATTGAACTGTCAAAATACAATCTCTTTTTTGTGCATTGAAACTAACTTGTTAGTATGTTTATTAGTATGTTTGAGACTAACTAGTTATACGTTATTATACGTTATGCATTATCTAACTCTTAATCTCTAACTATGGGCCACCTAATGCCTTTGTTCCTGTAAATGATACATGCAAAAGCTATGCTTGTGGTTGTTTTATTTTATGTATACGTCTCCTTCCGTAGCTTGTTTGTTTCATTGACACTGGGAACAAAATCATTCTAATGGAAATTAATAAATTTTTGGCAGAACCAATTTAGTATGTCTCTCATCGTTTTTTCTTCTAGTTGTTGGAAGAAGTTAGTTATCATCCTCAGTTTTCAATAGAAATGGGAATTTGGGATTAACGTCTTTCTAAAACAAGTCTGTGATTGCAACGTTGCTGCTGGCAGTGCACAGTGAAAAATATGATATGTTGCACAGAACTGTCGATGCTGTATTATATGAATCTAACAATGCGTTAAGGTTGTATACTTGCAGGTCAGAAGATAATAATGTTTCTGAGGAGTTTGTTATCGTCTGCAAATTTTCTTCGTTATTCAAAGCCTTACGAGTCAATATCAGGTTTGGGACTTGTTCCCAAAATGCAACTTCCAAAATCCTATGAGTCTTTGACATGGAAGCGGTTTGCTTCTGGAAGAACAATGGGCTTTCCAAAAAGAACCAAGTTTCGGAAGTATTTCAAAGGAAGGGTTGGTGGTATCAGATGTGATGGCTCAGACCTTGCTTTTGGGAAATTTGGAATCAAGGCATGTGAAGCGGGCCGGATTTCATCAAAAGCAATTGAAGCCACACGTCGTGTAATGAATCGCAAATTTCAAGGTGTTGGCCGGATCTGGATTAGAATTTTTGCAGACATTCCTGTTACGAGTAAACCTGCAGAGGTCAGAATGGGGAAAGGTAAAGGAAATCCATCAGGCTGGATAGCTCGGGTTATGGAAGGGCAAATGTTGTTTGAGATGGATGGTATAAGTTTGGTGAATGCTCAACAAGCTGCCAGATTAGCTGGGCATAAGCTTTGTTTACCAATAAAGTTTGTAAAATGGCCCTGAATCTAAGTTCCATCTTTAAGAAACTAATGAGCAAGTACTTGTCTAGATTAAGACGGACTCCTGTCATGGGCAGCTGGACAAACCTGAAGTCATTGAGGTGACTTGCTCAACTTGCTTGGAGGATTGATTGACGATTTACAACGTTTGTAACTCTTGGGCTCTACTTTAATAATGCTCTAGATTCGCAGATCTTGAATGAAACTGAATATTTTATTGGGACATATCCAATGAGTTTTACCGGTGACATGTTAGAAATTGCCCTTCTCATTTCTTGCAGTAGTAGCACTGCTTGGGAGCCTCTTTTGATGGTAGGAAATTGATCTTGATGATGTGTACAGAATACTGTTGACCAGTTTTCCTGTTAGCATGGCAGAACCACATTTGTGCAAAAGCAGCGCCCACTGGTCTGGAATACAAATCTGTCCGACCCAAACTTGTGGTGAGGCAGCATATAGGACACTTTTAGGTAGGAAATATTCTGTGGTGGTTGTTCTGTAACAGAAAGCTTGAAAATCACTTTGAATTTGAAGGTTGAAATTCACATTGACGAATGCATACATATGTCATAACCACAATATTAGCCTTTTTTTTTCATTTACAGTTCTCTTTATATTGTGCACTCGTTAGCACTCATTGTAATGTTTATACTGTATCATTTTTTGCTTATCGCATGATTGTGTTATTTATACGCCCAGAAAAAATGCACGACTTATTATGGGGATTGAATGTGCACAACCATACGTAGTTGGGGTGAGCAACTATAAAATGCTGGGGATGCTTGAATGTTGCAATGGATAAGGGAACGGTGGTCAACAAGCTTTATTTGCAATGCAAGCCAGAATTTATATTTGCAATGCAAGCCAGAATTTATCTGTTTGTGCGTCTCTATTTAGTATTGGACTAACCGTCAAGATGTGAAAAAACGTTGCATCAGTTTAGAAATGTTTCTTTGATAGATTCAATTTTGCTAGCGAAATTCAGAGCGAGTTGTGATAAGGAATGGCATTTTAATGGTAGATATCCGTGCAGCCAGAAGGGATCCAAGAATCGGTTAAATTGAGGGTAAAGATATCCGACAGCGATATAGTTCCTGGATCAAGGGCCCCTTGTAACAATTTTAACAATTTTATCTTTTACTTCGCAAAATGGTTAATATGCACAATTTATTGTGCCAACAATGAAATTTAAGCATATCAAATTTGAGAGAACCTCCATCACTTAGAGCATTTAAAAAATTGATTCGTGGTAAAGGAACTCAACATTAATACTAAAATCGAATTTATACACATAAAATACATATAGCAACAAACAGATTCTAAGAAGGGGGAGGACCCTTTTAGCTGAGGAGCCTACTAGCAGTGGATTTGCTCCAACATAGCCATTCAATCCAAAATATGAAACCATATAAGAGGCAAGCATGAAATTGAGGCTGTTTGAATATGGGTTAAATGGAGGTTCCAATATCTCCCCATGGTTGGACCATACTGTAATGCTTACTTGCTTGTTAACTGTGTGAATGAAACTGCTCGTAACGGAAGTCCGTATATATCAAGCGAGAGCGGGTTAATGTGGCCAAAAATCTGTGATCAGCCACCTCCATTTCCATCCAACCCATCGATCTGCTTGATCCCCATGGGCTGAGCTACCATGCCCCATTCATGGGAGAGGGGGATATGCCATGCTTAAATGCCCATGCATATGCCATGCTATGCCCCTTATGCATTAACCGCAACAAATCATCCGGCTTGCCAACCGTACCTGCCCAATTCACTTCAATGATTTCTGTTCGGTTCTCTTGTACATGAAATGTATAGTTCACGCAGGATTAAGACCATTCAACTGGTTCAACCTGTTGAAATGCCTTGCTCCCGAAGGAATTTCGTTCGGATAAAAAATCCTCTTCTTTCCTGCCACTACTTGAATCCGCCGGCTTGCAGGAGATGGTGGCCGACGTAATTGATCTGGAGGTGGAGAAGATAAGTTGCCCATGCCTAGAATACCCCTTAAGAAGCAAATTAATTCGAATTTCAGAGATCCCATTCAAGATGCTCCCCATTCCAAATCCTCCCCATTCAAAATCCTCCCCCAGGCCCGTTTTCAAGGAAGGATTTGGTATGGGGAATGGAAGATCACCACACCGCGGCAAAGAATAGCTCTGTTGCTGTTCCTTGCTGCTATATTCCAACAAACAGAGTTTTAGACTTCATCACTGGAGAGCTCCAGAATTTAATACTACATTTCATAAGCAACGGACTCGGTCAAGAGATTCTGGACAAAAAAAGAAGCTTGTTGACGAGCATGCCCATCTGAAGATCATGAGGTGAGTGGTTGTTAATGTGGCCATAGACTGAGCTCTTAATATTGGCGTAGGGTGGTAGTGCCGGTTAATTTGGGAAAAGAAGGTATTGCTCGTGAAGTGAGTGGTGGTTAATGTGGCCATAGGTTGTTGCCTTAGGCCTGGGTGGTTAATGTGGCCTTTGGTGGTAGTGGTTAATGTGGCCTTTGGTGGTAGTAATTAATGTGGCCTTTAGTGGTAGTGAGTAATGTGGCCTTAGTTAGTAGTAGTGGTTAATGTGGCCCTACTTAGTGCAAGTTAATTTGGCAAAGAGAGGTGGTGATTAATGTGGCCTTTGATGGTAGTGGTTAATGTGGCCTTAGTTAGTAGTGGTGATTAATGTGGCCCTACTTAGTGCAAGTTAATTTGGCAAAGGGAGGTGGTGGTTAATGCTGCCTTAAGCCTTAGGTGGTGGTGGTTGTTAGTGTATATATGTTTGATTTTGCCATTTTATGGCTTCCACTTGAATGTTCCATATAGTAATTGAACAAGACAACCAAAGCTATAGTTGCTGAAGCAAAGGGGATTGACCAGTCATACTCAAAAAGACAGAGGGGTATGAGCATCAAGAGAGGGTGTAGGTGCCATTTAACCATGAATCAATTGTATTTGAAACTCGAATGCACCAAAATAACCTTTCATGGGATGGAACACATTGACCTGGAAGGCAAAGTGTGTCATGAGGTTAATCATCCTCGATGTGCCAAGACCAGGCACAAAGTAGCTCCTTGATTATCAAAAGAGAAATATAATTATCTACACAAGAAATTTATCACGCCAGCAAAGCCGCCCGTCGCTAACATTTCTCTTAGTTGAAATTGGGCCAGAAATTATTTGGTACAGAATCACACCCCACAAGAGGT
This sequence comes from Isoetes taiwanensis, assembly GCA_021234155.1. NCBI lineage: Eukaryota > Viridiplantae > Streptophyta > Lycopodiopsida > Isoetales > Isoetaceae > Isoetes > Isoetes taiwanensis. The sequence continues at coordinate 11,524,935 of JAJEKV010000039.1, forward strand.
CCATAGGCAGCATGAAGAGCAATGGGCTCTAAAGAAGAGGATGGATCCAAATAATGTAAAGAATAGAGATCAATTCCTTCATATGGATGATCTCTACAATTTGTCAAGGAAGATAGCATTGGACACTTGGATGCTGCACCAGGACGTTGCTTTGAGTGTAAGGATGTGGGTAGACTTGCACCCAGAATCAGCGTTCTTGTACCAGAAAGGTGCACCATTTATTCTGGAGATAATCACTCCCTTTCAGATGAAGATTCTCTTGGAACATGGCAAGAATGATGTTGTGGCAATGGACTCAACTTTCAAGACAAACGACTATTGTTATAGCTTGTACACCATGGTAGTATACGATGTCCATGGAAATGGTGTACCTGTTGTTTGGGTTCTCTCGTCTAGCCAGGCAGAAGAGGATATCCGGCCTTGGCTCTTTGCCTTGAAGAATCATATCCATGGTGTGGATCCCACTTGGGAACTCTCTTGTTTTATTGTTGATGATGCCAAAGATGAAATTAAAGCATTGCAAAAGGTTTGGCCTAATTGTAGAATACAATTGTGCATTTGGCATGCGAGGAGCATGTGAAGAATAAGAAGGTTAGAGGGGAGATGTTTAAGTAACTCGGTCACATAATGTACGACACACATATAGAAGGGAATGGAAGATTTGGTAAGGATCATTTGGAGGCTTGTGAGAGGGAATTATTGGATGAGTTTAAGGAGAAATACAAATCTTAGAAGCAGGTTGTTAAGTACATGAACAAGACTTGGATAAAAAACATCAGCACTTGGATCATTGCCAGAAGAATGTATCCTCATACCAACCAAGAGACAAATGCTGCTATAGAGGCTTATCACAACTAAATGAAGAGAAAGATAGGGATTTCGAAGCATGCCTTGAGAGGTGGAAGGATTGACTGGATGATGTACATGCCACTTGTAGATTGGAAACACACCTTCTCTATGACAGGTTCAAGAAGGATGAGGGGTTCAAAGTGAATAAGAGACAGGAGCACATAGTTGAGACAACAATTATACGGCACATGTCATTCCTGATGAGGCTGTTAGATGGTTGAACTTCAAGGAAGGGAGGCGGGAGTGTGGAGTCGAAGGATGGATGTATGGAATGCCAGCTGAGAGGATGTGCCCTACCTTGTGGATGTTGCCTATGAGCATTGGTCTTCTTGCGACTGCCCTTGGGGTATGAAAGGCAACATTTGCAAACACCAGGTCAAAGTGATCCAAGTGATGGCCAAGTACATGAATGAGAACATTTTAAGGGTTTATGGAACATTGCATGGTTCTCAAGCTGGCAGTTTGGAGAACTTCAGGGCATTTGGAGAGCATATGATGATGGCTTTCTTGATAATAGGGCACCACCTAGTCCTCAGGATACTTGCACATTGGTACAAGGTTTGGAGGATGACATTTATCTTGAGGATAGCAATGGTGAAGAGAAGATTGTACCTGAGACCCCATCACGAGAATTGAATGTAGCATATCTAGCTCCACTTTGCTGAAACCTCCTGATCCTCAGAAGCCTCTTCAAGCCTACTTAAGTGTGACTACGAGAGCTATAGGATTAGCATTACTCCAGGAAGATAAAGCTGTCACATTTGCAAGTCTGACACAGAGATGAGATATCTGCATTATGGAGACCATAGCTAGTAACTCCTAGGTTGCGCTGGAGGCCAATTTCCTACTACAGGAGCTTAGTTTGAAGTTGGAGAGACTGACCACTTGCAAGTTAAACACTGTTGTTGCACCTAGTCTACCCACTGTAGAAGACTTCAATGGAAAAACCTTGATGAGGCCAGTTCCATTTATGGAGTGTGGGAAGAAGCGAAAGAAGGTTGTTCGGTCTAGTGTGTTTTCGCGGGAGTGCGAAGGGCATCTTCAGGAATGAACGATGTGGCCATGTTTCAATCTCCATACCTTAATTTGTTCTAAATTGGTTAATGTGGCCGTGCTTTCTATTATTAATATCTATTAGTATAATTCTTGCAAGTTAAGGTGGTTAATGTGGCCTCAGGTTAATGTGGTTAATGTGGCTATAGGTTAATGTAGCCTTGGGTCAGAGTGATTAATGGGGCCATGGATTAATATGGCCATGGGTTAATGTGGCCATAGGTTATTGTGGCCACATTAACCCATAGCCACATTAACCACTGTTTTTTTTAGTGTTACCATCTTTCCAATGGTTAATGTGACCATAGATTAAGGTGGCCTTAGATTAATCTTCTTTTTTAAAAAGGGATGGGGTTGGGAATCGTGCCTGGAACGCCGCATGTTACGCCGCATGCGGCGTTCCCTTCCCCTTGCGGGACACTTGAATGCGGGACACTTGAAATTGAATTTTCGTCTTTCCCTTCTTTTCTCTCTCCCGCCCCCCTTTCTTTTTGTCTGTTTCCGTCTATTCTATTCCTCTTTTTCTCTATGCCGATACTGGCATTCTGTAAGGTGGGGCGGCGAGCTCTACTCTAGGAGAATCACACTAGGAAGCGGCTTGAGGTCGCAGGAGGGAAGCGTGCAGTAAAAACTTTGCCGAAGTGAAGTTTTGCAGTAAGGATATGAGGACGACCAAGCAAGAAGGCAATTTTTACATACTGTGTACGAATGCTAATCCTCTAAGATCTCTAGGCATGCGCCCAATTGATGTAAGTCCATTTCTAATGCTTTTTTTCTATATCATATGCAGTTGGAGGTAGCTTTGCAACTAGGAGAGTTGACACTAATCAAACTTTGGCCTCTGCTTTCTCCTGCCGGTATAACATGATCGTTCATTCTGCATGGTGGAAACCCTGTAATAGTTTGTTGCAAAAACATTTGCTTGAGAAATGTTCTATATAATACTTTAGGAATGCCATAATACAGCTGCGGCTAGAGCGTTCGTGTATGGTATCTGCAAGGTATCGATTTGATAAAAAGCTGCAGAGCAAAACTATTTAGTATTCTGATTGTGAAGTGAGAGTTGTAGCTGGAGGCATCATGCAAGGTAACATAGCCCTTCTTTCTGTTCCTTTTGATTCTTCTTTAATTTTCCTTCTAAGTTTCAAGGTCATGTTTTTTAACCAGACGAAATAGATTCTTCAAAGAAATAATGCCCCAAAGACAAGATGCGAAGCTTCTAAGTAAAGCCCCATATCAGTTTTATTTCCTTACCCTTCCTTATATTATTTCTGCAGCAATGCATAGAACATGAATTGAATATGTTCCATGGCTTATCCACCTCCTCCTAGATTGATAACCAGATATCTCATCTCTAATTCTTGGTTTTATGCCTCGCATTTATCTAACCTTTAGAACAATGGAGTTTTTGCAGAACATGACCTGGCTAATGAAGGTGTCCAGCAGGTTGAAGATATTGGGAAGATGTTCTTCATGGTAAATATTTTTCCAACTCTGATTCTAAAAGTAACTTCTGATAGATCACAATGGCTTATGGGTTGTTACCAGGTACTGGAACAGTACAACATTAATAGACTTCAAATCATTTTTTCATCATTAGCAGGACACTGCAGACTTCCAAAGCAATTGCAAAACCTTTGGATATAATGCAAGTAAAACCACAGATACAGGTAAGGACGAGCTTTAGCACCTCCATGTCTGATTTGCCATTCAATATCTTCCATTTTTCTCACTACTACATCTATTTTTTGTTAATTTGCTGGCTAAGCAAAGCAATAGGATGATTCTGAATGGGAGACAGTACTTAAAAATTTGGGACTTTGATGTCAGCAATCCAATGGTTGGGCCTGATGGAGGAGAAAGTGTTGCAGATGTTGCCAAGCGGGACTTGAAAGTCCTATTGAACTAGAAACAGAGTAGGTCTGTGATATAGAAGTGCATTTGCCTAACTGCTTCAAGAAAGCATGACAGACCTGATTACTGCCTTTGTGGACAACCCAATTAGGAGAAGTGCCCAATGATCAAAGGGATCGTAGAAGCATCGCTACAACTATCTGAAGAAGCAAACAATTTTAGGGTATGACTGCCAACTTTTTGTCACTCTGTTGTTCAATGCTTCAAATTTTTATTTGTTTTATTAATATAAGGACAGTCTGGCCTTTGGAGTAGATAAGGGATGTATCCCTACTGTCCTTATGCTATACTCATTGCAAATGTTACTGAAAATAACAGAAAATGATCTTTTGATTTAGGAATGATGGGGTAGGATGTATTTGCATGCATATATGGTAACACTAATAAGTGTAAGCATCAGATTGACGAGTGAATGAAGCAGCGGTTGAAAAATTAAAGAAGTAATTCTTATCTTAGAGTAACCAAAGTTATGTAATTATTACTTATGCTATTTCTGGAGCTTGCATTCATGTGCTCTGATTATAATTGTGTACATCTTTATGCATGTAAGATAATTTACCTTGGGGGTTAAGAGTTCCCATCTTTGGTTTAGGTTGGTAAACTTACTTCTGGCGGCATATAAGAAAGCATGATATCCAAGCTGTTAAACTTCCTTTTTTTTCCGGATAGAGAATGGTATAAGAAAGCAGGATATGCAGGTACACAGTTTATGCTTACACTATATTGCTGTTGTATTTGATTTGCTTAATATGCATCCATTATAACCAAGCAACCTGCTTTGTTTTCTCCGCGGTATTCTTTTTTTGCATAAATTCTTAACTGGCAGTGTGAAATAAGTATAGTTAACGCTAACCTAACTTACCACTTTAACTACTAGTGTGAATCATCAACACAAAATTTAATTCAATTTTTTATTTTTAACTTAATGGGCATGATGGGAATGCAAATTTCCATGCTTCCTTAAGTTAGTTCTAATTTAACCACCTCAATGGAAAACTAGATTTTTTTTTCTAGTTAGGTTAAGAAATAACCAAGTAGTTAAGCTAACTTAACTTAATGGCGAGTGGGAAATGGCCCTATGTCTCCTAAATGTGGAGTCTGCATTTAATGTATATGTTTCGAAGTTTGTGTAAGACGTCTTTCTTTCTATGCTTAATCTGCAAATATACACATGTAATTATTTCCACAGGGCGAAGTCTGTAAGTGCTAATCGCCCTTAGTCATGTGCTATAACCAAATTGAGCTATTACAATAACTTAGGCTAGATGATAAGCCTTGGCATATCATTCTTATGATATTTGTATTTCTTTTGTGGATTTGTTTTCCCTGAAATGCTTCCACTTTCTTACAGGCACAGGCGCTGGGTCCATGTGCAATAGGTCATCATGTGTGCTTTGAGTTTGCATGGCTTCAAGAAGATGGTTCTAATCTACTTAACGTTTTCAGAGCTTGATGGTATGGTTCTAAACTGCTTTTCTCTAGCTGCACTTATTATTGCAATGCTAAATATTACATTGCATGAAGAAAAATATTAATTATTGTATTAAGAGTCTCCAGTACACCGCTTATCTTAAGGTTTTCCTGCATGTGTTAGAATAAATTACCAAAGATTAGATATATGGCTCAACTTTTGTCCATTTTACAGGTTGATGTTGTAGAGCAACAAACCAACACACAACTACCATTAACTTTATTAACACAAACCATTGCATTTAACACATTTAAATTAAAATCCCCCTTAAACCCCCTTTGGTTTGGGTGCATATTCACACGGGGGGTTACGTAGGGCAGCGAGAGCTCCAAAAATATATTTACAATACATGTACAAAATTAACACCATTAAGTACATTCTCTCAAACCTTATAGTATTTTGCAAACTTTAATATACAGTATACAAAAACTTGTACATGCATACCCCACAAACGAGGATCGCTATGTGCCCTTTATTCCAAGATCTGGACCGTACATAGCGATCCTCGTTTGTGGGGTATGCATGTACAAGTTTTTGTATACTGTATATTAAAGTTTGCAAAATACTATAAGGTTTGAGAGAATGTACTTAATGGTGTTAATTTTGTACATGTATTGTAAATATGGTTTTGAGCTCTGAACTAAGGCCCAATGGTTAAGGCAATGGGGTAAAATAAGATATCATGAGCATGGGAATATGCACCCAAACCAAAGGGGGTTTAAGGGGGATTTTAATTTAAATGTGTTAAATGCAATGGTTTGTGTTAATAAAGTTAATGGTAGTTGTGTGTTGATTGTTATATTAAAAAAATTTTTGGGCCCTTCGGGCCCTAACTAAAGCAAACATAGGTAAACTTTATGGGCCTAAATATTAATTAAAAAAGCACAAATAAATTATTTCAACAAAGCATTCATAAGGTATTACAACATGAGTGGCACGAAAGCACGGGCCCTGAGCTTTCTTTCTCAATCGCATGTTTCTCAATCTCCCCGATATAATGTCGGACTAATGTGCCATGTCTCAAAGCAAATGTTGCAATGGTTGGTGGCAAATTGCAACACAAACCCTCTTTTGATCTCAAATGACCTAGCAAATATTTCTCAACTTCATCTTTCATGCTCAACGTCCATTTAGAATCGCTAAGGCCACAAGATTGAATCGATTCTTCCCACCATCCATCAAAGTAACGTGACAATTGGTTTTGTGATGATAAAACTGGATAAAAATTGGTTTTGTGATGATAAACCGGATAAGAATGTAAGAAATTACATAACTTGTTTTGCATTTGTCCGGCTTTTCGATGCCGGAAACACAACAATGAAGCTCGCAATATCAACCCATGTATTGATTTATCAAAGTGCTTATTACTTTTCTTGTCTAGCATACAATTGTTCAAAAACATTTGTCCAATGCGCTTTTCGGACTTAAAAATGATCATCCCTCCCATGAGCTTGTACATTGTCTCCGAAGAAGTGATATACAAAACAAACTCTCTCTAGCCGACATGTTGTTCAATGACAAGAAATGTCTTTAATTGTTTTATTGAAGTCCGATCTCTTCCAAATATCCATAGAATCCTTAACCCTTGTGCCTTTCGTCTTCCATTTCATCAAAAGACCGCTTCTCGCTTTTGATTTGGTTTGCATGTGGACATTCTATGTATTTGCTCTCTTTGTCTAATTGAGGCTAGCACAATAAGAGGAACAATCTGTCCATTGCCAATTCCAAATGCACCAAGAAGAGCACTTACAAGAAGTTTACGGGCCTCGGTGAGCTCCATGAGATCTAAGAGAGCTCGAGCTTGATCAAAGGCTTGATTTAGGTGTTTCACCCTCTTTGGTGTAGGAAATTTTGCCATTGAGATCTTCAAACATGGTGGCCCATTCAAATGCCCTTTTCACGCTTTGAGGCTGCCATAAAACTGGATCTAAGAAAGATTGATAACCCGATGCTAGTATGAGCATATCTAAAAAGCACCTGCAAGGCAATCCGAGCATAAACGACAGAGAAGGATCCGACCTAAGTTCTTACATAAGATTTTCGTTGTATTTGATTCCTTTCCATTAAAATGAAGAAACTTTTGTTTGCGGCCATAGGAGCACGTTTGCCGATCCATATTCTTCTGCTATTTGTTGAGCCCGCAGCGATAACCTAAATTACCACTTTAGCTCCACAATCAAACCCATCCATTATTTGCATTGTCGGGGCTTTTTATTCTTAAAGAGGTTTTCATCGGGAATGCAAAGATCCGCCATAGCCACATCTTAGAGTTCGAAAATTAACCTTTGGATAGTCCCTTTTTTTTCACTAAGGGGCTAAGATTTAACTGATTTGATCCGCATGCACCTTAACATTGTCGATGATACAAAACGGTAAAGAATACTTCCCAACCATAGTGGAGAAACGATCGGATTTGAGTTGTGGGCTCCAAGATTGTTAAGTTGAGCAAGGATGCAAACGATGGAGATTATAAAAATGGAGGAAGCGGGTAAGAGGAACAAGGATGTAAGGCTCGCCATGGATTGTGCTATTTGCAAGATTGGATCAACGGCAGCCACCACCTTAGAGCTTGGATCCAAAGATTCGGGCGGAGAATTTTCATCTTGAGTAGCACTTTTGTGGATGGGTTTGCCATAGCAACCCACTTCGACAATGATCCAAGCGCTGGGTCCGATTGCAAAACCCTAGAAATGGTTCACCTTTTGTTATTTCATGAGAAAAAAAGGGCCCTTGGATTTTTTCAATTAAAAGAGGGCTTTCTTTGTAAGCCCTTTGATCTTAACCATTGCGGAGGATGAAACAAAAATTGCACAAATTGCATGCAAAAACTTGGTGCACTCTAGATATACTGATTAGTATGCCTCGTGCAATACGCCCATGAAATCATATGAAAACCATGCCAAAAAGCGTACAAAAACACAAAGAAAACCCCCTGTTATTATGCTACATATTCAATTCTTCCAAACTACTTTTATAGTTGTATAGTGTTGATTTTCCAATTGCATATGATTAATACAACCAGCTCTTGACATACAACCAGGTGGCAGGTGGCATTAGATTCTGGATTGGTTATGGGAAACAATTCAAAAGTCTACTAGATGAATACCCATGTAAAGATATGAAGAAGGTACTACTAAAAATCCTTTTTCTATAAACACTATAGAGCACAATAATTTACAATGGTAAAGGTTTTGTGGATCTATATCCAGAGATTCCAAAGATCAGGTTAACAAGACAGTATTTGCTACACAGGGTATACGTCCTATTTAGTGGCAAGAAAATGCACGTTATTAGCAGTGGAAGAAAAATACAGAACTGCATGCACTATATAGTCATTGTCAAACATTTGTATTTCTTGATGCTAAATTCATTTATTTGGCTTGAATCATTCTGTTGCATTATTAGAACGAATCGGAAGAAGATTTTATGCTGCACTACTATGCTCCACCATTGTTAACACTGCACTGCCATAACAATTGATGAAAGATGCATCATGTTATGCTTTCGAACAATATTAATTTATTTTTGTCGAACTTGCAAACAAGTTTGACAGGAGAGCCAGCTTCATGTCTGCATCTTTGGACAACATGTAATAACAAATATTAAAGATATCCAATTATACGTTCAATGATCTGTCTTCCTGCATGCAAGTTCAAAGGGTTTATAAAATATTTTTTCTGTTGCGAAACAAAAAGTCTTAGGAATCCAAATATTATTGCCAACTATAACTTATTATATGATCAAATCCAATAAGCTCATGACAGTCCTTATGCAATCAAATTTGAGACTACCTCACATTGTTGATTGTCATTTCAAATACGAATCAGTTTGCTAATGTCATCTCGACACAATCAAATACACACTGCGTCAATTTGTTGAACATCATGTAGTCTATCATTTAAAAGTTAGTAATTCCACATCGTAGTTCATCTTTGAAGTCCTCAAGCACTATCCTGACATTTTTTTAGATTTTCAAGGAAGAGAATGAACACACATAGTGAGGCTTGCCCCTATATACTTCCTCGACTAATGAGTTTTGTAACACAATTTACCATTGCCCCTCATCTACCTTTACAGCTAATATACAAATCACATATGAATATGTGCCCGCAAATTTATAGAGCCCCTTTTGCTCCCTCCCCATTCCTTTGTGAGCTCGAGGATCTTACAGAGATGATTAATGCAGTTTCTTCATCTCTCTCTCTCTCTCTCCCTCTTTCCCTGTGTATATACCGCCCCTATATATCACCCCTTCTGTATATGTATTAATGAATGTGCACACACCAAAATGCACTTGCACATCTTGATTTAGCATTCCATCTTCGAGCACGACTGCATCTATCGACATTTTATTTCACCTAAAACATCAAGATTTTTTTTTTTTTTTTTTTTTTTTTTTTTTTTTTTTTGCGATTTGTTATTAGTCTTTAATATTCCGGGAATGCCCCATCTAATTCATATCCATTCCACTTGTTCATTGCTAATATCCGATCTCCCTAAAGCCTTGCATTTAACACTCAAATTTACATCTATGTACAAGATACATTTATAACTTTTTATTCCCCATTGCGTTACCAATTCCACACGTCCATGACTAATGCCTGGCATCGCCAGGCACACGTTTCTAGTGTGTTTAATGTAGCCATATATTAATTTGGTTAATGTGGCCATAGGTTAATGTGGCCACAGGTTAATGTGGCCATAGGTTGGTGTAATTCTATTATTATTCTATTAATGTAATTCTATTATTATTCTATTAGTGTGATTCCATACGTTGATGTGGTTAATGTGGCCATAAATTAACTTGGTTAGTGTGGCCATAGGTTAATGTGGCCATAAGTTAATATGGCCACAGTTAATTCTATACGTTGATGTGGTTAATGTAGTCATAGGTTAATGTGGCCATAAATTAATTTGGTTAGTGTGACCATAGGTTAGTGTGGCCACAAGTTAACGTGGCCATAGATTGGTGCATTTCTATTATTGTTCTATTAATGTAATTCTATTATTATTCTATAAATGTGATTCCATATGTTGATGTGGTTAATTGTGACGTTCCACATATTTATACGCATATTTAAGTATAAATACATGACACGTCACTATGAATAATTAATGGCACATTAATTATTCATAAGCTAAGGTTAGCTACGTTAATAATTAAATTATAAAGGTGGAAACCTAACCCAAAACCCTAATTCGAATTTAGGGCTTATCCTAATATTAAAAAGGGCTAAAATACCAAATTAGTTAATTAATGACATGCCACCTGGCCCAAGTCGATTGGGCAAGGCAGGGTTTCCATTTTGGACACCCAAATTAGGGCTTTTGTGCCCCAATTCGAATTAGGAGCAATTGGAGATGGAGGAGGAGAAGCAGCCGCCAGGCGCCCTTCAGTTAGTCGAGACGGAGCGGCCCAAGACTGATTTGATGGTTGGTCAGTAGGTTACCTTGTTAATTTATAGCATAGCGCCTCTCTGGGGTGTGTTCTCTCTCTGTTTCCTCTGTGGTTTACCTGTTAGGCTAACCCTTGATTGATATGGTGAGTATTCTCATCTCTAGTCTTTGTATGTGCTTTGGTTGATGGTTTAGTAGTTCTTTGCTTAGTTAGCACTCCCGAGATGGGGGATTACGGGGGGTAGAGACCTCTGAGCCCATGTATTGCAGTATGCTCCTAGATAGAGCCCTGTATTATTCCCATTAGTTGCGGCATGTGCACAAGAGACCACCGGGCCGTGGATGCTATGGAATTGCTCAGCACCAGAGAAGGGACGCGGTGGTGAAGTGGGGGTGGGGTCTTGCACGAACATAAAAGGCTCCTGAGACTCCTACAGTGGGCTAGGCCTGATAGTCGGTCACGTAGAGGGCCGGGTATGGGTCTGACACTCCTTGGGTGCAGAGGTGTGACCCGATGGGGCATCCTGTACTTTGAAGATAAAGTTAGGGGAGTAGGTCGGGTACGTATGCGGGGGTCGCTGATGCGGCACGTATTCTCTAGCTCACCCATGGAACCGCTGCGATCCTGGAAGGGGACACTTCCCCGACCTGCCTCATCGGACCAGGGAGATGTAACCTGGAGTAGGCTCGAAGGGTGTACCTTGAGTCTGCATCTCCGGAAGGCTATAGTGACGCCATAGCATGATTCGACTCATCTGCAAAGTGTGCACAGGAGGGGCGGATGGAGTGGACAACCCTAGCCACTGTTCTATGCCAGCGAACGCCAGGTTATACCTCTGTCTGTTGATCTCTTGAGACCGAGCCGTCAGTCCATCCTCACAGGAGTCTGAACCGGGGTAGAACCTGGGGTTTGGGGTGTTTTCCTTAGGATTAGATGCATATTCTTTGCCGTTAGTACTTGGATGGATGTGCCACCCTTCGTGGTGGTTAATTATATATGATTTATGCTATGTGCTAACATATATTCACGCTTCCGCGACTTAGGAGTCCCATTGAAGGCGTGGGCTGAATGACACCTCCGTGTCCTTCACCCGGGCATCTCTCTACGGATGGTCCGAGTTAGACGGAGGGCCCTGTTCATGGCATGGTGAGCTGATTGCCATGGGAGGGGGAAGTCCCTGTATGTATACGTCCGGAGCGCCGTATATATTCAGGGAGCGTCACAGTGGTATCAGAGCCATGATTTTGGTTGACTGGAATCATAGCACTGACCAAATCTTCAACCCGTTAGTTCGGTAGTTGAGTGGGAGTTTAAGCTAGTTGGACTGCCTAACTTTTCGGTGATTTAGTTTTGTGCTAGGTGGATGTAATAAATTGTGAGTTTTAGGAAGTTTAGGGCGATTTTGGAGGGAAAAAGTTGTGACTGGAGGACCCAAGTTTAGATGGGCCATAACTTTTTGTAGGTAGCTCAGATCGAAAATGGTTCCAATGGATCGGGTACCTCCCAAATACCCTAGGGGGGCACGTTTCCTGAGGTCGAAATGGCAACACCAAGGCGAAAAGTCAAAAGGGGCGCTGCTAGCGGATGAGGTGTTTCTTTTCGAAAGTTATTAGCGTATAACGCTAACAGCGCCCTATATACGGTCCGTCGTATAAAAATACGCGTCCCATTTTTTTTTTTAAAAAAAACTTTCCTTTTCCGCCCGCATTTTGAACCCGTGACCTCCCACCTCCAACCCAATACTCTTTCTATTTTGACAACTCTCTTTATGTGGGATATATATATTTTAATTCTTTGTTATACATATTTAATGTTCTGTTTTATCCAGTTAGCAGTTCTTTTAAGCAAAAGGTACATCATGGGATTGAACCCCTGACCTTCTGCACCCAAGCCAACACCTTTACCAATGAGCCAACTTCTTTCTTGAAGGGATGTAACCCTTTTCCTCGTATTTATAGTGCATCTACTTCATATTTAAATTAGAGGCGTGCCTGTAAACCCACGTTGTGGAGGCAACAACTCCACCGGAGCAAACTCTCTCGCCATAGCCGCCGGAGTAAGCAGTCTTGCCATAGCCACGGGAGTCGACCTCTCTCTGCCATAGACGACCGGATAACTGTTAACCATATGTAAAGCTAGTATGCCCTAGGAATAAACCGACCAAATGACACGATGTAATCTAGCAAGTCCGGCCAACTTGTTATGATAACATCAACTCACTTGGTGCGACTAATTCCGGAATTTAATTAACAACGACAGGGCAACTCTCTAGAATAGCAGCATGTGTTATATCCTTGGATATTCTTTAGGTGACGGTAATAATGCCCAGTTATCGGCGTTCCTCGACTTATAACTTTAATTATTTTTTTTTCCTTTGGTAGATGCCTTGATAACACAATTTCTTCGGGCCTTGCCATCATTCAATCTATACTACAGTCATATGCTTTATCTTAGGCCTTATTCGACGTTATATACGTAATACGTTATAGACATAATTATAATTAACGTTGTCCCTCTCTACTGTCTAAACCTTGACTCAACTCAATTCCCAGAGAAAGGATCTCTTTTCGCCCAACCAACTAGGGACTGCCATGCAGCACCCCTCTAAACCATGGGTAGCTTTAATCCTACCACTTCTTCTCAATGGTCGTGTTCTTTTTGTAGACCATTTTCCCAGACCACGATACAAACTCTGTAATACGTAGTGAACGCTTGTGTTAGAACCCCCACAACAATGTCACCCCTTATTCCCATCAATCTCGGGTACAAACTTCAGTATTCTTTTGTGCCAAGCTTTACCGCATATACAGCTGTCTCCGCTACACGGCTCTCAGAGTGACAGCGGTCTACCCTCTTTTGGGGTTGTCCTTCCGTATATTCCGATGGTCTCCAACCATTATTTTAATGCCTAGACGTCTTTAAGTCTGCAAATGAACTTACGTATTCTAAGGGATTATGTCAATATCCCAATGGACGCTGCTAATGTGCCATGACGTATAGATGCTATCTACTTATCTATCTATTTAAAAAAAAACGTCCTTCGTGAATTCAATTCACCATCTTGTCTTAGGACATGAAAGTCCTCTTCCCTAAGCCATGCACCAAATCTTTACATAAGCTTTTCAGCTCTTGCTGCCTCTCAAGCCAGAAATCTACCTTTGCATAATAGGGAAGATCACCCTGGAAGTTATGCCATTCATCAAACAATCGTGAAGGTAATAACCTTCCTATATAGGTCCTCCCCTTCCTCAATACGGTTTCTACGTCTATGGCCGATTTTCAGTCGTCCGGCCTTTATGCCTAGCACAACGTATCCAATTCACCCTTTTGTTGTAACCTTTATTCAGTAGAGTCATCAATCCAATTACTCCTTTACATATCCGTTAACCGTCTTGTAGCTTCTAAGCCGCTATTATATGCTCCTTCTGTTGTCAACCCACCTATCATTGGGGGTTATGATTCAACATTGTCCTACATCCTGGAAATGTTAGTCATTACATTTCTCTGTCATGATGCTATAACGCTGTTCTGGCATTCCAAATAACTTGGCATCCTCATTTACGCCATAGTCATGGCCTAAGAGCGGGTGAGCCTTTGTAAGTTACCTGGAGTCATCAAGGTGCTTGCCTTGTATTTTGTGAGCCTTTCTACAATTACCTACGTTTAATATAACCCGGGCTTGTATCAATGTTCGAGTCCTGTATATGTTAACTTGCACCCCCATGTAACCCATGGCGTCACCTCTGCCTGATCCAGGTATGGATCATATGGGAAAGCTAGTCTTAGGTGTCTATGCAAGACACATTCGAACATTTAGCAGGTAACTGCTATTCGCTACTTATCCTGGAATTGTACTATTGTACTACTCAACCCCACTACCTTAAGCTTTATTCTATTGGCCGTTGACATTTATTTCAAGTGCCAACTACCACATCATACCCTAGCATGCAACGGATTGACAGTCCTTGCACATTTCGAACGTATCTCCAGACCCTTCATCAGTAACTTTAGGATACGCTCGTCTTTCTCTCCTTGTGTCGCCACCTAGATTACCTCCCTAAGATGTTTATGGTATGTGTACATGGTATGTACATAATAAACATATCTCCACATCCCACAATGCTAGAGCTCTGCTCTAACTTAGCTAAACTATAACCGTGGTAGTTCTTCCAAACAAACCCATTGCCTATGTACCTTTATGATGTGGCTTCGCCACCTATTTCCCAAATGGACAGGGGCCAACTTTATGTTGGACTTGTATATGCAGCCTATAATTTGATAGGGTCTCTACTTATTTCAACCATTCCTTTAGTGCCTGATGGTACTTTAACCCCGTACATAACCTATGGTTTCCCCCACGGGATTATGCCATAATTTTGAAGGCTATTACCTCACATGCAGAGCTTTTCTAAAGGCTTCTTTCACTAAGGATCCTTTCTGTCCTCCATATTACCCATGCTTAGTTACAATTAACCTATTTTTCTTAAGTTATCATGTGGACTTCAGCTTTTGATCAGCTTCAAATGCTGTCGTCTTTGGCTCCCTCATAATGAAGTCGAGGCACTAAAACCTCCTGGTCTTCTAATAGGAAAACCCAATGCTTCAATCTTCGTTAGTAACCTCCATATGGTTATCCAATTCCTTACCCTCTTAAGCGTTTCAAACTCATAATCTCTAACGGGTCTATGCCTCAAGGCAACGGATCCTCCACCTTCTACTTCAGTACCTATAATTGTTCCCCGCGAGTAGGGTAACTCGTAGGATATATGGACTACTGGTCTATATAACACTCCTTGTAATCTATACACCTCGTCTTGATTTTTTTATCGGGACTTAGAGGTCCTATGTATTGCCTCTTCTCGGTTACCCCTAAAAGTATAATCCCCAAAGTCATCGTACTCCTTCTTTTCTTCCATCAAGGGGACGCGATATTTTTATACATCTTTTCATTCCCAAAACCAAATAAATGCTCTCAGCTTATAACAATTAAGTAATTCATTGGTATCTAGAACCTTTGAGTGGCTAAGCTCTCATTATCGTTTATTCCAACACCGTTCCAACCATCCTCGGGATGTTTTTGAATGTAACATCACCATATATGCTAGACTTACTCTAGCTATTCTCACTGATTTAAACTTTTCTCATCTTCCTTAGTACGACGTATCTAAGATAGTCAACTCCAATCATTGGGATAACTTGAATGCTTATCTCTGGTAAAGCATACCTAACCCAATATCTTCGTATATAAGCATATCATTACGCTCATTCTTTAAACCTTGTCAAGTAATATTTCCCTCGCCTTGTACGAATATTCTACTATCTTTTAATATGATATACATCTGAATATCACAATTGACATCCTCGATATGATCACCACTATAGTATTTGATACTACTAAATCCTTCCTACATCCAAGACCGCTACGTTGTTATTATATGATATAGTAACATGTGTGCACCAACCCTAAGTCTAGACTCCTATGTAACTTGTTGACATAGGCATCTAGCTATATTCAGACTTGCAGTCAACTTAATTCCCCAACTTGGTTATCTAGTACCGTACACATGTTGTGGTTTCGACACCACTAACCTTACTTTGCCTTCGTCCTCAAGCTCCAGTCATAACTTCCACAGGGGCAAATGCCAACCTAAGTTCCTTGTGGACATGTTTCATCTCTAGTATAAGAACTCTTATCTTCGTTACTTCCGTATTCATATGGAATGTGAACTAAAAGTTCTAGTATATATCCTATCTTCTTTTAGTTATGTTTTACTATTAAATGGTCCTAGTACACATATACCAACGCGGAGTTACTCCTCGGAATACACACACGATACCAAGTCCAGAACACATCCTCCTTGGTGAGATGTTCATTGGGCGCCTACCTTGTTCATACTCCAGACTTTGGTACATTCAACGTGTCATTCCAAACTCTCTATATTTGAACAACTTTCAAGCACCTCTTGTCTTCCACTTGTCGTGTGGGTACATTACTTGCCTTCCTAATGTATCATTAGTTGAAGGTCAACTTTCCTTCATAGTCTGGCTTCACCAAAGATCCAACATACCTTGCAGCTTTTCGATGGTTGCGCCTGTTCCTACCAATTGTCGTCTTCTCTTGACCTTATGTGGAAACTACGTTCCACACTATTCTCCAGTCTGTTATACGGCATCTCGATGCTCCCAGCAGACATAACATGTGTCCATTTCCTTAATTTATACCATGCATAATGATCATGCATTTCACCAACGTCATTAAGCATATCCACGAGGCTACGTGGTCTTCTTAGTCGTATATAATCTTGCGTCTTTATTTCACGCCTCAGGAACATCAATCTCTTTACCAAACACAATATATGTGTAATTTTATAATCGCATCGATCCGAGACATCGGATCGCCATTCTAGAATGGGACGAGCATGCATGTCTTGCATGCATGCGGGCGGCGCATGCCCATTTTGGTTGGGAGTTCGCTATTTCAGGCGTGTTTCTGCATCCACGTCTCATCGGCGCTTCCTCTTCTCTCAGCAGTACCTTATTCTCTTTGAACCCTCCCTCCCCCCCTTCTTTGTTTATTGTATTGTGCACAATTTTCTGTTTATCATGTTTTTCCACCCGCTGGGTGATGCTTTTTTCCACCCGCTGGGTGATGCTATTCTCTGGTATGTTTGTGTTGTCTCGTTTGTTGTGTGATGTGCAGGTACAGGTTGGCGAGCGGCATCTGTTTCGATTTCTCCATGCGGGGGTTTTTGGGAGCGATTTCTATGCCTTACGTTTGTCTAAGCCCCTTGCCGAAGGTTTATCACTAGGGTTTTTCCTCAAAAACCCGAAAGGGCAGGGTTTTTTAATCCCGGTGATAAGCTTTCGGCAGGTACATCAGCCACTCATCTATTAGCATTGTATTTTTTGGTGTCCAAGTGATATAATTGGATTTTCCCTTTATTTTTCGTGGGTAGTTCGCAGGGCGGTTTGTTGGTTTCTTGCGAGTCCCATTCTAGAATCCATAGTTTATGGATCAACATCCTCATACGACATTATTCTCTACCGTTCCGCGAATCATACCTCAACTCAAGTAAGTCGACATTCTATACCTTCACCACCATTGTCGAAACCTACACTTCTAAAGTGATCTCCCTTTCATGAGCTGGGTATTTATAATCCAGTTTTCCACCTTACTATAGTACCTCTTTAACGTGGTCTACGGTAGATAATCATAAACCACTTCTCCATCAGATATATGGTGCTATATCCAGTCTCCTTCTACGTTGAATGGCAACATATATGCCGCATGGTAAATTCATCCTCGTAATTATTAGGTCCAGTGTTTCAATCGCATAATAACCATCGTCATATCAATTTTCTCCAGTATCCATCCAAAATAAGGATACCTTACCACTCCTTATTCCCATCATTCAGCACTTCTACTTCAAGTAAGAGCCCAGGACCTACTTAACCACCATTATATAATAGCCTCAAGAAGCACCAGGCATGCTTTCTATGCTTCCGTCGTACCTGTGCCATCTCAATGTACGAATGTCTAGATATCTAATAAACGTATCAAACCATATATAAAGCATGTTCCCCTTCTATTTTCTTTGATGCAAAAAAAATCTAGGCTTGACACGTGGAAAAAAGCTGATGTACGCATGTGATGTCATGGTTCCTTTCTTTTTCTTGCTCTGCAAGCAATCCTAGCTATGTACGATTTCTTGGCTTTGCAAGCAATCTAGGTTCCTTGCTTTGCAATTCGCATGAACCCAAACAGATTTTTCCTTCAGTTTGGATCAATCCAGCAGTTCTACCGACCCAATTTAAGGTTTAGGTCGAGAGCTGGAGTTGTGGATTTGATTTGTGGAACAAAGGGCTGATCTGGCTATGGTGATCTTCAACGGGTTTTGAAGAAGGAAGAAAGGGTTGTGGGTATGCCGGATTTCCATAGCCGAGCGAGATTTGACTACATTCTTCAACGTCGGTTACAGTTTCCTGAGTAAAAGAACAAGATCGAGACGCCGCTGCAGCACCGGATCAGGCATCTACTCCACAATTAGACACTTGAAACCATTCGAATTGGCAGCATATTTCTTTACAGCTTGGGGCATACAGAGTTGCGTCCAATTCTTTCTCCGTCGTTGGTCTGGCTTCAAAACCCCTCCATGTTTACGCCAATTCAACATTCCAATGCAAATGGGTTCCGGCTGCAAATTCCTCTTCCGCCATCGCCACAATTAGGGCTAAGAAATTCCTTCCGGATTGGGGCTTTGGCAGAATCTACACTGTGGTAGTTCTAAGCTGCAAATTTGAGCAGGAAATAGGAACTGATTCCCTTGGAGGTCAACTTATAATTAATGGGAAACACGGCAAAGGGGTCGGCATTGAAATGCCTGTAAGTTTTATGGCTCTGGAAGAAAAAGCTGGAGATTATAATGCTGAAGATTTCCGGCTTCCATATCCTTATGATTATCTATACTGCGGATCATCCCTGTATGGTGATCTGAAACTCCAAAGGATCAGAAAATGGGTTGCTTATCACGCAAAAATTTTTGGCCCCAGATCGCATTTTGTATTCCATGATGCAGGCGGCATTCATCCAGATGTTCAAAAAATTTTAGCGCCTTGGGTTAATGCTGGGAGAGTTACAATACAGAATTTCAGGGAGCAAGAAAATTTTGATGGCTATTATTTCAATCAGTTCTTGATAGTTAATGACTTTGTGCTGAGATACAAATTCATGGCCAATTGGACATTCCTTTTCGATGTTGATGAGTATCTTTATGTTCCTGCTCATACAACTCTAGAAAACGTCCTTGCTGAGTATGAGAATTATACTCAAATAATTTTTGAACAGGCTCCTATGGCTAGCAACATATGCTTGAAGGCTGATGGAAACAAGTCAAGGTAATGCTTCACGTCCTCTATATTTTTGACATATATTGCTCATTCCTTAGTTTCAATTCGAACCTTAAGGGGTTTTATGTTTTTTTGCAGCCAATGGGGATTTGAAAAGCTGGTTTTCAGATATGTGTAGGGGAACGCTAATTGGTCCCCTTTTCCGGTGTGGACGGTGGAGTCCCGCGACCGCGCTGAACACAAGGGAAAAAAAAAAGAGTGTAGGTTCAAATCTTACATGTTCTACCACATATAGATGAGTTGATGAAGAGAAACGTTCGCGGCGGCCGCTAGGCCGCCGCGATAAGTTTCTTGTAGATATAACTAAGGAATTAATATGTGTGCTCATGTGAGGTAAAGCTCGTTTTAGTATTAGTTCGCCTCGAAATTCCGTTGGCCAATTAACCTAAGGAATCACCTATTATTCTATTTTGCAGCATTATCAGATACAAGCCTTAGATCCATGATTTTAGATTTAGCGCCACAAAGGTTTTACCCATGGTTACTTAAAGCCAACAATATAGCAATTGGAGTTTTACACCTTAGAACTTTATTTGAAATTAAACCAACATTTAAATCAACAATATAGTCTCACTTTCTAAGGGTCTTTAACCCTCGCATATCAGGGACTGACTATCAGTTACAGCTAAGTGTAAACTATGGATCGAGAGTGTGAGTGTGGAAACATTAAAGATACTCAAAAGGGGAAAGCTATTTAAACACATAGTCAAATATAATAAAAGGATATAATTATGTATGTCTTACACAAACTCCTAAGGGAATAACGAGACTTAGATAATGTTATAACAAGGTTATGAATAATAAATGAAGAACGTCTGTCTGTAATTAATATTAAAGTATATAGGTCAAAATGGCAAATACAGTACAATATATAATTCTATTAAAGGGTAACTATAAATGTCAGGGGCATCTAAACACTCACGATAGCAATATATGAGTTGTTAAAATCGTAACCAAGTAGGAAAACAAAATTTAGATGCAAAATTACATTAAGCCTGGCTGTAATAAAATCACTTGCAAAGTGAAGGGAGAATATAATAGATATATACACAGAAGTTAATATGATTAGAATGACTTTCTACTAAACAGTGCGAGGTTAATAACTATGTATTATAATATAACAACAAATAGAAGTTCTTTATATCTATACCTGTCTTTAATATATAATCAGTTACCTGTATGTATAGAAAGAATGATTTCTAAAATAGATAGACTGTGAACTCGTCACCACGAATGAAACAGTGAGACTTCCACAAACCTTGACTGTTCACTTTTGACAGTCCTAAGCGATGATCATGTCTGATCTATACCTCTACCTCTTATATTCCAGAGTTATAAATTGCACATTACAAGTCATTTCAAACTTAATCACTTTGAACATGACAACGTCTGTGTGACTTATAATCTCACGCTATCTCTTTAAGGAGGGGAGACTTCCTTCCAATGTATGATGTGTTGCCCTGCAACAAGAGTAGTCTTGATGCTGAGGACAGCATCATTTTTAAGGTGGGGAGAATGTGACATTCCACATATTTATACACATATTTAAGTATAAATACATGACACGTCACTATGGATAATTAATGGCACATTAATTATTCATAAGCTAAGGTTAGCTATGTTAATAATTAAATTATAAAGGTGGAAACCTAACCCAAAACCCTAATTCGAATTTAGGGCTTATCCTAATCTTAAAAAGGGCTAAAATACCAAATTAGTTAATTAATGACATGCCACCTGGCCCAAGTCGATTGGGCAAGGCAGGGTTTCCATTTTAGACACCCAAATTAGGGCTTTTGTGCCCCAATTCGAATTAGGAGCAATTGGAGATGGAGGAGGAGAAGCAGCCACCAGGCGCCCTTCAGTTAGTCGAGACGGAGCGGACCAAGACCGATTTGATGGTTGGTCAGTAGGTTACCTTGTTAATTTATAGCATAGCGCCTCTCTGGGGTGTGTTCTTTCCCTCTGTTTTCTCTGTGGTTTACCTGTTAGGCTAACCCTTGATTGATATGGTGAGTATTCTCATCTCTAGTCTCTGTATGTGCTTTGGTTGATGGTTTAGTAGTTCTTTGCTTAGTTAGCACTCCCAAGATGGGGGATTACGGGGGGTAGAGACCTCTGAGCCCATGTATTATAGTATGCTCCTAGATAGAGTCCTGTATTATTCCCATTAGTTGCGGCCTGTGCACAAGAGACCACCGGGCCGTGGATGCTATGGAATTGCTCAGCACCAGAGAAGGGACGCAGTGGTGAAGTGGGAGTGGGGTCTTGCACGAACATAAAAGGCTCCTGAGACTCCTACAGTGGGCTAGGCCTGATAGTCGGTCACGTAGAGGGCCGGGTATGGGTCTGACACTCCCTGGGTGCAGAGGTGTGACCCGTATGGGGCATCCTGTACTTTGATGATAAAGTTAGGGGAGTAGGTCGGGTACGGATGCGGGGGTCGCTGATGCGGCACGTATTCTCTAGCTCACCCATGGAACCGCTGCGATCCTGGAAGGGGACACTTCCCCGACCTGCCTCATCGGACCAGGGAGATGTAACCTGGAGTAGGCTCGAAGGGTGGTACCTTGAGTCTGCGTCTCCGGAAGGCTATAGTGACGCCATAGCATGATTCGACTCATCTGCAAAGTGTGCACAGGAGGGGCGGATGGAGTGGACAACCCTAGCCACTGTTCTATGCCAGCCAACGCCAGGTTATACCTCTGTCTGTTGATCTCTTGAGACCGAGCCGTCAGTCCATCCTCACAGGAGTCTGAACCGGGGTAGAACCTGGGGTTTGGGGTGTTTTCCTTAGGATTAGATGCATATTCTTTGCCGTTAGTACTTGGATGGATATGCCACCCTTCGTGGTGGTTAATTATATATGATTTATGATGTGTGCTAACATGTATTCACGCTTCCGCAACTTAGGAGTTCCATTGAAGGCGTGGGCCGAATGACACCTCCGTGTGCCGGGCATCTCTCTACGGATGGTCCGAGTTAGACGGAGGGCCCTGCTCATGGTGAGTTGATTGCCATGGGAGGGGGAAGTCCCTGTATGTATACGTCCAGAACACCGTATATATTCAGGGAGCGTCACATTAATCTGGTTAATGTAGCCATAGGTTAATATGGCCACAGATTGATGTGGCCATAGGTTGGTGTAATTCTATTATTATTCTATTAAAGTAATTCTATCTTTATTCTATTAATGTGATTCCATAGGTTGATGTGGTTAATGTGGCCATAGCTTAATATGGCAATATGGCCATAGATCAATTTAGTTAGTGTGGTCATAGGTTAATGTGGCCATAGATTGGTGTAATTCCATTACTATTCTAATAATGTGATTCCATATGTTGATGTGGTTAATGTGGCCATAGTAATTTGGTTAGTGTGGCCATAGGATGAGGTTAATGTGGCCATAAATTAATTTGGTTAATATGGCCATATGTTAATGTGGCATTAGGTTATTATTCTATTAATGTGCCTGTATTTTGTCTAAGTGGTTAATGTGGCCACAATCTATTTGTTCCCCCATGTATAATTAATGTGGCCAAGCATGTGCTCTCGGTAATTAATGTGGCCTTAGATCAGAGTCGTTAATTTGGCCACGAAATGTGCCTGTGCTTTGTGGAAGTGGTTAATGTGGCCACAGGCCTGTGCTTTGTGAAAGTGGTTAATGTGGCTACAATCTATTTGTTTCTGTCACTTGGTGGTTAATGTGGCCATATTAATGTGGTCAGATTGATCCGGCAAGACATTGCCAGCAGATACACTCCATTTCATCAAAGTCCAAGAACAAGACAGAAAATAATGTACACATGAAATCCATTGTTTTCAGCAAATGTAGTTATCAAAGCATAGTTTCTTTGGAGAGTTTGGTAGCTGCCTATTTCTTGACCTTTCCCTTGCCTTTCTTAGTGTTGCTTTTAGCTGCTTTCTTTGTGCTCACTAATGTCTCTTGCAATTTGCCGAACACAACGTTGTAGGCTTACCTGCAATTTGCAACCTGCACTTTATTAAACCAGTCTGGACTAACCTGCAAATGTAAAAAGATCAATTAAGGGAAACACAATTCGAGATAAAAGGTGGACTGGTTTTAAAGAATACCTCACGAGCTTCATATGTGGAATCATTGACAATGAAGTCTTCAATAAATTTTCGTGCAAAAAGAATTGTGTAGATTCCACAATCTGAACCATTTTCTTGTTCAGGATTGCGCATTTCAAGCACTAGTACTGAGAGCCAATTAGGATAGGCAGAGCCCCAAACCTTATGAACCTGTCCTATGAACATGTTCTATGACTTACTAATATTAGATCTAAAAAGACAGCGCATAAATCTGTATGAGTTTGGAATTTTGATGCCTTACTCTGCAAAATGAGCTATGATTCTAGAGGAATGCCAGTTTCGAAGTGAGTCGAAGTGAAGCACACTGGGGCAGCTTGTTCCAACGAAATTGCGGATGTCTACATCTCCATAGTAGATAAACAAACTCCAGTGGCAACTACAGCAAGAATGCAAGAAAGAACATCAATTTCAAAGATGGAGCAGTACATTTAAATTGACTGACTTGGCACATACTAGCAGCCAGTAAAACAACAGATCTAAGATCAATTTGGGAGGAAGCATTCTCTTCCACAACGTATCTACATGCCCCAAATACAGGCCGAACAGAGAAGGATGAAAAAATTGATGGTACTTACGAGATTCCATGGGTATGATGTGAGACAAAAGGGTGAAAGTATGCTGGTGGGTAGCAAAAAAACGCGACCCCAGCACCCAGCACCAGCACCCTTCATACTATTTTTTCCACCCTTCACCAATTGAAGTGTAACCTATGCTATGCCCGTCACTTCACATAGGGCGTACCCGTTTCAATCATAACCTTCTTACCGCCCACCGTAACTAATGACTATGACCCGAAAGGGTAGCGAACTTTGAATTTGTAATTTCGAACCGTGCTCCCCACCTTTTGCTACTCCGGCCAAATAGCTCGGTGAGAAGAAGCTCGAGAATTTCCGGATTCACTCCAAGCTTAGTATTCCAAAACTCAAACGCCAAAAACTATGGTGAAGAAGGTTGTTAATCCGCCGGCTCAGCCAGCAATTCCAATGGATGCCATGCGCAGGGTAAGCAAAATGCAAATCCAATTTTGATGGCTTATGGTGCCCTGTTAATTTGTTTTTCTTGATTTCTTTCAGCCCGTATGAACGTTCCCCTAAGACCCCGACTGGCTGATTGCCGAACTGAGGAGGACTTCCATGCCTACGCGGGTCTATCAAACGAGGGTGTGCATCCCTCTCAATTTCGAACGGATGTGATATCTGCAGCAGAATATAATGAGGTTTGGGACACCAATGGTGTCATTCGAACAAGACATCCATTGACAAAATAAGGCCGAGTAACGAAGAAGCTCTAATTGAGCTGTTGAGCAAGATATACCCAGAAGGGTTGAAGAACAGAGAAGTAAGGAAGACGGTTTCCTTTTTATTTGCATTCAACAACTGCAAGAGGGCCAAGCAGGATCCAGAAAATTTCAAGGTCAATTGGGCAGCAGTGGCAGCAAAAAGCAGAGCCTATTCGAGCAAGGTCAAAGTGAAACCAAAGACAGCCGCCCGTGAAACACGCCAGAGCCCAAACAAATCACAAAGCAGATAACAAAGACTGAAAGCATTGCGAGAAAAAGCCACCTCAAAGCAGTAATCGCTGTAAAATTAGAAGGGAGGTTGTCATTCAGGAGTACTTCAATGTGTCCAGCAGCATTCTCAGCTTATGGGGAAAATATTTCCCGTCTGGAAAGCATGATCCAAGATATGCAGGAAGCCCTAAAATTGCAGCAGAATGACCTAGTGTCAAAGAAGGAACAGGCTGCACAATCTGAGGCAAAGGGAAGCTTCTTCTCGGCTGCAGAGGGGAAGTTGAAGACCATAAAGGATAATATTGCACGCCTTCAAAGCATCGCCGGATCCTAATGCAGGTGTCTCTCACGAGATTCATTCTTTGGAGAGGGAGAAAGATATGGCAGAATATATGTTGAAGTCCCTACTTGAAATGGGGGGTGGGCCAATAGATCAAACCTGTGTAGAAAAGGTGGCTGCACTAACTGCTGAGATTGCCAACAACGAGTCCCTCCTTGCAAAAGCCCAGCAGCACTTACAGAATGTCACCAGGCTGAGGGAGATGACCAAGAGAAATGATCAGCTGGTCAGCATCACTCCAATACCATTCCGATTGCCAATTGGAGATGAGGAGAGATGCTCCACCTGTGGTCTTGCATTCCAGGATGATTACACCCTCAGCCTGCGGATGAAATGTGGACATCATTATCACGTTAGTTGCACCAGTTTGCTCATGGAAAAAGGATGCTGCCTCGAGTGCACAGAGACCATTCCTACTGGCTTAGTGCAGGAAATAGGTAAGCTTAATACAGTAAAGCAGGAAGTGTTGCATGCTGGAACAGCTCACAAAACCGAGAAGAAGATAATTGATGTTGATGAGCATGTAGCCACAACTCCTGGTAGCAGCAGGAAAAGGAAACAGCAAATCACACCAAAAAGTAAAAGGACCCCAGGATCAGCCAAGCACAAGTCCACAAGGGTTCACACTCCACGCCCAAGACATGGGAAAAAGGTACATGCCTGTTCTCGGGCTCGATTTTGAATTGACAAAAGATCGGAAGGTCCGTAGACATTGGACAAACAAACTACCAAAGACTCTTCAAAGACACCTGCAAAGACTTGGCAAGACAAAGTCTTTGGAGACACCAAAGCATCTTGAATCCAAGGGAGATTCAAGTAGTCCGATGGTGCCAACAATTATAGTATAGTTCCAAATTTCGATTTTTTGCCTCTACAAAGGCCTCCTCTAACATTGTTGTTTGCGGGGAAGGAAAACGATGGCTAAGATGTCGGCAATCAAATTCGCACAAATCGTTAAGCGGGTGAACAAAGTTGACACGGGCCAAGGGCCGGAGGTTGTGGAAGAAGAAAGTGAGGGTGAGTCAGAAAATGACCTTGATGAGGACGTCCCCATAGAAGTAGCATTTGGAAAGAAAAAACATGGCTAATGTAATTTTGCCTTATGTATTTCAGGCAAGCAAACCTTGATTTTGCAAGACAACCCTAAACCATCACCAAAAGGTTTTTGTTCAAACAATTAATATATTTGATCCCCTGTTTTATTCCACCTTTAATGTGCAAATTTTGGTTTGGATTATTCAACTTAGGCTTCACAGTAAAAACTTGTCTGCAGAAAAAGAAGGCAGCCAATGGTTATACTTAGTGAATCTGATGAAGAAGACAATACAGATAAAGAAGTGCCAGCACATAAAAGGTGCCTGTTATCCTGTTATATTTCAGAATGTGTTTCAGAATTTCAGTTGTTAATTGCAGCTCATCCTTGCATGCGGGGAGAACAAGACAGTCGTGAATGAAGAAACCAAGGACAAAGGCAAAGCAAGGGTTTCGAGATAGCCAGGAAACACCCATACATTGGGGCGGGGAGATACTAATAAGGATGAATCGACTATGGCTATCAGCACTCTCCATCATCCGTAGCAAAGATAAAGCGAGTCCAAAGAAGGTTGCAAAGATGGCCCAAAGCACCTCCGATAGCACTTCCCGCCAGAGTTCATCACACATTGCAAAGGCGCGGAGACAAGCACGCATGCGGCACACATCGACGGTGGTTGCAAACGCCAAGGATGGACACCCGCAGGCGGAAGTTGATGGTCTTTGGACGTAAAATGGTGTAATCGCACGCATACAACAGAGGAGGAGATTGAGCGGGAAAATCTTGCCTCCACCACAAACCAAGCATGTTTAAAAGAAAGCGCAAATAAGTACCTCATTTGCGCACTGTGGTATCATGAGTTTGTGGAGTGGGCATCGCAGAGGTTTGATATTGTTATTTGGAGTGCTTCTCTACTCGGAATACAAGGGATATGGTGGATGCATTGTTCCCCTCGATTTTGCAGACCAGATTCTTGAAGGTTTATGGTCAAGAGCATTGCTATGCATGCGAGCATCCAAACAGAACCAAAAAGCAGATTTTTTTCAAGGAGTTGAAGGTTGTACTTGAGGATTTTCCTCAAAATCATGGTATGATTTTCTTGGTTGATGATGCCTACACAAAGGGTTTCTAAACCCCGCACACACAACCCTTCCCATTATGCCTTTCAAGGGGCAAGAAGAGGACAACTTTTTTGCAGAAGTTTGTGTGTCCAACTTTGGAATACTTGTCTTCTCATCTTTATGTGAAACGATCTCACAAAGTTGACATCACGATGCATGGTTGGAAGAGGAGACAGGTTGTAGTCTTTGGATTCTTGCCTCAACAACTATCTTGTCTCGGCCTACTATATCCTCAATGCTCCATTAGAAGTACAAAGGCATTTGTTGGGCACCCTTCCGGCGACCAAAGATGACTTTGAAGACTTCGATGACTCATGAAGTAACCATTGTACAGTACTTTTTTGTAATATATATGTATGATTACTTTGTCTTATCTTCAGTATTGAGTGATCTTGAGTGATGTTCTAATCTTGAGTGTACAATTTTCTGTAATATATATCAAGCTTACTCTCCAATACTACAAGCATTGTTTCCAATACTAAAATACTCCAATAATTCAAACCAATACTACAAACATTGTCTCAGGGGCATTGTCTCCAATACAATGATCAAAATTTGAGACAAGTACACAAGTAACTACAGATTTGTTACAATGATAAAACAACTAGGCCAAAGCATATTCAACCTTCATATGGCAGACTGTCAAGGATCATCTGGTGAGTAGCCTGTTCAACGTACTACCACACCACTCGCGCGAAAATCCAGCCAAAAGCCCACAATCATTTTCCTAACGGCTCGTTCGTGAGGTGGACGTGCGAGTACATGAAGGGCGTAAAAAGAAATGACGGGCAGTTACGCCCATCAGCACCCAGATTAAGCAAAAGCAGGGGTGCTGATAGCGGGCTAAAACCCTGCGATAAGCATGCGTCCGGACGCATGCTTTTGCTACCCACCAGCATACTTTCACCCAAAAGCCTGTGTTTTGGGACAATTAGCATAGTGGAAATAAAAAAATATTGCAGCCAAAGCAACACTGGACTTACAAAAAATAAGATCTGACAGTCTCCTCATTTACTCAGGAAGCACCAACTTTCTCTAGATTGTCAGAACCCGGGTGTTCAAATGCGAGTGCATCTGCCTTGCTGACTACAAACTCGCCCATCTTAGCTGATCCCCAAGACCACACGGAACTCCTCAAGTGCAATGGCCAGACACAACAATAGGAAATAAATTCTTTTACTTCTGACCTGTTGGATTTCACCTTTCTTTTCTTGGCAGACAGGAACATGGTCTGCAGGTCTTCGACCTTCTGCAAGAAATTTGGACTTAGCAAGAAGTCGACATCTAAGGTAAGGACGGTTCTATAACTTCCATGTTGGATGTCGGGGCTATTATCGACAAGATGAATTGGCATTTGGCAGAGTGGGGAGGCCTCAGCCATACTAGAACTCTAGCCAACTTTTGCCTGGGTCTTCATTGGAGCTTTGATGCTCAAATTGGCAGTTTCTACTGCAAGCTTCGTCATAGGGGTTCCAGGGTTTGGACCCACTATGTGGAGCATTCTCGAAGTACCAGGTTGGTCCACAAGTTCAGACTGCATCTCATTTATGCAGAATCTTATATTGACATCCAACTCCCTCTCATTCCATTCTTCTTAAATCGACATTATAAGCCTCTTTAATGCAAAATCAAGAAAGGCGCGAAGAGACATTATTTGAAGGCTTATCACCAGGATAAAACAATCCTGCTCTTTTGGGTTTTCGAGGAAAACCCTAATAATAAACCCTCACTCGTGGTCCTCCAAGAGGCACAGACCATTAGAGCTAGCATAGAGTCCAAACGGGGCGGAAGTCAAACATAAAAATATCATCCGCCCAACTCAATGCAGCAAGCAAGTCTCAATAGTGTGAACTTGGCGTAAGTTGGAAAAAAATGTGAAAAAGGAACCCGTTAGGCATTATTGTTGAGTCGAAGAGACAGGACTAGATACATGGAAGTAAAATGTGGGCAAGATATCCATTAGATGTTATAAAACTACAAAAGAGAAAATAAAGCACCTATATTGAGCCGGTCATGCGCGGCATGCGCAAAACAATATCTCCACAAGACGAAGGGACTTTTCACGTGTTGTACGCGGTACAAGAAC
Source organism: Isoetes taiwanensis (assembly GCA_021234155.1). Classification (NCBI taxonomy): domain Eukaryota; kingdom Viridiplantae; phylum Streptophyta; class Lycopodiopsida; order Isoetales; family Isoetaceae; genus Isoetes; species Isoetes taiwanensis. The sequence goes on from JAJEKV010000039.1 coordinate 11,554,733, forward strand.
CTCCCTTGGAAGGGATGCTTATGCGCACCGTGCAAAAAATAAAAAAGTCCTCGGCATACTGAGGGGTTGTACAAATGCACCACGCTACAACAGAAAAAAGAGTGATCACTTAAAAGAAATGGGTATACATGTGCACAAAACATCGATAAAGATGAAGTGACCAAGATGGTTACTAACAAATGGCACAATCCTTTTGGTTGCGATGATAAAAATGTAACTATAGGGATTAGAGAAAAGTAAAAGAAATATTATACTTACTACTTCAATTCTCCCTGCATTTCATCCAAAGTAAATCACTATTCACAACCTTTTGCAATACCTCGCAAATCTTATCAGTGTCCTTCAGACCCTGTATCTCCTTGTAAGCCATGATTCCCATGTCTATATTCTTGGCAATGTTGTTAAGTACGTTAAAATCCGTACGTTTAAAAAACGTTTTTTAAGATTTTTTGAAGATTTTTAAAATTTTTGAAAAAAATCTTTAAAAACGTATTTCATATAAAATACGTTAAAAATCTTTAAAATCCTTAAAAAAACTTTAAAAATTTTTTTATCCAAATATATGGTATTCTTAAAGTTATTTAGTATCTTTTGTTAGCCATTGATTTTAGAAAAGGGGGCAAATCCTGTGGTGGAGACGCCTTTTGTGGTGGGTGTGAATATCCTTCCATTATTTTTAGGGCTCTTTTTAGGTTGTGTGGACTAGGGTCTGTTCTATGGATTGGATTTGTGGGAGGCCTTTCGGGTTGTGGTTTTCTGGTTGCAAAGTTGCTAGGTCGAAGCAGGAGCTGTGACCTATACAAATAGTCAGGTAATGATTTAATATCTAGGGCTAGCGTGCAGGGGATTATTGTTGCAGGGAAAACCTTGATGATTTTGAAAGGAATCTTAAAGGGAGCTGCGGGATGCATCAGCTCAGATTCGAAGAAGTGCAGGGGCTTATTGTTATAGGGAAAGAACCTTGGTGATTTTGAATGGAGTCCGCAAGGGAGCTGCGGGATGCATCAGCTCAGACTCAAAAGCTGATGAAAGCAAAAAGGTAGAGGAAATTGAACAATCTCATTGCTACGGCTAGTCCTTTGGTGGAATTTCCTGATTTTTTAACAAGACCTGTATCTTCATCAATAGAAGAATCATTTTTAAAGAGAGATGCAAGCATTTCCATATCCAAATTGGAAAACCTATTTAGAGAAGCTGTAAAGCATGAAGTGCATCCCCGACACAGGGGCTGCCTTTCCAGAAAACGACGTGCATCTCCAACAGATTTTCTGTATGCCATAATCGAGGTCTTAGTTTCTAGGGCAAGGCTTGCTCTTCGATACACGCAGAAAAAGGAGCTGGATGTGGCTACGAGCTTTCAATCCCCTTTTTGAATTTGGCATATCCGTGCAATTTTCCCTTTCCACGAGCAGGCTTTCCTACCATAACATGGCTTTCGGTCGACCAACAGCTGCAGCGGCAATCAAACAGATTCTTGTCCCTTTGAAATGGTGTCTTAGAAGCCATATATATTCCCAAGTGATGTCAGCATTCATCAATCTGCTTAGACCATTCCAAAATCAGATAAAAACTGCATCTGCTGCTGGTTTTGGAGACCAAGCACGGAACTTTCAGCATAAAACTGAACAGGGACTAGCTGAAGATACACTAGAAAAAAAATAAGATTCTCCTTCCCTATCTCCACGCATTCTCCATGTGGAGAATATAGGGTAAAAGTGGAGAATGATGGTGGAACGTTGGGAACCTAAACTAAACGTCGGGCTTTAAACTAAATGTCGGACAATTGCGACAGATTGGTTTAGGGCAATCGCGACAGATTGGTGACGACACGGATTGGTTTAGGGCATTGACGACAGATCGATTGACGACACGGATTGACGACGCGACGGCCGCACCTGCATCATCGCACAATCTTCAGCTAGCATCGATTAATCCGACATTTAGTGATCTGGATTGTTCGACATTTAGTGATCTGGATTGTTCGACATTTAGTGATCTGGATTGTAGCATCGATTGTTCAGCGGATGCATCAGGATCGTTTGTCAGGTGACTGATCTTCTGGCGGATCGTTCTTTTCTGATCTTCTTGTCAGGTAACTGATCTAAACATCTCATCCAGTTCTTTTTTTATCCAAGACGACAATAGATTTGCAGTCAGGTCTTGAGAGAGTTTTCTTTAGATACTGTTGGTTTAGTTCCCAATTCATTCCCATTTTTCCTCTTCCACAGATATGCATCCTCTTCATCTCTTGCATAAGCTTATGTGTCCATAATACGAATCTTCTTATCAATTCCATAAGCTACAGTGCCAATGAATGAAAGGTAATGGCCATATATAGTAACTAAAACAAGAAACAACATCTCATGGTAGAGTTGGATATCTACTGCAGAGTTGTGAAGTCTGGCTATAAGCAAAAAGCACCCTGGAAAAATACTCCAATGCCAGATTTTGGTTTAAAATCAGAGAAGAATATGTCAAACAACTAGAAAAGCAATTAATATGTGTGCCTTCATCTGAAAATGCCATCTTCTAAGTTCTTTGGGATCTACAAGATAATCATATAATACTAAGAAGGAGGTGATTGAGTGAGCGAACATCATTTGACTATAACTATGGCGGTTATTTTATCTTATTTATCTTATTATTTTATCTTATTTATTCATTGATGCATTGATGGCTAGTGAAAGTGATGAGGGCGGCGACAACAACAATGAAGATGAATCGGTGGGAGGAAAAAGTATAAATGTGGTTGTTTCAAATGTAGGGGTAAATCGGTTTGTAGATCCACGTTTTCTGATCATAAAAAGCAATTTATGTTAGACAATTTAAACTTAAATGTTATAGAGGATGTTGGGCTAGGGATATCAGCAGACCATTTAGTAGAACATGCCCATGAAAGTGCTTCAGTAGATGTTCAAACAGATTTTGATGAGGCAGTTGAGGTAGAATCAGATGAATATGCTCTTGAGAGTTTTGGAGAACAGGAAGACTTAGAACAGGGGCTGTTTTCAAATGTTATGCTTGAGCAAGGGCTTGTACAGAAGATTCTCATGCTAAGAGAAATATTTCAATCTAGCCATTTATCTACCAAGTACCAGGAACAAGTTTTGAAGTTGTTTCAAGATATTGGGAAGCCGGTTCAACGAGTTGAAGACGCTTCCATTGATCTTCTACCAACACTCTCGACAAGGTTATGTAGGATGCATGGGTAAGTATACAATGTTTTTCATAAAAATTGAGCATTTGCCAAAAGGGAGAGGTGATATCCATCTTCAGAATGATCCATCTTCATAATGGCTTGTTTCTAAGTTACAGGACCTATGTTAACATGTAAATATATGCTAACATTTTCAAGACATGGTTGTGGGCATAATATTTTGCATATTTGTGACTCCGACTCCCTAGACTTAGGACCATGTCTAAGCTCTAGACCATGTGGGTCAAGAAGTAAGTGTGCACTAACATGTTGATTCTAGTGCATATGCATGTGTCGCGATCAACAGGCTTCCACATCGTGACTATATGGAGCCTAGGACCAAAGGTAAATTGCAAAAATAATGCTTGGCATTATTCTGGTAAGCAAGCCTAGGCAAGACCATCTATACTGGATTGGACTTTGTACTAGGCAAGACCATCTGTTAATTTGATATATATGGGTTTTGATATGCAGTAAATTTGATATACTTTAAGTTTGCATGGATTATTTAAATAATATATGAACGAGCTAGTGGACATAGAATTTGTAGTACAAATATTTTAGTTATAGATGTATTTTACAAATATTTTACTAAGTATTGATGTATGATTTTGTAGGTAACATCTTTTGTACAAGCTTCTAAGATATGGAGTTTGTTACCCCGCATTGCTGATGGTTATAAGCAGCTCATGGAAACGAAGGGGATAATTGTGTCCTCAAGGTTCACAGAGTCATTTAAGAGGTTGTTTTGGCGTGGGGAGATCTGTGAAGATCTGTGAAAAACCTAGGTATGTTATGCACCCAGATGTAGGCGCTAGATTTAACCCTAATGCAGGTTTCACACAGTTCTATCTTCTTCTTGGATTCCTGTAAGCAGAGGTCGATGTATGAAAAGCATTTGTGTTTGTACAAGTAATCAACAGATTGTTGGTTCATTGGCATTTGCTGGTCCTCCTGTATATCATTCATGGCCCTATTTTTTTTGTACCACAAAGATGATAATTAAAGCACATTCATAGCACCACCGTATATTAGCCAGACTTGTTGCTACTATTCTTTTGTGTCCTGGCCTTGCCTGTTGTCTCCATACCTAACACACAAGCTGCAGCCAATGTGTATTACTTATTGCATTATTGATTTATTTGATTGCTAAATGGAAGAAGACATCTATAAATTTTGAGTTGGTGGCACGATCTATTCGTCAGCTCGGCTCAAGATGTTGGTTTAGAGACTTCACATGGATCCTACAAATACAGTTAGATTATTTTCTTTTTTCTCGGTGGGCATACCTAGGATCAAATCCTAGGGGGCACTTTTACTATTACCTATTTGTTTTAATAAACTATACGTCCACTCATTACTCTTAATGTATATTCTAATCACAAGAATCTGGTGTTCCAGTGTTCCTTGGGGCTAAACATGCGTCATTTTATTGTCATCGTATTGGCCCTTAAAGTTTACATAGGTTTGCTAACCTTCCTTCCTTCCTTTTATTAAAGCCCGAAGGGCCCCAATTTTTTTTTTAATATATAATAAGCAATACATAACTACCATTAACATTAATTAAGACAAACCATTAAATCCAACAGTTTTAAATCAAAATCCCCCTGAAACCCCTTTCAATTTTGGTGCGTATTCACACGGGGGGTGGCGTAGGGCAGTGAGAGCCCCTAAAATCATATAATACATGTATAAAATCAACACCATTTAGTACATGGCCTCAAACCTTATAGTATTTTGCAAACCTTGATATACAGTATACCAAGACTTGTACAAGCATACCCCTCAAATAAGGATCGTTGTCTACAGTCTAGATCGAGGAATAAAGGGCAAATATGCCCATCTAACAGCTCTCGATGCCCGGAGTTTTAACACAAAAATAGAGCAATGTTTGTTTTAGCACTATTGCAAACGGGAGCAAAAGAAATATTCCCCAATGATTTTCTTTTTTTGTCTAAAAAGGATTAAATTCAAGTAGAAAAAAAGAGCACATTTAAAATTGGAAGATGAAATTTTCATATCATATACAAAACTTATTGTTTTTTTTAAGACTCGGTTATGTACAAACATATGAGGAGTGATGAGTGAGGGATCAAGAACATTATCATATTTGTTTATATTATCTTCATCACCTTCACTTCGTCCACTGTCAATTGAGGAAATGCTTGAGTTATCTTTCTCGTCACTATCAACAGATGGTAATAGATCGTCTTCACCACTCAACTTCTTCATTTTCCTCCTCGTAATTACATGCTTTCTTCAGCAAGTTGATCGCGTCACCTGGCGTAGGCGATTGTCAAATTTTAGTTTGAAATCACAACACAGTATACGAACTTCTTTTATGTTTAGCTTATCTCTACAACCAGCTTTCTTGGCTTTCTTCCCCTTTTCTTGACGTCTCATTTCTAACTCGTACCTTCCCCCGAAGGCGTTCACTATACGTGTAGCAAGCCAATGAACCATGGGTTTAGTCACTAACCCTTCATCTTTGATTGTATCAATTACTCTTGCCATCCAAAAAGGTCGACCTTTGTCACCATTCTCAGTTGAAAGAGCAATTAGCATGCCTTTTGCAATTTTTGTGACATTTCCAGGAGTCTCATTCTTGCGTCTTGATCTGAAATACATGATGCACTCTTCCCCTACTGAAAGTGCCACTGTAGCATTGCTAGGACCTGCTTGGTTCTAGGGTTGATCGAAGGTGTTAGGCCATTCAAAAGATTTCTGCAACTGCCTTAGACTTAGGTTCTGAATCACAATCTTTTATTCAAGAAAGAAACTTCTCCACCACATTTATTTTTCTTCTAGGAAGTACTTAAAGCCCACGGAATTTTTCAATGGCTTGTAGGGATGTCACTGGGTTACTTTTCTTAAGCTTTGACCCTTGCGGATTTTTTAGAGGAAGTTGCTACACACCTGCTACCAAGCTAGTGTTTGGAACATGTTTGATCATTAGGGTTTTTTTGAGATTAAAAAAGGACCTTCAAAACATGCCAACTAAGCCAAATGAAGATAAATGAACTACCAATCAGAAATCAGAGCCTGACGGGTCCAGTCAGCAAAACTGTTATAACTAACTCACTGGATCACATTTTCTAGCATAACTATTGATAGAAAAGTCCAAATGAGTTCTCGTTTAGTGCAATAGATAGATCTCGTTGAGATCTTTCCAATCTTAGGTGCTTTGCATATATTTCAACCACTTATGATTGTCAAAACTCCAAAAAATATGGTTTTTACCATTTTTTACTATCCTACGGGGCTAAAAGATATGCAAACCACCCAAGGTTGGAAAGATCTCAATGAGATCTATCTATTGCACCAAACAAGAGCTCATTTGGACTTTTCTATCAACACTTATGCTAGAAAATGTGATCCAGTGAGTTAGTTATAACTGTTTTGCTGACTGGATTACCAGTTCTGTTTTCTGATTGGTAGTTCATATAGCTTAGTCAGTAGTTCTTAGAAGGCCCTTTTATGATCTCAAAAATCCCTAATGGAAGCGCAATCCCTCTGTTGGGCTCTAATCTTTTGTTGTGGTATACCTTTTCCCATGCAAAAAACTTTCTCCATTCTTCAAGTAAAACTGATATGGTGTTGAAAAGTAAGATTATTCAACTTGTTCACAGCTCGTTCTCTGGTACCACATTAGAAAAAAAAAAATATTCTCTAAAATTAGCAGTCTCCTTTAGAAGCTCAATTACTGTTAAAGGAAATGGATCGGGAGCTCGAGGAAGATCGAAGAGAAGATATCGATGGCGAGAGAGCTCAGAGCAGCAGCTATAAAAACACCACTTCCTGCCATCCAGGAGCCCATTTCGGTCGTCCAGAAGGCTACGGAATCAGCTGCTACAGGTTTTTATCATGCCCTTTGTTTTTTATTTAAATGCAAAGTCTATAGCTTAAACACTAGCAAGAAGCATAAGACCTAGCTTTTAAACCATAATTCCTCTCATTTTCTAGTATTTGAAATTTTAGTATAAAGATGGGTAATGAGACAAGTTTGAAATGGAGCTATTTTTGCTCAGTAGAGTCTCAGATTGCAGGCTTTTGCTTGATAGTCTCAGATTGCAGAGAATTATGTTTGCTTTGAAAAATTATAGATGGATTCTGAACTACAAAGTGCCTACTGTTATTTGGGACTTCTTTCTAGATTATCCTTATTTTTCTTTCATAAGCTTTATTACTGAACTCATAGAAAAGCATATTTAAAGAACTTATCAGTAATCTAAATATTAAAGCATATTTATAGAAAAGCATATTTACTGAACGCCCATAACTTGTATATATGATTGTGGAATATCAAACAAATCCATCTGCTTGCCTTATAGTGTTTTGAAGGCTCATTAGTTATCCTTCTAATTGGAACTCTGAATATCTAGTCAACTGTGTCCTACTTTACTATTGTGCTCAGCTTGGCTCTGTCATGTTTAAAGCATGCACCAAAAATTTGTACAAATGCAGGCTATTGCATACCTTGAACTGGATACCTTGGATATGGCTTCTATTGAATATCGTATGAACCTTTTCATCATTCTCTTCCTTGGAGCATACATAAGATCACAGACTGGGCATGCCTTATGTGAGAATTCTGCGGTCAACATCAAGAAAATATTGTTTCAAACCATATCTAGGTGCCCTGACCCCTTTTAGATTGTGGTAATTGTGGCAATACTTGCTTGTGTTTGCTGCGTCTTCAAATGCCTCTGTTGCTGTATTTAGGCCTTCTGCCAGATCCTTTGGCTTCCCTTATTCATTTTTGTACATGCATTTGTCCATTTCCCTGTATTGACTTAGCCTGCACAACATTATTCCTTGTATAAAATATTCAGAACAATTGTTGTTTGTTACATGTGATAGTATCACATGGCACTTGAATAATTTAGATATATTTCATATCCTCAATGGTTAAAGGGCCGGGCCAGAGCCAGTGCAATTAAAGGGCCTGGCTCTTGATTACTTTAGTGGAGGAGACAATGTACAGGAATGGAGTATGCTCAAGGCAGTCAAGAACAAGTTGTTGGAGTGAGTACAGATTGCCAATGGCACCAGGAAGTGATGCAAGCTTGGGGCAACTACAAACATGGAGTTCCTTCAGTGATAGGAAACTCTCGATGGAACCTTGAATGCTAAACCACCGCAATTCAGGAAGACCTTCAATGCTAAGAAAATGTGTAGCTTGAATAGCTTGTAATTGTAATGCACAAAGACTTGAAAGAACCTGTAGCTGAAAAATCCTAGTTAGACTTACTTTCATGATCGTGGATCTTCAAATTATATTTCGAAAACAACAAATATATTTTGTCCATAGAACCTGATGTGCATTGAGCTGTGGAAGTGGGAGGAAGTTGTCAGATTGGAAGCAACCACGTATGTAATTGTGATGAATTTTGATTGGAGCTCTGGTCACAAGATCACGCTAAAGTTTTAGTGCTCAGATTATGCATATTTAAGCATCCTTTACATTATGCTATATTTGATAACTAGATATAGGTAATTTATCTAACGAGGTTAAGACTTCGGATTCAGTAGAATGCCATGAACTACTTTGCTGTATGATGGATAATATCCACTGCATAATCAATATGTTACTAAGTAACAAGTCAATGAATAAGCTAAACTTACATGCTTGTAGTAGGTCAAATTCATTTCTGTTGCTATCTTGTCGGCAACGGTTACCAATAAGTCATGGCAATAGCATGTCTGAACCATGTGAGGAAGAAGAGAATAATCAAGGTTCATTTCCAGTAGACACTCCTGCAACAGAAACTCCATGATATCTTTCCCATCATCTAAAAGAGCAAGTCTTGCAACCTCAAGTGGTTGGCCATTCCAAAAAAGAGCCACATCAACATCATGAAAGGCATATATGACATATTCAACAAAACTTAGACTTATTCAGGTTTGATGGAGAGCACTTCAAGGATGTCATTATAAGAATATATGTATTGTTTAATTCTTCTTGATTGTTATAATATTTATAAATTTTAATTATAAAAGTTTATCTTTAAATTAAAATTATAATGGTTATCCTATTGTTTAAATTTGGTTTTTCCGGGGTTCCGAAAAGTTTTTGGTATTTTTTTGGAATTTGATTTCCTAAGATTTCAAGGGTTTTGGCGGCCGGATATTAATTCCGATTTGCCAAAAATCGGATGTTTTCTTTTCCTACGATGATTTTGACATTTTTTTTGCTTGGCTTATCGGATCCGAGGTCGAATTTCTTTCCCTTTCGGGCTGCATCGTGGCTTGCATGCCATCATTTCTCTAAGAGCTCGGCATCTTAGATTTTGTTAAAAATCCATTCTTCATGCTTCACTCTCCCTCTTGGCCGTAACTGGTATGTTTCGCTCCATTTGTTCAAGCATTATTATTTTTGGCATTCTTATGATAGCTTGCAGTCGTGATCTAGGCACACAGGTGGCTTGATGGATTCAGAGCTCCAAGTTGTGAGTTAGGGTTTGTTTTATCATGTAGTGTAAATAATAACCTGATCAGAGTTTCTTATTTATTTATTTTTCTCCGTGGAATACTTACTGGATGTGGAATGCTACTATATTGGTATTATGGAGGCGAGAATGTTTGGATGTCATCATAGGTCTGCCATTTGAAGCAGGCTTCATAGCCCAGGCATGCATACGAAGTTGGAGATGGTGACGATTTGGTTTCCTTCAGACCTTCTGCAAAGAGATGGTACATATTCCATTACTATGCAATTCTGCTTTCGATTTGAGGTAAAACATGGGCGGAAGAAATTGTTCCTTCTCTTTATTAAATCGTTTTGTGCTATTCTAGATTCCAGCTTATATTTTACCAATGGATATCATCTTGCAGACTTGGTACTAAATAAACGAATTTGGTATTGACTGGCATATTGCCAATTTGTTACTACAGAAAAACGTGCATGGATTCATTTGTTACAGGTAATCTTACCATTCTTTCTATTCAATGTGTTTTTATAGTAAGAGTGGTAGAGGAAATTGTTAAGAATGTCTAGTAGGCGTGGCGATGTAGGAACTCTGTATAGTTGGTGACTATTGCTAATTCCTATAACTGGATATATTTCAGTCATGATTCTTACTCTTGCCACAAATGTTACAAGCCCAAACTCTAACCCTTAGTGGACCAAACAGCAAACACAATGATATTATCTACTAAATAAAGTATTTGTTTGGCAGATGCAATAGTGGGCTAAGAGAATAGTGCCAGGATTTTCTATCAGTTCAGCATTTACTCCAACATTCCCACTAGAATGCTTTTTGACATATGGGCGCCCCTTTTCTTCTATTTCTTGCTGAATCTTTTAGAACATGCCCTAATAGGAAATCTTTAGAAGATATTTGAAACTAAGTTCTGGAACTGCTGTTGGATTGATCGAAATGGAGCAAACGTTCAAGGCATTTTGGTCTTGAATCAGGCCATAACCTCAGAAGAATTACACGGTTTGAATGCGAAGGTGCAAGATGGTGGAAGGCTCAGAAGAATCGCAGGATGCAAATGCAAAGGTGTATGGATGTGCATGGATGTCTGAAATGCAAAGGTGCATGCATGTGCATGGATGTCTGAAGGTCAGTATTAGATCTGAAATCTTGAGAATAACGGGAACCCTCGGCGATTTAAGGCATTCCTGATCAAATTAAACCAAATTAAAGAATAAAGAACTGCCCAACATCCACAGGGGTGTAGGCATATATAGAATTTCTTTAGTCACTTTTCTTTTCTTTTTCCTTTCCTTACATGTTCGTTTTGGATGTCAGGCTATAGCTCATTCTGAGATGGTCTGCAAGCATGGCTATGGTTTGTAGTGCCGAGAATGGATTTTTGCAATAATTGTGGTCTGCAAGCACAGCTATGGTCTGTTGCCCTGCATGCAATAGTTCACATAACTCATGAAACTAGACTCTTTCTAAAACTATTTAAGGTATAGCGTGGTTTTTGTATGCTTCAGATAGCGTGGTTTTCTTTATTTCTTTCTTTCGTCTTCAGATCAATACTTCTTTGTTGTTGTTTCTCTGTATGTTATCCATAGAATTTGAATTTGTCAGTTATTTACATGCGTTCCATTTCTAACTTCCTTGGAGATGTCAATGATGCCCATGGGTTACATGGCGATAACATTGCTTATTGCTTATTACACAGGTGAATGATGAGAAGCCCATCTATGAAAACAATGAGTACATTTTGTAGACTCAGCTATAGATGTTAAAACTGCTTATGGATGCCATTGCTTATTAAACAGGTAAAGGATGAGAAATCCATTTATGAAGGTGTGGATGCCTTGATAATATTAATGTCTGTCCATTAATGTGGAACCAGACAGGAACGAGTAGATAGGAATGGCTTTGGAAGTTCAACTGTTGTGAGGTACATTCAAAGACTACTCATCTCTCGCTATGAATAATATCTTGAGAGTGGTTAAAGGGAGGAACTTATATTCTAAAGTTGTGGAGGCATGTAAAGTAGGTATTGATATTATTCATCTATGACAGCATAGAAAAGCTAGGTATGTAGAGTAGGCATTGACATTATTCATTAGTGCCATTGTAATGTTGTGTCTTAGTTGTGTTACTTTGGAAGCGGATGCTAATATTGCATAGTTGAGATTCCAGTTATATTATAGAGATTCGAGAGCAAATTCATTGGTTTCATGCACTTCAAATTCGAAGATCGGTTGCAAGGGATGGGTGCATATTGACATGCCTACAACATGCCATCTCATTGAGGTAAGATCTTTGCTTTTCATTCTTTGCAGTCATATACAAGATCCATATACAAGATCGTTTGCATATAGTCTGCTTACTTTCAATATGTGTTTTAATGTTTGTTATTTGTTGTCATAATGCCTTTTGCAAGTTTGAGTGCTTACAATTCTTGATGTGTGGATGTAGTTGAGGTTTTGATTTTTTGTGGATAGGCTCATTGCCACCATCTGAGCGTAATATATCTGACCTAGATTATGGAGCAGAGGGTGTATAGCAGGGCGGTCAGTAAATGGTATATATCATGATGTAGAGAATGGTGTTTTATTAGATTGCTCTCCTTCTATGCTGTATTTAGTGCTTTTTTCACCCTCCAGTGTACCCTGCATCTGCTTTTGCAGTTACACTTTGTGAAGACCTTTTCTTCAATATTGGCATTCAGCTCTTGACACATGCAAGAGCTCTTGACACATGCAAGAGGTTGTATGGCTATTGGCTTTTATGTACAACTTGAATAGTTCGGCCATTAACATGGGCAAAACATAACCAGTTGTGTTTGGCATTCACGTTGGCTAGCAAGTTTACGACTTGGAGACAATTGTTGTTTGTCACATCTACCAATATCCTCTCCTTCAGAAGCAGTACTGTCTTTTTTCGAGACAAAAAGAACTCAAATAAACCAACCAAGTTGGGCATGGTTGAACAATTATGAGATGTGGAAAACAAACAAGGAGCCTGTTCTTGGCCTGCCACAACAATATGATAATAGAGTCAGGGTTATAAGTAATGGAAAATGGACCAGTAAGGATCCATAGTTTGATGTATATAAGTGGTCCTGCAAGTGAAGGTTGGCATAGACATAGAGCCATAGTGTTTATTTATAATAGAAGCCAGTGAGAAGAACATGCATGCCTTTTATAGCAGTTATTTGTTGATAGGTTAACGTGATACTTTAATGTGAACTATCTGTCTAATAACACATCAGTCTCCATGAATACCTTTTTTTCTTTGATCATTTCCTACCAAGAAACCCTTTATTTTAGTAGCAACTTTCTATATAATGTCCTAAAATGCTAAATTTAATGCTTCTATTTAACTTCCAATGTCGAACGTAGTCATGGGCATATCTGTTCCAGTGTTATATTCAAATCTTAATTAAAATCAAAACACCCAACAATCTTTATGGACACACATCGCATATCCATTCCAGCGTTGTATTCAAACCTTAGTTGTCTTCAAACCTTAGTTAAAATCAAAACACACGGCAATTTTTTATGGACACACATCATGCTTGCTATTGTTTTGCAAATATATATTGCTCTGAAAAATCTATTGAGGTCATTTACAACTACACATCAAGAATACGGAAATTATCAATTGAGGTCATGTACAACTACACATCAAAAATACGAATCTGCTGAGGAATCAAACAAAAGAAAGACGAAAAATGTACAAACACATTATGACTCCAAGGAACTGGATTTCATTTGTGAAGTATTGGCAAAGTATAATATTCAACTCTCCCATGTCATTACCAAGTTTCTAGCTTGCTACTCTCCCATGTCATTTACAAGTTTCTAGCTTGCTCTCAAATGGCAGACGACGATGACCCTTTCAAATTGTTACTAAAGTCCGGCAACGCCGGGCACCATAACTAGTCAAAGAATAAAATTGCTTTTCTATCTAATTTTCACTTATAACTATTTAGGATTAGACATTTCAAGAATATAAAATTTCAATTTTCAATGATTTAACAAATTTAAAATTTGGCAATCATAATTTCTAAATGAAACCTGATGTTGTGATAAGCGATTGACTTAAAACTATTATGAGAATTTTCACAATTTACAAAATTTTATACTTTTAAAATAAGAAAAGTTTTAGGTTGAGTTTATTATTTATTAATTTTTAATATATTATATTCCATCAAAAATAAACTATTCAATAATTATTATTAAAAAATAAACGTATTCAATTTCAATCTAAAATTATCTTCTTTAAATATTTAAAATAAAATTACATTTTAATCATATAGAGTTTATCTTATATGAGAATTTATTTCTAAATGGATTAAAGTGAATATTAGTTTAGAAAGCAATTTTATACTTTGTATAATTTCCATCATACTTTTGATCTAAAAATAAATTGAACAAATTATTAAAATCAATAAAGTTAAAAATACGTATAATCTTATAATGGCATCCTTCAAGCATACCTATTAGATTTAAATAAGTCCAAATTTTGCTAAATATGTCATATATTCTTCCATATATGAAAAATATATTCATCAAGAAAATTATTTGTGACAAACTGCTTCTTTTGATTTGGGAGTCCACTTGAGCAAAGGAAGTAGTGACTAACTCCCAATTCTCTGAGCAGAAAGACTAGCGGAAAGACCATTGCCTCGCATGTGGTATGTAAGGAATGCCAAGCCAGAAGAACGAAATCGTCAACAAAGGATGATTAAACTGATGAGATCAATGTCTGTCCGGAAGTTTCAAAATGAAGATTTGCAAGAGAAATGTTGTATTGTATCGCCAGGAGTGTATGCATGTATTCGCAGTTGGAGAATCAGTCCGAATAGCAATGAGACTATAGTTTTTTTAGGTCAGAAGATGTATTGTATGGCTAGGAGTGCATGCATGTAGTTGCAGTTGGAGAGTCGATCAGAATTGCAATGATTGTCTATTGCTGCTTTGCTCTGACTGGTTGTATCAGTCAGTCTTGCTTCTTTGCTATAGGACCTCACATTTCTGATTTTTTAATTTGCCACACAATCCTTTGTTATGGTTGTAAGTTATCACAAACCTGGATTTATATGTGTCTGCAATCATTGCAATTTAAGAGTGTTTTGTAGAAAGCCTACATGTTCAATGATCGTGAGATGGATTTTAAAACGTGACATTGATATGAACTTCTAGAAAGACTGATTTGATATGGTTGGAACCCATCACAAGTATATGCTGATTTAATATGGCTGGAAGTATGTATTGGTTGGCTGCTAATGTTAAGTTTGGAACATTAGGCTCTGGTAAAAATATCAAACTTTGGTCTAGAGTTCTCTAATTATCAGTTTTGTGTGAACCCGTTTTTAACCAATAATGTTATGTTAAAAAGATTAATATAACGGATTATATGTGAACCTTTCGATTTAACGGGATCTGTTATGTTGAAAATTTTACATAATGAATCATGTGTGAAGGCAAGTTTAACGAAATTGGTTATGTTACTAGTTTAACATAACCAATGATATGAACCAACTCTTAAGTTTCTTTTAAATTAATTATAACTAGCATAAAGTTAAATTAAAATTTAAGTTAATTAAACCCCACGGTGTGAACCCCCTTATTAAACCTTAATAACGACAATGGAGATATCATCACCCCCTTCAATAGGAGTTGGCAAAGGTCCTTCAAACTCTGGGGGCACAGATATGAACATACTAGACTTCTTGCTTCGATAAATATCTTGAGAAACAGTGGCAATCTTTACTGTTATAAGCTGCTCCTCACCTTGCTCAAAAAATCGAACAATCTCGTCCTCGCTCATTCTATCAAAGAGCCCATCTGTTGCCAGTCTATTCTTTCACCACTTAACCAAAAAAAGGGATGACATGGAATCAGTTATCTATCTATCTATCTATTGCTTTTGTGATAAGGATGTGAAAGAAGCCACCAGTTTCACCACAATTTACTGACGTGCCATTTGCAAAGGTATCAACAAGCCTATAAAATTTTCGTCAGTAAATCAACATATAGCAAGAGGATTGTACAAAAAGCAAATAGATGATCAATTTTACGCTATAATTGCCATCAGCTTACAATAAGAAACAGATAGTGTGTCTGAATTTTCCAATCCATGGCTTCCTCTATCGTATTACCATACAAAATAATTAGGGATGATTACCAGACCTCCCTTTTGCACCCGACAGTAATCAGACACAGTTACTTGGAAATGGTTTCATAAGCCCTTCTGGAGTGAACGAGTTATTAACAGTTGAAACAACACCAGGATTGAGTTCGCCAGACGTCAGCATGTCTATTTGAGGTTTTACTGCATCTCCTCTCATTTTACACTTGGTCTTTCACATGATCTAGGTTAGTTTCTGTAAAATGACACAGATATGCTGAGCAATCCATGACAAGGAAATAAATGCACTACATTGTTTAAATAAATACCAAAAGATTCGATATCACAGCCCACAAAACGAGCATGGATTTTATCACCCAGATTATCTGATTCTCGTAGAATGATATCACGTTTGTTTACATTCTGCATTGGGAACTAGAAAAAGATCATCCATACCACATGTAAAGGCATACATCTGCAAGTTCACAGCAAGGCTTACAGTGATGAAAAGAAAAACATGAGTAATAAACATGTAAAAGGAGCCAGCCTGCAGATGAAATGCGAACATGTTACTGAGAATTGAAAGAAGCCGACTAGCATCCTCAGCTCCGTATATAGTTCATAAAATGAATGCACAAGGTCAAGTTTTTTCAAATTGTGTCTTGTTATTAGTGATAACCTACAAATGCGTTTATCTGTCATAGACCCCAAGTCATTGACAAGCAAAAATTGAGAACTAATTCTTACTTGCTTTCCTGTCTACCTGTCTTAATTTTTGTGCATTCCATAACGGCATTTAAGAATAAAGTAGAAACATGATTTGTGTCCTTTGTTGGTAAGTTGAATTGTGGCTAAATAACTTAAATAGCTTACAATGGCCATATAAAATCTTGTAAAAATAAAGTCAGGTGTATAGCTGCTAACTCAACCATATATTAATAGAACCTTGGTCACCTACTTCTTTATCAGTCAATTTATCCTCTAGTTATTGATTACTTGTATGAAATTTTGTTGTGCACCTTATGTAGGACCATATGACTCCAAAGACCAATCCAAATCAAGTAAACAAACCTCTGGATATGCTAGGTGCTTCTCAAAGAGGAGGATTCTAATCTTACATGGCGATGTATGGATCTGGAAAAATAACAGAATGACAGGTATAGTTAACTCTCTTGCGCATCATCTTCCACCTGAAAAGGCCATTCTTTTCTCCAACAGTTCCATTAGACTTAAATAGCTTACAATGGCCATATAAAATCTTGTAAAAACAAAGTCACGTGCATAGCTGCTAAACTCAAACCATATTTTAATAGAACCTTGGTCACCTACTTCTTTATCAGTCAATTTATCCTCTAGTTATTGATTACTTGTATGAAATTTTCTTGTGCACCTTATGTAGGATCATATGACTCCAAAGACCAATCCAAATCAAGTGAACAAACCTCTGGATACGCTAGCTGCTTCTCAAAGAGGAGGATTCTAATCTTGTTCATGGCGATGTATGGATCTGGAAAAATAACAGAATGACAGGTATAGTTACTCTCTTGCGCATCATCTTCCACCTGAAAAGGCCATTCTTTTTCTCCAAAAGTTCCATTAGACTTGGAAACTTTTAAAAAAGGAATAGATCTACATTTACTTCACTTTGGTAGCATCAGGAAGCATATTTGTAGCTGTTTACAGCCCCTGACATAAATTTTCAAAACGCCTTGGGGCAGACTTCTTGTCATCACCTTACCAAATTATTTCAGTAAAGTTGCTAGTTCCATGTTGCTTATTATTGACTTACTATAAGGAGCAGAACCGATTGACCTGATTAGTTTGGTTATTGATAAACTAATATACTATGCCCTTGTATCCCCATCTTTACTTTCACATTTGACATTTTTGGTGACAGGCTAACAAAAGAGGCTTATTTTACCAATTTCACGTGAACATTTATTCCATTTGAAGATTCTGCATCCAGACACAGCTGCTATTCTTTTTACACAACATCCTTAAATGCTCTTTAACCTGCATCACAATGTTTTGAGTCATAGATTGAGGTTGACAGTAACACAACAAACTGCATAGTCTTATTGACGCAAGGCTGTTTTCTTATAGTTCTTAAGCTTGCCCGACAGCAGAGACCATAATCTGCTAAAAACGGAATAATTTTCATTCATGGGGTGCTTAGTATGTTTAATTTATATGGAATGTTTATCTTATTTAATGCTGAATTTCAAGGGGTGCTTAGTTCCAGCAAATGTTTTTTGTTATCAGGTGCTTAACTTATTGTTTGCAAATGGTCGTTAGTGGCATAAGTCTTAACTTCAACTAGTGCTTACTATTATGCAGTGACAATTACGAAATATATAATTGTTTAGAGCGAGCAATTCATTGCAGAAGTTCTCATGTTAACTGTTTATTGTCATGCAGTGAAGGGGCACTGCTGCAACCGTTGAAAGTGCTTAGTGTCTGAGAGAGAGCGTTGTTACATTCGGACTATGTTCTACAGAATTCAATGGATTGCAGCAATGTACAAGGATTCAAATGAGTACAAAATTGATTTCAGCAAAGGTAATACAAGTAAGATAAACAAATGAATTCATGCAATAATTGAAAGAACCATAAAAATGGACAAGAGCTAATTTGGAAGTCGATCATTATGTTCATATATTAAAAAAAAATTTACAAACAAAAGGACCAAAAGGCCTTTTGTGGGCTCAGGTGGTTTCAAGTGGGTCTGTTCAAGGTGGGTTTAGGCGGGTCTATTTAGGGAGCTTTCAGGGGCTTGGTGAAGACATACATTTTCTTCCAATTCTTGGATCTTTTGCCTCTTTGATGGAGGTGCTTCATCATAGCAGCTTTCATATATATACTGCTTCTCGAAATTTTCTTCAGTACCTCTCATCCAATCCTCTTCATCTTCTTCCTCCTCTTTTTCTTCCTCTTCCTCTTCCTCTTCCTGTTACGTCACTTCCATTGCTGCTGTATCTTCTTCTGCATAGAAGACATTAGAAAACAAAAGAACTAAGCAACAGAAAACAAAAGAAACGAAGGTAATTACCTTCCACACCTTCCCGGCCCTCTGTCTCAATCGGTTCTTCTGGGCAGTGGGCTAAAAGAAGTAAGAACCTTTGTATTGCGGAGCTGCATTCGCATCATTGGGCACCTGCTTAAGCACATATTCATGTGCTTTGTTGACGCTGCATGAAGACCTGCTTGAATCCATGACAGTAGGAACAGAAGGATTTCTAGCAGAAGGATTTGGATGAAAAGTGGAGGAGCTTGAAGATTAAGGCAGAATCTTAAGTGTAGAAGAAGCTTGCTCTGGAAAATGCTAGTGTTTAAATCATATGATTAGGCACATCAGTGTGAAAAATCTTAGGTGCCTCAAAATAATAAATTCATAGTCAGGCGTAAATATTTCAGTTTCACATTTGGAATTGACACATGTCACTTGCACAAAATGCCCTGACAATATATTTCTGCCATGTGTTCATGCATACTACCCTTGTGCATTCTCATCAATATTTTGAATGTGCTTACGTGCTTAGGTGCTGGACAAAAAAATCACTTGCAAAGAATTAAACCAATTTGGTTTAGTGTCAAAGAATTAAAATATCATTGGGAGACTGGCCATAATTTTTTCATAGATCTCCTGTGAAATTTTGTGCATGTCTGTGCCTTCTATTTTTTCCATATCAATTTTAGGATTATCACATGGCTATCCACGGAGGTTTCGGGTTGTTTAGTAAGCAATATGTATTTAAAATTTCCCAAGAATCGATAATAGTGTCCACTTAACCCCATTGACTCCATCCATCTTTGTATAAATTTTCAAGTGTGCATTTGGGTACTGTGCACTTGAGGATATAGAAGTTCACACCCTTTGAATTGTCTACCTCAGCATTCACTGCAAAATTGTCACCTACTTCAACCAAATTACTTATCCATTCATTGGCTTGTTCAAGAGTCTCCTGTTCTTTACTTAGCAGGCTTTTGATAATAGCACCTGCACCATCTTGTTCATCTCTACCATGAGCAATAGCAAAGTAGTTCCACACTAATTCCTTATCATTCATTGTGTAATACCTGCCTAAGAAAAAAAATGATTTTGCTGACTTGTATTATGACGAGCAGCCATCAATTCATACCCAATGTGCAACATGCCTTTATAGGCAGTGCTCCACAAGTAATAAGTCATGCACTTTATCATCAGAAATGTATTCTTATTCTTCTTTGAAGGTGAAGCTTTAGAAAGGGAACTCTTCCTCATTACTACCTTCTTTACAAACAATCTCTGCATGTAGACTATCTTTCGTGCTGCATCAATGGCTCTATAAATTGAACGAGAAGAGGAATTTGTTTCATCTCCCTTGGATTTCTGTGTATTGCAAAACTGGCGAGGGCAAATTGTTGAATTCAGACGACCCCTCCATTTTGCTTGAATTCAAGATGGGCAAGCCCGCCATCCACAAATATCGCGAGCTACAAGCATTCATATTTTTGGCACCATTCAAACTAATGATTCTCTCAGCCTGTCATTTGACCGGCGCGCACCCTACATGTCAGCAGGGCAAAATTATGCTGGTGGGGTACAAAAGCAGGCATCCAGACACATGCTGATAGCACTCATATAGCACCCCATATGGCAGCTTGTTTAGGGTGTTACTGGTCTGGTACTAGCACATGATAATTAGATAATCAATAGAAACATATAACTACTTTAATTAATGATAAGTTGAATACTATGATAGAATAGTAGGTCCAGGGTGCTGATCTAAGTGCTGGGATCGCGATTTTTTGTACCCCACCAGTATACTTTTGGCCAGCATGTCAACCATACATGTCATGTTTATAACATACCAATTTTAAGCACATGTAAGTGGCGTCCGAATGATGATTTCTACTACCCAGTACCGATTTTGCACTCAACGCTTAGAAAAATCCCTATGGCAATTAATCCAAGGCTAAATAATATTTTATTATAACAAACCATGTAGATTTCTTATATTAGTATCCATTAGCATCCATCCAGCTTAGAAGAATCGCAATGGGGCAATTAGTTTAAGGTCAATCCATTTTTTATTCACTTGCGTGAGGAAGTCATGGAGGGACTCTCTGAAAGATCTTAATAGAGTAGATACATGATCGTTAAATTTGGTCATGTACATCACATAGAGGGGATAGTGATGCAAACATATATGCTAACATGTTTGAACCAGAAAACGCCCATCGGATAATACCATTTGTATTGCTCCAGTTTCAATGTTGTTTTCTCTGTCATCTATTTTTCATTGACCGGGTTAAACTTGAGCTCAACGGCAGAGAATATGACGCTGAGATGGGTGTTGAAGCAATATAGGAATAGCCTACAACGAATTTTTTGAGATCTTGGATTGTGTCCTCCTTGGTCCCTTGAACATCAGTTTAACTATCGGTGTGAAGTGCGGGATCGAATGTGTAGAGGCTGAGGTGGGGTCATCATCCCCCCCTCCCCCCTTTTTTTCTTTTCTTTTCTTTTCTTTTCTTTCGACACTTTAATTGTGCCCTCACTTTCATTCAGAACATGGTTTTTTCCCAAATCAGGTGCCTTGCCCTTTGAAAATTTAGATGACTTGCGCTTTAAAGATGGAATCGTCTTTAAGAAGGCGTCTGTGGACTGGAACGACTAGGTTCTGATTTCTTCGAAAGAAAATCCATGTCTATATCCTTGCACCTAGCAGATAGCCACGTGTTGTCCATTCGCGTGGACATTTTGTCATCCTTTTGGACCTTTATGGCATAGGTTGGTGGTTTCTTGTCATTAGAAAGAAGGTTTTTGCATGCACTGAATCCCAGTAGTATATCCCTATTGCATTTAAGACCAACAACTTCTAAGGATTCATAAGATTGGCCAGCCATGACCTCTAGCACTATGATCCTTTCTCCTAGTTTTAGATTTTCGTGAACTTATCGTCATCATAGCAGAGTCATAATTTTTGAGCTGCAAGATGTACTGCATGAACTGGTGCTAGGTGATGTCTTCCACGAAGCATAGAATAGCATTATCAACCTTATCGGTACTGCCTTCCCACATGTGTATTATTATTCCCATCTGCTCATCCACCTTATTCTTCTCACTTGACATGATAAGCAGACATGGAATACCTGTGACTGGGGAGATGTTGCTTGCAAATTGATATTGGTATGGCATGTACATCTTATAGATAAGCACCAGCGGACATTGCAAGTCCTATTCTATTTTATTGTATAATAGACAAGTTGGTCTTTAATGATAGCCCCCAAAGGCAATCTAGTACTCAAAATGTGTCACTTTGGCATCATCCCTAGACTCCACTAGTGATCTTAGTACGATTTGACCTTAGCACCAGAGCCAGCCACCACTCTTAATATATGAACTTCTGCACAACATGCCACCTCTATACCACCATGTCATCGTATCATCATTATACATGTCAAGGATATGTTTGAGTTGAGATTTTTTCTCCTTCAAATGCTATATGGAAGTTCTAGGATTAAACTATACTCTGGCGCATCCTTCAAGCAATATGCTACATTCAATGTTGTGCCAGAAGCTTGAAAAGTTTAAAAAAGTATTTTATAAATCTTCATGATTAGAAGTCATCAGACTCAAAGAATTAATATTAGGGAATTAAATAGGGTGTATTTTCAATCCGCATATTCTCTATATGCATCATTTTGTTTTATTTATTTCCAGAGAGATATTGAAAACAATAATATCTTTTTATGCTACTATTATATTGTTAATCGCTCTTGCCACTAGAACTGATCATTAGTTGGTTTACATATATTATTTATAGTCGCATCTTGAAACCCTCAACTCCATCAAGGAAATTGAAACAACAACATCAACGAAGACTCACCCTTCGGCAAGCAAATTTTCAGCCATTTTATATAGATCTAGTAGCTCATTTCTAGGTTTGAAATACTCGGCCCCATTTTGACCCAGAGGAAGAGGCAAGGATCTGCCCCGCCAGCATGTTCCTGCGAAGATGGCGTCATCTGATGGCCTCAAGAAAATAATACACACTATAAGCAATAATACAATAGATAGATGTCACGTAAAATTCGAGAATGCTACATAAAAATAGGGAACAACATCAACATGAAGATTTGTTCACATTCCTTAAAAGAAGTGATGCACATAGTGCAGTGTGAGTGGCTGACGTGCCTGAATTGGTCTTAACCTGCATTTACGTCATGCCCACATGCAGTTGAGGAGTTGCATGAAGTGGAAAAAATACGCCTCGCATGAGAGATTCTCCAACACTAGGGTTAAGGTTCAATTTATGCGTATTATTGTTGCATAGGGGCAATGCTAATCTTCTCTCTATCATTTCAATCTTATTGGATGTCTATGTTTAAGGGTGAAATCACACTTCTGGCTGGCCAAGAATGCGTCTTGGCCAGGGGATGGAGCTGCCCAAGAAACCAATATCACATTTGCGCCCAAGATTTAGCTTTAGGTCAGAAATCATTTGTCTTGTTGGAGCTATGGCCATGCTCTATTCTAGCAGAGGAAATAGGATTTTGTGCTTCAGCTGAAGTAAATCCGTTGCTAATCAGTCGGATTTTTGCCCTGAAGTCTATACTATAATCGACCCATGAGAGACTGCTCGAGTGGATCTTAGTATCGCGTTCCCGAGACACCGGCATAAATGGTCTTAGAATCAGAGCTTGGAATTCAAACCTAAGTATGCCAAGACTCTGTCTCCTTCACAATCTCCTCCATCAAATCTGTCTGATCAACAAAACTATTTTTCTGTGTGCCTTTCGATCTTCCCTTTTATAGCTTATTTCCACCAACATGCATTTTAAATGACATGTGTTTCCAATAAGATAAATAAACCATTAAATATGCATCCTAGGTCATGGCATGATAAATCCAACACTTCCCCCATAGACCGATTGGTCTCCGTGGACGATAAAAATACCTTCCTTCCTTCCTTCCTTCATGTCGTATCCCTCAATTCATGTCATCTCGTTTCACCAGATATTCCAAGAATTTCTTTGAACAAGTTAAGCTTGCGTTCTGTCATTGCCTTGGTAAACAAGTCTGCTGCTTGATATGAGGTCTCCACATATTGCATAGCTAGCTCATTTTTCGCAATAAGATCCCTTATGAATTGAATATGTAATTCTATATATTTGGTTCTTTCATGATGCACAAGATTTTTTGCTATAGCAATACAACTTAGACTATCTGTTAACAGCACAGTCGGATTTGGCTGAGATATACCTACTTCAGTTAACAGTCTTCTTGCCCATGCAATTTCTGTAGCTGCTGAAGACGCTGACGAGTATTCAGCTTCTGCAGAGGACATCGCAATAGATGATTGTTTTTTACTTCTCCATGATATCAAACCTCCTGCAGGCATAGCCAGATGTGATCTTCTAGCATCTAGATCTCCTGCCCAATCTGCATCTGAATACGCAAATAAAACCAAATTATCAGAATGAAAAGTGATTCCATGATCTTTAGTGCTCTTTAAATATCTTAAGATCCTTTTGGCTGCAATCCAATGTCATGTGCCTGGATTGTTGTTATATCTGCTTAATAGATTTACTGCAAAAGCAATATCTGGACGTGTACTGTTAGCAACATATAGCAGACATCCTATGAGTTCCCTGTATGGAATGTTTTCCATTTCCTTCTTTTCATGTTCAGATGATGGACATAAAGCTGCTGAAATTTTATAACCTGCTACAAGTGGAGTACTCACTGTATTTGCTTTCTAATCCAAATCCTTTTATCATATTTTCAATGTTTCTTGTCTGACATCAAGTTTGAGAGCATTTGCTACTGCTAATACAAGTCTTACATTTGTTAATTTGACAATAGGGGAGTATGTTTCTTCATAATCAATTTCCTTTTTTTGAGAAAAATCTTGAGCAACCAACCTAGCTTTATATCTTTTTGATCCATCAGCATTTATTTTTATTCTATAAATCCATTTATTTCCAACCAGATTCTTACTTCTAGGATGTTCTACTAACTCGTACGTACCAGTTTCCTTGAAAAAGTCCATCTCTTCTTGCATTGCCCTCACCCATTCAGAGGCCTTTTTTGAATTGATTGCTTCATCAAAAGATGCGGGAACATCAGGTTCAAACCCAGCCATTAACGAAGGATATCTAACTGGAGATTTTCTAATTCTTCTGGTTTTCCCTATGTAATATCTGCCATACATTTCAGGATTATAGTCTATACCTGTATCTTTAAGCTTTTCCATCTCAGTCTTCCTTTTTTGTTGCCTTGCTTCTGCTTCTGGTATAGGTGGTGCCGATCCTGCTCCATTGATGTCTTCGCTTTCCTCATCACCTGTTCTGTACATGTCATCTTCATTCTCTTCGTCAGAGTCAAAGTCAGTAGCGAAGTCAGCTTTACTATCATGAGCAATGGGTCTTTCTACTTCCCCTTTCTTTTCTGAAGTTCTATTTCATGTCTATCTTTGTAAAATTTGCTTTCATCAAATACGACATCTCGGCTAGTTACTATTTTCTTTGTTTCGGGTATGAAAATTCTATAACCCTTTGATTCCTCATCATAACCAACTAGAGATCCTATTTCTGCTCTATTATCCAATTTAAGTCTTATTTCTTCAGGAACATGAGCATATGTCAAGCAACCATAAGCTTTAAAACCATCATATGAGCGATTTAGTTTAGTACCTGACCATATCTCCTCTGGAATACCTCCATCCAAACTGCTTGATGGCAATCTGTTCTGTATAAAAAATGTTGTTTTGACTGCTTCTTCCCAAAGATAATTTGGTAAACCTGCAAACTTTATCATAGATCTTACAGCATCTAAAACTATTCTATTTTTTCTTTCTGCAACATCGTTTTGTTGCGAAGTATATCTACATGTGAGTTGTCTTTTTATTTACGTCCTGTTTCCCTTTCCATTTCATTTACGTACATCTTTAATGTATCAAGGGCTTTGTCTTTAGTTGACAATAAATAGCATTTTCCCTTTCTACTAAAATCATCAATAAAAGATATATAATACCTTTTACCCGTTCTTCCTTGCACATTCAATGGACCATAAAGATCTGTATGTACGAGATCAAGAGGACCCATGGCTCTTTTCTTTGATCTGCTAAAAGGCAATCTGGTTAGTTTCCCTAACATACAACCTGGGCAGATGAATTTCCCAACAGTATCATCTTCCCCATGAATATAGCCATTTTTAATCATGTATCTGATATTGTTCATATGCGTATGAGCAAGCCTATTGTGCCATGTTGAGGATTTAGTGACTTCCAACACATTCACACTTTCCAAGACATTATTTGAGAACTGAAACAGATTGCCAACTCGTTTTGCAAGAAACTTCAATTCACCATCAAGCAAAACCCTACAGCCTTTTTTTTGTCAAACCTTAATTCATATCCCAAATCAACTAATTGACAGACGGAAATCAAATTTTTGTGCAAACCCGAATCACACAAAACATTACCAACATCAACGCTATTCCCATGGAGATCAAATAACTGCAACATTCCTTTGTCAGTTACTTCCTGCAAGTCTCCATTTCCCAACTGCACATGGCTCATGTATTTACTGGGACAAACATTAGTCAAAAACTTAGTGGAGTTAACTACTGATCGTTCAACACCGCTGTCAATTATGAATTCATCAACCTTATGATTAGAAAAGCATTCATTAATCTCATAAGTTGATAAAATAGATGATTTTACCGCTTGATTATCTTTTTGCTTCTCAAAATTCTGTTCTGCATCCATTTCTTGAGCTTTATCAGTGCCCCTTAATGGTTGACGTCCACATTGTTCAATTTTTTTAGGACTAGGGCATCTAACGAAGGTATGTCCCAATCCTCCGCAATTATAACAGGATATCGCTTTCAATTTTGGACAACTAATTTTCTTATGTCCAGCTTTATGACAATAATAACATAGTCCACAACTGGCTGCCATACTACTTCAAGTTTTCCAAGATTTCAGCAAGCAATCAAAGTTTCTTACAGTCTAATTGTAATACCTGATTGCCTTTGTATGCTCTAGATTTGTACTCAATAAATCATATATCGGAGGTCGGCGTTTTATTGTTGCACTCCCATACACAAGCTCCAACAACTTAAGCAATACTTCTTCAACACACTCCCACTTAAAATCAAACCTCCAGCTAGCAGAAGTTTAATTAGCGATTTGCTGCAGCATGGAACCTTCTGGCTAGAAAAGCCAGAGCACCAAACACCAACAAACAATAACAGAGGCAAATATAGCAACTTACAGAAAATAGAGTCAGCAACAATTACTCTGTAAGCACCAATTATTCTGTAAACTCTGTATACAACTCCAGTTCTGGATCACAAAATCGAAGATGGCTGGAACTCCAATCACCAGCTCTTCAAGCTGACTATACCTCCAGCAAATCCGGCTTTGTCAGTGCTGTATCACAGATCATGCACTCCTTCAAATCAAAATGCTTTAAGACACGGTTTCTTCCAGAAATTTGAACATAACTTCTTCCAGAAATTTGAGTTGCATCTCCTCCTTCAGGTAATCTCTGGGCACGAAATCATAGATATTGCAGAATCCACCCCTTTTAGAATCCACGATTCTTCTACATGAAATCACAGATATCTTTGCACACAAAGCTAATTTGTAGAATCCACCCCTTTCGGAATCCAATTCCGTCACTGCAAGAGAAGCCACGATTCTTCTACATAATAGGTGCTTCAGCCGGAAGCATACAATCAACTCGACTCTGTTCAAAAGGTGCCACCGTCTCCAGATTCACGAATTCACAGAAGCTTTATTTTTATCTCTGTCTACACATCTGCTCCATCCCGGTTATACAGAATACCCAACAACTATTTGTTTCGATTTGGGTCAATCAATCCGATCTGTTCAACAAGAAAACACTTTGATTTCAAATACTACCGTCTGCTCAGTCCAAAGGCAGCACACAAGAACTCCAGGATGCCTTGATTCTCACAAGGTTTTTTCTTCTGTCCTGGCTCTGATGCCAATCTTAGAATCAGAGCTTAGGATTCGAACCCAAGTATGCCAAGACTCTGTCTCCTTCACAATCTCCTCCACCAAATCCGTCTGATCAACAAAACTATTTCTCTGTGTGCCTTTACAATTTCGATCTTTCCTTTTATAGCTTATTTCCACCGACATGCATATTAAATGACATGTGTTTCCAATAAGATAAATAAACGATTAAATATGCATCCTAGATCATGGCATGATAAATCCAACAAATGGGTAGAAGCGAGTACTCATAAACGTCTAGACGGTTTTGCCCAGTTGGTTAAGGGCATGTCGGTTAGGAATGTTACATTTGGTATCAGAGCAGGGCTCGAGTTCGAGTTTCCATAGGGGCAAGTATGACTCGGAATACCGTTGGACAGTAGGTCATGACTTGGTTTTATGATGCTCGTCCTCGAGCATAGTTCTAGTGGAAGAGATTGTAATGGACCCATGAGAGAGCGCTGGAGTGGATCTTAGTGTCGTGTTCCCAAGACACTGGCATAAATGGGTAGAAGCGACTACTCATAAATGTCTAGACGGTTTTGCCCAGTTGGTTAAGGGCATGTCGGTTAGGAACATTACAAATACTAGGAAAAAAGCCTCTTCAAAGAAAAAATCCCGATCAAAGCAAAAATAATTTGATTTTCAAAGCAAAAGATTTTGGTTCTTGAAATGCATCACCACGATTTTTTGTTGTTCCTTCTTGTAAATCTGATGATAGATCCTTCAATCGAATGCCGAAGAACCCTAATTTTTCGGCTTTTGAGGTTCAACTGCAACATGGCACAGAGACTCTTCCCGCTGGCAGTGCCCAAGCTCTTCGAAAGGGGTAGCCCCCGTCCGATGTTGGGACACGTTGCGTTCTGGTATCCCTAGTGCGATAGAGGGTGCACCGAGGAAAGGAAAATGCCAGAATTTGATTGAATGGGAGTTTTATAAAAACTTAAGCGTCCACTTGTGTGATTTCGCCAAATCTGTGTGTTGGGGATGGGAATTTGTAAGGTCTTGATATAACCATATCAGCATGGTCTCATCGGCCAAGATCAAAAGAATCTTCTGTAGCAAAAAGTCCTACAAGGCGAGGGGTGAAAGGTGCCACGTATGCCAGCAAAGGTTCTTTTCCCGTAGTCGGCGAGGTCTCTTCAGAGACACGGCAGAAGACGCAAGCACCGACCGGCTGGAAGTAATTCTTTGTATTTTCCATGTGCCATGTCCGCTCCCATCAATCCGATAAAGCTTTTGGATTTTTTCTTATGACGATCGGCTCCGGTTTGATGCCTTCCTTTCAAACATCGGCGAAGTTATTAGGGGTTTCTTGTGATTTTCGGCCCAATATCTTTTGTACTGGTTGACTTCGGCTTAATCCAGTGAGTTTTATCTTATAGCGTTTATAGTTTGAGGATTCTGCCTTGTCTGTTATGATGGAGTTGTTTGGTTCCCAATAGGGGTTTTAAAAGGAATTGTAAGGAGGATTTGGCTATGCCCTTGAGTTGGACAGCTTCAGGTGGCAAGATGTCTAAGTCAGGCCATGGGTATTTTTTTTCTAAAACTGGCAGTGGGTTTTCTAGAGTTTCTGGTTGCAAGTTTGTTCCGGCAGCCAATGATGGGAGGTTAAGTTCCTCTTCATGTATGCTGCAAGAGAATTGTGAGGATAGAGATTTTTTTTCTAGCAGACACAGTGTCCAACATTCTGATTGTCGAGTTAAAAGTTGCGTGGTTACCAGAAGAAACAGCAATGCTGAGAATCAGCTAGTATCGAAAGAAGGAAAATTTGAGGGATCCAATTTAACTTCTAAGATGGTACGTGGTACCTCTAACAATACAAAGTTACTGAGCCAAAGAAAAAGTTTGCCTTGTGATAGGGGGAAGGAAAATTTCAAGGCACCTGTTGCCAACAGGACCAGTAGGCCTGTGCTTGTAAGGCCCAATAACATGCATCCTACTGGAAAAAAATCAATGGCCACTATGAAGAAAATAGCAGACAATGAAAGGAAATTGAAGCGGTACCAAAAAATGGATGTCCGCGATGGCAGTGGCAAATCAAAGGATTCTAACCCAATTATTATTCTTCAGAGACCACAGACAAAGGAAGAAGCAGCAAAAAATCTGGCTAAGTTTCTGGACATTCCTTTATCAGAAGTATGCCATAAGTACAATATCTCTGCATCACGAGGAATTGCTGAGAATGGTGTCGTTGAGTGTGACGTCAGTGTAACTGAACACTCTCTAGAGAAAGTATGTGAATCCGTTATTGAAGAAAAAGCAAAGTTTACAGCGGTTGATAAGTTGCAAAATGAGGATGTATATGTTGGTGCGAAGAAAGTGGCACCGAATTCTGATTTAAAATCAGTTCACTCTTATGCGGGTATTAACCTAATTACCAGATATTGATAGGAAGACTTCCCAATGCTTTATTTCTGATGAATTGTCCTTGTGTGGAAAGGTATTTTTGGAGTGGCAGAGAAAAAGGAGCTGTCATCATCAAAAGGGTTCTTTGATGCTACCTTGCTTCCACCTTTCAATCAGCAAGATGATTGCCTTTGTACTAATGAAGGTGGCTGTTGGAACTCCAGCTTGAGAGATTGTGAGCAAAAAGGTATTTACTTGTTGCATATCTTGCAAGAAATTGACATGATTTCTTTCTGTTGTGGTAAGTTATTGGTCTCTTGTAATTCGTGAAATGAAATAAACTGCAGGTGAAATGTATGAGAGCAGCTTGACAGCTTCTACTATCCAGTTACGAGTCAACGAGGCAAAACTCCACTATTCCAAGGAGTCGTCTTCTATTTCAATGATATGTACTTTAGGCCTTGAAACACCTACACAACCAGCCACAGTCATGCATCCTGCATCAAAGTTCCCAAGTACTACTGTTTATAGTAAAAGTTCTTTGTTGTGTCCATATAGTGAAACATGGGCTGGACCTGCATTTTCTGACTCACCACCTCCCAGTTCTTTGCCACTTCCAACTTTTCCATCTCAACAATGCAAATCAGTCTGGGAAAGGGAAGTACCTCGTGCCTCTTGTGCACAGACTTATCGTGACACATGTTATGCAACTAATGATTTGAAGCGGATCTTAAATCTTGACATGCTGTAATTTATATGTTATCACAACGTCGACTGATCTGCAAGAATTTGCCCATTTCAAAGACGGGATTGATGCTTAATACAGTAACCTGGCTTTCAAATCATTGAAGGTAATTTTATTATGACTCTCTTGCAAAATCTGCTACGTTTCTGAATTTTTTTTTTTTTTGATGCAGGTACTATTTGGAGCTTAGCATATTTGGATTCCATAAGACTCGTCCCCTTCTGCTTTCTAACATGTTTGGATTCACAAGTCATACTTGGGGGATAGTCTCCTTGTGGTTTTGAGAGATTAAAGAGAAGCTCGGAAGATCGCATTTGTAGATGTTTTAATACTTTAGCATTTTAGAGAGCATATATAGACTATTTGATTATATTTGAACTGCATTTTTTTGTCTTTTTTGGGTATAGCATAAAGAAAATCTTTATTCGTTACATAAATTAAAAAAATTCATTCATGAAACAAAACGAACTATAATAGAACTGAACTTATTAATGCTTCGTGGCCACCTTCCTCGTGGCCACCTTCCTCTAAAGCAAGGTGTTGAATGTGGCGTGGTTTTTCTTTTAAACTTGTAATTACTTTCTTTTTTATAAATTGGCATTGCAATGATTTGACAAAGTATGTTTCATAAGGAACCAACTGTCTAAGATGGTAACATTCTCATCTACTATATAAGTTATTTAAGGTGGATTCTATTCTTGTATTCCTTTATCTATCTTCCAACACATCCCCATGGTGTGTGGTATGTTCGTTGCAAAATTTTTTTTATGCATGTACAAGCTTTGCTTTGAAGCAAAGCTACCTGACTAGCGATGCATCCTCCCTCAATTGAGTTGAGTCTTCAGCAAGCAAAGCTACCTGACTAGCGATGCATCCTCTTCAGCCCGAACTAAGCTTCCAGTGCCACAGCTTCTGAGATTTGTGGCGATTACGAAAGGTGACACAAGACTTGAGCACGTTTCTTTGGATCCGCGACCTATAAATAAAATTTTATGTCAAGTCTTGTGCTTTTGATGCAGGGCCACCGTAAAATGCTTTTTTCGAACCTTGGTTCCAACAGTTGTGCTTTATGGATCTCCCATATGGAGGCCATCTATCTCCGGAAAGCTCTGGAGCAAAATAGAGGGGGTTCTTAAGTTGTTTTTGTGGGAACAGGTGCCTTATGCAATGATCTTGTCAGAGGTTGGAATGCTCCCACTAGAGGAGGAGGCCTTGTGCCAGACAATTGTGTACATTAATCGGGTTAAAAGCTTGGACGATGACATGCTTCCATACATAGGAATGCAAATGCCTTATGAGAATGGATGGTTCTCTGATGTTAAAATATGGACAAGCAAATGGGGGTTGGATGTACAAGATTGGCCGAATTCTGATGCAGGGGTTAGGGACATAGTGCAATCTAAGGTAATTGAGAGGTTGTGGCATGAAAAAGGGATCAAAATGAATTTCTACCTGATGGAGGTTAATTCCATGCTTGTGTATATGGAGCAAGAGTACTTACAAGCGCAACCATGGCTTAGGAAGGTGCAATCGCAACCATGGCTTAGGAAGGTGATTGCACGATATAGACTGGGTTCTCACCGGTTGCGGGTTGAGACAGGTCGTTGGGAAGGGATTTCAAGAGAAGATCGAATCTGTTCTTGTGACATGGGACTCATTGAAGATGAGGAACATGTCTTTTTATACTATCCTCATTACCAGAAGATACGTGATGATTTTGGGATCAGTCAAGAAGATTTCCAAAATTTTTTTACTTTATTGCAAATAGTGCCTTTGAAGCTGGGTACTTTTATGTTAAAAATAGAAACCCATCGTGAACTAATACTGCAAAGTTTGAAATCAATGGATGTACATTGCCAAAGGTATGCTAATTGCTCTTCCAACTGAGGAGGATGAGAAAGGTCGACCTTTTTGGATAGCAAATATACTTGACACAGTCAAGGAGGAAGGCTTAGTAACAAAATTCAAGATTCATTGGCTTGCGACACATTCAGAAAATGCTTTTGAATGTAGGTATGAGTTAGAAATGAGAACTCAAGGAAGGGGAGAAAGTCCAAGAAAGTAGGTTGTAGGGATGAGCTGAATCTAAGTGACGTGACAATATTGTGCTATGATTTTAAATTGAAATTTGACAATCGTCTACACCAAAGGATGATCAATTTGCTTAAAAAGGCTTGTAATTACGAGGAAGAGGATGAAGAAGGGAGTGATGGTGGCAATGCTGCACCATCTGTTAATAGTGAAGAGGAAGATAACTCAAGCACTTCCTCAAATGATAGTGAAAGAAGTGAAGGTGATGAGGATGGCATAAATGAATATGATGACGTGCTGGATCCCTCCCTCATCACTCCTCACATCTTTGCACATAATTGAGTCTTAGAAAAAGACTGTAAATTTTGAATGTGAATATAAAGATTTTATCTTCAAATTTTGAAAATACTACAATTCCAGTTATAGACTTCACTTTATCTTTTTGTTAAATGGTATATTCTCTTACATTAGAGGTTCTCTCCCCTTGTTCGGTTTATTGGCTAGTCCATTGGGTTAAAAATAAAAAAAAATGGTGACGGAGATGAAGTCGCTGCAGCAGGGAATGAAGAGGGTTGCGTAAGAAAATGATTCCCTCCACAAGAGATTCAAAAGAATGAAGACAACTCCATTGGGGTTCAGGAAAAGTGCAAGAATCTTGAAGCCCATAAACATATTAGCCCCTGGGGGTGAAGGGTAAAAAAAAAGGGATCATGGCTATTAAAAAGCTTATGGATCCAAACCACGCACAAGAAAATAAGAGAAAACCTGCTAATATTGCCTGTTTCTTAAAGAAATTAGTTACTAAATATAGATCTCTGGGCTAAAGAACAATTGTATCCTTGTGATTCTTTCATTCGAGCCCATCCAAACTTCCACTCTGCATCCGGTCTTATTGAATTTGCTTGCAAGGGTCAGCAAGGTTTAGCTCCGTTACTGTAATAAGGTAATATTGATCCATATTTGCATGCTATGTATAACCACTTGTATAGATTCAATTGCAAAGTTTTGTCAGATGTTAATCAGCTCCAACTGGCAAACTAGCAAACTAGTTGTCCCAACAATATCGAAAGCTCAATGAATTGGAGTTGAAAAATAAAAAATTGGTGATAGAGATGAAGTCGCTGCAGCAAAGAATGAAGAGGTTGCGCAAGAAAATGATTCCCTCCACAAGAGATTCAAAAGAATGAAGATAGCTCCACTGGGGTTCAGGGAAAGGGCAAGAATCTTGAAGCCCATAAACATATTAGCCCCTGGGGGTGGAGGGTAAAAAAAAAGGATTCAAACCTTGCACAAGAAAATAAGAGAAAACCTGCTAATATTGCATGTTTGTTAAAGAAATTAGTTACTAAAGATGATGTATTCAAAATGTTAAAGTTTCTTGGTAGCATTCAACTTAGGAAAGATGTAGTACAGCAAATGCTGCAGGAATTGGGGAACAGTTAAAACTTAGAATCAATGCAAGAACTATGTGACAATATCGGAATTAGTAGTTGTTCAGATGCATGCAGGATGGCCTTAAACTATTTTAAGGATTAAAACTATTTTACTACCAAGGATGACTAGTGTAAGGGCTTGTAGATCATCGAGAAACAGCCAAGTTCACGAGCTTCTTAGTGATATCACTGATATGTATCAGCTGACTAACAGTGTCAATTTGGATACATTGCCATCTTATACCAAAGATAAGAAGAAGTGAAGTTTGGTGATACTTTCTGCCTTAATGAAAATAACAATTACTGGATATTAAGTAGAATGCTTCAGCTTTTAGTTTGATTCTATGATATGAAGGTAGAAGGAAGGAAGGAAGGAAGGAAGGAAGAGTGTGCTGGTAAATTAAGAATTGTTTTAAAGTTGGATGAAATGGAATTGGTGAAAGCTGAGAATTATGAGAGTATTTCACAGAGTCTAATGAACAGAGCTTTGGTGAATACAGGAAATGAAGTCTCAAATCAAGATAGTAAGTTTTCCGTCTAGTCTGAAGATCACATTTGGTGGGTTGGTTTATTTCAGGTACCAGAGGAAAATCATAGTATACTGAAATGGATTTTTGATCAAACATCCATTCCCACTATGATTGCCTCTCATGGGATCGGAGAAAAGCTTGCAGTTCCTGGATATAGTGAGTATGTAGTTGAATGGCATCTTGCTGCAGATTTGAAGCAATAAAACGCACATACAGAATCTGCTGGTAAGAGTACTCATGCTTATCCTTACTGTCTTTATGCGAGAAAAGATTCAGATGGATTGGGCAAAAGCACCCTAGACTGTACCCAAGATGACCCACCAAATAGAGAAGAGAAGGACGCTAGCTTGATGCTAATTCTCCCAATTTCGTTAAAAAGAGTACACATATGCACCCTTCATACTTTCTTGAGAATCATAGACAAGATGGTTTACATGAGTATCCTGCTTTCTTAGAATAAATCACCCCAACGCTCTAGGGAAGCTGCCATGCATGAGGTTGAAAATGTGCTATCTATTGTAGGACTTCATGATAGGCACTACAAAATACTTCAAGATCCAAAAGTATCAGGCAAAGTTCCCCTGAAACCCAGTATGGGTTATCCAAAGGCTAAGAGGTTTTTGCCTACCGATGCCTACCAAAGGCTAAGAGGTTTTTTGCCTACTCAAGGCATGGCCAGATTTCTCTGTACTGGTGAAGGAAATGTAGAAAAAAGTAGTGCAGGAAAATGATGTTGCCAAATTCCAAGAGGCCGTCACAAACTTCACTAAGTCTTTCCTGACAGCATGGGATGAAGCCAATTTAATACACTATGTTCATATTCTGTTTGCACATGGTGTGTGGTTTGTCAGGGAATATGGAAGCCTGGGAATTTGGAATACACAGGGAATGAAGAAGTCCCATAAGCAAGCAAAGAATGCATTTTTCCGCTTCACTCAACAGAGAGATTCAATTGGGAACTCCTTACAGCAGATGTGTCAATGGTTTTACAGGATGATCATGTCCAAATGGGACAAGAAATCACGAAATCAGAGTGAATCAACACTCACTAAGTTGTTCAGACAAAAAGCCCAGCCATAAAAGAAGAGGGAAGCTTGGCACAACTCAGCAGCAGCTAAGCAATCAAGGGAGTGGAGATCCATGAGATGTAGGCAAGGCAAAAGATATGTTTGTATTGAGAGCTTATGATAATGTCTCCATTATAAAAGTGGTGATTTATTCATAATATTGATGGTTGTCACGATGCAAAACGCTGCCTTTTAAATAAATTGGATGCATGTATTTTGCACAATGGCCATGGTGCGAAATGTTGTATTATAACTAAACTGGAAGCATGTATTGTGCATCGTGGCCACGGTGCGAAATGGTAACTAGACGTGAGTATTTCGCACCGTGGCCATGGTGCGAATTAAGGGGTTTCACGAAAAGAGAGAGACACCATTTCGCACCATAACGACTTATCACGAAAGGTTTCCACAAATAGGCCCTTCCACAAATTGTGGAATGGCCAATTTCATACCGTAGCCACGGTGCGAAATAGGCCTTCCAATAAATTGTGGAAGAGCCAATTTCGTATTGTGGCGTAGGTGCAGAATAGGGCCTCCCCAACCCTATTTAGAACTTTTTTTTTTATTTTTTTTTTATGGCAAGGTTGTTTTTCTATTCATTTAAATTAAATACATATCAGAGGGTGCACATAGAGGCACCAATTGTCTCAAAACTCCTTATAAAATGGAGCGAAAAAAGACATTCAAAGATTACAAGCATTAAAAGTTGCAGACCGAGAAGTAGCAAGGGAAGCCACATGTACTTCTCTCGAGAAAAGTACTCAACTGTAGGCAGCATCTAGGAGATCTTGCATTGTCAAATCCTTCACAGCTGTACTTCCAAATATATTGAGCATTTCATCAAGTTTTGCAGTACTATAGCTTGTGAAATCCAGGAGCATCAGAACCCGAGCCTCCCTTTTCTGTTGCCACTTATGGTACAGGGAAACAAAAAAAGGTTTCAGGTTGTTGTACCTCCAAATTTCAGGCTTGTCCAGTAGCTTTGTGATGGCACAGGAGTGGATCATCTCCTGTTTAAGGAGGATAAGATCGTCTGATATGTCCATGTCCGAGAACCGAGATACAGGCTCCTATCTTCGCATCGAGAGGGCGCTCCCATTCTATCAAATCTCTTCTGCCGATATGTGAAGCACACCATGAACATCAGTTAGAGTCATAATACAAAAGTTGTATAAGCCTTGAAACCTTCCAATTTGATTCCTGGCTTTATCATATTTATCCCCTTTATATAACTTATGTGCCATAGCCATATCTTGAAGAGCAGCCAGGAAGCTAGCTTTCATCCAGAGGATGTCTCCATTTTTGTGCTGCTGCAGAGCTACCAGATTTCAATGTTTCCACACTATCCAGCAACTCAGAGTTCAAGTAGACTTGATCATCTTAGACTTCCCGTCTAAAAATTCTAAGATATCTGTGGAAGCCCCAGATTTATTTGAGTTGTCCAGGTCCAAAATTCTGTAATCTTCGGGCATAGGAAGACATGATTGGAAGTTTCTTCCTCCCCACACTCCAGGGGACAGAATTTAGTAACCAACTTATCATATTTAGTCCTGCAAGCATTAGTTTGCGGGGATTGGTGGAGGGCTAACCATCTGAATGTCATTATTTTAGCAGCAATGACACGAATGTTGTAGGCATTAAATGGATTTTTAAGATAAAGAATGATGTTTGCAAGACTAGCATCCCCGTCTTTCAGGAATACAAAAGTGTCATCTACATGCTGCATCATCAGGAAAAAAAACATCTTCTTGAGGGCTTATGTGAGGCAGTCGTAGACAATTGATCTGCTTCTAATTTTAGTAGCATACACTTCCGTCCTGAGAGTTTTTTCCAATGAAGTCCTTCTGAGGTTCCAATATAGTTCTCCAAGATGCTTTTGTTGGGAAGGAAAGCAGATTGGCAGGGGTTGATCACCTGTTAGAGCACACCCTTGATTCTGTTTGCCAGGATCTTTGCAAGAATGTAGTATTGGTAAGAAAGATGGGTCTCCAGTCCCCCAAACTTTCAGGGTGATCCACCTTGGAGATTAGAGCAATATGACCCACATTACTAGCTGGGTGTAGTTTGCTAGCCCTCCAAGCCCCTTGTATGAAAACAGTCAGATCAGTTTTCATAATTTCCCAAAATTCAATGTAGAATTCTGGGGGAAAGCCATTCGGACCCGAGCTTTTCCCAGCTGCCATAGATTTTAATGTTTCCCATGTTTCCTTTTCCAAGGGGACAGCAAGATTCTCTTCATCCTTAATGGTTTGAGAAACTGGGATATCCTTGAAAAAGCTTTGCAATTATGCTGGTCAACCCTATTTCCAGAGAAGAGACCTGTACATTCCTTGTAAAAGTAAGCTTCAATATCTTTTTGCTTATCCAGATGATCACCCTCCCCTGTTTTGACTTTACATTTAAAACCCTATTCTTGGCTTCTCTGAAGAAGAAAGAGGAATTCCCTTTATCCATAAAATTGATGTATTTACTTCTGCTTTTGACTGACATAGCTCTGGCTTCATTTTCTTCCACCAATTTGACTTTTGTTTCTAGTTTAGCCTCCTTCACCTGTAGGTCAAGGTTTTCTTTGTTGATGAATAGCTCACCTCTGACTTGTCTCATTTCCCTATAAATTTCCAATTTTTCTTTCCTTCTATTTATGAACCAATTTCTGCTCTAGCTTTTAACCCAACCTTTAACTATTTTCATCTTCTCTACAAACACACTGACCCCGAATTTTGGTCCACAGTTGTTTTTTTCTTGTACGGAAGTGTTGTTTTATGCCAAAAACAACACCAAAATGGCCCCAAAAGTCCACGTGGCCCGTTTATCCGGATTTGCACAAAGAGACTGTGGTTTTTTGGCAAAAAAATCCCACGGTGGTTTTTCTGGGACTTTTTTGTTTTTTTGTTAACGTGTCCTTTTTTTCAGTGTTGTTTTTACCGAACTTTTTCGACGTGTGGTTTTTTCCTTTGACTGTTGTTTTTTAAGGAGTGACGTGTCTTCCAAATAACACGTGTAGGTTTAAATATTAGTACTCGTGGAAAAGTGATAAAAGACCGTTCTTTTTCCCTTTTCTATGTGTGTGTGTTTTTTTTTTATCTACTTGTAGTTTTTAGCGAAACCATGAATTGTTTTGCTTCAGGGTTAGATATTACTACATGTGAAAAATAAAATTACAACATCAAAGTAAGATGGTTTTATAAAAATGTACATGTTATTTAACGAAATGCCACATGTGTTACTTAAATCCAGCTATTGCTTTTAATGCTCCTAAATATTGTTTTTCTAAAGTAAGGACATACAGAAAAGCATGATTATAACACGTAGAAAAATCTATGTGTTGTTTCTAATGCGTATTTTGACCAATTAAATATCGACACGTGGCTTATTTTTAAAATAAAAAAAAACTATTATTTTAACCAATCATATACTGACACGTGGCATACATTTAAACAAAAAAAACATGCCTTCCAAATTTAATTTAAAATAAGAAAGCCTTTGGGAATCGAACCCAAACAAGTCCATACGGCAATCCAAATACCAACATTAGATTAAAACATTGAATATTGAATGATTTACGTTCAAAACATTAAAACATTAAAGTAATCGTTAAGACTCAAACAATTAAATTTCTTGTATAAGGTTCAAAGCATGAAGTAAAACAAGTAAATTTAATGTTTAAGGTTCAACACATTAAATTAATGTGATTTCAATGGTTAAACTTGAAAACAATGTAGCCACCGTATTCGTCAGGTTACTGTAGCACAGTTGTGGTAATGGGCTTAAGGTAATGCAACCACCGGCTTCTTTGTTTTTTCGGTTCCAAGAGCCCTGAAAATCCAATTTAAAAAGGAAGAATGAGAAATGCACGTGATAAAGAAAAGGGAAAAAAATAGATTTCGTTGCTTACTTCATTTGACGGCATCAATTGTTCCTGTAAATAATTTGAAACACAAAATGAGAAGTAAAACTATAATCCAAAATTTAGAGAGGGTATTTTACCTCATCCATCAGTGTTTGCTTAAAAATATCTGGAAGAATCACATCAATATGAGGTCAATATTGAGGCCAGGAACAGGAGTTTCAGGAATCTGGCATAGCAGATGCATTCTAGAATGGGACTCGCATGAAACCAACAAACCGCCATAGATAGGCTTCTCATTCATCTCAGTAGATTTTCTACAATGGTGGACAGTGAGTAGCCGCACACATGCGAACTACCCACGAAAAATAAAGGGAAAATCCAATTATATCATTTGGACCCCAAAAAATACAATGCTAATAGAGATTGGGCTAGTGTACCTGCCGAAAGCTTATCACCGGGATTAAAAAACCCCGCCCTTTCGGGTTTTCGAGGAAAAACCCTAGTGATAAGCCTTCGGCAAGGGGCTTGGACAAACGCAAGGCATAAAAATCGCTCCCAAAACCCACGAATGGAAAAGCCGAAGCAGATGCCTCGCTAAACCGTACGCACATCACCAACAAAACAACAAGACAAAACAAACCTCCCAGAGTGGAGGGGCTGATTACGCGCGTGCCACGCGATAAAAATACAAAATAAAGAAGGGGGGGAGGGTGGGTTCAAAGAGAATAAGGTACTGATGAGAGAGAAGAGGAAGCGCCGATGAGATGTTGATGCAGAATCGCGCCTAAAATAGCGAACTCCCAACCAGAATGGGCATGCGCCGCCCGCATGCATGCAAAACATGCATGCTCGTCCCATTCTAGAATGGCGATCCGATGTCTCGGATCGATGGGATTCTAGAATGGGACTCGCATGAAACCAACAAACCGCCCGAATACCAAAGGACTTCCTTACAAACTAGGATCGAGGACGAAGGTCACAGGACGAAGGCTAAAGGCCGGAAAAGAACAGCAAGAAAGAAACGCCAAATTGGCCAAACCAAGCAGGGAGAAGCCCCTCCCCTGCCTGGGAAACAATTCAAAGAGAATAAGGTACTGCTGAGAGAGAAGAGGAAGCGCCGATGAGATGTTGATGCAGAATCGCGCCTAAAATAGCGAACTCCCAACCAGAATGGGCATGCGCCGCCCGCATGCATGCAAAACATGCATGCTCCTCCCATTCTAGAATGGCGATCCGATGTCTCGAATCGATGGGATAGATAAAATAGATAAGGATTTATCAGGAGCTGAGGGGCAATGGCATCTCCTACTACTCCTCAGGTTGAAATTGATAGTGATGAGAAAGGCACAGAAACTGGTAAACAAAGATGGGGTTGGGGTTGGGGCCTTAGGTTTCATAGACATGCGAATGGCAAAAGCGAATCACGGAATCTGAAAAAAAAGCTTACCTGATAATGACGAACAGAAGGGGGTTAGAGTAGTGATGGTTAGTGATATGAAATAACAAATTTTGAAGCGGCATCTGGAGAT
Organism: Isoetes taiwanensis; assembly: GCA_021234155.1. Classification (NCBI taxonomy): domain Eukaryota; kingdom Viridiplantae; phylum Streptophyta; class Lycopodiopsida; order Isoetales; family Isoetaceae; genus Isoetes; species Isoetes taiwanensis. The sequence continues at coordinate 11,596,025 of JAJEKV010000039.1, forward strand.
GCCAAACAAATGTGACTTTGAGCTGTATACTTGGGCTATGTAAACTGTGACTTGAGCTGTCTATGATTTCCAAGCAGCCATCAGAATCGAACTGTCCAATATTGCCCATATAAAACCAGTGCATCAAAAAGCAAGAAGCAAGAAGTGAGCCTGCGATCAAAAAGCCAGTAAGCACTACGACAAAGCTCAAAAATAATATAAAGCAATCTTGTATTTACCTGGATGCCATGCTCGAGACAATAAAGCTCCCAGCAAGCTTTTCCGACCACCCATTTTCGCTTTTTTGGCTTCGTCTTCGTAGCGATGTGATTTCAGCCAAGCAAATAGATGCAAGGTCGGGCCGAAATTTGCCGCGTTTTTGACAAGTTGATAGGTTTTTTCTGTGCAGGGCTTGAAATGAAGGGTCAGAAGGAATCGATTGATCAGATCTAAAGGAGGAGATGAGGAAAAGTACAAACACGAAGGGAGCTTTGGTTTGGGGAATCAAGGAATGCTGCCGGATTCGCCGCTGAGCTTCGTCGTCGCCATAGCTAAAGAAAGAATAACATGGGAAACGACCATCGCCATAGCTGCCGATCGCCATAGTCGTAGCACAAGGAAAGGGGCCAGGCGGGAAAGAAGGGAAAGAAACACAAGCTGGCCCCAACCAATAGGATGATACGACCTGGATCAAAATCCAGGCCGTTCATCTCGGCCCATCTCGACCATTGAATGTTTTTTACATTTATCAAATTATTAATTTGTTACATGGGTCCTAAATGTACACATAATTTTTTTGAGGAGGGCCATTGCAGGGGATAATGGTGAGGCGGTGCTTCCAGTTGAGGCAGAGGACCGTGAGCCCTTTGTGATGGCACCATCGGAGCATTTTACCATGCAATGGCCTGAGGCATATAAATTATGGTTTTTTTTTTTTTTTTGACAAACATAAGTGAAGTAACTTCAATTGACCACTATGTTTTCGGTGGCAGTCGCCTCCGCTGGAACACTTGCTCCCATCTGGCTCACTAATATTCCACAAAATTTTGTAAATATAGGTATAATGATCTATATAACCCGCCAAATTTCTAGCACTTGATCTGCCGAAAACTTTATTGGGATACATCACTCCACAAGAGTTCACTATTTTATAGTCAAATCTGGGATCTCGGATAGTAAGCATCCCACAATCTGCAAATGTTGGCATGGAATATGATGATGTGGCACTTCAACCGTTGACATGTCATGTCGAGAGTAAGCAAGACCAACTAGGCTCCAAAATGCCACGCGGACTCCAACCCTGCACTGCAAGTAGCACAAGCGCATGCCAAGGACCAGCAGAAAGCAGCTTTGCAAGTTCCATTAATAATGTAACCTTCCAGTCACCACTACAGCCATTCTTTAGTCATAACTCTACAACGTTTCTGGGGTCTATACAAGTGATTTTCCTAGAAATCCTTTAACTACATATGACTATACTGGTTTATAGCTTGACATCTCTAGTTTGGCATATGTAAATCGTACCAAGGTCACAAAAATCCCTTATGGATCTAATGTTCAGATTGTAATCTTAGAAACCATCAATTTCCAAGCTAAAGCCCGTCATGACTTTTATGGGGTGATATGACAACGTTTGGGCAACATGTCAAGATATGAGGCATTTTTTATAGAAATGGATAACATAAGAAATAGGACAACTTTTTAGGGTTTTTGTATAGGGATTTTGCAAGGACAAAACAAAGGAAACTTTAAGAACTTAGAGCAATTTTTTGTTACCTTTTGTTGACATGCGCATGATGATGTGGCATGCCATTGGTGACATGTCATGCCAAGTAAGCAATGCCAACTTTTGACTAGGCCAAAAATAAAATAAAAATGTGCAACTCTGGTTTTCCATGGGTTGATGTGGCTGGTGACATGGCAAGATATGGGTGATGTGGACATGATGATGACCCTATGCACACTCTCGGGCACGTTTGTCTCCATCCTGATGCAAAAAATATAGGGTTCACGTTATGGGCTGCTGCCTTGCCACAGGTGGTCAGGATTTGGCAGCGCATGTCGTTACCCTTATGGCACCAAAAAATAGCATGGAAAAGATGATGTGGCACTCCAAGTGGTGACATGGCATGCCAAGCAAGCAAGTTCAAGTTTTGACTCGGCCAAAAATGAATAGAGGTACATCTTTGGTCTTTTCATTGGGTAATGTTGGCAAATTTTGGATGACATGGCGAGATGTTGGTGACGTGGACGTAATGGCTAGGACTTTAGGCAAGAAATATGACAACCTTTGGATTTTTTGGTAGGGAGTTTGGCAAGGAATAGAAAAGAGGGAACTTCAAGAACTTAAGGTGTTGGTTGTCTTCTCCAGGTCGAACAAGGCCAGCACTTTGCGCGGCTGCCTCACCAGAGGGGAGAGGCCAAACCCCAGGAGATGGATCCCAGAAAGGTTGTCGAGGCAGCCTTTCCTTCCAGTGCTCCTCCGGCAGGCCCTATACTAATGCCCCCCTCCCAGAACTCAGTTCCCCTATCCAACCGTTGAATCCTCCATTCAAATAACCTGCTTTGAGCATGTCCAGAAAAATCCACGATCGGTCTAACTTATCAAACCACGAAGCGTCCTGTGGCAGGCCATGTAAAAACCCAAGTATTTTCTCGTTCGAGCGGTACAGAGGCTCCGGAGCTCGGTTCCCCTATCTGGCCGTTGAATCCGTCGTTCATGTAACATGCTTCGAGCAGGTTCAAAAAAATCCAAGATCGGTCCGGGAGAACCTATCAAACCGCGAAGCGTCCTATGGGCGACCGTGTAGAAACCCAAGTGTTTTGTCGTTCGAGCAGTACAAAGGCTCCGAAATGGAGATTCGACTTCGCCATGTCGTCCAGAATTGCCAAATTACCCAAATGACCAAGTTACATAGACATTTTTGGCAAAGAGAAATGAGAACATGCTACATGGCAGTATTCTGTTGCCACCTCCTAGGCCAATTGACTGCATGTTGGACATGAGCTACTTTGGCGCTTCTTGAAGAAGGGGTGGTCTTCTGCCCACAAAACTTGGTCCCTAGGGTGATGTCGACATTCTAAGTCCATTGGCAGAGTCAGTTCACAGTTCTGGAGTGGGGGAGTTGCCCGTCCGTGGCCAGGGGCCTTCGAGAGATGACATTTGGGGCGAGCTGCTTCCGGAAGGTCTTACGGGTCTGTCTTCTGGTATCAACATCCTACCTCTACGTGATGACATTGTGCAAGATCATGGTCGAATCTGACTAGGATACGACCTCCGAAACACAAACCCTGTGTGTTGTTAGGTTATTGAAGGGTTTACGTTATGGAGGTCGAGTTTCAGTCGGTTGCACTTGGGACATGGTCGAGAAGCTGCAGTTGAAAATGCGAAGCAATAGGAACTGACGGAATGGGGTTTGGATTTATCCTCCTCCCATTGTGGCAATTAGAAGTCAAGAGCGCCTTTTGCAGTAGCAAAATTGTTTGGGATCATTCGGGATGGCCAATAGATCCAAACTCTGTTATTTCAGTTACCATGGCTCTGCATCCATGTTTAGAAAAGGTGCACCTACTTATCCAAGAAAACGACCAAGTTTTGGCCTCTGAAACGTAAACCACCTTGGCATGTTTGAGCCACCTTGTCATGTTGGAGCCTAGGTGGCATGTTTGAGCCACCTTGCCATGTTGGAGCCTAGGTGGCATGTTGGAGCCCACGTGGCATGTTTGAGCCTAGGTGGCATGTTTGAGCCTAGGTGGCATGTTAGAGCCACCTTGGCATGTTGGAGTCTAGGTGGCATGGTGGAGCCCAGGTGGTATGTTAGAGGGTAGGTGGCATGCTAGAGCCACGGTGGCATGTTGGAGCCTAGGTGGCATGTTTGAGCCACCTTGGCATGTTTGAGCCTAGGTGGCATGTTGTGAGCCACCTTGGCATGTTGGAGCCTAGGTGGCATGTTGTGCACAGAAACAGAATACGGCCGTATTCTCCGTGGAATACGGCGAATACGTAAAATAAAAAAAACCGTATTCGAAAAATACATACGCCATAAGGAAAGTGTAAAACAGAATACGCCCGTATTCTTGAGAATACGGGCCCGAATACGGCCGTATTCAGTTTTTAATGTAAAAAAATTCAACGCAGCAAAGGGGTAAATTTTTTCCCTCTGTTTTCTTTATCTCTTCTCTGTTGTTTCCATCTATGGTCTATACTCTAACGGCGCCCGACCTTCTTTTGGAGCAAATAAGGCAACGTCGAGTACCCCTGTATTATACACGAAAGCTTGATGATGAAACTGATGCATTATAAGTTCTTTGCCTCTCTATTTCGTTCATGATCTGTTTGATTGTCTGTCGCCTCTATCCACCCTTGCTGCCTATGTTATTACCATCTCCTACATTGCTGACTGACTATGTTATAGTTTTAAGCTTTCATTTGTTGTATGTATGAGCAGTCGATGGGTAATTGGCCAGATGGTTATGCTTGAGTTGGATCCGGCGCAAAACCCTGATTTCTCTGTGCTCTCTACATTCAGATCACGTAAAACTTTCACTTGCAGCAGCTATAATTTCCCATTGTTTATGGTTGAAACCCACTTGCAAGTCTAATTTTGGTATTTCTTCTACATAGTTACAGAATACAGTAATGCTAGACCGCATGCTACTTTGGATTAGTCATAGGCTCCGATATGGATACCGGTAAATGTGAATTCAAGAAAGCATTGCATAATATTAATCTGTTGTTCATCATATTCTAAGTTTTTCCTTCTTACAATAAATTGCAGATCTTGTTGGACAGGAGCTTCAAAGTGATAGGCATTGCTCTCTGTGCAGGCTCCGCTTGGACACAGGTAAACACAAGTTAACTATATTCTAATTGGTGGAGTTAATTGCTGAGGTAATTTTATTTACTTCTTTAGTCTGCATCAATTGAACTGGCTGCTTGATAAGCTTGCATTCTATCGCTGGCACAAAAGTATAGACGTAATTTCATTTAATTGCCATGTAACCTTGGCCAATTATTTACTCTACAGCAAGGTGTTGATGTAAAAAATATCGGGTGTCTTGTTGCTTTCCACAAGATTGTGCACAGGAAATGCATATGATCAATTTTAAAGGCTGTGGGTGATGGTAGTAATGTTTCCACCATATGTTATCTAGAACGGGGAACGTTTGCTGTTTAGGTTAATTATTTGCAATGCACAAAGAATACAAGGAAAAGTGTGTTTGCAGGCATGCGGTTGCATAGTATGAACAATCTATAGGTTTTTTATTATATTCTGAACTTTCTTATTATATTCATGTTCTCCAATGAACTTTTGCCTTAGCTGATTATTGGCCTACAGCTAACTATCAGGATTATTTTTTCATTCTTGTGTGTTTAAATTCCTTCATAGTGGCACAACCATTTCCTTCCTTATGTATGCATGCTTTGTGCTTACAGGTCACCGGAATCTCTAGCATTTGTGTTCGTATTCATAGAAATGGAATCAAGGGGAGGATAGTCACAAGGTATATTTTGGATTGGTTTGTTTCTTCTTGAAAATAACAATGCTTTTGTTATGATTGTTGAGTTATTATTTTAAATTCTTTTTAGGTGATACAAGTGCTTCAAAAACTAGCTCTAGTAGTAAGAGAAAGAAAGGTGAAGGGCCACAACAAAGTGATTGGTGGGAGGAAGTCAATGTCATTGGAATCGCAAAAGGGGAAACTGGAAGGAGAGGGGGAAAAGTGTGGAGATGCAAATATTGTCCCATGCAAAGAACTTCAGCTGTTAATAGAGTGCGGGGGCACTTACTTGGTGAAAAGGGACATGACATTCTACCATGTGCCGATATTCTTGAGGACAAAAGAATTGAGTTAAAGGAAATGGCGGATCAAATTGATGCCATTGTCACTAATAGAAAGCAAAGAAGAGAGGCCACATTTGCTGCTGCGGGTTATGATTTTGATATTGCATCAAGAAGAAGCAGGAGAGTTGAGGATGAAGACATGGATTATGCTCCACCTCCTTCTGAAAGTAGTGGTGACATCACAAGCTATTGCAGACCACCAAGACCACCTGTGAAAATGATGCAACAAGATATTAAGCGTCTAGTAGAGAAAGAAAAGAGAGAGGAGTTGCAGGATGCTATTGGGGATTATTTTTATTGTTGTGATGTTCCTTTCGCTCATGCTAGAAATCCATTCTTCAAAGCCATGATACAAAAGGCAGGAGAATATGGGCGTGGAGCCGATTCTCCTTCAAGTGAAGCGCTTCGTGTGAAGATTCTAGAGCGGAAGGTAAAGAAAGTGGAAGATGAGCTTAGTGATTTCAGGGCTTCATGGAAGGATTGGGGGGTTACGTTGATATTTGATGGGTGGACCGATAAGTTTAGGGCGAAGTGCTTGAGGGATGTGTTGCATATTGTAGAGGACGAGCATACCAGAGAGACCCATGATATCACAAAAGGAGGAAAATCAGCCGTTAATCTTCATCGAGTTTGGAAGGAAAGTATAAAAAAAGTGGGTAAGGAGAATGTGGTGCATATTGTAGCCGATGGGGAGGTTGCAAATCGTGCTGCAGGTATTAAAGTTTTAAACTTCGTTTTGTTTAATTAAGCTATTGTTTTATGTTATTATTAAGGATGATCATTTGTAGTATTTAGTAAGCTTTCTTGCATTAGTTGCATGCAATTAATTTGCTTGGTTGCTTGTAGGCAAACTCATAGAGGCGGATGAAGAACTAGGAGGCATATTTTTTACTCCATGTATGGCTCATTGTATCAACAACTTCATGAAAGATGTTGGAGGATTGCCTTATGTAAGTGGTCTCATTGAGAAAGGGAACACACTAGTTACTTTCGTTTGGCGTCATTCAAAGGTGAAGGACATTTTCCTTGAGCTCACAAAGAAGGAGCATAATGGTAAGGGCCTTCTTAGATACAGTGAAACAAGATTTGGCTACAACTTCATCATGCTTGAGCGTTTGTACGAGTTGAGAGATGAGTTGAAGCATCTTTTTGTGCATACTGATTACCGCAAGTTACCAGAAAGCAAAAACAAAAAAGGTAGTAATGGATTTAATTTCTTAATTCTTTACTTATTATCTTTTTTATGGTTTCATTTCATAGGTGAGAAACTTATATAACTTGTTATTTATTTTGTAGGAAAAGAATGCTATCAAATTGTTTTTGATGATAGCTATTGGGTAGAAGTGGCACATATTGTGGATGTTTTGGAGCCAGTGATGTTAGTTTTGCGCCTTGTTGATGGATCGGCTCCTTGCATTGGTAAGGTTTATGCTGCTTTAGATCAATTGCATGCTTCTTTTGAAGTGAAGGAGAAAGATGAGGAGAAGTGTCAAACATTGAGGGAATTGTTTAATAAGAGGAGGTTTGACTACCAAACTCCTATCCTTGCTGCAGCATACTATTTGGATCCCGAATATGAAGGACCTTGGCATGTTGGAGCCGAGGTGGCATGGTGGAGCCCACATGGCATGTTTGAGCCTAGGTGGCATGTTGGAGCCTAGGTGGCATGTTGGAGCCCACATGGCATGTTTGAGCCTAGGTGGCATGTTGGAGCCACCTTGGCATGTTTAAGCCTAGGTGGCATGTTTGAGCCACCTTGGCATGTTGGAGCCCACATGGCAAGTTGGAGCATATGTGGCATGTTGGAGCCCACGTGGCATGTTTGAGCCACTTTGGCATGTTTGAGCACGTTGGAGCCTAGGTGGCATGTTATATTGGAGCCACTTTGGCATGTTGGAGCCTAGGTGGCATGTTGGAGACCACATGGAATGTTTGAGCCACCTTGGCATGTTTGAGCCTAGGTGGCATGTTAGAGGCACCTTGGCATGTTGGAGCCCACGTGGCATGTTTGAGACACCTTGGCATGTTGGAGCCTAGGTGGCATGTTGGAGCCCACGTGGCATGTTTGAGCCACCCTGGCATGTTGAAGCCCATGTGGCATGTTTGAGCCACCTTGTCATGTTGGCCTAAGTGGCATGTTGTGAGCCACCTTGGCATGTTGGAGCCCACGTGGCATGTTTGAGCCACCTTGGCATGTTAGAGCCTAGGTGGCATGTTAGAGCCACGGTGGCATGTTTGAGCCAACTTGGCATATTTAAGCCTAGGTGGCATGTTGTGAGCCACCTTTGCACGTTGGAGCCTAGGTGGCATGGTGGAGCCCACGTGGCATGTTTCCGCCACCTTGGCATATTGGAGCCTACATGGCATGTTAGAGCCCGTGCGGCATGTTGGAGCCACCTTGGCATGTTGGAACCACCTTGGTGGCATGTTTGAGCCACCTTTTGAGCAGAAAAAGATATGTACACTCAAACGATGATATCTTGAGTGTTTTTTAACATTTTTGGCTGATATTTAAAATGACTATCAGGGAACTTGTAGGAACACGTGGAAAGAAATTTGGCTTGATTTGGAACTGGTGATGGAGAGAAATTGGATATATTTTTCTCTCAATGAACTGTAAGGAAAAACCAGCAAATAATTTTTTGAATCCTGATTTCTATAAGGTTTTTGTTGTGTGTTTTCAACTCCTGCAAGTCTGAATGGGACATAAGATCATCTCTCTCTCTCTCTCTCTCTCTCTCTCTCTCTCTCTCTCTCTCTCTCTCTCTCTCTCTCTCTCTCTCTCTCTCTCTCTCTCTCTCTCTCTCTCTCTCTCTCTCTCTCTCTCTCTCTCTCTCTCTCTCTCTCTCTCTATATCTCTCTCTCTCTCTCTCTCTCTCTCTCTCTCTCTCTATCTCTCTCTCTATATATATATATATATATATATATATATATATATATATATATATATATATATATACTATATATATATATATTGAGGATGAATTTGAGGGGTTTACAGGAGATGGAGAATGAAGATACAAAGAATGAAGTGGCTAATTTCTTTACATGCAGGATGAAACTTGAAGGGATAGAAATAGAGGATGCTTTCAGGGCAGGCCCAAAAGGAGCTAAACCACGGAATGTAGTGGTCAAATTCTCTAATCGTCATAGCAGAATTAAGGTGTTGCAGAAAAAGACGGAATTGAAAGGAGAGAATATCTGGATTAATGAAGATCTCACTAAGGAGCAATATGAGAATCACAAGATAGAAATTCAGAAATTTAAGGCTGCTAAGCAGAGCAATAAGAAGGCATTTTGGAAGAATGGGAAGGTGCTAGTCTCGGACTAGGAAATAGAGGCCATCAGGATTATGGCATGGAACATAAACCAATTGAGTACTGGAAAGGTTCACTCGATGGGGGATGTTCTAGCATCAGTAGACTTAGCCTTCTTTTTAGAAACATGGGAGCACGAGGAATATGGATTGCCAGACATTCCAGGGTTTTGTTTGTTACATTCAGTATGGAACAAGAAAGGTTGGAGGCGAAGAGGATATGGAGGGGTTGCTTGCTATATCAGAGATGAATTAAAACATGTTGTTGCCGTAGTAAAAGACTCAAAGCAGTATATATGGGTGGAGTTGCTTGGAAAGGACCGAAAGATGTTTATTGCAGGGTGTTATTTCCCGCCTTTAAAGCAACAAACTTATAATATGTACAACTTGGATATGGAGGACCCATTTCTGACACTTGAGCAAGATATATCTTCTTTTTTGTCCAGGGGCGAAGTGGTGCTTATGGGAGATTTTAATGGTAGAACGGCGAGAAAGCAGGCAGCAATAGCAAGTGCATGTGGAGATCCAATGTGGATGGAGCAGCTGGATGAAAGGGAATTGGGAGACATTGGGTGGAGCCGCACTTCAATGGATATGGACCAGTGGCCTTCGCCTTTGGGTACCGCCCTGTTGAACATGTGTAGTGGTTTGAATTTACTACTGTATAATGGTACTAAAAGTTTTCCAGACCCTTCCAAATGCACATGCCGAGGTAAAAGTGTAGTGGATTATTTTATTGCAGCAAAGACATTTTGTAAATGATGTCACCTACTTGCAAATCCTAGATGAGAGAAGTGAATCGGACCATGTACCAATTATTGCTTCTATCGAGGAACCTCTTGTGTGAGAGGGATGAGGGTGTGCTAATCCTAATAGCCCGGGCGATTTATGTAGTGGAAAGGAAGAAAGATTCTTACCTTAGCATGTTTGAGGAGGCGTTGTGAGCAGGTAGTATGGCCTAAGGGGCGGATGAGATAAGCACTCTCCCGACCTCTTTGATCAACGACCTTTACTGCAGACATGTTTTTTTCTCCGGGTCGAGGGCGGAAAGGTTTGCCTTGCAATGGCTGGTTTGATATGGAGTGCAAAATAAAAAGAAAGCAGTATAAGGATGCAAAGGGGGAAATTCGGGGGCAATTGATCAAAGAGTTTAAGACTCTTACTAAAGCAAAGAAGAGGGTTTTCTTGCAACGCAAACAAGAGGAGTTGGTTGGGAGTTTGTTGGTAGATCCCTTTAAGTTTTGGAAGAAGCTTAAGCAAGGTAAACATGAAACACCCCTGTTCAGTGCAAGTGCCTTGCTAGATCAAGTAAAGAAATTATATCATGTGGAAGGTCTGCAAGATGAATGGCAGGGCAGGGAATGTGATTTGGTTTTCTCATATGAGGATGTTCAATGGGGGCTTAACAAGTTGGCAAACAGGAAGGCAGCAGATCCCACGGGATTAGTGGCAGAACTCTTGAAGTGGGCAGGACAAAAAATGGTAGAGGGGCTTACACTAATGTTTAATGCAGCGGTCAAAGAGGGATTTCCTTCATCGTGGCAAAATAATCGAGTAGTGCCCATTCATAAAGCAGGTGATAAAAGCGATCCCAACAACTACAAAATGATTATGGTTAGTAATTTGTTTGCTAAGCTGTATGCCACAATTGTTGAACATAAGATTAGCATGTGGGCAGAGATGCATGGTGTCAGGGCTAAGGGTCAGGCAGGGTTTCGGCCTCAGAAATCCACAATAGATCACCTTGTTACTTTTAGGGCCATGATCAGTGATGACTTTAAGGTGTGAAACTTCGTAAAGTTGCTATATTTTGCCATTTTTTAAAATCTGGATTCGATGGTTTACTAGGATGCGTACGCTAAAGAACTTATAAAATCGCCAAAATTTGATAATATTCATCCCAATTATAGTAAAATTTGCCAAATTAATGGACATTTTACAGTAAAAACCTCATTTTTATGGTAAAACATCCAATTCTACTAAATTCGTTTCTATAAAAATGTTGGAAAAATAGGAAACAATCGCCACCATTTCTATAGTTTAGAAGCAGCTGGAGGATGATAAAGTCATCACTGGCCATGATAGATGCTGTCAAAGGGATGCGCAAACCTTTGTTTGCCACGTTTGTGGATTGCACTAAGGCTTTTGACACAGTTTGTAGGAGCAATCTCTGGACTAGCTTGGAACGCATAAATGTGCCTATAGAATATAGAGATGCTGTGAGATTGTTATATGAGAAAGTGTTAGTTACACTATCTACTCCATTTATTGAAGAGTGTGATGAGGCAGTGGTCAGTAACATGGGCGTTAAACAGGGATGTCCTATGTCGCCAACGCTCTTTGGTATATTTATTGATGAATTAGAAGAGTGGATACAAGAACATGGAGGGGAGGGGACTCCTCTGGCAGGCTATGTTGTTCTCTTGCTTTTATATGCAGATGATATTGTACTGATCGCACGAAGTAAGGAGGGGATGCTAAGACACTTGGACGCTTTGGCTTCTTTCTGTGATGCTAAGGGATTGCAGGTGAATATGAGCAAAACTAAGGTGGTGATTTTTGGGACAACGTTGGATAAAAACTATGAGTTCTTTTATAAGGGCAATTCAGTGGAGATTTCTACATCTTACAAATATTTGGGGATCATGGTAGATAAGAATTTCAGATGGAATCAAACAATAGAGCAAAGAATAAATGGAGGGCTCAAGGCCTTTTTTGCTATGCAGAGGAAATGTGTTAAGGCAGATATATGGAGATTCAGTTTAAAAAGAATGCTATTCAAGACTCTAGTGCAGGCAGTTGTGCTTTATGGGTGTGAAGTATGGGGACCAGGCTTATCTTTAGAGCTGTGGCAAAAAATTGAAAAGGTGCAAAAGAAATTCCTGCATGCAGAGCTTGGAGTTAAAATGCAAACTCCATATGAAATGATGTTAGCAGAATGCGGTATGTTGCCCTTGGAATGTGAAGCCTTATGCCAATTTTTAACCTACTTGAGCAAAGTAGGCGGTCTTGATGAAACTAGTCTCCCTCGTTTGGCTTTGAAGGAGTCTTTCGACCGAGGCTGGTATGCAGAAGGTATGGTGTGGCTAAGAAAATGGGGGCTCTGTATTGAGGACCTTGAGCGTAATAAAGGGGCGGATTAGGGAATGGGTTGGGGAGAGGTCACCAATCTGAGTTGGTCTAGACGAGGCACAAAGATGTTGCATTACGAGAGAGCAAATGAACCCAATGTTGCGGAGATGGATTATCTTAATGGCAATATCTCTACCAAAAAAGACATGTTATTTGCGAGGATGAGGTTGAGTGCACATCACCTAAACGTTGAGGTGGGGGCGATGGGGCGTGTATAGCACGTGAGCATAGACTTTGTCGAGCCTGCAGAGCAAATGAAGTTGAGGATGAAGAACATGTGATTCTCAAGTGTCCAGCATACCAAACTTTGAGGAGTAGGTTTGAGATTGGGGTTTCTACTCTTGTTGCTTTTTTCAGATTGCCAGCAACCCGAGTTGCGAGTTTTTTATTGGATTTGTTACAAATGAGGGAGACGGTTATCAAAGTATCTAGGGATATTATTAGTGATGGAGAGGAGAGCGAGCTTGATGATGAGCCTCTTTGTGAGGCCTTATCACAAGAAGATATTTTTGATTTTGAAAATGTTTTTCTAGATGTCTCATAGACCTGATGGTCTCAAAAGATGGATTAATACATTTCACTTCACTTCACTTCACTTCACTTCAGCCTTATGTCGATCTATATGATGACATCAAAGAAGACAAAGGGCCAAGGTGGTTATGTTGCTTGGCGACTTTAATGCACGCCACGGGAAGCGAAAGCAGTTCAAAATTTGAGCCCCGGGCAGAGGACGCCTTGCAAACTGAACCCCGCAGAGGTGGCTTGGTCAAGGATATCGGATGACACCATATTTGGCGCTATATGGCGATTCTTTGTTCTTTGGGTAGTATCTTTGACCTGGTTATCTGTAATGGGTTGGTGCAATGGCCGTCTTCCATTGCCGCGACTTGTAGACAGGAGAACCAAGGGGGCGGCTCCGGTGTAGTGGATTATCTGGCGGTTGAGGAACGGGTGCCGACTGGTTACTCATTTTTCCATCGGGAATGCACACTTCGGGACGAGGAAGTAGACTCCACCACCGCCCCCCTGTTCATGCATCTCGTGGGAAGCTCCCGTGCACCCACGCCTCAACACCTGGGTGCCCTCCCGCGCTGGACTACCACCGCGAGTGGGGGACCTATGCCCCATTGCTTGAGCATGATCTGGCGGATCAGCCGCAACTCCCCCACACTTCAAGAACAAACCGCCTTTCCGACTCACCGCGGCGACGGCCGCGAGAAAGATGCTTTGGGAGAGGCCGCCACGGCAAGCCTCGTGCACCACCACCTTCCCCGCGAACCGATGGTTTGATGATGAGTGTCGGGAGCTCAAACGCACACTCCGGCAAGTCATCGATCCCATCTCTAAGCCCCTGTGCCGCCGGGCCAATACCGTTCCTTTCAAGAACAAGAAGGCGATGATACCTCGCAGAGCATCAGCAATGATGTTTGGTCTCCCCGACCGCACCCCAGGACATTCTCGAGAAGGGTCTTGAGCAAGCCCGCCGCGACCCTCTGGGAACATCACCCTGAGCAATGGGTACAGTGATTTGCAAATAATTTATGATGACCGGCTTCGGGGTCGCACCAGTCCCCTCCACGATAGGCATGGCTCGGGTTATCAGGGGATGTCATCATGGGCCTACAAATTTAGCTAATGGGAAGGCAGATTTAGATGGCATGCAGAAGCTTCCGAAATGGGCTGGGCCTCCATCGGTGCCTGTTCTCCGCGGCATTGTTCAATAAAGCATTGCGAGAAGGCTTCCCACGCAATGGACCACTAGTAGAGTAGTGCCCATATACAAAGCAGGGGGACCCTCAATGCCCGCCAACTACCGCACTATTATGGTCGACTCTCTCTTTGCAAAATCGTTATCGGGCATCCTTGAGGCGGGCCGACAATATGGGCAGAGGGAAACGGAGGTGCGAAGCTCTTACTGTGCAGGTTTTCGCCCGCACATTCCACCATTGATCATATCTTCACTTTCTGCGCACATTGATTGAAGATAGCAGGAATCGCCCGTAACCTCGCATCGTTGTTTCGTGGATTTTGCAAAGGCATTCGACACGATTACCGCAATAAGCTATGGGACGCATGCGGCACTGGGGACCCCCGACTTGCGCGAATCGCGATATATAAATGCGAGGCATGCTCGTGCCGTATCACATCAGCAAGACAGCGGCCGGTGACCGGTAGCATTGAGTGCGTCGGGGTTGCCCCTCTCCCCACACTCTTTGGTTTTGTACATTGATCGGTTGGAAGATTGGCTCTCGAGCATGGAGGTGCAAAGACATATCATGCATCACACAATCCGCAACTCATATATGCCGACGATGTCAACCTCATGGCCTATACTCCGGAGGACATGCAACGCCACTGGATGCTCTTGACACTTTTTGCCAATTCATCGCATGCAAGTTAACTTGGCCAAAACTAGGGTGCCGCTAGTTGCATCATCCCGTCGACCAAGGCTTCCCACATTCACTTACTGTGGGGGGGGAGGTAGAGGTGGCTCCGACCTACAAGTACTTGGGGATTGAGTTCTCAACTACCACCCATTGGGATGCGGCTATCAGGTTAAGGGGTCACTGCGGGTTGGAAAGCACTATATGCCATGCAGAACAACACCCACAAGGCAGAGTTGTATGCCAGGGTCACCGATCACATTTGTTTCGGGCCTTGGTTGAGCCGCCTTTTGTATGGGGCAGAAGTTTGGGGTCCAAGTGATATCCCTCAACACCGGAATGACCTCGGCGGGTGCAGAAGGCCTTCTTGGCACGGGCCCCGGGGTGAAGTCCACAGATTCCGCACTGCATCCTACTCCGGAGACAGGATTTCTACCCCTTCAACGGGTCGCATTGAACGCCATATCGCTTACTTCCAAAAGGTGGTCGCTATGGCTGATACACGCTTGTTCCCGCCTTTGCTTTGGCCACGCGGCAATGGGTCCCCAACTCTGAAACTCGCTGGAAAGACAAGGTGCCTGGTTCTCACCGTTTGGGGTGCAGGGCAAACGATGTGTCCGTCGTGACAAAGAAAGATCGCGAGGCACTTAAACTATACCTTGATGCTACTTTCCTTCGGGAGTCGTGGGATGCAGAGGGCTCGACACATGTTAAGTCGGGCACACTATCAGCAGCAAGTCAATCCTAGGCTCACAAGAGGCCCACACCAAGATTTCTTGTACACCCAAATACCCATGAAGAAACGCAGCTTATAGCTTCCATTCAAGACGGGGGCACATCGCCTCCGTGATTGAAACAGGCGTTGGGCTCGTGGAAGCACTGGAGCAAAGGCTCTGCCGTTGTTGCCACCGTGCGGCGATTGAGGATGAATGTCATGCCCTCGGACCTGCCCAAAGATTTGCCCATATCCGAGAGCCATATGTTCGACATTAGTGCCGCCACCGCTGCATCGGTTATTGGCTACGGCGTCGGTGGGTTTGTTGGGGTCATACCTCCAGGAGGTTATGGATGCACGGACTCGTTTGTGTGTCCTACGGGGACGGTATTGAACTGCCCTATGCAATTGTAAAGGTGCCGCGGAGGCTTATTGCGCTAAGGTTTTTCCTCGAACCCCTCCGGGCGGGGGTTTTTAATCCTGCCGATATATGCTTGCTGCTCTCTTTTGTTTGGGTCCCATAGGCCAATTGGTCTCGTGGACGCTTAAAACCTATTCTATTCTATTCTATTCTCTCTCTCTCTCTCTCTCTCTCTCTCTCTCTCTCTCTCTCTCTCTCTCTCTCTCTCTCTCTCTCTCTCTCTCTCTCTCTCTCTCTCTCTCTCTCTAGAACTAGGCAAAGAAAGGTGGCAAAGGATCTAGGAAGGATCGTGACAGGGCGGGGAGGGGCAAGATTTGGACCTGAATCTTCAATACTAAAAAAATGATGGGTCTGCAAAAAGGATGGGACTGCGTGATCGGGGCAAAGGGGATTGGACCTAAAAGAAGTGGAGGGGCCACCTAAATCTTCTACAAAGAAGAAGTGGGGGCGATGGGCAGGAAAAGACAGGGGGAGGCTAACGAAATCTCCCTGCAGCAACAAGTATGGCGTGAGGCATCCGCTTGATGAGGGTCCCCGCAAAAGAGAATAAAATAGGAGAGCAACAAGACGCATGGGGACTCGGAGTCAGAGGCAGGGGAGTCAGACGAATCAGATACTGGATCATCTCAAGATGGGTTCGAAGTAAAAGGACCAGGAGCTCTCCCATCAATTTCAGCCATGTTTGGAACAGAAACAGATGCAAAAAGGGCAGCAACACAGATTCCAGCTTCGACAATAGGAACAGGAATGCTTCCAGCATATCCCAATCTGTTTGGAGGTATCACAGGGGAAATGGTTATGGGTCAATTACTCACAGTTATGATGAAAATATTGGACTCCATGGAACAATCTAGGAAGGAGGCAGAACAAGCAAGAAGGGAGGCAGCTGCACAGCAGATTCAAATGTTAAAACTCCTCCAAGGTATGAACGAATCCCTGCACATGTTAAAGAATGAGAATTCTGAATTAAGGCAGCAAGTAGCAAGCATATCAGACCATTAGAGGAAAAATGAGATCACATTTTGTCCCATTAAGGGATGCTTAAAATGCCATGTCAGCTTTTTAAACTGTCCAATAAGAGAAGAGCTCCAGTATATCTCATTCCAGTATTATGTGGCAGCCTGTAATTAATGCGGTTGCAACTAACTTCTGTAGTATCATTTTTTCATTATAACTTTTGATCCAGGACTCCGATTCATTGTAGCAATGGGTTCGTCTTCACAAGATCTATCTAGTGATAACCCAGTCATACATCTTTTACCATATAAATATATAAGAAATAAGCAAAAAATCATATTTTTTTAAGGTTAATGCATATGACCATATTGAAATACATCATAACCATATATCATTGGAAAGATCTTTTCATTCCGCATCTAATGCAACAAACGCCGCAACATTTTGACAAGTGGATCAAAAGTTATGGGGGAAAAACAACAACAATGAAGTTGTTGGTGCCGCATTAATTGTAGTTAATAGAGGGTAGCCATTCCATTGGAGGATTCTTATGGGGATGAAATGAGATCTCAAATTTCCTCTAATGAAACCGACTGTTAATGATTACATGGAGATTGAGGAAGGCAAAGAAACATTGACTGAGGTTCTACAGAAATTAGACAGTAGAATGAATGACATTGTTGAAAAGCAAGAACAGCAGAAAAGAGCATTGAACATCAGGATTTCAGGACTGCCAGAGAAGGAAGAGGAGAATACCAAAGAAGAGATGCAGGAGATGCTCTCGCAAAAGCTGTAGATCCCTATAGATGAGATCATAACGGCTTACAGGGTTGGTAAATGGGATGGACGAACCCGCAATGTCATTGTCAAGTTTATAAGTGAAGAAGCAAAGATAAGAGTGATGCAGAAACGCACTCTTCTGAAAGGGCAAAACATATGGCTTAACGATGATTTAACGCAGAGTCAGCTAGTACAACGGAAAGAGGAGATTCAAAAAATAAAAGAAGCAAGACAAGAGGGCAAGAAAGTAGTTTGGAGGAATGGCAAGGCCATCATCACAGAATAGGAAAGAAAGACCATCAGGGCGTGTATGTGGAATATCAATGGTAAGGCAGACGAGGTCGCTTTACTTGGAGATATTCTCAAATCTTGGGATTTATTTTTCATGGTAGAAACGCATGAGCATGAAGAACATGGATTACCTGACATAGAACATTTTAGTTTATTACATTCTGTTTGGCACAATAAGGGTTGGAGAAGAAAGGGAATAGGAGGCATAGCAAAGATATGCAACGAAATGGGCTGGAAAACATGTTTACAAGTGGTTAAGAAAGATGCATCTAAACAACATATCCTGGCTGGAAACTATGGGGGTTATGGGAAAGTGTACATTGCGGGTGCTACTACTATCCGCCTAGAGATTCACCTCTCTATAAGACAGGAGATATGGATAAGGATGATCCGCTCCATCACTTAGAAAAAAAGATGCTTTGGAGTTAGGAAAACATGGGGACATAATATTACTAGGAGATTTCAATGGCGTAATAGCACATAGACAAGCATATATACCACTGATGATGGAGATTCTATTTGGATGGAGCCGTTAGATGAAGAAGTTATGCAAGCAAATGGATGGGCGAGGGTTACTCAAGATCGTAATGTTGATGTACAACCACAAGGTATGCACTTATTGAATATGTGTAGTGGACTAGATTTGATAGTGCTAAATGGTATAAAGAAATTCCCATGTTCTGGAAAATGCACATCTAAGGGAGCTACGGGGATAGGTGCGAGTGTAGTGGATCCGGCATTAGGTGTACAAATATTTTGGATAGCATATCTAATTTTTATGTGAATGACTCTATTCCCACTTCGGATCATTATCCCATTGTGATGGAAATAGAGCTAGCAAATCAAGAGGCCACGCCTTTACAGGAACATGTGTTTAGTAAAGGCATATACATGAATGCAAAGACAAAAAAAAGGAGTATAAAATAGCATGTGAAGAGCGCATAAAAGAAATATCATGGCCAACTGATTTGGTCGGTCTTGATGCCAAGCTTACATCAATGTTGATTGATGTTGCTAGCGATTGCTTCTTGTCGCAAAGGAGAGCAAAAGGGTTACCATGCAATGGACGGTACGATAAAGAATGTAAGGATAAAAGAATGGAGTATAAGCGGGCTAATGATACATGCAAGCCTAGAGTAAGAGAAGAGTATAGAAAGCTGGTCAGGCGGAAAAAACGGGCATATTTGAAGCAGAAGCAGGAACACTTTGTAAAAGAACTGATTGAGGACCCTAAAAGGTTCTGGGGTAAGCTAAAAAGAAGAAAACAAATGGTAAGTGCATTAGATGTAGATAAGTTGATAAAATAGGTACGGAAGCTTTATCACATTGAGGGGTTGGAGAATACCATGCAGGTAAATGGAGAAATACTGGTGTTCTCTGAAGAAGAAGTGGAAATTGGTATTAAAAAACTAGCATGTGGAAAGGCGACAGATACTCTTGGCCTTGTGGCAGAAATGATCAAATGGGCAGGACCAGGTGTGTCAAAGATAATTACAAGAGTCATGAACAAGGCATTGATAAGCGGCTTCCCATCTACTTGGCAATACAATCGAGTGGTGCCAATTCATAAAGTAGGAGACGTAGCAGATCCAAATAATTATAGGATGGTGATGGTAAGTAGTCTATTCTCCAAACTTTTTGCTACAATATTGGAAAATAGGATGAGTACATGGGCAGAAGAGAATAATGTTAGAGCAACAGGGCAAGCAGGCTTTCGACGTAAAATGTCTACAATAGACCACTTGGTTACTTTCAGAGCAGTCACAGATTCTATAAAAAAGACCAAAAAACCACTCTTTGCATGCTTTGTTGATCTGACCAAAGCTTTTGATATGCTACGCAGGAAGAATATATGGGATTATATGGAAACTATTGGTGTTCCTCATGGGCTCAAAAATGCAGTCGCTGTATTATATGAAAAGGTGGTTGTTGGATTGTCCTTCCCATTGAACCAGCAATGTCAAGAGAAAATTATCAGCAATATAGGGGTAAAGCAGGGGTGTCCTCTGTCACCTACTCTCTTTGGCATATATATTGACCAATTTGAAAGGTGGTTACATGAGTATGGAGGAGAAGGAACCACAATCGCTGGATATATACTAATGCTGCTGTTGTATGCTGACGATATTGTGCTCTTTGCCAGGAGTCAGAAAGGTATGCAAAAACACTTAAATGCTTTGGCTGATTTTTGTGATAGAACGGAGATGAAAGTGAATTTAGGGAAAACGAAAATCCTTATATTTGGGATAAGAGTACATGATTTTCATTTCTATTACAAAGGGCAAGAGGTAGACATTACAGACACATATAAATATTTGGGGCTGGTTGTGAAACACAACTATACTGGAATAGTGCAGTTGAGCAGAGAACAGATGCAGGGATTAAGGCCTTTTACTCAATGCAAAGAATATGCAATAAAAAAGGGATTATTGACTGGCATCTTAAGAGGATGCTTTATAACTCATTAGTGCGTTCTGTTATTCTATAACTGGATGCGCGAAGTGTGGGGGGCCAGGATTATCTCTAGATATGTGGACTAGAGTAGAGAAGATCCAAAAATTTTCTCGCTAGCGAGCTTGAGTTAAATTGCAAACACCATACCAGATGATGCTTGCCGGAGCAGTGGATGTATGAATTGGAAATTGAAGCATTACCGCACCATTAAATATGTTAGGAAAATTCAGGATATGGATTATGATAGGCTGCCTAGAAAGGCTATGATTCATAGTAGCCTAAAAGGGTGGTTTGCAAATGTGGTTACATGGTTGAGACGATGGGACATGACGTTAGAGGAGATACCAGATGAAGCCGACAAATTAAATGACTATGTCTACAAGAAAGCACGTGATAAAGGCTGGAGGAATCCTGGAACCAAGATGGTTTTCTACAAAGAAATGATTAACCCAGAATTGGAGGAGGCCTCACACTTGGCTGGTGGGCTTTCCCAGTTCAAACAGCATCTTGTCTCTAGACTGCGCCTCAGCTCCCATCACTTAGGGGTGGAAGTGGGACGGTGGGGGGGCTTCCCGAGATATAAGCGCACATGCAAGGTTTGTGGGGAGGATGTGATCGAGGATGAGGTGCACTTATTATTCCATTGTCCAGCATATCAGGCACTGAGGCATAGACATATGATATCTTCGGAGGTGCCCCTATGGGCGTTCTTTGACATGCCACCTGCGACCGTTGGATATTTTTTAACAGATGTCATGAAAGTGAGAGAGATGTCTATAAAAAGTTATAACAGTCTGTTGGATAGTTATGAGAAAGAGGGAGATATAGACTAATGATACCTTTGAAAAGGATCATAAGATGTTTAAAAAATTGTACGTGTGTTGATGTTCGTCTTCTAGACCTGATGGTCTCACAGACGTTAATAAAACATTATCTTATTATTATTATTATTATTATTATCTCTCTCTCTCTCTCTCTCTCTCTCTCTCTCTCTCTCTCTCTCTCTCTCTCTCTCTCTCTCTCTCTCTCTCTCTCTCTCTCTCTCTCTCTCTCTCTCTCTCTCTCTCTCTCTCTCTCTCTCTGTGGATCTGACAATCTTGTTGGTCCCCATGGATGTTAAAGTTAAATTCAGTTCAATTCAATTTTGAGATCTTCATAATGCCTTTGCATTCTAGTTTTCTATAAGCATGAGGGGTAGAGGGACAATAGATGAGATATTGCATTTTTACACATGGCATGTAATGACAACATATATGAATACCTTACGGGGTGTCATATGGATGGGAGCAGTGCAATGATTGTATAATGATGCTTACAAAATTGGCTATAAAGAACCTTAAAATACCATACCCCTTTAGAGAACCATACATCCTTTGGAAAAACCCTCCTTAAAAACTACACTTACTTATAAACCACACCTCCAAATACTACACCTCCTTAGAAACATCACCACCTCAAAAGAATAGAATAGAATAGAAAAAACCACAGTTCCTTTAACAAAAAACATACCTCCTTAAAAAACCACACGCCCTAAAAAACAGACCACAGCTCCTTAAAAAAAACTACACTTACTTATAAACCACACCTCCAAAAACTACACCTCCTTAAAAACACCACTACCTCAAAAGAAAAAACCACAGTTCTTTTAACAAAAAACATACCTCCTTAAAAAACCACACGTCCTAAAAAAGAAAAAACCACAGCTCCTTAAAAAAATAACAGTGGACGTTCCTTGTCCACTTAAAAAACAACATCGTTAGTTAGTAAAACCACACCTCTACAGATCTACATGTAGGTTTTTTTGAAATCTCTGAATAAAGAACATGTGGACCTAAGAAAACTATACTTTTCAACAGTGGACCAAAACACGGGGTGAGTGTGAAAACTAAACATAGAGCCTGTCTTAGTTATCTGAGGCATGGAATTATCTTGAAGGCAGCGCAAAAGCTCTTCATATTAAGCAAGCTGGTGTTAAGTTTAAAAGAAATGTTGGTTCCACCCTTTGTTGTAAGTTCCAATTTCTGAAGAAATTGGGGGTAGTGATCCGAGATGGAATTGCAGGGATCACCAAAGGACACCAGATTATCCCAGGATGGCAAAGTCCTGTTACAAAGGTAGAAGCTGTCCAAAAGACAAAAAGTTCTTTGCTCTCCTTTCTTCTTATTACTCCAAGAATGCCAGTGCCAACAAGGACAGTGGATAGCGGAAACTGTTCCCTGAGGGCATGACATAACTTTAAAATAATGGAGAGACTGAGGGGAATTTTGATCTCGACGAGCTCTTCTTGCAACTCCAAGGGAACATGAGCTAAGGGATCGTGAGGATCCAAGGGTGCAGGTTCCTGGGGCATCGAGGCGGAAACTTCTTTGAAGAGTGCAACTTCAGCAGCTATATTGAGATATAGCTGAGCGCGTGAGGTGGTCGTGGATGTAGAGGGTGCCTCCTGGCACTGTTGAGCGCGTGTGGTAGCGTGAACATTGGTCAGCATGTGTCCTTCAGCAGCTTGCATGAGCTTTAAAATACTTTGACAGATTTTGGGCATAACATGAGGCATGAGCTTGTCTAGTTACATTCCTCATGAGGGATACTATCCACTGCAAAAGCAGGCTGCGTGTCTGGAGGTGTGAGCATCAAAGGGCGGGCACCCAGGTGCTGGTATGAGACCAGACCAACCCAGTTGGATTGTTGTACCGGAGGATTGAGAGCTTTTTTCCCATTGACCACCCAGAGTTGATAAGCTGTGAGGCATACCTAGGCAATATAGTGCCTGAAAATTGTATTTGAACTTGGGGGAGTTGTGGGCACATCTGGTAGTGTGGCCCCACTCTTGGCAGTGATAACATTGAGCTTTTGCAGGATCAAAAGGAGTACGTGAGCTTTGGCCTCGTGATTATTGAGGTGGCCGAGGTTGTGGATATTGCTGTTGTTTGTGGATATTGTTGAGGCTGTTGATATTGCTGAGGCGTCGTCTGAACTTGAAAGACCATTTTCTATCGAAAAGGCGTGGGATAAGAGCGCATGCATTCTTCAGTAGGATGTTTGCACATATTGTGACGTTTACAGTGAGGAGGACTATTAGAGAATTGTGTGCATTGACCAGATGGCCTTGATACTTACAAATGTGGTACTAAATTTGACTTCTTTGTGGTGGAGCAGATTGATGAGATTGAACCGTGTTTCGTGGAACCATAACAGGAGGAATGAAAGGGAGATCTGTGATTGGAACATTACGGGAGGACGCATTGACAGAATGATTGACCAGTTCAATAGCATGGTCTAGCGTCTTGGGTCGCAAGTATTCAGTCATAAGACGAATAGCGGGAGGGAGGCCCTGCAGAAACTAAACTAAGATCTGGCTCTGCGTGGGATATTCCTTGAGCTTGCTAACCAAGATATGCAGACGATCAGCAAAATCACGGGAAGACTTCGTGGGTTGTTGTTGAAGGTCATTGAGTTGCTTGAGAAGTTTTTGATCATCATTGGTGGTACCATAATGTGATAGAAAGGCTGCCTTCATTTCTTACAAGTTTTGTTTTCCAATGATTTTTATTGGCCATGAGCCATTGATGAGGTGCATGGAATAATTTAAGGGCTAAACTTAGCTATTTGGCGAGTTTTTAGCACATTTTCAAAAACGATTGGCTAAAGTAAATGAAAAATTGGGAAAAAAATAATAATTTTAGCTTCACTTTTTTCGGGACTGCACCAACCCTGGAGCTCTTTAGCCAAACGTTAGAAAGTAAGAGAGTGAAAATGTTATTGTTTAGCTAAACTGTAGAAACTTTCAGAATGAATTTCGGGCTAGTTTAGCTAATATCATTCTAGTTTATATAAAAAATATATGATTAGTAGTTCACTTTCTAGCATTATGAATTAATTTGAGTCCTAGAATTTGCTAGTTAGCATTATTTTAGAATGTTTTCACAAAGAAAATGACTAAAATAAGTGGAAACAATTAAAAATAAGTATAGTAATTTGGCTTAATATTTTCTGTTGGCCACACCATAGAAAATTTTGGGATGATGTTTGGGTTAATTTAGCTAAATGCTAGAAAGTATGAGAGGAAAAATGTGTAGAGTTTAGCTAAACCATAGAAAGTTTTGGGATTAATATTAAGCAAGTTTAGCTAAACTCATTCTGGCTAATAAGAAATATGCGATTAGTAATTTATTCCCTGATGAGGTGCTCCCGCGCAGCGTGGTTGAGAAAATGTGAAACTTGAGCTGTGGCTGAGAGTGGCCATTTAAGATAGCCAAAGCTTCAAATTCTTCCACGTGTGCCTGAGCACTCTGATCGAGGATGGGCTTCGCTTTCACATATGTTGTGAGCAGTTGACGGCGGGACGATAACCTGGGTGTAAAGTGGTGGCGCATAAGAATAAGCAGGTCCTAGAGGCACAACCGAGGGCTGCGAGTAAGGCATTTGAGTGGGAACAGTAAACCCAGGAGGTCCAGAAGTTTGGGTATCACTAGGCAAGATCCCTTGTAGGCCATCCTCATTCAATTTGATTGTAGACATTAACATGAGGTTGAAAAGATGGAGAAGACTAGAATTCTTGGACATGGTTGGGACCAAAAAAAACCTGAGTGTAGTCAATACCATGATGTGGGAAAGACAGTTGCGAAGGTAATGGCGTCGGTCCAGAGGGAATATAAATATAAGTGCTCTCTGGCATTTGAAAGTAGTGAGGAATCTGATGCACGGGAGTGTGATGCAGTGACTGTGGTTGAGAGCAATGTTTACAAGTAGGGGGTGACCCGGGCCGGGAGCAGGCAAAAGGGGTAGGAGGTGCAGAATGAACATGCGAGTGGAAGCGACCTCCTTCAATATCATAATTAGCATCGTACATGTCGCAAGCAGCTTCCCTGCATTGATGGCAATCCAATCTAGCCGCAGTTTCGCTAAGAAGCTCGTCTTGAGTAAACGCACGAATAGACATCTTGTTCTGGAGAGAAGAACTGACCTGACAGCGGCGATAGTGTTTAGGGTCTGGGTTCGGGATCGTCTGCAAGACATCCCTCTATGACAGACCCGGGGCCGTGGGTCAAGCAGACAAATCCTAGTATAGTGTGTCACCCTGGATTTTGCAAAGAGATGACCTGGTCCCTTGCCTTTGACCTGTGTTGTGTTCAGGAATAGTCCTGTGCCTGGCTGCACGGGACTAATACTATTTTGCACCTTAGAAAATTGCAACTTGGTTAGAATATGCAGAAGAGAATGTTTTTCTGAATTCCGAATCTATATGTATGGCAAGTGACAAATGGATCACATATATCACTTATGATATGATTACATCCTTATAACTAGTGGATGTCTAAAATATACTAGTAATAGAATGTATAACTCATATAAAAGATATAACATATATGAACTAAGCAGTTCATTGTTAATCGGGCTCATCATGAGTAGGTGGTCGATTGATGCTATTAAGCTCATAGGCGCCGTGACCTGGAACCCAAATAAGATGGATAACAACATGGTATAACCCGGGGGAAGATTTCTTACGAGCCATAGCTATTCCGTCCAGCCAGGAATCAAGGTGGATACCCCTCTGCTTGCATCTATAAAGATCATTAAATGCCATAGAGCAATTAATGGAGCCTATATCTTCGGGATGAGGAGGCAAGATAGACCTCTCAGAACGAGAAGATGAATATCGAGACATAACAAATGGATGCCTTCTGGATTGAATGGACACTACAAGAGAAGGGGTCCATTAGTGTCATTGATTGTGTCAATTTTTGGCCTAAAATTACAACTCAAAATTTGTTAATAACTGACGCTATGGGTGACACAGCCCGATGACACAAATGTGGCAATGAGAACGTTGTCTATAATGTTGGCACCTTTGTCACCTATAACGTCAGTGGCAACGCCACCTATAACATCACATATGTCGTCGATTCGCGTAGCGAATCGGCATTCTTGCTCAAGACGAGCATGCATGCATTGCATGCGTCGCATGCATGCATCGCATGCGTTTTGGGCCGTTCCTCAGGTTGGGCGTTTGCTACTTATTGCAGAGTTCTTCATCGACGTTTCATCGGCGCTTCCTCTTCTCTCAGCAGTACCTTATTCTCTTTGATTTGTTTCCAGGCAGGGGAAGGGCTTCTTCCTGCCTGGTTTGGCCAATTTGGCGTTGCTTTCCTGCTGTCCTTTCCGGCCTTTAGCCTTCATCCTGTGACCTTCGTCCTCGATCCTAGTTTGTTAAGGAAGTCCTTTGGTATTCGGGCGTTTTGTTGGTTTCATGCGAGTCGCAGTGCAAGAATGTCGTCGATTCCCATAGCGAATCGGCATTCTTGCTCAAGACGAGCATGCATGCATTGCATGCGTCGCATGCATGCATCGCATGCGTTTTGGGCCGTTCCTCAGGTTGGGCGTTTGCTACTTATTGCAGAGTTCTTCATCGACGTTTCATCGGCGCTTCCTCTTCTCTCAGCAGTACCTTATTCTCTTTGAACCCACCCTTCCCCCCTTCTTTGTTTATTATATTTTGTACAAGTTCTGTTTATCATGTTTTTCCACCCGGTGGGTGATGCTTTTTTCCACCCACTGGGTGATGCTATTCTTTGGTATGTTTCTCGTTTGTTGTTGGTGATGTGCAGGTACAGGTTGGCGAGCGCCATCCGTTTTGACTTCTCCATGCGCGGGTTTTTGGGAGAGATTCTATGCCTTATGTTTGTCTAAGCCCCTTGCCGAAGGCTTATCACTAGGGTTTTTCCTCGAAAACCCGAAAGGGCGGGGTTTTTTAATCCCGGTGATAAGCTTTCGGCAGGTACATCAGCCACTCATCTATTAGCATTGTATTTGTTTTGGGGTCCAAATGATATAATTGGATTTTCCCTTTATTTTTCGTGGGTAGTTCGCATATGTGCGGCTATCCACTGT
Source organism: Isoetes taiwanensis (assembly GCA_021234155.1). Taxonomy (NCBI): domain Eukaryota; kingdom Viridiplantae; phylum Streptophyta; class Lycopodiopsida; order Isoetales; family Isoetaceae; genus Isoetes; species Isoetes taiwanensis. The sequence goes on from JAJEKV010000039.1 coordinate 11,623,188, forward strand.
CCACCATTGTAGAAAATCTGCTGAGATGAATGAGAAGCCTATCTATCGGGCGTTTTGTTGGTTTCATGCGAGTCGCAGTGCAAGAAAGTGTCACATATAACACCAACTATAATGCCACAATTAATGTCAACGGCAAAGTCACCTATGGAGTCACATATAACATCATCTATGGTTCCACATATTACATCACATGTAAGGTCACTAGTAGCACCACTCATAATGCTAATACTTTTGTCACAAATTATGCCATACATATTGTCGCCTCTAATATCAACTTTAATGTCGTTCATAAAGGCATAAATTATGTCATCTATTTTATCAATATTAGTGTCATCTATTTTGTGAATGTCAATGTCATTTATTTTGTCAATATCAATGTCATCTATGTTGTTAAAATCAATGTCGTCCATTGATCCATGGTTGCCAAATATAGTGGTAGTACTCATGTCATAGTTGCCAGATATAGTGGTAGTACTCATATCACTAGGTCAGCAATTGGGTCAACCTTCATATCAAATATTATGTCACTTCTATCGTCAGCTGTTGTGGATGTTGGATTTGTAGATGTCAGTGTTTATGTCATGCCTAAGGCCATAGATAATATCATCTAGAGATTGTATTTTTAATGCAATTCAATTGAGTTTAATATAAACAATAGTCATAAAAGCTACTAAATCTATTAACTAATATTAAGCAGATATTTGGAACCTCCACAAAGATAACCAAGACATCAATCACAAAATCATGATCATTATATTTGAAAATTTTAAAAGTATAGTTAATATTCATTTGAAAATGTGACACTATCCATAAATCAGTACATTAAAAACAAAAGTATCAGTTAGCATATGACTGTAATCATGGCTTCTGCAACAACTTCAATATTTTAGGATTACAATCATGCCAGATTATTACATCATAAGGTTCCTAAAATGGGATTCAATAAAAAATACACATTAGCTCAAGCATTTATCGGTTGAATTTCCTTATCTTTTTGAGAAACTAATAAGTTTGGAGTATCTAGACTTTGCTGGGCTAATCTTTCAGACAAGATTCCTGCAGAATTTGGCTAATAAAATGCAATTCAGGGTTTATGTGCTAGGGAACCGCCCCCTTTGAGGGGTTTCCGGCTGGAAACCGGCGCGCCGGCGCGCCGTGAAGCGGCCGCCCGGCGGCGGCGGCGGCGTTTCCCGGAACCCCGAAAAGGGCGGAAACCTCACCGTAATCCACCACCGATAGGTGGAAATTCCGTGCGCCACTTTTTTCAATTCTATTTTTTTGGTCCGGCTATGGCGGAGCTCCGAACTTTGGCGATGGCGATCTCTCGGTTCCTGGAGGCATTTGATCTCATTTCAACATTTTTGAGGTCCTGCTTTATGGCGCTTGCAGTATATCTTGTCTTTTTTTTCATTTGCATTATCTTTTGTTTAACATCTTACCTCTTGTGCTGCAGATATGGAGATCTTGACGCCAGATATGGCGGAAACAGGTGACAGATCGGTGAAATGGAGCTGTTGATGCATCCTGTGATTTCTTTTGTTGAAAAAGAGGAGTAGATTATCTGAAAGTTATCCGGCCAACAAAGCTTTTCAAACAGCTTCCGGAATGCTCTGTTTTGAAATCTTCTTCCGGAATGTCTTCTTCCGGAATGCTCTGTTCTGAGATCTTCTTCCGGATATGAAAGTTACAAAACAGAGAAGCCACGCTTTTTGGCACCAGATGTTTTGCAGAAGTCGAAAATATGAGAAGCCTCAGACACCGGCATGCGGAGTTAACATGCAGCCCGATTCTTTGTGTATACCTGCTTTGATTCTTTGTGATTCTTTGTGTTAACAACATGCAGCCCGATTCTTTGTGTATACCTGCTTTGATTCTTTGTGATTCTTTGTGTATGCAGCTTTGATTCTTTGTGCAGCTTTGAACTCTGATTTTGTTGTTCAGTGTGAAAAAATTGTGGCGGTGCCGTCTAAGCGGCGCCACCAGAAACCACAAGCCAAAAAATTACCTATTTTAAACAATCAAGGAAAAATCGAGGAATTTCCACCTACTGGTGGTTTACGTACGTGAGTTAGATAATACATGCATATACGATATTGTTTTTATTGTTTGCCCAGGAAGGATGAAGATGTGAAAAGATTGAAAGCATACCAGATTTGCTGAAGTTTCTTATGCCATAATTATTATCACAGCATGGCCTGTATCACGCCATAGCTTGACTGGCTAACCAGTGTTTCTTCATGCATTCTATATTGAGAAGCAAGATCTCTAAGAGCTATGCTCTAATAAGGCATTTGCTTACTATCTTTTTTACCATAGCCTTCATCTATGTTGTAGCAGCACTGCTTCTATGCAAAGGATACAATGCAAAGAATAGAACTTACCATGTTAATCTGCTATGTGCCATCGTGGCTTAAATCCAACGGGGAATGAACCCCCACTGCTTTCCTGGCTGCCATTTCTTGTATGCATTTGATGCTTTTCTTATTTTAGGTTACCCCTAAATCCAATAGCATCTGCTTCTTGCTCATTGCGAACAAAGCCGGCAGTATCAAAGCTAGAAACCCTATAAGTCTGCTGCTTCCATATCGCGAAGAGAACCGGCAGTATACGCTAAAGCTGAGAAGTGCCGCAAGAATTTGGATAGCTCCATTTTACCTTATGATTCACACTTATTCTGCTACTGGAAAAGCCTGCAAGAAATTTTGATAGCTCCATTTTTGCCATATGATTCACCCTTATTCTGCTATTGGAAAATCGTATAAGAAATCTTGAAAAGCTCCATGTTTGCCATACGATTCACCCATATTCTATTACTGGGAAATCTTGCAAGAAATTTCGGATAGTTCCATTTTGCCACATGATTCACCCTTATTCAGTTACTTACATGGGCCGATTCTTCAGAAACACATTTTTTCGATGCTGCCATAGCATCGATTGCCTTTGTGGCCTTGTGTGAGCGGCCGGACGGCCTAAAACTCACGGAGGTCTTTTAATGGGGAGGTTTTTTTTAGCGAAACTTAAAATTTGTTTCATAAGACTACTCTAGGGTTGAACCTTCATTGAAAACCTTAGGCTAGTTTCTCCTAACCACTCTAGATTTACAGAAAAGATCCCCCTCTAGGTTTCCAGTCTCAATATTCTTATCAGATCAGGCGTAAATAACTGAGCATCAAGAAGCCGATAACCCAGATCGAGCGCACATAATACAAGCATCAAGAAGCCAATATCTTGAATATGCTTGAAAAGCAACGTTTTGGTTAGGCTTTGGAATCTGCTACACGGATGTTCATAAATAAGACTTTCATTTTCATGGATGCACCGAAGGATACAGAATTTAAATCTTTATGTAATAGATACATGCATGTATTTGTACAAATTGAATTTTAAAACTAAATTTATTTTGCATGAATTTGCCTTGCACTAAGATTAGGTATTGACACACTAGTTATATGTGAAAATTATATTTGTTCTCACATTCATACCCCTTGTATGCTGTTGTAGATTATGATGGTGAGATTGCTCCACAAGAAACCAAGCGCAACTGAATAAACATGTCAATTAGATTGTCCTCTTTCGTAGATTGGATTGGAATAAGAATCCTCTTCCATGGGGTGGATTTGAAGAAGAAGAAGATATCAAGTTCATGCAGCTGGTGGACAAATTATATGTTCAAACCATGATCAAAAAATAAATGATGAAAGACTAGAAAAAGAAGGTGATGCAGATTCAACATAAAGATGATCAAACTCCACTTGAGAATTATGTATTACCTTTTCCAATGCAATCACCGAATTGTATTGTTATGAACTATGTCATTGACGAGAATATTGAAGTTTGCCTTAACATATGTTACATCTACGAATTGCTAATGATGAATTGGAGGATATTGAACATGATATAAGGGACGAGGAATCACTTACAAGTTTGACTTGATAATTGTTTTTCAAATGGTTATGTATGTCTATATGAATGATCTATTACATCTATAATGGTATAACCATTGGATGTGTTTTTGTGTTTGTGATGCTAAATACATGAATGATGCAATCTTAGTGACTTTAGGGTGACATTATAAGTTTATTGGCTTTTCATAATGAATCAAATGGCAATATCAGAGGCAATATGGGCACAATTATTGATACAAGTACTAACATTACTTGATTGAAGCAAACAAGACTACATACTGTGAATGGCACAATAAGTAATAAAGGATTGAAGCAAACAAAACTACATACTGTGAATGGCACCCCTAGAATTAAAAAAACGGTATCATGCTCACGCCATGGAATAGCTGTTTTTGCACCATAGCCAAGGTGCGAAAAATGCCAGTCCAAAATCTGCAGACATCGTATTTTTGCACCGTGGCTATGCTCCTGACGTATATACAAGAAAATGACTGAAATCATAAATGAACAAGACATAAGATAAAGATTTGACAAGAATTTATAGCTGACATTGGCAATGACTGGTATAAAAACATTTCACACATTTCATAGTTGTACATTTATCATACACGTCATACATTTCATAGATGAACAGTCATACAAAGGCAATTTTCACATTGTAGCCATGGTGCGGAAAAGACCATTCAAAAACTGCAGACACCGTGTTTTTTGCACCGTGGCTACGCTCCTTACAAATGTGCATGGGAATGAATGAAATAACAAATGATTAAGACATAAGATATAGATGTGATATCTACAGCGTAGACTTGCTGACCGTTCTTTTTTTGATACAAAATTATTTCATACATTTTATACAAAAGCTTTTATATGAATACAAAATTGTTTCAAGTACATTTCATTTTCTTGGCATTTGGGCCTGGAACACTACAAGGGATCGGCCTGGCTGAACGAAGTGGTAGTATCATTGAACGACGTCCAGACATTCTTTAACGACGTCAACGTTGTTCAGAGATATTTCCCGTCGTTAAAGGATGCCTAGACATCGTTTAACGACAAGACTTAGATCTGACGTGTCGACTATGCTTGCATGGCTTGCTGACATGCCACGCTGGCACGCCGTCATGTTCTGCCACGTCGAACGAAATGTCGTTAAACGGCATAGGATACCTGACGTGGCCAAGTCAGCCTCGTAGCTTGCTGACATGCCACGCTGGCACACCGCCGTATTTTGCCATATCGACATGACATCAAGATTTCTGACATGGCCAAGTCGACCTCGTGGCTTGCTGACATGCCACACTGGCACGCCACTGTATTCTGCTATGTTGACATGGCGTCGTTGAAAGACGTCCGACGTGTCGACCATGCTTGCTTTTGGCTTGCTGACATACCATGCTAACATGCCGTCGTGTTCTGCGACATCGACATGTCGTCGTTAAATGACGTCTACGATATCTGACGTGGCCAAGTTGGACTCATGGCTTGCTAACATGCCATGCTGACACGCCACCATATTCTGCCATGTTGAAATGACGTCGTTAAAAGACGTCGTAATATCGTTTAACCATGTCTGTTAATTAAGGATGACTTGGAGCTATTTTATCATGCATACACATTGCATCTCCTAGTGCAATTTTGTTCTTGTGTCTGCACAGTCATGCTATACCCCATGCCAGAACTTCACCTTTTTTGATACATAATTTTTAGTTATACATTTTTTTTGCTTTTGTTCTTCACAAATTCGTGATTAATGCATAGTATGCAATAGAATTCTAATTTTTTGTCAGAGAGATTCCTAGGACATCATCAACGTAAGGCCAATTTTTAGAGTTGCTTGGCAGAGCCAAATCACATTTATGGAGAGGAAAAATTGTCCGTTCGTCGCCAGGGCCTTCGGGAGAGGACTTTTGAGGAAAGCTGCTTCTAAGGGGGGTTTAGGGTCCATGCCCTGGCATCAACAACCCTCCCTCCCCCATACGTTAAGACAAAAGGCAAGGTCCTGGTCGAATCTGACAAGGATAGGGCTCCAAAATGTAAACCCTGTGAGTTTCCAGGTTCTTGAAGTGTTTGCGTTTTGGATGCCGAGTTTTGGTCTTTTGCACTTGGGACTTGGTCAAGAAGCTGGAGTTGAGAATATGAAGCAAGAGGAACTATCAAAATGGAGTTTGGATTTGTCCCCCTCCCGCTGTGGCAATTAGAAATTAAGGGTTGCAGTAGCAAGACGTTCATAAATTCGTAATTAATATATAGTATGCAATTAAATTCTGATTTTTGTCAACTGCCTTCCTAAGTCATCACCAACATGCGGGCCAATTTTTTGAATTTTCGGATAATGTTTATATCAACATTAGAACTGTTTGGGCAGCCTGTTGTTGGACAGCAGAGCTAGCAACCTTCCCCAAGTCAAACAAAGCCAGGAGCTTGCATGGTCGCCTCACCAGAGGGGAATGTCTGGGCCCCAGTAGGCGAGCCCCAAAAAAGTTCCCGAGGCAGCCTTTCCTGGCAGCACTCTCCCAGGGGGCCCTACGCTAATGACCACCCTCCCGAAGCTCGGATCCCCTAACCGGCCGTTGAATCCTCTGTTCAAGGGCCCTGCTTCGAGAAGGTCCCAAAAAATCCAAGATTGGTCTAGGAGAACTTATCAACTCCTACAAGCGATGGTGTAGAAACCGAAGTGTTTTATTGTTTGGGCATTATAGGGGCTCTGAAATGGCAATTCGACTTCTTCGAATCGTCCAGAATAGCAAAATTACCCTAGAGACCAAGCTACATGGCCAATTTTGCAAAAAGAAGAAAAAATTATGCCCTACATGGCAGTATTCAGCATCCACCAATTGACTACGAGTGTGCTGGACATGAGCTACTTTGGCGCTTCTTCGATAAGGGGTGGTGGTCTTTTGGCCACGAAACTTGGTCTCCAGTGTAATGTCTATGTTTTGAGTCCATTGACAGAGCCAAATCACAGTTCCGGAGAGGAAAAATTGCCCACTCATCGCCCTCAAAAAGTTCCCGAGGCAGCCTTTCCTGGCAGCGCTCTCCGGGAGGCTATACGCTAATGACCACCCTCCCAGAGATCGGATCCCCTATCCGACTGTTGAATCCTCTGTTCAAGGGCCTTGCTTCAAGCACGTCCAAAAAAATCCAAGATCGGTCCGGGATGGTCAGTGTTTTTGCGGGCGATAGTGTAGAAACCAAAGTGTTTTGCTGTTTGGGCATTGCGGAGGCTCCAGAATGGCGATTCGACTTCGTCACGTTGTCCGGAATGGTGAAATTACCCTAGAGACCAAGTTACATGCTCATTTTTGCAAAAAAGAAGAAATACTTATGCCCTACATGACAGTATTCAGCATCCACTTCGTAGCCAATTGACTATGAGTGTGCTGGACATGAGCTACTTTGGCGCTTCTTCGATAAGGGGTGGTCTTTTGGCTACGAAACTTAGTTTCCAGGGCAATGTCAATGTTCTGAGTTCATTGACAGAGCCAAATCACAGTTCCGGAGAGGGGAAGTTGCACGTTCGTCGCCAGGGCCTCCAAGAGAGGACTTTTGAGTCAAGCTATTTTCGAGGGTTTTTTAGGGTCTGTGCTCTCCCTCCCCCGACATCAAGACATAGCATAAGGTCCTGGTCGAATCTGACAAGGATTGTGGTTTCTAAAGCATAAACCCTATGAGTTTCCAGGTTCTTAAAGGGTTTACATTTTGGGTGCCAAGTTTTAGTCTTTTGCACTTGGGACTTGGCCGAGAAGCTGCAGTTGAAAATGCGAAGCAAAGGAAACTGACGAAATGGAGTCTAAATCTGTTCTCCTCCCGCTGTGGCAATTAGAAATCAAAGGCTGCTTTTGCAGTAGCAAGACATTCATAAATTCATAATTAATACATAGTATGCAATTAAATTCTGATTTTTTGTCAGCTGGCTTCCTAAGTGATCATGACCAGCATGTAAGCCATTTTTTTGAATTTTTGGATAAGGTTTAGATCGAAGAATTAGCATTAGAATGGTTCGGGCAGCTGAGCTGGCAACCTTTTCCAAGTCAAACAAGGCCAGGACCTTGCACGGCCACCTCACCAGAGGGGAGTGTCCGGACTTCAGGAGGCGCACCCCAAAAACATTCCCAAGGCAGCCTTTTCTGGTAGCGCTCTCCGGGGACCGTACGCTAATGACCATCCTCCCGGAGCGGGATCCCCTATTCGACTGTTGAATCCTCCGTTCAAGGGCCCTGCTTCGAGCAGGTCCGAAAAAATCCAAGATTGGTCAGAGAGAACTTAGCAAACCGCCAAGCATATTGCAATTGCAAGCGACCCTGTAGAAACTGAAGTGTTTTGTCATTTGGGAATTGTGGAGGCTCCGGAATGGCGATTCGACTTCGTCACATCATCCGGAATGACGAAATTACCCTAGAGACTAAGTTACAAGGTTAGTTTTGCAAAGAAAGAAATACTTATGCTGTACATGGCAATACTTATGCTTAGGTTGGGCGGCCTTCTCTTGTACAAGTGTGATGTCTAATGCATTGTCCTTCTCAGAGTGGCTCCGAAGTGATGCTAGTGCCTCTTGCTCATGTTGTTTTTGTTCACTGTGTTGGTAGTCTTGTAGCAGGTTGCTTGTGAGGAACAACAAAAATGCAAGCTTCCACGTGTTTTGTGTGCATTGTAATATGCAAATCATCCTTATGTGCAATTGCAGTTACTTTCCCTCTATTCTATTGCGCTGGGTTTCTTAATGCTAGATGTGAATTGCAGTTGTAGAAATTGCAGAAATATATTATAGGTTTTTGTACTCTCCATTTCTGTTTTAAACTCATCCGATGCAGCATCTAGTACAGATTAGTTCTCGATTTTTCAAGCATTCCGTTATGTTAATCTCTCCTTTTTACAAGTCTGATAATGGCTCCATGACGATGTCTTTTTGGTCGAATTGTTTCTACTGGTAGTTCATGTTGTGGGAGATGGTATTAGCCGGAACAAAAAACATGCATATTTGTTTTATGTGGCAATGGTCGTAATATTTATTTGGACTTGGTTGATATCGGCATATGTCTTTACGTCGTAGAGCGTCCTGCTATACAGGGTTGTGAGGTGTAAAATCCGTCGACCTTGATTTGATAGATTTTGGGGTTTATTTTATGATCCAATGATCACACATGAGCCATTAACACATGAGCCATCATACTCACGGCTAGAAAAAGAATGGCCCCATGTTTACCAATAACTAAGTTGAAAATATATATATTTGCAATAAAGTTTTGTATAACATGCCAAGAAGGCGTCCTGACAACTTTGTGACAGTATCGTTGTGTGGAAAAATTTCTTGTTATTATATCAGTTCTACTTTTGGATTTCTATTGCTGGCATGATTTAGCATGTTAAATCGTCAAGTTGCACCGACAGTTCGAGATGAGCCTAATCTTGAGTTTGGCAAAGTCAAGAAGCATATCACAGCTAAGTTCGTTGACAAAAGGAACGTGCCTAGCATAAGGATGGGCTATGGCGGCCGGCCACCGACGACGAACTGCCTTGTACATAAGTCCTCGCCGCATTCGATCCAAACCGCATCAAAACATGGAGCCATTCAATCTTCGAACTCATATTGCATTTTTGATTCTCGCCATTCTTGTCTTAGGATCAAGCGATGCAGCGGATGCCGTTTGCAACCAACAAGATCGGGCCGCGCTGCTGGATCTGAAGGCAGGTTTTGTGGGTTCCGGCGAAACCCTAACAAGCTGGAACGGGGAAGACTGCTGTTCTTGGTTAGGCGTAACATGCAACCCTGACTCCGGCAGAGTGGTTGAGCTTAATCTGGAACAGGGACAGTTGAATGGCGGCAAGTTACAAGGTACCATTTCTCCTTCTATCGGAAAGCTCAAGCATTTGGAAATGCTGGATCTGTCAGAAAACGGATTGCAGGGTCCCCTTCCTTCCTCTGTCGGAGATCTTGCCAATCTTCAACAACTTAAGCTATCTCGCATGCGCCTTAATGGTATCATTCCTCAAACCCTAAAGAATCTTTCTCAGCTTAAAATTCTGTATCTTTTCAGCAACAGATTCACTGGCTCTATTCCTCCATCACTTTCCCGCCTTTCTAATCTTCAGTATTTGTCTCTTTCTGATAATGATCTTACTGGATGTATCCCACCAGAATTGGGTCTATTATCCAAGCTCATTTTGCTTGATCTTAGCAATAACCCAGGCGCTATAGGCTGCAAAATCCCTGCTACTCTTGGGTCCCTTTCTTCTTTGCAGGACTTGATCTTAGATAATTTATCTCTCGCTGGATCTATTCCCCCTTCTCTAGGGCATTTGACAAATCTTACAGATTTTTGGGTCAGAAATAACTCTATCTCAGGACCTGTTCCTAACAGTTTCTCCAGTTTATCCCAGTTGTATAATCTTCTTATAAGTGGCAACAGGATCACAGGTCTGCCTTCTGATTTATCCAAGCTCACCAACTTGAATAAACTTGAAATGAGCAGGAATCCACTTAGTTTTGATCAGATTAAAGCCATAGGGAAAATAAAGGGATTGGCCTATTTGGAGCTAGATTCATGCGAGTTGAAAGGTTCTGTGCCTGAAGGATTCTTTCCAGCAAGCTTAGAGCTGGTCAGTCTACAGATGAACAAAATCACTGGCCTGCCTTCAAACATGAAGGATCTGACAAGACTGAGGCTGATATATCTTCAAGGTAATAATCTCAAATTCAAAAATCTTGAGGGGCTTAAGCAGGTCTCCAATTTGGAGAGAGTGTACTTGCAGAGCTGTAACTTGAAAGGGAATTTGCCTCAAGGATTTGTTTCCTCTAGTCCTTTTGAGTTAGACCTTTCCAACAACTTCATTACTGGAGTACCAGCCAACATGGCTGATTTGAAGAACCTGTCCATCATCAATCTAGATGGAAACCAACTTCACTTTGATGCAATCAAGGGGCTTACAACTGCGCCGGCTTTATGGGTTATTAGTCTGAGCAGATGCAATTTGAGAGAAAAAATTCCTTCATGGATTACCAGGTTGTTGAAGCAGAAAGACAGTGCAGAGAATGCTTTGCCAAAGGTGATGTATCTATCACATAACCAAATTGCGGGCGGAATTCCGGAGTACTTCAGCCAGCTGATAGGGTTGGAGCGCCTTTATCTTGATAACAATGTTCTCGCTGGTCCTCTCCCTGCTAAATTGGCTTCCCTTTCTCAGCTCACAACTTTGGATGTTTCCAACAACCATATCTCAGGCAGCATTCCAAAAGCATTTCTTCATCATCCATCTTTGACTGAGCTTAATGTTGCAAATAACTCCATGACTGGAGAAATTCCACAAGGCCCTCCCTTCTCAACAATGCCTGCTTCTTATTTTGAAGGAAACGAACTCTGTGGATCTCCCTTACCCCCATGTTAGTCACAAAAATCACCAATTGCCCTTTGAAAAAAGTATGAAAAAACCTAAATAAACAGCCTAGGGAAAGTAGACTGATGTCTAATATGACCGGTCTAAGACTGTTTTATGTAGTATAGATAATTGAGTTATGATTAAAAGTACAAGAAATTTATCGCGGCGGCCTTGCGGCCGCCGCGAACATTTCTCTTCTCCAACCCACTGCAAAAGAAGTTTTGTGCTAAGTCAAATAGATCTCAATTCTGGACATCCTTGAGATGCGACAATAGAGCTGTACTTGGAACTATATCTGATAGAATTGCGTGTTGCACATGTACTTGGAACTATATCTTATAGAATTGCGTGTTATGCAACGGCATAACATTGTGATTCAATTTGCTTATTGGGCAGTGCTTGTGTACATACATTTCATCTATTGAGCCATTTTAGGTGATGATAATGGTTTCGTTCATTGAACATTGCTTGTGGACATCCATATTATTTATTGTTTGCAGATCGTGTGGAATCCAAAGCTCTTAACGCATGCATGTGCAAGATTTTAAGATTTTGAACATTGCACATTATGACATTGAAAAGTAATGCAACACATTTATACTATACTAAGGTATTTCCTATTGTGTTTTATACTATACTAAGGTATTTCGTATTGTGTTTCATAACTATAACTCTAGTGAGCTGCCTATGGCAATATGGCACCAAAATCTCTCTCTTTAATTGGCAATATGGCCCCAAACCATATATGGCACCAAAATCTCTCTCTTTAATTTTGGTCTTTTCAGACACGCTATTGTAGATGTCTCACTGAATACTTATAAATAATGTGCATGTTAAATAGTCGCTTACAATATTGCTCTTAACGCATGCATATGCGAGATTTTGAACCTTGCGCTTTTCCTTGACCTCCATATATTAATATATTAACATAAGCTGTGAGATCTTTGCCACATTAACTCTATGATATCTGTACAAAGAAAAGCTCAGCATAATAGTTCACACAACGATAAAGAGCAACATAATAGTTCACAAGAATAGGCATGAATATTGAATAAGCAAATTGGTGGAGACAAAGAGATGACACTATTTGTCTTATTGAAGGCTGGGATTCCTTCAATTATCACACTTAACTTATGGAACAAAAATAATACATTACTCTGACATGGTATTCGTATTTATCAACAACAAAAAGTAGATACTGCAACAGTGTCAGGAATCCATGATAAATACTCCAGCTTACACTTGTGATAAACGGTGTTGAGTCCCTCACTATTTGCCTTTAAATATGCCCAGAATTTTGGTGAACCTGGAAAACCCAAATTATCAGCAAATATGACACTACCGGAGCTGAGCAATTTTTCCTGTTTAAGAAGAAGATAATCTGGCAAATAGCACTCCTTATAGGGTAAGGTGCCCAGCTACGGTTTTGGACCCATTGAATGCCACGTTTAGCCCAGCGAAGCACTTTTGGCCTGCCCACTCACGGTTTTTACCTTATTCCGTCAAAGGGGCTAGGTTTTGCCCATTTCGATTTTGGCTCCTTCCATCTATGGCTTTTGGCTTGTCTATCGGTAGATTCTCCACTCCTGATGACGATTTTTATGCCTCCCATTGATGATTTCGCTACAACCAAGAGCTGCCCTTTTCCCGCTGAAAAATCTGGAGGTACGTGATGCTTTTCATGCAATCCTTTGCATTTGTCTAAGAATTAAGTCTCACGGCAAAGAGGATTCCCGCCTTAGCTAGCTAATTGAGCTTCTGAATTCCTTATGTGCTTTCTAATCCTATGGATGATTGGAGGATCAACCTTGGGCATGAGATCTAAGCCGTTTGCTACAAGATCCTTTAGGCTCCAGCCATTCTACATTCAAACTAGGCCTAAGGTGATTCAAATGACAGGATATAAGATGAAGCATCCATTGAATCACCAAAGAGGCTGCAAGAGTTACAGCCATGGCAATTCTCAGGAACAAGAAGAATTCAGCCTCATGCAACAAGAGTGTGCTGCTGGCCTTAAAAATACTCTTGTTATGAGAAGTAGATCAAAGAGGAGGCCAAGAGTGTTTCATAATCCGTAATCAGAGTAGAAGATCAACCTCATAATATGGCAGCAGAAGACCAGCCTCATCATGCAGCAACCAAGCATGCAAATAAGAAAGCAAGGGGATCTTGGAGAGAGGAGGATATGCTTGAGGCAATGGATAGAATTGATGATGGTGATTTCTTAACCATCAAAGATGCAGCAAAACATTATGGCATCCCTTATAGCAGCATGAGGAATTGGTATTCTGGAGTTTACTCAAAAAAGGCTGGCAAGAATCCTAAGTGCTTAACAAAGGCAGAAGAGGATGATTTAGTGGACTGGTCATTAAGAAGAGTGAGTTGTGGCCTTGGAGTAACTAAAGATATGTTGAAGCATAGAGTTGAAACAATTTGTGCTGATCGAATAACTCTGTTTAAAAATGGGAAGCCTGGAGAAAAATGGTGGAGGCTATTTAAAAGAAGGCATAACAATCTATCTCTTAGATCAACAGAAACCTTAGATGTTGCAAGAGCAAGAGCTATGAATCCCACTATATTGAGGCCTTGGTTTTCAGGTCTAGAAGAGATTTATAGTATCTTCAACTTTGATCCAACACACATTTGGAATGCCGATGAGACAGGTATACAAGCTGGTAAGGTGAAGGGCATGAAAGTAATTGCAAAGAAGGGTGTCAATGCAGTACATGAAATGGTGATGAAGAATAGAGAGTGGGTGACAGTTCTTGTATGTGCCAATGCTTCAGGTGAGGTGATGCCTTCTTATTACATTTTTAAAGGTTCTAGAATTAGAGGAAACCATGTTTTGAACTGTGAGCCAGGTGCTGGTATGTCAGTCCAGCCATCAGCATGGATGACAAGTGAGTTGTTCAAGCTTTGGATTACTGAGCACTTTCAATCCAAAGTACCTGGTGGTATTTCTCCTGAAAATCCTCACTTGCTAATCTTGGATGGACATGGCAGTCACGTGGAGGATGATGTTATCTTGTTAGCAAGGTCTTAAATCTCTTAAATCTCTTCCAATCTTAATCTCTTCCAATCTTGATGCTATGGCAACACAGGCTCAGCCGAATTTTGTGCACATATATATGGTATAGATGCTGATAATTAGCATAAAGGTAGTATAAAATGATCAAATTTTCTGAAATACATGATCAGATATTCAGAATTGATCAAATTTTGTATCTTAATGTTCTTCAATGGTTATATATCAAGCTCTTCAGTGGAATCATGTATGTCCTTCAATGGGCAAACTGTGTTCTTCAATGGGCAAACTGTATGTCCTTCAATGGGCAAACCGTGTTATTGGAAGGGAAGCTAGAAATAGTAATGGTACTAAGCCATATTCCATATGGTACCAACACCCACCTCTACAAAAGCCATGCTAGAGTGCAAAGAAAGAATCTACAAGGCTAAATTTTTACATTTTTAGAAAGCTTAGCTCATGATGCATCTGTTGGTATCAAAATTGTAATCTGGTTGTATCAGATGTAGCCATGGTGGCGGTTTTCCCCTTAACTGTGCAGCAGGTGGGCACCTTACCCTAATGATGCAAAAACACGAAATCAAAAGTGCTACTGTTATACTCGGTCAGGATGCGCTTGATATCATGAAGGACAGTGTTAAGGGTGCCATCGAGGACTTTGATTTTTGAGGTAAGACCTGAAATAAGAAATAAGCTGCATTGAATCTAATTATGCATCGTTACGGCACAGAACCTAGGCAACCAACACGAACATACAAAAAAAAAAAAATCCATCTTGATTGCGCTAAGCAAGCTAATAGAAGGAGGGAAATGCGTTTTCCATTTTTATTTTTGATCTTGTCCAGACTTTAGCTTATGGGATTTTTTTTATGTAAGTTCTAGCATTTTCCTATGGAATTTTTGGTCTAGGGAGTGAATAAAGTCAATAAAGTGACTTGACATAGAGTGAATTTTTGTTCATATAAAGTCAATAAAATGACTTGACATATTCGCAACCACTATAATGGCAATTTCCAACCCCAATGTTTGCGACTAAAAAGCAAAGCAAGGGTCTACTCATTTATACACTTCAAAGAATAATAAACACAACACATATTTCAATTCATCTAGACCCTATCTAAGCATTTACATGCTAGAGACATTATAGCAATTGTGATAGAAAAAAGAAGGGAAAAAAGAAGATGTATGCGGCATACCTGATCGACCCGACTATGAGGCAGCAAACAATCGAAAACATCTGCTCAAATTTGCTATCGGCTTCCCTTTTTATATGCCAAGACAACCAAAGATAAACAGCCACGTAAATCATCTATCCTTATCTATCCTTATCTGATCAAATTTACTCATGATATAAGCCGGATATGTCGTACAGATCATGAACAGAACAGATGATAAGGATATCTTATCTATTCATGGCCAACAATCATACACCTGTCTCAAACATAAATTTTCACAAATGATATCAACTTGTACGAAAATCTACTTACGAAAATCTACTAGTCACGAGTCTGTTCAATGGAAAATTTGTGAGCCAGATCGTCTTACTGATACTTCAATTCTCTACAATGTCTACAATGATTACAAAATCTGCTTGCACCAGGAAACGTACACCTATGGGACAGTGGAATTATTAAAGATTCATCTTCAAGGCCCTTTGATTCTTCCAAAATATCTAAGACATGATAATATACCTGAACGCTGTTGGTTACGTGTTCCAGTTCAGCATGCACCCTGGCAAGGCCCAGCAGCACCTTAGCCAGATAAGGACTGTCTTTACCTATGCAAAAACAATTCCATAAATGCATTGGCTTCGAGTATTATATGGGAGCAGAACAAAAATTATAACCATAAGCAAACATGTACGTCATGCAATTCCAATACTGTAATGTTGGCAACCCTGGAATCTTCTATGCTTCCACATGATACACATACAGCTCATCATTCTGGGTCAGGAATCATACACCTGTTAAAATGGCCTTGAACTATCTGAACTAGCAGACACATAGCACAAAATCAACTGTACCCCCATGTGCATGTGAGTGAGGTCACAAAGGAGGTGGTATTTTTCTATTTGTTACCTGGACATATTACTGCATAGTCTACGTGTATAGTAATAGGGAATCGTTTACAGAGTCTGGTCCAAGTTTTAGCAGATTCATCACTTATGTTGCAACACAAGTCTAAAAGATATTGCTCTTGCAAGATGGAGGAGGAAATAAAGTAAAAGGATGACAAAGGAGGTCACTCACAGGAAACAGAAGTTGAATTACCCACATGAAAAAGAGCGGGCCTAAGAGACTAGTAAAGTCTAATCGAGTTCTTGATTCTTACTTTGGGATTTCCTTAACAAACCATAATGGCAACTGTGCGTCTGGCCCTCGTAATGACCTTAAAAAAGCCTGAGCAACCTGCAAAACATCCATACGTGTTCAGCAGAAGCAAGGAAAACTGATATGTGACCACCACAGTGGCAGAAAATATTTCTAATCATGATAATAAACAGTCAAATGGCATCCTATTTCTATACACCGCAAAATAATGCAAGAACTACCAGATTCATGCTTCTTGAAGCCCGAACTAGACCAGGAGCAGAACCAAAATTGTCATTTCGAAAGGTTGCATTATATTATATGAAATAATGACATTAAGTTTGTCCACAGTCGTGTCTTGAAAATCATATGCTGCATTCCATTATAAGATGGTCCATTGTGAATATCCTCAATAGATAGATAGATAGATAGATAGATAGATAGAGTCAACCGCATAATATAAAGGATCATTCACGCACCAGCAGAGATCTCATTAATATATCCTTTTGAATTGCTTTTCTGATAGCCATGATAAGTTTCATCATCTATTATAGCAGAACTGTAGATACAAACAAATCCATGATGAACATACGACCATCCATATTTGAAGACCTGGCTGACCAAAAAGGCATTGAATACAAATAGTCAGAGATGCATTCTATACTTGCAACTCAATTACATTCTACTATTCTGCTATTCTGCTGACGTTATGCAGATCCCATAGAAGCTTTAAAGCTTCCTTAATACAGTCAAGCTATGAGCATGCTGTTATCAAGACAACAGTTTGGATGCCTGGTTACTAAAATTCGATTGTTTAGACAACAATATCATGTTGTACCCTTTGCCTTAAATATTGCATTGCAGATATTTATTTATCCTCTTCACAGGTATTCAAGCTGTCATCTTGTGAGGTCCTAGAGTTATCTTTGCCCTTCAAAACATAGGCTGATTATAAACTGTAGAAATATCTGAAGGTGTGATATGGCACATTGGCTAGTGTAATGACGAACTGCTTTGTGGTTGCTTTTCGCAGCTAAACCCACAAAAGAGTCCATTTCAACGCACTTATGCCAATCAGGTAGTTTATTTGGATCCAAACATTTCTTCTAGATTGGGCATGCTATAATATCTTCTTTTCTGCGAACAGGCTAAACGCTGCAGTGAGATGGCCAGAAAAATTCATTACTTTAAGAATCAAATGGCCAAAGCAGGAATTTTACTTTTACCAAGGCCTTTTAACACAGAAGGATGTTGATTTAGATGAGCTGGAGGTAAAGGCCTTACCATGGTTAGAATGGTATGTTTACATTTGGATTTTTAGGTTCATTTCTTTGATCTAGATTTCAAGATAGAACGTATGGTTGCAGATTAAGCTTGCTGAACTTGAAATGGAGCTGCTGGAAATTGAATCGAACAGTGAGCAGCTAGTGCGGAGTCACAGCGAACTCTCAGAGTTTCAATTATATAGCCACTGCTTACAATACATTATACTCTTAAGAAGAATCCTGAAAGTATTATCTTCAAAGTCATGAGCTTTTGTGCAGAATCCAGAAAGATGGTCAAGAGCAGTGCAAGGCACATAGCCAAGTTGGGAGAAAAACACTTTTAGGACTGTAAGTAGGTTTCATTTAAGAACATTTCAGCAATTTAGTCAGTATGATGCACGAAAATTCTTATATGAAAGAATAATTCTTAGAGTTGTCATATAAGACCTGAAATAAGAAATAAGCTGCATTGAATCTAATTATGCATGACAAACAGAAAGAAAAGGGAAGCAAAAAACAGAGGATTTAAAAGTCTACCTGCATGATCTATGATTTGACGTGCAATGTGGGAATTTTTGGGATCAAACTCGACAGAGAGAAGCAAGCGGAAAAAAAAGGGGAATTTTTTTTTTGGAGCCAAGCTCTGGCTATGGCGGATCTGAAGCAGGACTTTTGAGCAAGATGGCAGGCCAACAACTCCACCAAATCCTCCAACTTCGACATTGTCGATTTTGATATCTGATTTTTCACAAAAATAGTCAGAATGATTCTATAAGACGAAATAGTCTGGCCATAGCCACTTATTCGTCCAGCTCCCATGGCTTTAGGATGCCGGAACAGGACGTAAGAGCAGAATAGACAGACCTGCTCCAAATTAGAAGAGCTCCAAAGTTGATGCCGGTGACCGGTCGCCCTAGCTTGCGCAGCGGATCCACCTGCCTACCCGAACAGGGCAGAACAGGGCAGCGATTTCATTTTCTCTGGTTTTTTTTTTTTTCCCCCTATTTTTTCCTTCCGGAAATACGAACCTCGCCCTTGAGCTTTATATATGTTAAGAAATATGTGAAATATCATAATACAATAAAGGACGTTCAAATACCATAATACAATAAAGGACGGTCATAGCTAATATAAGATTGGCTATCTGAATGCACCAATTCTTATATGCGTTAATTTAAGTCGTCAACATGCTTATCCAGAGGGGATAAAAATGCTCGCTTCTCACAAGTTATGTGCCCTTAAAAGACAATATTGAGGAAAAGATAATTGGTGCTTTTGGTATCAAAACTACTTTTATGTTCAGTCATTTTAGATCATGTATACAAAACGGAATAAGTCTGAACTGCCATCATTTCATAATCATGACATGAGACTAAAACACATTAAGTTTCAACCTCCAGCATTTTGAATCGGCTCATGAAGTTCAAGCAAGTACTTCAAATATTTTCCACAATCACATTAAGTTTGAACCTCCAGCATTTTGAATCGGCTCATGAAGTTCAAGCAAGTACTTCAAATATTTTCCACAATCTCAGCAATGTTTTTAATGATTGATACTGTTCTTGTAATTATTGTATTCCATGTTATAAGTTTCCTCAGTGGCATTCTATCAAAAACATGGCCAGCATTCATTAATCGGCCACAGTATACAGACATGTCAACAATGCTATTTCTATCAAAGACCTGCAGTGTACATCTCGACTTAGAAGCACACAAGCCTTTTAACTTACTATAGCATTCTAAATTGCTTCAAACCTTCTTTAGTTTGCATTAGATCAATAAGCGAAAGTGCTTCTTTCCATGCTGCACATACATCGTAATCATTGCGCTCCATGACATGAACATGATATTATTTGAAGGTATTTCTTCAAACAAATTGTGACCACTCTCTATGCTTCAACCTTCGATATATATTTGATAGCGATAATGGCTATCAGGTCAACCTTAGTGAAGGGCACCTACCTTATGGGTGGTTAGGACCTCTAGATCACTTAGAGTGATCAATCCAAGGGAGAGACAGTGAAACACACTGCCTTTCCCTGAAGAAACTAAAACCAAGTCAGCACGCAAACCAAGTCAGTGGAGCTGGGGCAATATGTTTTCATAAATCTTTTTAAAGTGTGCTAAAAAAGGTGAGAACAAGAAGTGCAAAATTTTTTAGGCTTTTTGGAGTAGATCCTATAGGGTAAAAATTGAATCAAAGTGGGGTCAAATAAAAGTCAATAGCAGTTAACAAGGAAACAGTGATCAGAAGAATTAATACAGAATGGGGGATTTATTTAGGATTTTGGCCAACTAGACAAATACTCGGGATCTTGCAAGAAACTGAAACATTCGAGAAAAATCAAATTTGGATATGGAATTTTTGGATCTGCACTTGTTCTTGCAAAAACAGGTCGTTTTTGCAAGAATAGGGATTTTGAAAATGAATTTGGAGATTGGAAGAGTTTCTTTTATGTCTTAAAAAGGTAGATATGCTTGGAAGGATATCCGTGAAGGATATCCAAGGATTGAATTTGCACTTTTGCAAAAAATAAGTTCTTATGAAAACAATTTGTAAAACAAACAATCTTCAAGAAAATGTGGATTTTGATGAGAATCGAACATCGTGAGTCATCAACCCATTCAATATGAAGGTAAAAAAGGACAAAAAAAAAGGTAGTGCTCATTATTGAACATCAAAAGTACTTCACAACATTTCACTGTTTTTTTAAGTGAAACTCTTTAAAAAAGGCAAAAGATTTGATCAAAGAAGTTATTTAAAAGTAGCGAGAGATCAAAAGAGGATGGACGAGCCTTTGATCATAAAGCATATCAAAAATCTGTCAGGAATCGAGGTGTGTGAGTTTGGAAGAGTGCGTAATCAATATCTAGCATAATAACAGGGGATTCCCTTTGTGTTTTGGTACGCCATTTATTAAGGTTTTCTATGATTTCATTATCATATTCATCTAGGTGTACTAAATAGTTTTTTTGCCATTGATTTTTGATGAGAGGCAAAATCGTATGGTCGTGATTAAATTTGTCTATATGTGCACAAGCTGGACCAGAGTGTCTTTTCTATTAAGTATTTTATAGAAGGGTTGAAAATTGGCATCCAACCATTGAACCCTTTCACTTTAGGGCAATAGCGGCAGACCCCCGTTTTGAGCTGGAAGAAAGAGAGACGAGTCCCTTGACTCTTGAAGTTGGTATTTGTGCTAGGAGACTGCTGGGTAATTTGTCTGTCATAATCTATTTAGTACTGAAACTCCACAATGGTATGTCGCCCAAACTAAGTAAGATGTGTTTGTAGGATGCATCACAAATAGATCCTAAGAGCATTTTAATGTCCATTCCCTTCCCTTTATCTGGACATGATTACGGGTTTGGCATCTGTTTAAGGGTTCAAAGACAAAACGTACATACTCCTGTTTTTTGCCAGTTTTGAACATAACCTCACAGAAGTAGCCACAGAGTTTTGGCGGTACTCTATGCTGAAATTCCGTTTCTTCTAGGCCGTCCTTGTTTGCCAAGTTTCGAGTTGTTACTTGGATTGCCTCTGTGTGGATAAGTATTAAGATCTAGCATGATAAAAAATTCTTCAATACATTACACATTTTTATTTTTCTTGTCTTTTAAATCCTTGGCAATATTTTGAAACCACTTATGATTTTTCTTTTCTTGAAAGGTTTTGATATTTTGTTGCGTAACGCTTAATTGAAAAAGATTCTAAGGTTTTGAGGTGTTGATGAGAAGCTAATCCTATTTATTCATGGAGTTTATTCCTAGTGTGGTGCAATGAGTGGCTTCTTCAAGATGCCCTTCATCTTAACCTCCAATTACGGTTAAAAATTCCTGTTAAATTCTCTATGAGAAAACCTTAATGTTGTTAAACTTGACAAATCTGAAGCCATTTAGGAGTTAGCAGGTTCTATGCACATTGCTTGTATATCTTAGTTTTGTCTCTGCACTCTTCTCTACTACCAGGTATTTAAGATATTTTAGCAGTTGCTAGTGGCATTGGTTTTATATTGGCCACCAATCAACAGACCTTATGATATTGTTGATGCAAGTTTATGTACCCTGCAATGGAAGGCTTGTTGCATATTTAAGTCTTATGGATTCATATATGATTCTGTTCAAGTTCTGGCCATTTTATGACATTGAGTGTATTTTTATATATTTGAGTGGCCCTTGGTATGCAATGCAAGGAACTGAGGGTGGTTGTTGTGTTGCAATATTGAAATTATTGAATAGTGAATAAGCTAGGTTAGATATCAATAACATGTTTTGAATATGTCTATAATATCACAGATGGTTATCAATCCCTACACACACTAAAACCCCCTTTGATTTGGGTGCATATTCACATGGGGGTTGATGTAGGGCAGCGAGAGCCTCTTCTGTACTAGTATATCAAAACTTGTATAAGCATACCCCACAAACGAGGACTATCTATGATCTAGATCGAGGAATAACTTGTAAATATCATGCCCATCTAATAGCTCTCAATACCAGGAGTCACACCTCCCCATGTGAATATGCACCCAAACCAAAGGGGATTTCAAGGGAAATTTGATTTTAAGGTGTTGGACGTAATGGTTTGTAGTTTAAGTACGTGTATCTAACCTTTTTAGTACTTACCATACCAGACACTATGTACAATATATACGTCATGTTTATGGCCGATATGTATATAAACAGTTTGGCCTAATTTTTGATGTTCGTGCACAAGGCCCCCCAAAAAAAAATTTGTTACCAGTTTTTCACATTATTTTTTACATGAAAACACTATATAACAATTAATGTAAGTTTGTGGATTAAATTATTAAATAACCATGTATTGTTATTCACAATGGTTCAACATCCTAGTTACCAGGACCCAGTGCTCGGGCACCACCTGGAACGGCCCCTGCAACCTCCTCGGGAGCTGGTGCAGGACAACCGCCACAGGCAGCATAGGGACAGTGTCTTCGACTTGTATCATGGAACTGTAGGGGATTCCCCTGGAAGAAGGGCAGTGGCCTTGTTGGGATCGCTACAGGTATAGACATCATCTTCTTGCAAGAGACATGGGAATATCGTGGGCATCAGCTGCCGGACATCCCGGGATACCAGTGCTTCTCGCTCGCTAATGCGCGCCATGGCAAGCGAGGATATGGAGGGGTGGCATGCTACTTCAAAGATGCTATAGCAGCCACGGTCTCGCTCCACAAGGCTGACAGACTTAACCGCTACCTGTGGGTGAGAATACTGGAGCCTCAGCATCGTCCATTATTTATTGCATGCTGTTATATACCCCATGCAGCCTCTAAGTTCTACCAGGTCCGTGGAGGCGAATTACGGATGTACAAATGCCTTTGAGAGATCCTCAGATGATGACATAGAGCAATATCGCCAAAGAAGGGCATGTGCTCTTGTTAGGAGATTTCAATGCCCGTGACCGCATACCGCGGTCGGTTACCTTCCGTGGAGAGGCCGATTCCGACCCACGGCTTGAAAAATTTGCACCCCAACATGCCGCAGGTCTCAAGATACCACCAACGCCTTTGGAAGGAGTTGGTCCAACTCTGTCGGGTCTTTGACATGGTAGTGTGCAATGGTATGATCAGATGGCCGCAATCAGGGGGTTTTACTTGCAAGAGCGATAGACATGATGGTGGAGCTAGCGTGGTAGACTATCTCCTTGCTCCAGTGGTAGGACTTGACATGATCAGCGAGCTCTCAATTGGCACACGAACAGGAGATGAGGAGGCTTTGTCGGACCACTATCCACTTTATGTCACTTTGGATTGGGAGCACTCGGTAAGCGCCAATCACGCAGTAGAAACCATCGGGGGTTGAGATACATCCCCCACTATCGAAAAAGCAAGCGTAATATGAGTCCAGTGTTGGAACGTGAAACTGCAGGGGATTGATGCCCTTTGCATGTTACATGATAGGTGGGAATGGCTTGTAAATGCCTTACTCCACGGCAGCCTAGTGTATGCTTTGCGGCGAGGGATCGCCTTGAATGGACACCGCAGTTCCCTAGAATCCCCGGTTTGGCCGAAAGTGCAAGGCTCTAAAGACCCAACTTCGCCCGCCCTCGGATCCACAATTGCGGCAGCAGGCCATTCAGGACTATAGAGCATTCTTGAAATCCAAAAAGCATGCGTACATTGCAGACCATCAGCAGCGCATGTTTGATTTGTTGATGACCGAGCCGAAAGCCTTCTGGCGTAGGGTGTTGTACAAGAGGCATCAACCACCGGCAATATTACCGTAGACCCGGTGGATGCATCGCTTGGAGGAGCTGTGATGATCCCCGGAGAGGCGGGCCGGGTTCCAGATCAGGTAGGAGAAATGCTGCAGCTCACGGAGGAAGACATCCAACAGGGCCTTAGACACCTGGCTAATGGCAAAGCGAAGGACTTGCAGGGACTTCAAGCCGAGTTATTGAAATGGGGTGGGCCAGCTTTGCTAGGGCCTCGGCGGTGATTATTAACGAGGCCATAAGGGAGGGCCTCCCGGAGAGTGGATGGTTAGCAAGGTCACCCCAATTCATAAGACAAAAACAGGGGATGATTCGGCGAACTACCGCATGATCATGGTGAGCCCATTACCGCAAAGCTTTTTAGCGGTGTGGTGGAGAAGAAGTTAACTTCGAGGAAGCCGGAGGCGCGGCAGATTGGCCGAGCAGAGGGTTTCACCGCCCACCCCTAATCGACCATATATTCACTCGTAATCCTTATGGAAGCTACCGCAATGCGCGACGTGACTGTACTCTGTTTCGTAGATTTCAAGACAAAGATATGATACGGTCCCTCGGGACTGTTGTGGCAAAGATTTGCGCAGCCGCATGCCCCACAGGACTTACAAAATGTCATCTATAGACTCTATGATGGGATATATCTTTGCATTGCACGCATCGGATCGGCGAAGTTGCTAGCACCATAGGGGTTAAACGGGGATGTCCATTATCTCCAACGCTCTTTGGTCTCTACATTGACAAGTTGGAGACTTGGATGCAAGAACATGGGGGCGTGTGGCCCACGGCTACCGAGGCATAAAGATAAGGCAATTGCTCTATGCAGATGATGTAGACTTGCTATCCCATACGCCCGTGAGTATGCAGCAAGCATTTGGACGCTCTTAGTGGGTTCGTGGACACAACAGAATGACGGTGAACCGCAGAAAACTAAGCTCCTGGCAAGCCCTCTCCTCGCAAAGATGATATCCCGTGATCTCTATTACGAGGGACGTAAGGTGGATGTTGTAAGGACCTTCAAGTATCCGGGAATCGACTTTTGCGCTTAGCATGTTATGGGATGACCGTGTGGAAAGACGGGTCAGCGCGGGATGGAGAGCCCCTGTGATGCTATGCGTAATAGCCGCTGTAATAGACCTATGTGGATGGCACGTAGAGCACACCCGCTCGCAGCACTCGTTGAAACCGGTATTGTTGTATGGGGTAGAGGTCCGGGGTCCAAGAATTAGCAAGAACACCAGGATAAGCTAGAGAGGGTGCAAAAGGCCTTCTTAACATACTGATCCAGGTATCAAGGACACGGTGCCTTATCGGATTTTGCTATATGAGACCGGGTTCGCCCCCGCAACATTCCGCTATCTTGCAGACATCTTGCATATTTCCACAAGGTCACCAAAGATGGATGCACAACGTCTTCCCGAGGGCTTTGTTATTGGCACAAGAGCCACAACGAATCGAAGAGGGTATGGCAGAGCAATCGCCGGGGGTGGTTCGCAACGCGTGGTCTATAGACTACCGGCCAGATTGTGGCTATGCCTCGATGCCCGGGGACAGGTTGCACACTGAATGAGCGCTTTGCCACCACTCGTGGGATGCAACCACTCGTGCAAAGCCTAAAAAAGAGCACTACCACACGCAAGTTAATCCAACACCGGAACATGGCCCACACCAAGCATTTGAAAGCGATATATCTATGAAGAAACGGAGAGCTATTGCCTCCCGTGGAGGACGGGTCCCATCATCTCTAATTGAAACAGTCGTTGGACTACGTGATGGAGGGCGAGAATCCCCAAGATGAGAGAATATGCCGGTGTTGCCACATGCGCGGTGAGAGGATGAGCACCATGCTCTGCAAGAGTGTCCCGCATATACGCATATCCGAAAGCAACACATGCTGATCTTAGATGCTCGAGGCACCACGCATCAATTGCCGGGCATCGCCAATGGTTGCACGCCTCGCATCCTACATTTTGCAAGTCTACGTTAGAGAATCCCTTTACTGGGACAAGGGATCCGGAGAGCCTACTACCAGGGTTTTTCCTCCCATGTGGGGGTTTTTTCATCCCAGTAGTAGGGACACATTGTATAGTAGCATTTGTCTTTTTGGTGTGGTTTTATCTGCTTTGTGTACTGCATGTACCATCTCATAGGTCAAGTTTGGCCTCCGCGGATGTTAAAATATACTTCCTTCCTTCCTTCCTTCTAATAGTAGTTCACCATCTTGGTTTTTTATAGTAGTTTGTATATTTTGATTTTTGTACTATGTTCATAACATTGCTTTATTGATATGTTTTAAGTATGTGGTCTAGTTACTAATGTATAAATCATTAATAATTTTGGCTTTATTTGTGTAGCTTAAAGTGGTTTTCTAAGTTATGTATTTTGTTTTGGTATGTTATGGGAGATGTTATTATTATTTTTTTGGTTCGAAAAATAAATAAAAATTTAACAAGGTGCTGCGCACAGAGGGTTGCCTTCCATGGCCAGAGGGTGAAGTGGCTTAACTCCTCCTGCTTTTGGGCCTTTATGAATAACCATGTTACTCGTGTTGCTGACATGTCATTTGGAGGCACATAGAATGAATGCTTCATGCCCCATAATGCCATTGGCCTTAGGAAGCACTTGCACTTAGGATTGTTTTTCTATATAATATGTCAATCATCCATGAACACATGTATGAAACACAATACAATATTGTCAATTCAATTCCCCTCAATAACATTAATTGGATTGTGCATTGATCTCAAATGTTCACCTCTAAAACCATCTATTACCAAAACCAAGAAATTTGGAGCAGAAGGATTTGCACTTTGACTGCAACAATAGCACTAACATAGCCATAGCACTTGGGGACTCTTACCTCCTTACCTCCACCAAGTGTATCATACATAATAAAGGTTTGAAACCATGATCACTAACCTTGAGGCATGCCCCTTACCTAAACACCATAACCACTAAGGCTAGGCAACAAGATATATAGAACATAAAAGAATATTACATAGGTAGCCAATCTATTCATGGGGCGACTCGTACCTCCACCATGAATAGAGGGGCACCAAAAACATACAAAAAGATCATACCACCACCTCCAAGGGGGGCCTAATACCACATACGCGATTGAGCCCTCAAACTAAAGCCCCTAAACATTGGGACCAATGCCCTTAACCCATTAAGGCAAGGGGGATTAGTAGAAAAAACACCAACCTCTATAGAGGGATAATTTGGAAAAAACGGCTAACTAGGACCATAAAACAACTTTACGTGGAAACCTAACATTGTTTAAATTGGAAATCTTGCCTTAAAAAGTTATCACCATAAAAGAAGCAGGGGTAGGTAGACTCGTGCAGCAATAAAAAGACCTTATCAGGTTGTCAGCATACGAAAAAATGATGGCAGGAGGTCCAGCTGGCAGTACGAAACTGGCAAGGAGTGATGGGCCTTACGCTTTTTCATTTGTCACCTGGGGCGCCATGGCCATGGCGACGAGTCCTGTTCCGGTGCATTCAGAATTGAAGCTGCAGCTATGGCGGCTTCCTCCGATCACCAATCTGCTCCATGCAGCCTGCATGTGTACTAGCCTTGCATGTCCATTTCGGCCTTTTGCATGTCTCAATGCATGTCTACTTCCTTATAAAACTGAGACTTCAAATCCGGCCTGGATTTCCAAAAGAAAGGGATCTTAAGCAATGAGCGATGGAGTTCGGCGCTTTCAAATAAGGTAGATCCACTCTTCTATTTAACTTATTGAATGAGAATCTCTGATGAAATCTTTGTTTTGAACAGGTGATCCACCTCATGCATCTGTACAGGTTCTGGATTATTATGCAAAGGCAAAGAACCTTGATGATGCGCTTAGATTCATTCATGCTTTCCCTTTTTTTTCAGAGATGCCTGAAGCAAACTCCATGGTCTCCATCGGACGCCCACTCCAGTCTATGATCGCCTTAGACTCAACAAATAGAGCATCTCTGTAACTTTTTGCTCTGTTCCTCTCCGATGCTATAAGCTCAAGTCGAAGCTCGGCATCGAGGCCATTGCCACATTTGGACTAGAAGGTCTGGTTTGTAGCGACCATGCGATGGAATCAACAAATAAGATTTTCCTGGGTTTTTTATGCTATCGCCATTTTTAAAAAGATTACTCTGGTTATAATTATTGCATGCAGCTATGGCGATGGAAACCTCCTATTCTGATCCTACTTCTCTCAATATTCCTTCTCTCAATATTCCTTTCTCATGCCGGAATACATGTCGGAAAGCAAGTTTGAACGAGGTTTCCCCGAAACGATGATCTTCCCTTTATCGAATGCTGATAAAGCCCTTTTGTTGTGATTCTTATTGTGATTTTTTCCCATTTTAGATAAAATTCCAGAGTTCTAAGTTATATGGGCGATGTAGTCCGGCACTTCAGATAAGTAGAAAACAGGGGTAAACTTCTGCAAGGCGGATTTCCCTTGAGCTTATCATAAAAACAGGGGCAATAGCAGATAAGGCATTTCCACCCTGTTTTCTTCGATATCATTCCATTGAGGTATTTCTCATCCCTTTGCATGCAGATGTGTCGGAGAAAAGAGCTCTCAGCCACAAACTTCAGAAAAAAGCTCTCATCTTATCCGGCACACATGATTTAAGTAATCTCTCCAACCCATGGTCTCCCTAGTTAACATCTTGCAGGCATAACCTTCGAGTGCCATGCCTGAATTGCATGATTACGCCAACTTCTCCTCCATGGGCTTCTGGAAAAAGCATCCCGCATCCTCCATAACACAAAGCATGAGTTCCACTGATAACTCATGATTTATGACCTGTAAAAAAACCCCTTCTGTGCAAGCCTGATCTACCACCATTTACTCTGTTTCGCTGCATTTGCATCATCAGATTGGAGCGTCAGTCAACCAGTTACCCGGTTGAAACATCCTTGATCCAGCACGCAGGTAACCGCCAGTTTACAGGGAACAGCAGGTTTTTAGCAGTCACCAGCATATTCTATGTATATTCCAGCATATACTTAGGATATGCCACAAACCCATACAAACGAGGGTTTGCCCCCTTAGGGGCTTGCCCCCTTAGGGACAACCCAAAAAGCATGGATAAGTTCATGAATCACATATAAACTATTAAATATAGCACAAATCCCATAAACACACCAAAACAGAAATTTTCATTTTTGGGTTGCCCCTAAGGGGGCAAGCCCTTGTTGAGGTGGGTTTGTGGCATATGCTAGGTATATGCCAATGACTGCTAAAAACCCATCATAGGCTGTAAATGCTCGGTTGCCCCTGTTGATGGAGAGGAACTGTGTTCACCGGGAAACCGGTGCACACTGCTTTCTTTCTTGGGCAGGGGCGGCGCATATTCCAGCGAGGGTTGTGGTGAGACGGTTCCGACCATGGCTTCCTACGACCAAGTCTATTTTGTCCCTATGTCCATTTTGGTATAGGGATCTGGATTCCGGCAACAGATTGCATGGAGTCTCATGCGCAGTATCGAGGAGGCCTCGGGATGTTGTGTTTCGTCTGGATTTTGTGTTGTTTATGCAGATATAGACTGTTTCCTCTCTCTGTTATTTTAATTTGAGGCTTCTTAGTGCCTGTGGGTTCAAATCCCACATTGTAACTCCGCAGCGAGGGTGAGGAATATAGGGCTCAAGATCTTCGTTGATCTATTTCATGGCTTCTCTTCTTTCGCTTCTGGTATGCAATTTGATATTCTAGTCTCTAAATGTTGATGCAGAAACTGGTGTTAGTGGTGAATGCCATTGGCGGCACAAGCATGAATGAATCTACTGTGAGTTTTCTGAAGATTGGGATTGAGAGTTTCCTTGTTTTTATGGAGCCGAAGCTATGCAAGTTAGCGGGGTCCCAGCAAGGGGAGGATTGTGAGCAAATGATGGCTGCTCCGATCATTCTGGAATATGCTACTGGTGGTTTGCCATGGGATTCCCTGGGCGGGAGACTAGGGAGGCCCGGGCATTGTGGGAAGAAGCCCATATTCTATGCACGAAGGGATGAGGTTGCAGGCCTGTCTTCTTTTCTTATTGCTTGGAAGAAGGTTCTACCTATAGTACTGTCAGTAATGGAATCAGGCCGAGTTAATGCGTATGAGCCTTGCCTTGGATGCTGGGATATCCTTCGGAGAATGCTTCAAGTGGTTCCTTCTTACAAAGATCTCTTGATGGCCATTCTAGAATGGGAAGTAGCAGCCTGAACCTTGCTCTTGATCCTGGGCGTTTGAGACAGGATTAACTCATATCTGGTGACCAGGTGCTTAAATGTCTTATCAGGCCTATTGTGGAGCCTTTGTAATAAGGTCTTAGACCGTTTGTTTTATTAAAATTTGGCCTAGGAACTGAGTTCTTCTCTCCTGTAGTATCCTATGGAGAAGATGTAGAGAGAGGCTCTAAGTACTGGGTCTAGAGTCTGGACTGCCATTCATGGATTTGAGAAGTGATAGCACCTCTGGACTCACTGTATGTGTAAACACTCTTATCTTTTGAATACAATACAGATCATTCTTGCCTTCAAAAAAAAAAAAAAAAAGTTAGCGGGGTTTTTGTTTCAACCTGGAGAAGCTCTTGTTTGACGTTAGAAGAGTATCAATAGTGTTATGTGAAGCTCTATGTGTAAAATCAAGTTTTTTGGGACATGTGTTGTGAATACGTGATGTAGATAATCTGGTAGTGTTTTCAACCATATGCTTGAGAAGGGCACGCATGGTATATGTAAATGGAGGCTTAGCAGAATTAAATAGGTGGTGTTGGTGGGATGGAGTCCTGGAGGATTCAATTTCAAATACGAAACCATACAGCTCTGCTAAAATCAAAGGTCAGTTTGATCATCCACGTAGAAATCCTAGCAACAATAGTGCCCAGATTTGTGCCTATTTTGGCTAATGCAGCTGGAAGGAATAAGGTCAGATAAGGTCACTCTCATTTGCATACTCAATGCCTCTACAGATCTAGGAATTCTTGCACAGGGCAAGCAGGTTCATGCATGTATAATGAAGACACAATATAGTTCGGATGCATTTATTGCCAGTAAGCTTATTGATCTCTACATCAAATGTGGATCGTTGGAAGATGGTTGCAAGGTTTTTAATATAATGCCTGTTCTCAATGAAGTCTCATGGACAACAATGATTGCAGGGTATGCTCAACTTGGCGATGGAAAGAAGGCCTTTCAAATTTTTATGCACATGCAGCAGGAGCATATAACGCCAGATGTGGTCACCTTTTTTAGCATCCTTGCTGCATCTACTAAAATGACGTCTCTGGATTATGGGAAATGGGTACATGGATGTATAATTATATCCAAGTGCTTAAATAATTCCCTGGGAGTGCACGCTCATTGACATGTATGCCAAATGTGGGAATCTAGAAGCAGCTTCTCAGGTTTTTAAGAGAAGCTCGGGGAGAATACAACATGGAATGCATTTATTTCTTGACATGTTCTACATGGTGATGATGAAGGAGCACTTTGGCTTTTTAAGCAATATGAAACCAGACAAGGTGACCTTCATTAGTTGCCTAACTGCCTGTGCCAGGACAACATCGCTTGAAAAGGGAAAATATTTTCACTCTCTTGCTGCAGAATTTGGTTTAGATAAAGACATCTTTGTGGGCAGTGCTCTTGTCGATATGTACGTGAAATGTGATAAAATAAAGGATGTTGCTTATGTCTTTGACAGGATGAGGATGCTGGATGTGGTCCCATGGAGTGCAATGATTGCTGGATATGCTGGTGATGGTAATGGTAAAGAAGCTGTGAAGCTATTTTGGACAATGTGTGGTGAAGGAAAGTTACCAAATGAGGTCACTCTTTTGGCTGCTCTTGGTGCTTGTACAAAACCTGCAGCTTTGGAAGATGGAAGAAGAATTCACTCATATATTCTAAACAGTAATTACAGAAATGATATTAGTGTTGGAAGTGCAACTGTTGATATGTATGCCAAATGTGGTAACATGGAAGCGGCGTGCCAAGTTTTTGAACTGTTTGCTAGAAAGAATGACATCATGTGGAACATACTAATTGCTTTGGATATGCCCAAAGATGGAGATGGTATGGAAGTGTTTGGTATCCTTCCGTAATGCACCAAAGTGGGTTCAATCTAGACGATTGTCACCTTTGTATCTGTTCTTTCGTATGCGGTCATGTGGGCCGCATGACGGAAGGTCGCCACTATTTTACTATGCTTAGTCATAATGCGAACCGCGCACTAGCACCACAAAGACCATTATGTTTGCATTGTATATGTTTTGGGCAATGCAAGATTTTATAATGTCAATGCCATTTCAACCTGGTAGCATGATATGGTTAGCTCTTCTTGGTGCATGTAAACTCCATGTAAATGTGAATATAGCGTAACATGCCGCGGTAACAAGCACTCAACTTGGATCCTTATAATGATGCGGCTATTATATTGTCGGGTTGCCGTTTATGCTATACTTGGCGGATGGCAAGATAAATTGGATTTGCGAAAATCGATGATACATTGGAAGTAGTAGGCGGGAGATGGAACAAAGATACCTTTATTTTTTGCCATGTAAGTAGTGGATGCATTTCTTGAATTGCCACTTTGTGAATGATGCTTTAACATTCGTGAAGCGGGGATCACGGTACATGCCACAAGTTACTCCCCACTTTCTTATTCCTCGGCAATATAACTTAAGGTATTGTCAACGTTGGGCAAGTAAGGGAGGAATTTTAGCAACATAGTTAAATAGATTCCAACCATGAGGTTTATCGATTGTTTTGACATAGGTTATCCGTGTTTTTATAAAAAGAGAGATTTTGGTGCACATAGCTTAACAAAAGAAAAGGGATTGATGGGATGATCAAAGTTCGTTTCACTTTCATTTATATAATTGTTTCCAAAGCATTTTAGGTTTTTTTTCTTTGCCTCATTCTTGCTTGTTTTCCACAAACTTAAGAGGACCAAAGTGAATAATGTCGGCCCCTCGTAATGTCAAGCAAACGTAGTTTAAAAAGATGTTTGTAAATGGTGGCCTTTCTAGCATGGGAGCCAATTGTGTGATCCAACCAGTTGATATGGTGAAGGTAAGCATGCTTTAGTTGGAGGTTAAGGATGTTGGAACAACATTGTTAACCCCATGTGGACGATAGGTCACATGGGTCCAACGTGTATGATACACAACATATATCGTATATATGTAACATCAACATGCAAATGTAAGTAGCTCCAACATGGTATCAGAGCCACAGAGCCACGGTGCCTTTAAATACAAATACAGTTATGATAAGTTATGATGGTTATGATATATGGAGTAAGTATAAATAAAGTTATCTGGCTAATAATTAGAGTACCTTATAGATTGTAAGGGCCTCTTGGATGTAATATATTCATTGTGAACATGGTATCAGAGCCACAGAGCCACGGTGCCTTTAAATACAAATACACTTATGATAAGTTATGATGGTTATGATATATGGAGTAATAAGTATAAATAAAGTTATCTGGCTAATAATTAGAGTACCTTATAGATTGTAAGGGCCTCTTGGATGTAATATATTCATTGTGAACATGAATACTCATGGATGGTGGTTGCTTCATGGCTATCTCTTAGCCATTATAATTACACTTTGGTATGCTTAGATTTTGGGCATAATGTGGGTTCAAATCCCACATATTCAAGATCGTCTTCCACGCCATTCAAAATTGAGAGATATACTCTACCATAAAATGTCGAACATTAATAATAGATTCAACCTTGTAGTTTTAGAACCAAACAAATGTCTGCACACTGGGGTGTCTCATTTTTGATGTTCCTTTTGTCCCCCAATTTAGAACTAAAATCAATAAAGGTGGTTGGAAATATTGGAGACAATTTCAAATTTAGAAAACAAAAATAGCAATAAAAAATCGAATTCCTCAAATCTTGGAGAACTGGGCTACAGTGCGTGCATGTGTTGAGCCCCGATAAAGAAAACTAAAACACCAACGAAATCATCATTCTTGCTTCTCGTCTTTCGATATGTTCAAGGTTTGAATGGAACCAATGGATTGTGTTTCTTTTTCCTATTTGCAACATTTAATTTGTGAGTTATTGCCTTGCCTTATGAATTATGAATTGGGCATGGAAATAGCATTCCACTGATATGTTTGAGTCCAGTTTTTTGGGTTGCCCCTAAGGGGAAAACCCTCATCCATGTGGGTTTGTGGCATATTCCAAGTATATGTCAGTATATGCTCGAAAACATGACTTTGAAGTGTGATTTAAGCCATTTCACTCTCGGGTCACGGAGGGCAACCCTCCGTGCGCAGCACCTTGTTTTTTCAATTCAAAGCGCGGCCGCGTTTTTGCTTTTTTATTTTTTTTAAACTAAAAAACACATCTCCATTTTTTTTCACAAAATGGAACTATGGCTATCGATCCAGAAAACAAAGTGCCTAGGCTCCTCCAGATTGCAAATTATCTCCATAGCCAGGAGCTCCAACTCCTATGCCCTGTTTATGGGATTGCTGTAAACAACCACCCCAAATGCATGAGGAAGGATCCCGATGCTTAACAATCATATACAAAAATATCTCAGACAGCCCAAGGATTTGAACCTTGGTATTTCCATTTTTCACGCAACCTACAATTAGCTTGGAGCAACTTTGATAGCTTCAACTGCAATACATAGATTTCAATTAATAAGACGCAATTTGAAAAGATAAGGATGCATCCATATTCTAAACGAGGTGCATCCTGGACTACCACAGTCGTCGTATTCGTCGATCCTACGACCCAAATCGTATGTTGGGGCCTGTGAGCACCTCTCGTTTTGCTTATAGTCATTTATGATTGGAGGCGCCTATGATTTTGAAATATGAAATAAGATTTCACCTAAGGTTTTTGGGGAATATCGAACCTCTATATGGCTTTGCCTAAGATTTTAGAATATGAAATATGGGGGCTCAAACCTCTACTAAAATAACTCAATGTCCTAATAAGACTACTTTAACCAATATAACTAGTGAGCTAATATGATTATTTTTTATCTTGAATCTATGTTTCTTTTTATAACAATCCACTCAATTGTTTTAAGGATATATGGTCTCAGGAATTGTTATTTTTTACATCCATTAATTCCCTTGGAACCCTCTGTTATTTTGCTACATATTTTAAACGGGGTGCATCCTGGACTACCACAGTCATCGGATTCGTCTATCCTACGATCCAGATCGTATGTTGGGGCCTGTGAGCACCTCTCGTTTCGCTTATAGTCATTTACGATGATTTGAGGCGCCTATGATTTTGAAATATGAAATACGATTTCACCTAAGGTTTTGGGAGAATATCAAACCTCTATACGGCTTTGCCTAAGATTTTAGAATATGAAATACGGGGGCTCGACCCTCTACCAAAATAACCCAATGTCCTAATGAGACTACTTTAACCAATATACCCAGTAAGCTGATGTGATTATTTTTTATCTTGAATCTATGTTTTTTTTTATAACAACCCATTCAATTGTTTTAGGGATATATGGTCTATGGTCTCAAAAATTGTTATTTTTTACATCCATATCAAATCCCCCTAAAACCCCCTGTTATTTTGCTACATATTTAAAGAGATGGAATCTTTCTCTAACCAAAAATCCATCAATAGAAAAATCTCGCAAGTCCAAGGATAGGAACAAGGGACAAATGTCTAGCTTATCTTTAGTAATAAGGAAGCATATAGACCTATTCAAATCTTGAAAAATGATAGGAAAAAATGGAAGCATGTTCAAATCTCCATCAAGTCTTGAAAAGTGATATATGTTGCATCAGACTTTTGCACCAACAAAGGATTACTTTACACCTACGTGTTATTGAATGATGTCTGCACAAATCTCATGAAAAATAATAACATGGCATCTAGAGTACATCTGTGAATGAAAGTGTAGCTTATATTCAAAAAATACATACTACACATCATAGACCCTTATTAGAAAATAATTGACCAATGGTCTAGCTCATTCAACAGTCTGTTCTATGTACTAGTTTGTCCTAGATACTGACCTGAATTGAAGCTTGTCTCATAAAACTTAGTAAATGAAGATGTATTATGATACAATGATCTCACTGATACCAGCAAATGTCTAAAACTCTACCATAAGTAGCTAAAATAGATGCAACAAAACCAAAATCAGAGAATAACATCAACCATATATAGACAAAAGAAGAACAAGTCTTTAACAAATGCAACCGAATGACCAAATGTACTACATCTGTGATTCATAACAGAAGATCTACAAAGGAAACAAAGCTTTCCTATCACATAAAATTGGACCTTTTCTACAACTGTAGTGAAATGTGTTTCCCAATTTAAACTATTTGAGATGCACTCAACACTCTTCCAATAGAATGTCTCGCAAACATTATAAGAGCAGTCTATATCCACAACAATAATGCTATACAGCTTCATCCTGTACTGCGTTAATATCTCCAAAGTTTAGAAGAAAATTAAATGCGAATGCATATAAAATATATGCTCAAATAAAAGCTTAAAATGCTCAACAGAGAACTTTTAACCGACAACCAGACATCCAAGACCTAATTTTTTAAAATCTTTGTTTTGGTGCATTATGGGAGATCTTGCTTTTTTGGTTGGGAAAAAAATAGAAATTCAAAAACTCCATGAATGACCCATAAACCGTTAAAAATAACACGTCCCATAACACATCAAAATGAAGATTTTAATTTTTTTTTCTGCATACAAAATGCGACCGCCGATACACCAAAAATGCAATACGTGCTACTAGGCCAAGTTGTAGGATGTTTATTTGTGCACATAAGGAGATAAATGTTTATTTGGCATCTAGGAAATGGCATAAATCTCTATTAAGCCTCTTTGCCCTAGTTTGAAGACTTGCTAGGAGGTTCAGGCCAAAGTTGGGATGGAATAAGGCAATAAAAAAATCTTTTTCCCAACAACATGTATTGCTAGATAAACCCCCAATTTATTTCTCAGTTCAATTAGCTTTCCATATTTTGAATCCTTGAGGACTGCCGAAACCATCTCTATTTCATCGTTCTTTCCCCTAAAAAGGCTCTACTCCTTTTGGAGTCAGAAGCTCCAGAATACAAATTTTGCGCATAGTTCTTCAGTGATGCCCATAAGGAGCAAATGCAATATCTTTTCTAACAAGCTCGTGGAAAATAGAAAGAAGAAAAACTTGCAAATTTTGCTGTCAAACCTTCCTCAATAACCTTTTTGACATTTTCATCAGCCGATTGAGCTCCATCGCCACGGTAAATAAGGAAATAGTACCAAGAAACGAAAAAGATGACGAAAAGCCTCGACATACAAACTCCTTCTTTCCTTCGACCATGTGTGGCGTGGATTTAATGGCGCTTCAATCAAACTGGAGATCTGCAGAGCAGGGGCGATCTGTAGAGCAGGTTCTTCAGACCAGATTCCTTTCTTTACACAAAAAACCCTAATAGATCTTTGTTTTGCAAAGTTTAAGTCAACCAAAATATGATGTTGCCCGAAAGCCATCAAAGGCAAGGGAGGTCGCCATCATGGCTT
The DNA here is from genome assembly GCA_021234155.1 of Isoetes taiwanensis. Classification (NCBI taxonomy): domain Eukaryota; kingdom Viridiplantae; phylum Streptophyta; class Lycopodiopsida; order Isoetales; family Isoetaceae; genus Isoetes; species Isoetes taiwanensis. The sequence continues at coordinate 11,660,816 of JAJEKV010000039.1, forward strand.
TGCTCTGGAAAAAAATTTCCAATGTCCAAGAAAACAAAGGAAAAGGCACGGGACATCTAGGGTAGGATATGATGCATCAACTGAAGCTAGTCGGCATCCTAGTTGAAGCTACTTGGCTTCCTGGTAGTTGCAATTCTGTTCTGTTTATTCTGCCTGTGGCAACCTCTCTGATTATGTTCTCCAACCCTATTCTGGTGCCCCTTGGAATGGCCAGCTCTGACCAAAAAATCACTATTTCTTAATTAAATCCCCCCTCCTGTACTGCTGTTTTGTGGACTTTGCAAAAGCTTTCGACACGGTACCTCGGGAAAAGTTGTGGGCGAGATTGCACCATCTGGGGCTCCCTGTGGATCTGCAGAACGCCGTGTACAGACTGTGCGAGAGCTGCACAAGCCGCATGCACCCGGAAGGACAGTCATTTCTCAGCAGCATTGGAGTTAGGCAAGGTTGTCCTCTCTCACCCACACTCCTTGGACTTTACATTGACCAATTGGAAGCCTGGCTTGCTGCCAATGGGAGGGACGGTATACAGCTCTTGCACCAGGTCATCCGGCAGCTCATCTATGCGGATGATGTGGACCTCTTGGCCCATACACCAGAGGGCATGCAGACACACCTAGATGCCCTGCACACATTTTGCCAGGCGACGGACATGTGTGTCAACCTGGCCAAGACTAAGGTGGTCCTCATATCCTCCTCACGTCATCCATCACCTCCGACGCTCAGTTATCAGGGGCAGATGGTAGAGGTCACACCCAGCTACAAGTACCTGGGGGCGAAATTTCCGTCCTCAATGTATTGGGATGCATCCATTCGCCTTCGGGTGACCGCAGGTTGGAAGGCGCTGTTCACAATGCAAAACAATAGTAACAGGGCAGACTGTATGACTGGGGCCACCAGTCACATTTGTTCCGGGCACTGGTGGAGCCAGTTCTTCTGTATGGGGTCGAGGTGTGGGGCCCAGTGGTGTCTTTGGCGACTTGGAACGACTTGGAGCAGGTCTAGAAGGCATTTTTGACGCGGGCACTTGGGGTCAAGCCCTCAGTTCCATATCAGATCTTGTTGCAGGAGATAGGATTCATGCCCCTGCAGCATGCGGCCCTCGATAGACACATTGTTTATTTCCAGAAGGTAGCCAGCATGGGCGACACTCGGCTCCCGCACTTGGCTTACGCTGTAGCGATGAGCCCGCAATGACTCAGGGCTTGTTGGAAGGACAAGAGAGCCCAATGGCTGGTGCGCTGGAATGTAGAGGCGCATAAGTGCGTCCAGGTGCACCCGGATGCCGGCCAGGATAGGCTGAGGGGGTACTTAGACTCTTATTTCATGGGGAAGCTTTGGGACCACAATGCTCTGGAACAGGTAAAGATGGCACACTACAAACAGCACATAAACTCCACCCTAGTTCGAGGCCCACAGCTATACCTGCGTTCTCAGTTGCCCATGAAGAAGCGCAGGATCATCGCGTCCATTCGAACAGGGGCCCACCATCTTCGGCTTGAGACGGGTCGGTGGATTAGAGAGCCGCGCCAGGACATGCTTTGTCAGTGTTGCCCGCTGGGGGTTGTTGAGGATGAAAGCCATGCCTTCGTAGAGGCTGTCCGCCCTATAGTCGATCAGGGCTCGCTTCGCCCTCTTGGTGCGACACGGTGCGCTAGCGACGAGCTTACTCGACAACCGTCAGTTCGATCCCTTGGCTCCTACCTCCAGGAGGTTTTGGATCTGCAGACTCACCTCTGTCCCCACGCGCCTACCTGAGGTGCTGGGAATTCATGTGTATATGTATATTTGTACAGCTGCCAGCAGGCTTGTTGCTGCGACGGGTTTTCCCTCGTAAGGGGGTTTTTTAATCCGGGTAGCAACGGACTTGCTGCACCGTGTAATTTGGGTCCCATAGGCCGATTGGCCTCCGTGGACGATAAAAGAACCTTCCTTCCTTCCTTCCTTCCTTCCTCCCCCCCTCCTCCCCCCAAAAAAAAAAAACCATTTGCAAATGTAATCTGACGGATATAATTTTCCATTATATTGCTCTAGACGGAAAATTATATTGCTGGTTTTTGCTGGTTTATAGCTTTACAGGTTTGCTGTTTTTGGGTGCTCGGGTTGGGTTTCTGTATTCTGTGTTATCTGTACGCAATTTTGTTCAATAAACAGTAAAAAATTGACGTTGCCCATCCGCCCCCGAAGCCATAAAGAAGTCCACGGTGGAAATGTGGTCCACATTGGTTTTGGGGGGGAACCGAAAGTCTTCCGGCAAGCAAATTGAAAAGAACAATTTGCTTAGAAGCAAGAGACAACCTTCGACATCCACAGGTGTTCAACCACAAGGGAAGTAACCTGCGCCATCCATGGGTGCTCAATAAGGTGCTGATCCAGAAAAGTTAAGGAAGTGGCTTAAAAAGGATAAAGGCCAAGACCACAATGATCTTTGGCCTCAAAGGTGTGCAAATTCCTTTAATGAGACTAAAGGAGATTGCAAGGCAGGGCTAGGAGTGGCTCAAATGCACTTTCAAGCAAAGAAAAATTGGAATGCTGGGAATGTGGAAAAAAGGGACACATTATGAGGCATTATCAGAGAAGACAAATGCAATCGAAAGAATCAAATAGAAAAATGTATGATCCAAAAAACAACATGAAAGGAGGTCACAAGGGAAGCCATGGTCAAACAGTTGCCCAACTTGATGATGACAAAGATGGAACAGTAGATAGTAGTGATGCAGAAGGAAGCTTGATTAAATGCGATGAACAACTTTCTCACCATGCAGCTCTAGTGGTGGGCATATTTGATCTCAAGCACTGTACGTTTTTCAGGGAGTCCAAGATGATGCTGAGATATCATGTCTTCCCATGCAATTCACTACGCTACTCGCAGACAGATGGAAAAACAGATAAGAAAAAGCACTCAATGACAATGGTGCTATTTTCTTTGACGAAGAAGTCAAATGTACACCTACTGTATTCACAGCCGAGGCTGAAGCAGAGGCACTTGGTGTTGCAATGGGAGATAAAGCAAAGGTTTGGACATTGGATTATGGAGTCATTCATGTTATTACACATTGTGCGGCATGGTTCGATGAAGTCAGTATTCTCTCATATGATAAATATTGAATGGGATTGCTTATAGTCTTCAGATTGAAGGAATTGGCACACTCAATATGCAATTCTTGACTGGTCTAAAAACGTGATCAAGAGTTCTCTTTGTCCCTAGGCTCTGCATAAACTTGTTATCTTTGTCAAGATCATGTGATATAGGAATTAAATTCTATATCATGCCAATGGAAACATTGATGTTCACTCATTCCCAAACACTGACAGCAAAAGCAGAACGCATAGGGCTTTATGTACATTGATGGAGATGCCATAGAAGTCTTCTGCTAAAGCATTTGTTGCTCTCAAAGGGGATGATCAATTAGAGCTATGGCATCGGCTTCTTGGTTCACATTTCTGCATACCATCTTTAGTAGATCAAGCGGAATGTATTATTGACAAATATTGACATTGGTTCAACCTAACAACTCTCTTCTACAAGGATTGCATCATGGCCAAGAATCATCAAACCAATGAGCCCAATACACAGGAACAACATGCTTCTAGCCTTTTGGCCATATATCGACGTGAGTGGGATTGTTCCAATGCCAACAAATATGGGGTGCGTAATTTCCTTGTTATTTTTTATGGTTATTCGAGGAAAATATTTATCTCACTCCTAACCATCAAATCCCAATCTCTTGAGAGCTTTAGAGTGTGGAAACTTGCTGCAGAAAATGAAACAGTTACGAGTAGACAATGCCCATGAGTATCTTTCTTAAAATTTCCACCAGCTCTTGGAAGACAATGGGGTTACCAAACAATCAGCTACATGCATCATCAAAATGGGGTGGCAGAAAGAAAGATTCAGACTCTTCGAGAATTGGCCTTGCGCATATTCAAGTTTGCAGGACTAGCTGACTGGTTTTAGGGTGGTGTGATTGAAACCGCAATTTATCTTATCAATTGTATACCTATCTTCACAGTTCTTAGCAAGGTACCTGAAAAGGCATGGAGTGGACAGAAGCCAAACATCAAGCACTTGTGCATATTTGGATGCCCTGCATATCCACATACCAGATGAGGACAAACTTGAAGACCATGCTCATCGATGCATTCTTGTTGGATATCCTTTGGAGGAATAGATTGTTTGACATTATCACCAGACGATGTTTTGTTAGTGGTAGTGTTCAAGCTGATGAACCTATCTTCAGGCTATAGGATCATAGGGTGTCCTATGAAGGAAGCTTTTGATATATCTTCCATGAAGATTGCAAAGTCTAAGAGACCTCTAGATATGTTTTTGCAAGCAAGTACCACGTCTAAAAAGCAAAAAAAAAATGTTAGAGGCTTGCCATGCTAAGCTCCAAACGAGCAAGCAAAATTGCTTCCTGAGGGAAAAGTTTGCTAGGATTGCAATGCCAAGGGACACTATGCTCTGGACTGTCCACGTCCACGATAGAAAAAAAAGTTCATGTTGAATAAGCTTGTTTTATACCATTTTTTAAGGAACATTCTTAGAACATTTTTTTTTTTCTATTCTTCATTTCATAAAGTGTCTGGGTACAAGGTTATATTAACAACTTAATTACTTTTTGTTGGTTTTGCCCTGATTGCAACTCTGATTTCCCATAGTCTGTTGGTCTGTTGCAGGTCCTCTACCCTCTCTTGATCTGCCAAGAGCTCAAGTCCTGTTCTACACTAGAGCCTTCCCCTGATTCTCTGCGCTGCGAAGTCAGTTGCTTCAATCCGTGTCTCCTGATCGGCTCGGATTTGTCTTCCTTCGATTCCAGATTCAACCTATTCAAAAAGGCCCGTTTTCCTTCTGTTGCTTCTCGCTGGGCAAAAGCCCTTCGTTGATTTTGACTGATTGATATCATTTGTCCACATGTAGAGGCTGACTATTTGTTTTCCTATTATTTATAAAGACTAAGATACCAATATATCCCCCCTTTAGCTTTTACAAATCATGATCTCTACTAGGGCTTTGGCTGTCTCCAATTTAGGTTCAGAAAGAGCCTTTGTCAACATATCCACTTGGTGTAACTTTGTGGAAATTGTGCGTCACAGTTATCTCCCCCTTTTCCACTTTATCCCGTATGAAATGATGGTGTATATCAATATGTTTGCCTCTCGAGAGGGATGAACTGGATTCTTAGTCATCGCTACTCCACTTTTATTGCCACAATATAGGATGTAGCACCTTTTGACGAGTTTCCTAATTCCTCAGGCATTCTACATAGCCAAATTATCTTTGAAGCTGCCATGGACACTACCACATACTCTGTTTCTGCACTAGACTTGGCAACACATTCTTGTTTTTTGCTTGCCCATGATAGTGCTGCATTCCCAAATTTACACAAACAACCAGACATTGATTTTCTGCCGTATGCAACCACATAAGCCTTTTTTCAACGCTTCCCAATACAAAAACATGTCAAAATAGGCCATACCCTTGAGCACATGTTCTAAACCAATTTGGACTGGAGGACTCACTTAACAAGGAGTGTTACTATCCCTTTTACTAGGTGGGTTTACAATAACCATAAGACTAACCACACCTCTATCATAACCTTAAATCTTCAAAAGAAAGAAAAGCTAAAAAGAAACCCCTAAGACAAAAATGCAAAAAAGATAAATTAACTAAAAGCAACCACAAGGAAAATAACGTTGTTTGCAACATTTTTTGATGTATATGCAACCTTGAAGATGCCAACTTGACCTTACTCTCTTTTTTTTCCTCGAGGGAATATCTTGAGGCGGCTCTGCCAAACGAGGCGAGTTTGAACACTTGTAGGGATTTTGTACTAGGTAATTCCCCCCTCGAGCTCGAGGGGGGAATTACCTAGTACATAATGAACGCTGCCTATGTTTACTATTTTAACATGATTTAGCTAGTACGTAATGATATAGCTAGTACATAAATTACCTAGTACGTAATGAACGTTGTCAATTTGATGTCTATGTTTACTATTTTAACATGATTTAGCTTGCCATGCTGGAGCACACTTTCAAGGCTCATGTTACTGGTGTATATTTTGGAATAATTTGAGGGCTAAACTTAGCTATTTGACGATTTTTTAGCACATTTTCGAAAAAAATTGGCTAAAGTAAATGGAAAAAATTGGGAAAAAAATAATAATTTTACCTTAACTTTTTTCGGGACTGCACCAAACCTGGAGCTCTTTAGCTAAACGCTAGAAAGTAAGAGCGTAAAATTTTGTAGTGTTTAGCTAAACCATAGAAACTTTTAGAATGAATTTCGGGCTAGTTTAGCTAACATCATTCTAGTTTATATGAAATATGTGACTAGTAGTTTAATTATGAATTAATTTGAGTCCTAGACTTTACTAGTTAACATTATCTTAGAATGTTTTTACAAAGAAAATGACTAAAATAAGTGGAATATATTGAAAAAAATTATAGTAATTTGGTTTAATATTTTCCGTTAGCCACACCATAGAAATTTTTGGGATGATATTTGGGTTAGTTTAGCTAAACGCTATAAAGTATGAGAGGAAAAATGTATAGAGTTTAGCTAACCCACAGAAAGTTTTGAGATTAATATCGAGCAAGTTTAGCTAAAGTCATTCTGGATAATAAGAAATATGCGATTAGTAATTTATTCCCTGGTGTATATGCCAGACTAGACTGTAGTCTTCAAGACATAAAAAGACCATCAAAAGGAAGGAAGGAAGGAAGTATATTTTAACGTCCACAGAGGAGACGGAACAATATATCGGAAAGTATTCAAACACAAAAGAAAATCACAGAAACCCTGTACAATGTGTCTCTACCACTGGGACGAAAAAACCCCCCATGTGGGAGGAAAAACCCTTGTAGTAGGCATTCAGAGGCCCTATCTAGGCGCTCAAATTCCCTGTGCTGTGAGGGACTCCCTGACGGTGGAGACTTGCAGAATGTAGGACGCGAGACGTGCAACCATTGGCGAAGCCAGCAGTTGATGAATTGCTATCGCAGAGCATCTGAGACCGGCATGAGCTGCTCGGATGTGTGCATATGCCGGACATTCCTGTAGAGCATGGTGTTCATCTTCTACTATCTGCATGTGACAGTACTGGCATAATCTATCATGCCGGGGGATTCCCTGCCCTCCATCTGTACCCCAGCGGCCTGTCTCAATTCTGAGATGGTGGGACCCTGTCCTTATTGCAGCTATAGCTCTCCATTTCTTGGTACAGATGTGTGCCTTCAAGAGGACTTCCACTATATTGACAACAACTAGGCAATTTATTAGGTTAGTGTGGTCATTTTATTGTGTAGCCTAAGGCATCCTAATGAACATATTCCCCTACTTGCATGCAACACATACATTGTTACCACTTTTTTTCTCCTGTACATTGTTACCACTTTTGTTTTAGTACACATTACTATCTACACATTGTTTTAGTGCACATTACTATCTACACAATGAACTAAATTTTGCCCACTAAGAGATAACTTTTGCCCAATTAATCCAGAGACTCTTGGACATTAGCATGCTACATGTGTCCACTTTTTGAACTTGCCAAAGTACCTACACGAGATACTTTAGAATTAGGTATTGTTTTTTTGTGCTTTTCACCAAAAATAATTCAAAAATTCAAAATAGAAGTCAAAATCACCTTATTATTCAAAGGTTAAGGTGAAGACAATATTGTTGGAGATTAAAACGAATGTATCAAATTTAAAACTTATTAGTTATTGAGATATTACACAAGTACCCAATGCTCAGTGGTACTTTTTTCCTAAATAGTACTTTTGAAGATATATTGTAGCATGCTTATGCCCTTTTGTTTCATTGTCTATACTAATCCCAAACGTTTTTGCATAACATCTTTTGCCAAATTAATCCTAAAGACTCTTCTGTTTCATTGTGTATACTAATCCCAAATGTTAGTTTTGACATGGCATCTTTTGTAATCTACACAATAATCGTAAAATTTATAAAGGATAGTAGACGAATGATTAATCCTACATCCATAGTGTAACAACTCCACATATCAGTATTGATGGCCCATATGCCCCTAAGATCCATGATGTACCAACGTCATGAGCGATCAGTATTGAAGGCCCCTATGCCCTTAGGATCTATGGTACTAGCTCTTACTGTATGTTCCCATGGATGCAAACCTTGACAGAGGGAACTTAGGTCAAACTTTGATTTTTTCCAAAAATGTAGGATTTTTGAAAGCTTTGATCCGTTGCATTGCTTTGCAGCCAGGCACTCGTGAGAATGGTGCACAGACCTTCCAGTTCTTTAGCAAAATAACTCCAAAAATTTGAGTTTGGTCCCACTCATAAAAACATAGACTTACGCTGAAGGCGATCCATAGAGCCCAACGCCATGGAATCATCCTTACAGCCCATATATATGCCTCTACTAATGCGCGGCAATGGGGGACTAGTTTGTATCTAAATCTTTCTTTCTGGTGGGATATGCTTCACTGCCTCCTTTAGCAGAAATAAAATGATAATGATAATGATGATATCAATCAAGCCATTATAGACTCTATGACATAATACATAACAAAATAAGACATTTATCTCAAAACACCATATGTGTCAAAGTCACATTAAATTATATAACTCTATGATATCAACACTTTCTGACCAAACATCTCTAATATAAGTGCTTAACAACTGCATAGGTAATCTCTATAATTCACTCAAAGTAACTGCATGGATACCATGCCTAGTCCTGATATGTTCATCCTTCCTATGTAAAGGAGTGTCACTTCTTTGTTCACACTTATTTTCTTTCTTACAAATTACGTGGGAAGAACACGTGTACATATTCATTCATTACTGAAGTTGTGATGCCCACATCTGGAAACCTATTCACTTGGTGTGAGCACATCCGAATTTGATGTCGATACGTGTGGATGACAGTGAGTGACAAGCTCTGTACATAAAAAGGTAAATTTCCTACATAATTTAAGCTAGCAGTGAGCATTAAGCAAAAAACTAGTTTTCAGCCGGAAAATACGAAGAATTCGATGGTTTTTTTTACCGGAAAAGTGCCTGAGATTTTTTTTTTTTTAATATCGAAAATTCTTGATTTCAACAGGTAGGCTGCCAAGGTTCCCGGGAATTTGACGTTCACTGATAATGCATTAATGGCGGCCAGTACCAAGCATATGCAGCAAATCAAATCTGGTTGCAATCCACAACAGTTGTATCTACAACAGTTTGTATCTGCCAGAATCTTGTGCGGCTATTCAACGCTTTGAATGGCATTTAAGTATAAGGGTGCATTCCCATTAAACCGAATTACGATAATTATCTTGCCATGTGGCAATCCCAGATCCGAAATCGGCCTTTCCCATTAATTTAAGCGAACCCATTTTGGCTTACGTGGCAAAGGCGGACTCCCTTTTTTCGGAAGTTCGTTGCCACTTCCAAAAGACTGAACTTTCGTCTGGCTTTGTCCTTTTATAAAAATCTAACCGGGCATCTAGAAACCTTACCGGCTAGATTGAACTCCTCCTTCCACTCATATAGAGTAACAGAACTTGGCGTCGTTTTTGGAGTCCATATACAACGGCCATCAAGACGTTTCTTATGCATTCAAGTTCTTTCTATTACGGTGATTTTGATTTCAAGCATTAAGACAATGAGAGGAAATGGCAGCAATTCCGAGCTCTGGATTTCGAATTTATGCACAGCAGTTCCAGATCTGTATTTCCATTTTCGATTCATTAATTTTCAATTTTCAAGTCTATTTTATAAAATAAATACTTGTGTAGCAAAACTCTTTTGCAGGCCTCCTGAATAGTGAAGACTGTGTACAAGAAACACAAGAACTGGAAGAAATTTATAATTTCTGCACTGGTAATGGTAATGGTGCTTCTAATGTAGAGAATTTTGCCCAAGGACCTGCCAATTCCAAGAATGCAAGAAATTATGTGAGTACTCATTGGACTGCTCATGAATTGATGATTCTTCAGGCTGCCAAGAAGACAGATGAGGAGAAGCGTATGTTTGGGGGAAGTAGAGAGAAAATGAAGAAACGAGATGTAAGATGGAGCGAGATTGAAGACTATTGTTGGAAACACGATGATAGAAGATCTCATAAAGCTTGCTTGACAAAATAGGAGGGGCTGGCAGGAGACTTTAACAAGATCAATGATTATAAGAGGGAAATTCCTAGCAGACGAAATAGCTACTGGCAGAGCGCAAAGATTGCAATTTGCCTACTAACTTCTTCTTGGATGTTTATGATGCAATGGACAGATGGTATGGAAGAAAGGCATCAGTTAATCCTGGTGGCCTTGTGTCTGAATCTTCCATTCCAAGCTCTTTCACCACTCCACATTCAACACATCTTCCATTCCAAGCTCTTTCACCACTCCACATTCAACACTAGGTAATACTTTTTCTAGTCATTTTATCTATTCATGTTGCATTAATACTCTAAATTTTATTTGGTTAATCAATACAAGGGAATGACCCAGACATCACGCAAGATGAGGATGATGTCAGTGAGGTCCCAAATACACCAGTGGATCCTGATGGTGGAAATATTAATGGTACTGATAAACCCCCGGAGTATAGCAGTGGGAAGAAAAGGGGTAGAATGCCTCGTGGTATAGATGGATGGATCAATTTGATGCAAAAAAGTGAAGAATCCAAGATGGAATGGCGTGCAAGGCAAGAGAGTATGCAAAAAGAGCGAGCGTCTTATTTAACAACCACAGTCATGTTTGAACCAGCATGAAATAAAAAAAAACTCAGTGTATTTTTTCTCTCAATGTGGCTTTAACATGACACTCACTAAAAAATTCGTTAAGTCCACAAAAACCTCGTGTATTTTTTTTGGTTCAAGCATGACAGTGGTTGTTAAATACCACGATCGCAAAAAGAGTTGCATGGAGAGACACTTGCCATTAAGAGGCAAGGCTTAGAGATTGCAGCTACAGCTGCAAATGCACTTCATGTAATGGCTAATGGGTTCCTCCAACTTTGTCAAAATTATTCCACTTCCAAGTGATGTGAGTGTCCTTTTTCTAGCTTTGTGTTTTTGAATTTTGCTTTCTACATTATTTCTCTAATTCTGTCGTTGGGTTTGTGCAGGACATGATAAAAAGCTTGGCCTTTTTTAAACCTAGCATGATGTATGGATTCAGTTTCTATTCTGTAACTTTCTAAAATTCTAGTTTGATCTTATAAAGATAACAAAGTTTGTGCATTGCCAGACTTTTGTGAGTGAACTCGTCTACTTATTGTAAGGGCTATGCATTTTTATTGTAGTGCATATATACTCATTGTAAGACTTATGGTAAGGTAAAAGATATGCCTGTAACTTTCAAAAAGGTTATATCAATGAGTTTTTATTTGGAGTCACCTGGCAAAGACTCTGCAATAGAAATGTGTGGAACCATCAATATCAACATGTTCACTTACAATCACTCTAAAAATATCTCAGAAATTAGGCCTTTTTTGATTGTAGTACCCGTCTACTCATTGTAAGACTCATTGCAAAAGCGTGGCTAAGACTAAGCATGAAAATCATGTGGACCCATCAAATATCAACAAGTTTTCACTTGCACTCTAACCCAATATTTCACACATTACTTTACGTAAGGCATTTTTATGATAGTACCTATGTACTCATTGTAAGGGCTATGAGTGTAACTTCTAAAAAGCTATATCAATAAGTTGTCATTTGCAATCACGTGTAAAATGGACCCATCACTTTCTTTGAACCTTAAGGAACATTATTAACAAATAAAGTGAATGTACGTTCAATTCATCCACTAACATGAAATCAACCCAACTAATGAAATATTAGAAAATCCCTGGCAATCAATGGGGAAACTTTATTTAACATGAAAACCATTTAGTTATATTAGTTATATATCATGAAACTTTGTACAAGAAGTCAGGAAACTTTCTAGCATGAATTTCATTGCACCACTGTAAAATATAACAAAGAATATTATACAACATAACAGGAAACATTCTAACATAAATTTTATAGCACCACTTTAACCCAATACTTCAGAATTACATAATAGCAAGCTTTTAATCCAATATTTCAATAATAGCAAGCTTTTAGAAACAAATCCAACTCTAACTTTTCATCTACAATTCCATAATGAACGTGATTGCACAACTGGCATTGTTCATCGATTTGACCACAAATGGTCACATATGACTTGTCGCAATTGATGTCCAATGTTGTGAGGCTCACGCCCAATGGGCTCATCTCTATAAGGAGCTGCATGATTATAGTCGTTGAGGCTTTCAATCACAGTTTGTGAGTAACGATCACACCTGTCTATTATGATGTTGTGGAGCATACAACAAGCAATGATGATTCTGGACAAAGCTTTCTTGTACAGCTTCCTATTAAGTAGCTGCCAAGACTTTTTAAGAAGACCAAAAGAACGCTCCACAGGCATTCGAGTAGATGAATGCATATAATTGTACCTGTCAATTTTAGGAGGTAGTGTTGTACCAGGAAAAGGTACAATGAGCTATGGCAGCAATGGGTAACCAGCATCACCAAGAACGTATTCAGGAATACTCTGACCCGATATTTGGATTGATGCACCATTCAACCTCTCACCTCTTTGAACTAGATGGGCAATATTTGAAATTCTAAGTTGTCGCGCATCGTTTACACTACTAGGATTTTCAGCAACAACATCCAAAAATCTAGTTCGACTGTCCACAATGACTTGCACTAGCATGGAGAAGTTCTTATCTCTATCAAACCAGTCAACTTCACTTTCATATTCAGGGAGCTCCATGACAATGTATGTGGCATCGATGGCTCCACAACAATTAGGAAAGCCATGCATAGCTTGAAAACCGCGCTTCACTCTAATTATGTCTTCACCTGTTGGCCACTGCAAATGCCTCTGATCAGTCTTTAATAATGCTTCAACAAACTTCAAAGTTACCCGTGATGATGTAGGTGATCCAACACCAAATAGCTCTGATAAAGTTATAAAGCTATCACCTGATGTTAATCTCTTAAGAGCAATGGCAACCTATTTCTCTACGGAAACCACACGATTGGGAATGGAATAGAAACATGCAGGTGTACGGGACTCTAGTTCAGGCGCAACCAATTCACAAATGTAACGAAAGGTACCTTGAGAAATTCTAAAAAGATCTTTGAATTTAGTTGCATCTACTATCATCCCATAATCTTCAAAATGGTACCATCAATGAATTGAGCGAGGTCTAATGTACCATTGTCCATATTTAATCCGGTTAGAGTACCTCTGGGGAGATGTAATTCTTCTGACAATATTGATAAGAATAAGATGGTTGACATTCTCTCTTGTTGTTCTTCATCATTTTCAATAATATCAGAAAGCAACAAAGAAGTCGTTTCTTGAACCTGGAAATCTTCTTCATCATCCCAAAGGGCATCGATGTCATCCAAGAGCTTCAATGCTATCATCATAGCTTGGAGCAGCAGTGCTAGTAGAAGAAATACATGTGCATCCATGAATTTGTTTCGGCAGTAGAAAAATTTGAACGAGAAATCGGCAGCAGAAAAATTCGAACTAAAAAGAGGAAACCGGAACGCAAACGGTAAACAAACTAGCACCTAATGGGAAAGGTATCCCAATTACAATTCCAGTTTTGCTGACGTGGAAAAGTGGGGTGCACCCTAATGGGGATGCACCCTAAGGGAAAATACCCCGCGAACGTTTTTCGAGAAATAATCTGCGAGGCGGCGCCGCCAGCGGTGGCGGCGCACGAGCGACGGAGCCGGGAGTGCGTTCTCCCACCGCGAGCAGATTTTTCCCTGAGAAACCCGAGAGGGGTATTTTCTAGTGCGTAATGAACGTTGCCTCAGATTACGGACGTGAAAAATCCCAGCTCTATTATGCCATGATGCGACGATTTGTGGCTCTGCCATAGCCAAAACTATAAAACTATGATTTGCTTGGATCTGTGATGCCTTGAAGGACTGAAAAGTTGCGGATCCAGTGGAAGGCTCACCTCTTTTTCGTATTCTCTTTCCACTGTAAGCAGCCATCCTTTGCTTCTCAGTTTCTCAAAACCCCAGTTGAGAAATTATCTTCTGGCTCTTTCATTCTGGTGGCTTCTCTTAGATAACAAAGCTTAAAGACGCCATCGCCAAGTATTGCAAACACTGCAACATGCAAGGATTTGGAGCTCTGTTCTGAACCCAAAAATAGTCATATGTCGCTTAGATATTTAAAAAGGAAAGCCCTTTTTCAAGCCTATCAAGTTATCTCTTGGTAAGCATAGTTTTCTCAAGGATTTCTCATTTGGCGCAGCATAGTTCCGGCATTTCTGTAAGAACAGGGGTTCCGGCGTTTCTGTAAGAACAGGGCAAACATGTCTAAGGGGAAACTTGGCGGCGCTGCTCTGCAAAACCAGGAAGATTTTCTGCTTTATAAAAGACATAGAATTTTACAGTAATCTGAAGGCAACGTTCATTACGTACTAGGTAATTCCCCCTTCGAGTCGAGAAGCTTTCCTCGAGGGAATATCTTGAGGCGGCTCCGCCAGACGAGGCGGCGCATGAGCAGCGGAGTCGCGAGTGCACCGCCAAGTCTGGCGGTGCTGCCGAGGGATATGCCCTCGAGGAAAGCCTCGAGAGAGGGGAAATTACCTTAGGTAATAACCATTGGCTTCAAATTTCCATATTCTATCCCTCAGTGGTGCATCGATTCGCTCAGTGGTGCATTAGTCGTAGGAGGAAGCAGAAGATTTTATCAGAAAAAGGTGAAGGAAGCAGAAGATTTAATCTTAGAAGGCTAAAAAATACCAGAACAGTAGCGGCTTTCTTCTGCACCATAGCGTTTGATTCGTCTATTCGTGCAGAATTCAGTTTAAGTCGAAAGATTTGCGGCAGACAGGGCGTTGGCTCGCTAAGTCAAAAGATTTGCAGCAGACAAATAAGAAAGATCCTTAGCTAAGAAAGATCCTTAGCACAAAAAGGTATTGCATTCAAAGTTTTTGAGATCTCTACAAAATTATGAACAAAATTGTGAAAAATGCAACACATTTTAACATTGCCTCAGCACTGGAGCCTTTTTCTATCCAAATATATGCCTTATCGAACAAACTTATATTCTGCAACTAAATTAGAATGCATCTCATCCTCTGACTCATTCAGGTCATGATCGTCAGAACTATTCGTGTCCTCTGCTTCATTTTCAAAACTGGATATACTTGACCGATCTTCATCATTGTCTATGAATGAAACTTCATCATCATATCTGGGAACCTTTTTAGGTGCTTAGCTTTACCCAATCTGTATACTGACCTTAGTACATGCAACGGATTCCAACTTTGGGCAATAGTGAGACATGTGGCCTATTGAACATGCAGTATCTATGATAGTGGCTAATATGACCTCTTGCTCTAAACTGTTGTTATGTAGAACTTTAAGGTACGTTGTAAGGGTTGAATTTTGTATTTATTTAATGTGAGCATATTAGGTGAATTGCGTATTTATTTGTACACATTACACACAATATGAAGGTGATTCCATGCAAGTGCCAAGTGTGTCTTTGCTTTGCTAGCTGCCCCATAAGTTTTTCCATTATAGAGCATATGTTTCATTAGGCTTAAATTTTCTTGTGCAAACTTGTCTAAGAGGCCGCTATGCTATAGTGGTAAGACATTTTGATGATGAGTTGATCCTTCCAAAGGATATGATATGTATAAGAGACTGACTTTGCTTTAGAAAATGAGATTTGCACAATGATAATTGGAGGTGTAACTTTTTTGACATAAAGTACATTAACAATCTTTCTAGATCTTTCTAAATGCACAAATCAGTACCCACTACGCATGAGAAATAACTTATATTTAGAATCAGAAATAACGGGAAATAGCAACATATCGTGCGAGAGCAGATCATATTGCAGCAATATTATAATGGTTATGTGAAATTCATTTTGTAATGTCTAGCAACAACGCTTGTTCTCCATTGAATAAATAGTTTCAGAATAAAAAATCATGTCGACTATTGTTTTAAGATTATTTGGACTATGTCTGCAGCCTGCCCTGCATGTTGAATCAGATTTTTGAAGCTGTAACTACACACTCATCATCAGACGCTTTTTGAGGTAAGGTGCCCTGCTTTGTAAGATAACATGTCCCTTATCTCTTGCAGAGAGTTAACAAAATTAATAAGGATAGAAATGTAAATCACAGATGATTAGATTAACATGCATGTGATTTTTATTTGCATTAGCACACTTTGTTTCCTGCAGAGCAATTAACAGCATGCTTCCATCTTAGGCGTGTTTCCGTTGCAGGCCATTAGTACTCTAGGAGTTCTTAAGCAAGCACGAAAACTACAGTTCTACCACAAGTTCTTACCAAATGAAGGCTGAAATAGAGGAAAGGGAAGCTAGAGCTACAAAAAAGAAACTGTTGTAGGAAATGAGGTGGACTACACAAATGAATCATCAGCAATGCTTTGTGTTTTATCTTGCTAATATAAGAGTACTTCCTAATCCATTCATAAGAAACTCTGTAATAGGTTTTATGGTACACAAATGGAACAAAATAAAAAAATATTAAAAATTTACCTCCAGAACTCCAAGGACCTTTAATCATATCTTAGGCAGCCAAGCCTTCAATCTGAGACCTCAAACGCATTCCTAAGTCCTGCGGCTTGCAAAAAAATCCCTGCTGAAACAGTAAAAGTACATGCATATACCGGCATAATCAGCAAGAAATGTATGTGATGTAACAATGTTACAGGTGCTCCCACGAGTATAGCTGGAATCAGACCCTTGACGGACGTCCATGAGCATGGGGGTATTGTTAGTTGCAATTGCCGGGCAGTTGTGATTAATGGGCCCATTAGGGTTTTTTTGAGATTAAAAAAGGGCCTTCAAAACATGCCAACTAAGCCAAATGAAGATAAATAAACTACCAATAAGAAATCAGAGTCTGACGGGTCCAGTCAGCAAAACTGTTATAACTAACTCACTGGATCATATTTTCTAGCATAACTATTGGTAGAAACGTCCAAATGAGGTCTCGTTTAGTGCAATAGATAGATCTCGTTGAGATCTTTCCAATCTTAGATGCTTTGCACATATTTTAACCACTTATGATTGTCAAAACTCTAAAAAATATAGTTTTTACCATTTTTCACTATCCTACAGGGCTAAAAGATATGCAAACCACCCAAGGTTAGAAAGATCTCAATGAGATCTATCTATTGCACCAAACAAGAGCTCATTTGGACTTTTCTATCAACACTTATGCTAGAAAATGTGATCCAAAGGAGTTAGTTATATGGCTGGATTGGCACGAGGGATTGATTATTTTCTGATTGGTAGTTCGTATAGCTTAGTCAGCAGTTCTTAGAAGGCCCTTTTATGATCTCAAAAAATCCCTAATGCATGTTGACTGTAATCAGTCTATGGTGACAGAATGCGGAATAAGTGACAATAGTTGCTAGCGGCAGATAATGGGTCGCTAGGGGCACTAATATTATCAAATATTAGTGCGGAAGGAGCTTGCAAGATCTGTAGATGCGGAAGATCTATATTAATGCATGGAAAACTAAGTTGTTTTTGGAACTAGTGTTAGCATTAGGGGTTAAAAAAACATTAATATAAAGAAATGGGAGATAGCTATAGTTAAAGGTGACCATTATATGGACACGTGACAGAAAATGGCTCGATGGGCGAAACCTGTTATAAAACAGGTCGAATAGATTCGTTTCAGGCCAGAATGCCAGATCTGGTGGTCGTGGCTAAGGAAGATGCAATTGGGATCGAATCAAGAGCCAGCTCGGCCGGATTGACTGGACAGGACTGTAGGTAGCTTCAGTGGTGATGATTATAAAGCCTGGAGGGCGAATTTGTGAAGGAGGTCAGAATTGGGTCCTGAGAGAAAGAAGCCAGCAAATTTTGCTTTTAGGAAGCAATTATCCGGGTTTGAAACTTGATCGAGTGATCGATTTAGCAAAGACAAAGCCGCCAGAGTGGCCATAGAGCGCATTGATTCTTCCCGTAGGGCGTAAAGTCAAGCCGTGCGGTACGAAATGTTATTCACTCGTGGGAATTTGCCGAGAGGATCCAAATCGTCCCCAAGAAACTCCCGTTGGGGAGCAGGCCAAATTGATCGGGCCGAGGGGATCCGGGATCCTTGGTGTAGGTTTTTGAAGTCGATCTTATGCGATTTACGGGCATAGGATTGTTCCAGAAATTTTTTGCGTAACAAGTGGCATCGAAGCATATGATGACTGAACAATAAGGAACCTGCTAAAGTGGATGGATGCAGCGGCAACTTCTACAAAGGTCGTGTTTATCGGAGATGGATTGAAGCCAGAGATCGGAGAGGGATTGCTGTGCCCCTGTTTTGCTCTAATTTGGACTCTGGCGGCGCCGCTCCACAAAACGCGAAGCCTTATTCTGCATAATAATATTGACGGAGTAATGACATAATTTGAAGCCATTGGTTATTACGTGACCCTTTTTTATCGAGTTTTTCTCTCTTAATCCTACACCTAATAAATTTTTCTACTTATAAAATTGGTCAGAATGTGTGGAATAGCTGCTCCGGTCGCATCAAGCCAAACGGGGCAGTTTTTGTGGTCCTACACTAATCCCGGGCCATTAAGGATGTGATCATAGATATGCATATTTACTTTATTATTTTCTTGCTGGTGTATTGTAGACTATGACACAAATGCAAATGTGTTGTTCAAATGAGGCATTCAACAATGGCACAGCTTTCACTCTGGTTAGCATATGATTTATGTGCGTCAAGATGAAAAAGATGTAAAAACATAGGACTGAAAATGCCAAGACAGTTGATTCAAAAAGAGAGGATCAATGGGTGGCCTCACAAGCAGCCTCCAAGGAGTCTACAAACACCTCCAAGTAAAGACGGCGGACTTCGTCTAAATCACATTCATAACACAGATAGCCAACGCCCATTATAGCCATAAAGACATCGTTAAGAATCTTAGGAGCATCACAAGAATCTGCCCCAACAATGCACATGTTCAAATGACTAGTGCGCAGAAACTCGCTACAAAGAGCTCTGCTCATCATCTTATCTCTTTTCCCAACAATGGCCCTCATGTTTCTCTCAGGATGCTTGTTAAGAAGCTCATAAGTGATCCACATATTCAAGCAAGCATGCCCTAATGTGGTAAAATGTTCATGCATTGTGCCAAATTGGACATTGCTGCTGACCATTGGATGCGCAAATGTCAGAAACAAGTATTTGTCAAGATCAAAAGGGTCCCCTTGTAAATCCATCACTCTCATTCCCCTCTTCAAAGATCCAGGCTCTGGTGGATAACCCAAAAGGTGTCTAACACTTAGAAGCTAGGCTTTGTACCAGCCAAGAGCTGGCTCCACTGACACGTCTATTTCAATTAGGATTTTTTTTCCTTCTCCTCGTAATGCACTCCTTACCTCATGGAGCAGTTCAAGTCGAAATTTTTCCTTTTCCAACATGTTTGTATCGTTTACTGAATTTGATCCTGTTCTGGAAGGAATGCCATCATTTCCCTTTTGTTGCTTTACCAAGGCAGTCCCTCCCATAATGGAAGTAATCAAAGTTGGGGTCACTGGTCTATCTGAAATATGAAGCTGTGTTACCAGAGGTTCTACTGTTTTGCCCACTGCCACTTCGTCCTCATCTGAACCATTGCATCTTTTTCTTAAAGTTTCCAGAGGAATAGAACTGGCACTGTTCTCTTCCAACTTTATCAAAGGCACATCTTCAAGCGTTTTACTTTGAATGAAAATACCCTCACATCTTCACACTCCAATCTACCTATAGACTTGACAAGTCTCCATCATTTTTTCTTCCACCTACAAAATCCACTATGCCTACCCATTATACACGCCCTCGGCTAATGCCCGCCGGGCACGTTCCTAGTCATTCTTGTGTAGAGTAATAGTTACGGCTGCCCAAATTCAAGAATACACAAGAAAATGAAATTGATTGACAAATTTAAAGTCCTATATAGAATATAAAGTGGACATGGGAGAACCTCTTAGACTTGAATTGAGAGTTGTCTAACAAATTAATTAGAATTCGTGTTCAAAATTTTAAAAAAGTAGTTGGGTCAATTGGCTCTAAATTGATAAATGGTGGGGTAAAGTTTAGTCCTCATGTTAGAGTCGTACCTTTAACTACGGCCGGGATTACGAAGGACCTTCTTCAGTTGGCTGTACAAAAATTTGGACACTTGTAGGGATTTTGTGACCCTTTTTTATCGAGTTTTTCTCTCTTAATCCTACACCTAATAAATTTTTCTACTTATAATTTGATCAAAATGTGTGGAGTAGATGCTCCGGTAGCATCAAGCCAAACAGGGCAGTTGTTGTGGTCCTACACTAATCCCAGGCCATTAAGGATGTGATCATAGATATGCATATTTACTTTATTATTTTCTTGCATTGGTGTATTGTAGACTATACACAAATGCAAATGTGTTGTTCAGATGACGCATTCAACAATGGCTCAGCTTTCACTCTGGTTGGCATGTGATTTATGTGTGTCAAGATGAAAAAGATGTAAAAACATAGGACTGAAAATGTCAAGATAGTTTACTCAACAAGAGGGGATCAATGGGTGGCCTCACAAGCAGCCTCCAAGGATTCTACAAACACCTCCAAGTAAAGACGTCGGACTTCATCGAAACCACATTCATAACACAGATAGCCAACGCCCATTATAGCCATAAAGACATCGCTAAGAATCTTAGGATCATCACAAGAATCTGTCCCAACAATGCACATGTTCAAATGGCTAGTGCGCAGAAACTCGCTGCAAAATACTCTGCTCATCATCTTATCTCTTTTCGCAACAATGGCCCTCGTGTTTTTCTCAGGATGCTTGTTAAGAAGCTCATAAGTGATCCACATGTTCAAGCAAGCATGCCCCAATGTGATAAAACGTTCATGTATTGTGCCAAATTGGACATTGCTGCTGACCATTGGATGCGCAAATGCCAGAAACAAGTATTTGTCAAGATCAAAAGTGTCCCCTTGTAAATCCATCATTCTCATCCCCCTCTTTAAAGATCCAGGCTCTGGTGGATAACCCAAAAAGTGCCTAACACTTAAAAGCTGGGCTTTGTACCAGCCAAGCGCTGGCTCCACTGACACGTCTATTTCAATTAGGATTTTGTTTCCTTCTCCTAGTAATGCACTCCTTACTTCATGGAGCAGTTCAAGTGGAAATTTTTCCTTTTCCAACATGTTTGTACCGTTTCCTGAATTTGATCCTGTTCTGGAAGGAATGCCATCATTTCCCTTTTGTTGCTTTACCAAGCCAATCCCTCCCATCATGGAAGTAATCAAAGCTGGGGTCACTGGTCTATCTGAAATATTAAGCTGTGTTACTAGAGGTTCTAGCGATGTTGAAGAACTTCCAATGTGGAGTTTCTCTACTGTTTTGCTCACTGCCACTTCGTCCTCATCTGAACCATTGCATCTTTTTCTTAAAGTTTCCAGAGGAATAAAACTTGCACTGTCCTCCTCCAACTTTATCGAAAGCACATCTTCAAGCGTTTTACTTTGAATGAAGCTCATATCATCTTCAGAAACTGGGATGTTCATGTTCCTGAGCATAAAATCCACAACACTACTATCAAGGTCACACAAAGTTGCAATAGACAGTCTCTGCTGAAGGTCTTCAGCCATTTCCCTTCTCTCAGATAAAAGCCCATGCGATATTGCCTTACACAATTGCAGATTAAACCTCAACCGACTTACTGCATCCTTGAGCTGGCATCTCTCCACGTGGTAGATAATATTACTGCTTCTTAACCAGAACACCAGAACCTCGGATGATGTTGTGAAAGTCTGCTCCCCTAGGCACAGGGAATGTGTAAGCTTGAGCCCTTCATTCATAGCCATCTCTTTTGCAGTGAGCAAAGGAAGAAGAACCTTTTTCCGCTCATGCTCTGACAATTCTTTTGAAACAACGCCCATTACGAGCTTGAAAAGCTCAGGAGAGACCAAAGGCTGTATAGGCCATAGACTATCAGAGAAAATATCCTTAGAGGTAGAAATTGAGCTCATGTCCGTTTCAGTTTTTACACACTCTGACAGATTTTGAGCACCCATAGAATTATATATTGAAAAGAGGGTACTCAGTTTACAGACCTGAGACCTTGGATACCATGCCATTGGAGGTGAACAAGAAGAAGCATGAAAGAGATGCTCCATCTCCAAATCATCTGGAACAAGGGTCTTCGATGGATGCAGGAGTGTTATGGTTTCTTTCTTACCCATAAGAGTGGATGGTACGGAAGCCTCATTCAAGAATTTGCTCCAAATGGGACCCTCTCTGAACTTGACATTTTTTTCTGCAGCCAGCACAGTCCATGTCTTAAGACACTCCCCATCTTTGACGTTTCTGGCCTCTTTAGTCCAATCCAACCACAACTCTCTGTAATGTTCAAATCCTGGTTTCAAAGGCACTCCAAGCGTATCATGAAAGAAACTTGTAATTCTCTTGCTGTTATAGAGTGTTCCTAGTATTGAATACTTTGTTTCAAATAACGCATCCTCATCAGAAATCAGACATTTCTCTGCTGCAGCCCACGAGGGACTAGAGTTTGCACGAGTTCTAGGAATCCAAATAGTAGGACCTAAATTCTTCAAGTTCTGACATTGTTTGAAGCTACTGAAATATGTGTAAAAGCGTGTGGCTTTGTCTGCACACATTTCACTTGCAGGGATTGTCATTAGAATTTGAAAATGCTCTACAGCAGCCATATAAAATTCTTCTTCAGCAGGGTCTGTATGCACTCCAATGGCTTCCCACTCATGTCTGTGGGAAAGATGTCCATAGTATTCTGTGTCAACAAAAGGAAGATCTCCGGCTATGAAAAACTTTCGGATCTCTTCAACTAAAAGAAACGATTGACTTGGGCTTCTAGGCCCATGGTCAGTGCGCACCCAACAACTATTAGAAGCAACGCTTTTGGAAAATTCTCTTGGTAGGTACCCTTGGTTCTTTAAAACGTTCTTGATCCACTCAAGGAAGAGCATGGCGCCCTCTTTTCTTGCCAGTCCTTCGGTGGGGAAACTCTGATTTAACGGGTGGAGTTGCAAAACATCGATGGCATCTAACTTCCTTTCCAGAAATGATCTGAAGCTCTTCTTCTTATCCACACTACTAAGATCAACCATTGTACACTGCTCTTCCAAGTACTGATCAGACAACTTGGTTACAACATCAGCCCATGTCTCAGGCTTCATTAGAAGTGGCCACTGACTAAGAGATGGCGGAAGGAATATTTTCTCATAACTTGTTGGTGACTGCAAAGATCCCAAACAATCTAGAAGAGGGATCTTACCTTTGAGTGAAGCGTTTGGCAAGCCCTTCTGCTCCATGTCAAAGAAGAAATGCATGCATATCAAAGCAAGTTTTGGGGAACGATTCTGCACAGCAACACTGATTAATTTCTCAGCAAATGACTCTGGTGTAATAGATATCACGTTCAGATTATGAGTTAACCAGTCGATCAGCCTGCTATAACTTTGATAATTTAACACAAACAAGACTCTCTCTGCCATTACATGAAAAGTAATCCATGGAGATAGCACATCTGCCCAAATAGATAACCATGAGGACTTTTGATCACCGCTGGACAAACAGATTGGCTCATTTGCAGCAATTTTCCTACCTAGAATGCTTGCGTACTTGATCTCTTCAGTTGAATGGTCCTTGTATTTCAGAAACTTGAATGATTTGCAGGCCATGTTGTTCCTGTTGCATATATCAAGATCAAATGCTATGAAGAACAGAAGCTTTGCGTACAATTCATCAGGCAAACTTTGAATCCACCAGGGCGGCATCAGATCAATGTATTCTGTCACGGCCATGGGCTGAACGTCAAGCGCAGAGAGAGCAGTTGTTTGATGTTCCTGAACAAATTGGTTCACGAATTTGAGCCTCCCACCAACTAGCGGGCTTTGTATATTGATGCTAATGGCCTGCTTCAAAATGTCTCTGAAGGTTCTGATTACAATTCTTGCATCTGAAGCCCTACAAAAGTGTATATTATTTTCGTCAAGGAACTCTGAAGCACAGAGCACGATTTCCTTCCACTTAAGATTTTTTAAGATCTCCAAGCGCACTTTTTCCAGACTTGGGCAAGCTCTTAAAGCGGGTATGGTATCGGTACAAAGGAGCGGTTCCAATGGTAGACTGACCTCCAAATGCATCGATTTTTAAAAGATTCTCAAAAGCATCACAGAAAGCCATTCCTTGATTCCATACATTCTCATGTACTATGGCTTCTCTGGAAGAAGTTAAGATAAAATCCGCATTTATGAGGAATGGAAACTGGCTTTGCACTTCAGTGGGCAGAAACGAAAAAACATTTCCATATGTGCGTCCAATCTGTGAAGGCAACACGCCATCTTCGAAAGGAAAAGCAAGTGTAATGGTCCATTCATCAACCCCAGATCTGCTTGCAATTTTGCTCGAATCGGGCACACTAAATTTCTGAATAGACATGTAATAAGAAGTTTCTCTGGCACGCCCACAGCTTTCTACGCTCAGAACTGCGGTGAAAGATTTAGGGTTCCCTGTGTGGGCGTCTGCTGCCTCCACTGTTCTAGAGAGGGCAGTACTTTTGGGTTGGAGATCGTCTCGGATACAGAGTTTGGAAAGCTTGGAAAGGAAGAGCAGGCTCTCGGGCGAAATCTGAGCCAGTTGCTTCGCCACGTTTTCGAGCTTTCCGTCCCGTAGCGGCAGCACCACCACTGTAGAGGGCACCTTTCTGCTGCCATACAGCAGAGCCAGGTCTTCATCTGTGGGCTTTTCGGTCCATTCCGGCACCACATAGCCCAATCCAGCTTCGTTATCCGGCTCGTCGTGAAACCGGATCCTAAACCCATTGCTTATGATATGTGGGCGCCCAGATACTAAGAAAACGCTCTTGAATCCGATCCCTGCAAAAACTAACAGCCAATGAGCAACCCATTCTTCATCACAAGGAAAACGTGAAACTAATTGAAAAAATTTGACGATTAAATTACCTTTCTCGCCTATGTATCCCTCTGCCTTGTTGCCCTTCTTGGTGGATCGCCCAATACTGCAGAGTGCCTCGATATTTTTTTCCGAGAAACCCACCTCATTGTTGAAGAATAGCAACGTCCCTGACGCTCCAGTTTCTGTTACATCCTTGTCTGTCAGAATGATCTCCAGCGATGGAGAAACCCATTTTGGATACGAGTTATCCTCCACATTCTGCATCACAACAGTTACAGTAAAAACTTATTCAACAACAAATGCAAACGTTGTTAATAAATCTGTTCGCTACCTGTAGAATTTCTAAGAGAAAGTGTATGTCCTTTTGGTACAAGTTTTCGCTGAGGTTTCTGATAGCTTCGTGGAATCCTTCGCTCAAGTTTCTAATGGTTTCATGGAATTTGTGGGCTACTGGACTGTCTTCTCTGCTACCGATTCCGAATTTCCTTAGCCTCAATTCTTCTACGAAAACACGGGCCGCCATCGCTAGTTGCTATAGAAGACGAAGACGTATAGCACTTTTAACGTGGGCTCTAACACCAAATCTGAACCATCAGGAAATCTGAACCATCAGGAACACTTCATGCCATTGCCATACTGCAGAAGCCCGGCCGTTTTGGCATACATTCTCTTACTATCTAACTGAAAGATTAAGATTAATGTATCGCACTTCACGGTTGTTTCTTAGCAGTGCAATTCCCTATCATAGTTTATTTTAGCATCTAACAAAGGTTGTTTCTTAGCAGTGCAATTCCCTATCATAGTTTATTTTAGCATCTAACAAAGGTAGTCGTAGTGACTTTGTCCTTTCAAGTAGTTGCTTTATTCTCCAATATCATTTCACAGTAGTTGCTTTATTCTCCACTATGTAGTTGCTTTATTCTCCACTATCGATTTTACTATTTGAATTGCATGATTGATATAAATGGCTATTTATTACAGAGAGCTCTTGCCAAGTCCAAAAAAAAGCCAGCAATTAGTCATGCCACAGTTTAATATAATTTATAAATGGGAAACAATCTATTGCTAATGTGACAACAATCCAGTTGCAAAAGATGTATTGAGTTATTCTATTTGCCTTAGTTTATTAGCGATTTTATTTGCCTTAGTTTATTAGTACAACATAATAAGAGAGGTTAGGAACGAATCCCCAGCTTCACAAAGTAGTTCCTGCAATGCACTCTATAATATTGAAAAAATACGTCGTGTTACATGAAAATATTGTGAGGGATCAACGAACAACAACAAGGTGTAGGAATAGGAAACATGCAAAAAGCTCCATTTCATTAAAATGGAACTCATGCAATTCCCACTTTTAAGGTTACAGACAGATGTTCTATACATATCTACAAATTTTAAACAAACATTAAAGTTTTTATGTTATAAAAATAAAACAAGAAACCAAATGTTGCTGAAAAAAACACAATGTAGCTTCCAGTTATATAAAATTTGAACAAGTAAAACACATAATAGCTTTCATTTTAATACAACATTTGAACAAGGATGTTTCTCAAAGTACATTTCTTGTCTTTTCAACAAATGCTGCCACTAGAAAATTTCCTTGTATTTCATAGTTAGCACAAATGCTGACACTAGAAAACCTGAACAAATGTATTGTCCAAAGTACATTTATTTTCCCTTCAATAAGTGGTGACATTACAAAACTTGCTTGTATTTCTTGGTTAAATACCAAGAAATAACGTGTCTAAAGCCTTCATAACATTTTCATTTATATGGTCTACTTGTTTGAATTTAGGATACATATTAATGATTGGAGCAACTTTATCACATTTCTCAAGCTCCATAAGCAAAGGAACGATGTCCATGAAAAGATAGT
The DNA here is from genome assembly GCA_021234155.1 of Isoetes taiwanensis. Lineage (NCBI taxonomy): Eukaryota > Viridiplantae > Streptophyta > Lycopodiopsida > Isoetales > Isoetaceae > Isoetes > Isoetes taiwanensis. The sequence goes on from JAJEKV010000039.1 coordinate 11,687,664, forward strand.
CGTCTGTCTCATGTTCTTCCGGGCGGTAGAACTTGACAAATATGCTATTTCTTGTATTCATATAGCATTTATAAGGACAGCCATCTACCAAGATGGTGTTGCCCTCATGGTACTTCCCTCCGAATTGTTGGTATACACTTTCCAATTTTTTAAGAAAAACTGGCTTCCCTTCAGACACATCAATTGGTACGTCTTTGAGACACATACAATCAGATTGTGACCAAGTGAATGAAAAGTTGTGAACATATTTCTTCAGCCCGATATCCTTAAGTGTACTTACAACCCTCTTATATGTTAATGAAGACCAAATTGCCACATCAAATCTTTCAAGACAAAACGCAATAAACTCTTCTATACGTGGCCTAGGATAAATGTGCTTCATTTCAGATACAATAGGCTTTTGTAATGTTCTGATGGTGGAAGCCCTTTTCTTAGATACTAAAGATGCAAGAACACCATTAATATCTAGAATAAGTAACTTTCTTGGCCACTTTTTGTTCAATGATGATGTTAATTGCTCATCCACTTCAGGTTGACTGGAAAATACACCTTCTACATCTGAGACCATAACATGAATGTCGACTGCTGGCGTTTCACGTCCTTCCATTACCTGGCTCGTCTGGCTCCCCGCATCGTTAATATGTAAATCATCACATCTGACAAAATTTAAAACATGAAGGGCGCATTAAGAGAATGGAAGAGCTTAAATGGTTTTCCATAAATTTAAAGACATATTTTAGAGATTACAGACACTCGTCTGGAAGTGCAAGAGGTAAAGAAGGCAACCTCTCAACTGCATGCTCCATAGGTTCTTCAAGACCCGTTGCTCCTAAAACTTCGATAGTAACTCCATTTTGATTTGTATTGCTAAGTATGTCCTCATTCTTATCATCATTCTGTGCAGCTGCAATATGCTCAGAACTATTGCTAGAAGGATTTTCTTCGTCCTCATCATCGGCTGAAACCTCTGATACTTTGCTTTTTGTTGACTTGGCAAAGTATACTGCAGAATCAAAATACTTATGGCAAAATTCTTCCATGTGAGTGGATTTGACAATAGACACTACCTTCTTTCCAAGACATAACGCCCCTTGCCCAAATGTTCCATGCATGTACCACTCACAGACCATAGAATTCTCATCGGTACAAAATGAACTAATTATATACTTGACAATTCTAGGTCTAATATGCCTCTTCAGCACAACACCCTCGCCAAGGCACACATAATCTAAAGTAGGATACTCTTCCATAAAGGGTACATCTCTCAAATTTAATGAGTTATCATGAACCTTCATAAGCAGTTGTTGGAAGTTGTAGTCGTGAGGCCAACAAGTAATAGCAGGTATCTGGCCCTTGCTAATCATTACTGTGACTACAATGCTGAAAGGATTACTGACAGATACTTTTTCTCCAGACTGTTCAGAATGTTCATAGATGCCGTAAACCACTTTCTTTTCACCAACAATGCTCTCAGCACTTTGAATCACATTTGCAGATTGTATACCCATTGTAACAAATATAACAACAGTATATTTTTCTAGTGTTGTCATATGCCTGCAAGTTCTCCAAAACTGCTCGAGATCATGATTATCAAAATGATCCATGTTTTCCTCCATTAAGTTCAAAACAAATAGGCTAATTGGAGCCTTTGTTGAAGTTTCTCCACAATAGCCCTTACTACCAATACTGATTAAATAGCTGCTCTCACTTGTTATTGGATCAAACTTAACAACGGGAAAGCCTAGACGTTCCTTCAAAAACTCTTTTACCCTATCTGGAAGGTCTATGGTCTTAACATTTCTCTTTGTTGTAAAGATCTAAATGCTTTGCGAGCTCCATACTTTGAGCTTCTCCATATCCCCATCAGTAATGTCACATCTTGATTTAAAAAATTCATAATTCCCTCTGTGAACTGATACATCTGTGCAAAATTTGACAATGCCATCTTGCATAGCCCTTGCTTGCTTTAGCTGTTTTGCATATTCCTTTACATCCTTCACATTTAGAATTGCTTTATTTACGATCTTTTTAGAAGACTTACTTGTCCCTTTCAAGTAGCACTTCACCACTTAGAATTTTAGACTGAACTTCTAGCATCTCCTCTCGCATAAGCCCCTGAAATGGACGCATATAAGTACTCACAAAAATATCTGGAGCTGGACTTGTAGGAGGTTTTCCATTTTTGTCAAGAAGTTTCAAGTTCTTCCAAGCTTCCCATATTAGTTTCCAATTACTCCATTCTTCGTCAGAACACATTATTAGGTCATAGTGCTCGGTCATTCTTGGAGCTGCTTTTGATGACATATCCGACTTATTGGGCTTCTCTATAATCGTATATTTGCAGAAGTCTTCAAATCTCTAGACACATAGAAACAAATTAAGTCAATTCTAGAAAAAAACTAAGGCACCCTACAAACCTATGATTTTGATTCTGTAAGCATACCTGCCAAACTGTGTCCTTGGAGCTGCATGTCACAGGCCTTGGCGGCCTGCCTAACGCTATCCATTGAGCTCGCGCATGGGAAACTTGATCAGTATAAGGACTGCAATTCTAAAAGTAAATAATCAAGCTACTTACGGACACTAGTCTGTAAATACAGCATAGTACTAACAAATGAAAGAATCTCAAATACAGACATTTGTATGCAAGTACAATATGTATCTGAAGGCTATTAAATTAGTCTGGACATGCTTTCAGACACACGTCTGAAAGACTCTCATTAGGGATTCACTTACAGACACTTGTCTGAAAGTACACATGGCCTTTGAATATCTCATTTACAAATGTTTTACAAACAGTTTATATCTCATAAAAAAATAAACTAATAATTACTTGATACACGTCTCAAAGACTATCATTAGAGCTTGACTTACAGACATTCGTCTGAAATTACACATGCCCTTCTGAAAAGAATATTGGCAATTTCAGACATATGTCTGAAAGATGACTATTAAACATGACTTCTAAGTAAGCAAATTGCTTTTGTCACTTTCGAAATAAAATAATTGAAATAAGAAATTAATAGACTAATAGTGTATTTGACTAAGTTAATTTCAGACACATGTCTGCAAGTTATAATTAGGTCATTAATAATTGGTACAATATAAAAAGAAGCATGAGAATACAACATACCTTTCATACTTGAAAAGCTCGTTTATGCTATTCTGTGCATGACTTATCATTGACAATTGAATGTCAGGGGTGTGACCATCCAAGATTCTACACATTCGACTTTTATAAAGTGCAGAAAGCTCTGAAGGTAAAGTATTATTAGCAAGAATTTCTTGAGCTGCTCGAACTGAATGTTGCCCCTTAATTACATAGAATTTGACGTGTGAACAATTCAAATCTTGCACTCTGCTCCATTTCAAAGGCTCTCCTGTTCTAGCATCGAATGGTAGAACATCTGGCTGAGAAGGATTCCCTGCGGTAACCAAAGATACTATTATAAATATTTCTCATATGCTCCTCATTGTAAACTCTATGATTGTACAACACTTTGCCTTCCCGGTGCATAAAACTAATCTATTGACATGAATATTGATGACATGTTGTAAACCCAATGGATAATACTTTTGAAAACACTCCATGCGCTTTGTACTTTCTTGTACCACTTTTGCTTGCTCCTCGGGGCTGAACTTATAAGCATGTGATTTCCCTTCTCCTTCTTTACCAATGCCCTCACCAATGCCATCATATGTGTTCTCTATTATGACATCTGCATCCATATCAGTCCTTGCCTTTATACTCACATCACTTCCTTTAAACATTTCTTCTGGAGATCCAACTAAACTGTTGAATTTTGCATTCTTTAGAATCCAGGACGCATAACTACCTTTATTGAACAAATGTTCTCTGACACCTGAAATTTTTTGCGCGAGCTCATCTGCAGCCAAAAGTCCTGCTGATCCTTTTGCTTTCAAATCCTCAACGTTCCAACCAAATGATATACATGACAGTCCATCTCCTTTGGATTTCTTATCCATTGAATCAAAACTATAATCTTCAACAAACAATGGTTTTGTCTGCACTGCTTTCCTTAGCCTACAGTTTTCGACACTCAAGATAATGCTATCATCATTGGCTAAAGCTACAGAAACGACCACCCCATACTTCTTAAATTTTTCCATGCTAGGTCCTTGTAGAAGAATTCGAGATCCACATTCTTTGCTGATTTACTGACTTCTACATACCATCTTGCATGAGTTTAGATTTCCATCATCTCAATACCATTAATTTCAACTTGGAATAATGGGCTTTTACTCTTGATGACATACTCGGATTTTTGCGACCCTGGCAATTAGAAAGAAACAATTTGCTAAGATCTAACACATATTATAATAGAATTACTAAAGAAAGCTCACTAACTTTTTGTTGTACGAGGTCTTTTATGTGGTCGAAGATCAGGATTTCCAACATCTGCAGCGGCGATACATAAAGGCGTGACGTCCATCACAATCGATCTTAGCTTGGCTGGACTTGATGCATCTTCGCTTCTAACTAATGCCAACGCACTATAAAGTTGCAAATTAAATAGTTAGTACCATTTCAAGAACTCTCACGGGCAAAACTATAGATCTTTCAATCATTAAACAGAATTTGAAATTTGAATTTTAAACTTCATTTTGCCCGCTCATTTTTTCATAGGATACGCATAGGATACTCATTTTCTTGATACAATTTTCTTGTTTTGCTTTGGTTGGCGGAGGACGAGCAAGCGCCCATTTACTCTGCAATCAAGAACGATGGGCGATTTCATTGGCGATCATCTTGTTGACGATTACCGTGGCAATCATCATGCTGGCATAGGTGCGTCTTTCACTAGCGCTGCTATTTTTTTCAAGTTATGATAAACTGAATAAATTAAACTTCTCAATTACAAACAATTACGAACAGATGAAATTGTGAAAGACACAAATATTGGCGATAATGGAGATGCACCAACTCATTTTCCTTCTAACAAGGGTAAGCAAACGATATTGGCTATGTTTTTTATATATGAAGGATATACATTGTAGCTTATTTTGTAAACTTTATAGATGTGTCTATTCTCTTGGACGATAAAACTGTTGGAGCTGGTATCTTGCTACCACCCAGTGAATCAATTCACTGCCAAATTATGGAGGCTGGATGGGTCAAAATTGCAGTCACAAAAGCCTTTCTTCCAGAAACAATTCTTTTAAAATCCACACCAGATGCAAACACTTTGGGGCAAGCTATTGGATCTATCATACAGTGGCCGAAAAATGGAATTCGAAATTGCTCTGAGGTAGGCACTCTGTGCTTTCTTTGTGCCTCTTTGTGCTTTGTCATGTTTCCTTTTCTCGGTAAATCTTATGATAAGCATGAGATTATTAGCTTACAAGATAAAGTGAATAACATGTTATTAGGCTGCATAAATGATAGTCTCAAATAAAAGATCTAGAAGAAAACGAAAATACATATATACACACTTCTTTTCAAGCTTTAGGCTCAAGCTTATTCTCGAATCGTATTTAAGACAGAGATTTTTTTTTTTGCAAAGTCTCCTTAGTAGATGCCCCGGTCAATTCTGGACAAAGCGTCTGAAAAAGAGTTTGCAATATGTCTAAGAAAAGTTTGCAATTTATCATTTCTTTCGCAACTTTGTTGGATGTATATCTTCTTCCTCGTCTTTCCATCAATTATCCTCTATGCTACCGGCTGAATCAAAACTATTACGCAGCGCCGCCCGAAAGTAACTTCTTTATAGCTTCCTTAATGTCCAAGACATAGTTTTGTGTTCATGATGCATGCTTATATAGAGGACGTTTGTAAAAGCTCCTTCATAGCTACTCAATATCTTTTCTAGTACTTTTCGGGCGCTTGTCCGAAATCTCGTTACCTCTTATAGCTATACCCCATTTACATATGGCCCTTTGGTTCTTCACTATGTACAAAGGCAATCCAATGTGCATGACCCTCTGCTCAAATAACTTCGCAATTTTTCCCTGTAAATCTCCCCTCCATCGAGTTAACTTGCTTTTTATCTCGTAAACATCCAAAGATGATTCTCTTGTTTAGATCAAACAACAATGTTCATGTGAGGAAAAATCTGTAAAGACTCTTCCAAAGGAATCGGCTTTCTGCATTAATCAATCTTAGCTTGTGCTAGAATGTTTTGAGGCATTTATGCAACAATCTCTCAAGCAAATATATCGAACCACCACTTAGTAACAAATGCAACTGGACCCAAAAGTGAAGAAATATTGGCAAAAAAAAAATCATTCGCCTTCTACTTTTTGCTTTTGTTCATTCATATGCATGCCTAATTTTGTACTCAACTCATCCAGGTGTGTGCGGTCATATACATCGACAAGCGGCAATCATGGCTAAAAACTCTTCGTGTTATAGCCAATAAACTCCCACGATATATGCTTGCTCTATCGTATGCTCATAGGATCGAGAATAGTGCCACTTTTATACTTTCGAGAAAGGATAATTTGTGCCTCTAGCTCATGCATAGAAATATTCTTTTCGCTATCCATTGTGGAGCACAAATCTTGTTATGCAACCATCTTTTCTTGAAATCAATGCTCCAATATGTATCGGTTTAAATCGAGAACATCTTTCGTGGTCAAGAAGCGGCAATAAATGTCAATCAACGACTTATTTGCCATGAACACGAACATATTCTGCAGATTTTTGTCATAGTACAAGTATGGTGTAATACTTGCATCCGGCTTCTCTAGTTTCGAGAGATATATAAGATGTCCCTCACTTGATTATAGAAGTGCAAGAGGGATGACATCAAGCTCCAAAAGGCATTGAGTAGAGATTGATTATGAATAAAAGGAATTACATTATAAAGAACCTAAACTTATAAGAACAAACTGTAACTAGAATATCCTGAAATATATTTCGAATGAAATCTATCAGAAAGAAGAGAAAATCCAGTCACTAAGGAGCAAGAAATTATTATCAACCATTCATAATCCATGAGCATCCTCCAAAGCAAATCGTACCTTGTTTCCATGTTGCTGGCAGACGGCGCCTCCGGCTCCATATTCGCTCCAAACCGCCTGAGAAAGATTGGCGGCAACTGCAGTTTAATTCGTCCATAATTTCCGGTAGTTGCCATAAAAGTCTGGATTCCGGAAATGCTTTTGGTTTATTGCAGTTTGTTTTTTATGTAGATTAGTTTTTTTCCCTATTTTTCATCATTAACATATTCTGTAAGTTAGGATTTTAATTTTTAATTGATAACTATAGCCCATTGGTTAGGACTTTGGTGTTTTGGCTTGATGGCTATGGTTCGATTCATCCACGTTTTGCTCGATTCATTCCATCACATATTTTTTTATTTTTGCTTATAGTAGTAATGTGGTATATTTTCATAAATTAAAAAGTAATATTATAATGCCTTATCGAAAATATCTAATATATATGAAATGAAATGCAATTTCAGCATGTCATTATTGAAGAAAGAAGTGGATTGTCTGTTGGTGATCAAAGTCGACTGACATGGAGGCGGATGAAGTGTAGAATTATACATCCTTGTACAAATGAGACATATGCACTTGGGATCATAACATCCATTGATCCATCAGACTCTGTCAACGATGAATATTTGGGTGATGATCATGTTGGCGTGGGAGTAGACGAAATTCTTCCAAATAATACAATTATTTCCCAGGGTACCTCCATTTCATGTATCATGTGCTCGAATCGAATTGAGAAACAGACACAGCTTAGGTGGCCAATACGACACCTTAGACAATTAAATGGGGATGAACTTATGCCTATCAAGGCCAAAGGAGGATGTGAATCTAATCTTCAACTTGATGATGAAGTCAGCATAGGCCATGCGTTAGGTGTTAAAAAACGGAGGTATAATTTCTATATTCGTAAGCCGGCTAAGAAGCAAAAGCCGAATGGAAAAAGAAAGTCAAAGAAGTATAAAGAACCTACGATTGCAAACATGGAGAGAGTGAGAGGATGGCCATGCTGTGATTTATGGTGTACTACAAAGTATTCAATAAAGGATTGCAAAATGTTAGGATGCAACTTAGGGGAGTAAAACAGTCTGACAGATTAAATACAGTATATTCTATATTCGGATCCTCATATTATGATAAAGATACAGGAATTCTGATATTTCAGCTACGTGGTAGTTGGGTATGTACTAAAGCACTGATATGGATAACTGGAATGGGAAAGACATCATTTTATCGATATTGGGAAAAGTATCAAGCAGGGGCACGAATTGCATGTCATGGTAATACAGGTTCTTTGAAGACACGTGATAACACACTAATGGCAATCTCTGTGTTTGAGAATTTTGTGAGATACATGTCTCAGTCCATGCCACACAAAAGTAAAATAAATAAAGATGGCGTGAGAGAAGTAATGCGAGTATTACCTCATCAATATATACAGAAAGAATGTCTCGTTGAAGTGAATTCAGTACTCGAGAGTATCGGAGGTCGTCCTCTTTCTCAAAGTTGCTTCAGTAGACTATGGTCAAAGCATTTCAGTGATGTTGTAGTGGCACAGAGCATGCCATTCTCCAAATGCAATGTTTGTATTGAGGTACGAGATGCACTGACCTCTACAATTATAGAAAGCCAGCGGATGCACATAAGACAGCAGATAGCAGACCATCATAATGAGCAGAAGTCATGTAGGTCTTTATATTGGCAGTGGCGTACCTTTTCCTCCATGCAGCCCGACAAGTATCTATGCATCATACACGACAAAATGGACCAACATAAAACATTTCTTCCTAGACTAGATCCAGTGCCCAAAAGTTGCGGGAATGCTCACCAGTTGAAGGTGTCATTAGCAGGAATGTTAACTCATGGTCATGGTGCTGGAACGTATGGTCATTTTACATTGGAGCTTTGGGAAGATGGCCCTAACTTCCATGTTGGCCCTATCTTCAAATGCCTAAGAAATATTGAACGTGGAATTGATAGCACTTCCATCAAAGATAAATCATTGTCAAGTGACTTGCTTGGCGCTTTGATGGGCAAAGATGCATTTGAAGGTCACAAACAAGAGATTGCTTCACGATCTTCACATGCCACAGAGAAGACATGGATAGCCCAACCACTGCAGTCAAAGAAGTTACCACCAGAGTTGTACCTCCAACTAGATAATTGTTTCAAAGAGAACAAGAATATATTGTTCATACCTAACAGCAATGGGTGTGTTTCAATGTGTGAAAGTGGGCTTCATGATGGTCGGACATACACATGATGATATTGATGCATTTTTTGGCAACTTTTCAAGTCGGTTGAGGAGAGAATCAGTCACAACTTTGCCAGAGTTGATGGACATATTTGAGAATACTATATCGCCTTCACCTGTTGCATTTTTAATAGATGAAGTACCTGATTGGAAAGGTTTTGTGGAAGGCTACATGATTGATGGTAAACAAACACTTACTGGGCATTCTAAACCACTACAGTTCAAGTTTTCTGTGAGGGATGGCATTCCAATCATGCAATATAAATTTCGACCGTCAGATCTGTCATGGGAACCAATTCATGGTATAGAAATGTGGAAGAAAGATGAACAAGGCCGGCCTATCCTACCTCCAGGTCAGCCAAAGCCTATGGCACCATTTGATTCAGTAAAAGATGCCATGCAATTGCAAAAAGGTATACAATCATATATTGCGCATTGGAAACATATGAAAGAGCGAGATAACATGTCCGAAATGAAAAGATCATTGCATACCTTGATTGAATATTGGGAGAATATAGCTAGTAAACTCACAAAGACTTCAAGTGGGGTTTCTATTTTGACGGATGGTTTTCTACCATCGAGTAGGTGGAAGGATTCCTTAGACCCCCAAATTGGAGGTCCAAGTGGGAGACTACTAAACAATGAAAATTGGTATGTTGGCAATAAAAGTGCACGACCAAGATGGCATGGTCTACCAGAGTGGACACCTTTTGATGATATACACAAAGGTTGCTTTGTGCTTGTTAGGCCTGACCAAGATATCTACCCAGTTTGGCTAGGACAAGCACTAACTGATCCATGTACTAATGTGGATAGCAATGAACACCCATGGTTCATGATTCAGTACTGGGCACCAGTGAGCAGGAAAAAAAGTTTAGATGATAAGGAACTATATAAGGATTGTTGGAACAAGCGATGGCGCATGAATCCCTCTGATGCACCGAGAAAGGAGCTAGTAGATTGTGTAGTATGGTCTTATCCAAACCCACATGATCGTAACATTTCAAACAAAAGGGATATAAGGTCGATTACACATAAGATACCTAAGAAAGAGATGCAGAAGGCTCTATGCAACTTGAACATGCATGGCACATCATAAGATATCAAATAATTGTATTGTACTTCTCATGTGTAATGAATAGCTTCATCTTATCAAGTTAAGTAGATGTGCGGTCGTTGTAGGCTCTTGCACACTAATGCAATGATGTTAGTTATCATGTTACTTCACATGTACTATATACCTTCTTGTTGATCAAATTGACAGATATGTTGATGTGATATGTAAGAGTGTTTGTTTTCCCAAATTGATGGATGAGTCCCATTTTAATGAAATTGAGCTTCAAAATTATTTCTGAATAAGGTGTGTCATGTGTGGAAGTTTCCAAATAAGACAGCTCCCTTCCAGTACTTTGCTCACTTATGAAAATTCGCTAAAGAGAATAAGCAAAATGTCTTTCAAGTATCTTAAAACAGATGTTGTACTCCTCTACAGAAACACAAAGATTTATTGTAATACGGAAGCGAGGGACAATGGAGTCCACAATATCTCCGTGCCAGCCAAGTACAACATAGAAAGGTTGAAGAAAGATTGCTCTGACTTGCACCATAGATAAGAAGTTTGCTACTGGAGGTCAGCCATAGTTTATAAAAGATTTGATTGCGGTTATTGGGATCATTTGTAAACATAAAAGGACAACATGTGTAATAGGTTTTTAGTCATTGAATTATTAAGCTGATTGGATTAGCTCTGGTTGATAGTAGTGCAAAAAATCAGCAAAATGGCTCAACTTCTATGCTCATAAAGGGGAAAGGACTGGTATTATGATCACGATGACTGATTCAATTTTCTTTGCCTTGCCAGAAATTGTATTGATGGAAAGTGAAACTTATAGCCAGCTTGATGCATCTAAGATGTCAGGGCTTGCAAAGGTGCATTGGAGAAGACAAAAGGGAAAAGGGACGACAATCACGGTACACAGTTTTTGTTATATTCACATTCTCTGCCAATCTAAAACACTGTAACAAGTTTGATGCCGATCCAAGAAATGGCAAAAAGGTAACCTTTACTTTCATACTATGTTTCTCATGGGCACATGTACAATATTGTTTTTTAGGATAGTGCTCAATGGCTTCTTCTAGATTACAAAAGCCATAAGGTAAGTATCCAAATATTTAACGCTGAAAATTGGCCCTTAGATATTTGCTAGCTCGCTGATGTCAGTGTGTCCAAAAATCAATTTACAATGATGCAGTAGTCGAATGTGTGCTCGCAATTCAGCTAGGATCTTGATTTTGAATCACTGCTTTTGCTTCGAAATGGTGAAAGAGAGAGGAAAGAGGACTTCGATACTGTATATAAAATGTAGAAATTAAAAACTTAGTTTTTGGTGAAGATCACTTTGATTTCAATAATTATGTCAAAAATCTTAGGAAACTTGAATGGGAACAGTCCAATTAAAGAAACTTACCATTACTACTGACTCCGTCATCTTTTAGCATTTCTGCACTCTTACAAAGAACGCTTTTGCCAGTAGAATACCTATCCTCTGACTTATCCCTTAGATACTCTATATCATCATCCCCTTCAGATGTCGTTGAAACTGATACCCAGTCTGAACTATTATTTCCTGAACTACGACTTTTCCAACAATGTTGGTTAATCTGAGAGCACCACTATTCACACCAAGCAGTTGCGTAATAGAAATTAAACTTGACCAAGCTAATCAAATATCATGAACAACCCTTACTCAAAAATTGTTATAACTCAGAGTTAAGTAAAAAAAAGTTGACAGATTATGGTTACGATCTATCTCCTACAATATTAGCTTTTTTGTTCTCCATTTGTATTTTGGAAGGAAGGAAGGTGTATTTTGGATAGAGAAGAAGATAAGGGAACATATTACTTACAGTTTTCACATGGCAACTCCAGCCCAAATTGCTCATGCATGTAGAAAGGAAGAAGAGCAAGCCTGTGAAGAAACAAACCCAAGTGCATTAAGCTAAGATATGAAACATGCCCATATGAAATCAAAAGCAATAAGAAAGTTGCAAAGGAATAAGGCCATAAGAAAAAACACCTCGCCAAATACAACCACCATATCCATATAATTTTGTCATAGCCTTTCTTTCCTGTACACGTTTGTCTGTGGTAAAACTTTAGCAGATCTTTACTTTCAGCATAGAGACTATTCTTGCCAAGGTAACCAACAATTAAACTCTACGTCTATGCCATCTGGCTGCCAAGCCTTTCTTAAATAGTGATTTAGGCTTTGCAGAGATCATTTTGATCATTCTGGTTGATTGTAGCTATGCTGGAATATGTTGTGTAGCTGATTTACAGAGAAGATGAATTTGTGTTTGTAGAGTTGACGTTCAAACTTGTTTGAAGCAAATCATTATGGCCAACCATTTGCTTGCCGGCCAAAACTCTGTGCAAAGGCAAAAGACAAAACTCTGTGCAAAGGCAAAAGATAACTACCTTGAAGCTTTCCAGCGACCTCTCTGTGCATTCTCTGGACCTCCTTTTCAACATTTTGATCTCTTCTTCCACATGGAGTTAGAAGATTCACAGGAGTTTTTAAAGCAGACAGCAATACACAAAAGACGAATAGATGTGTTGCTGTGGAGGAGGAGCTGTGGTTCCAGACCAAAAATAAGATCCCAAAGCCTAACCCTGTATAAAAGAATGAACGGGAAATATTATCACTTACCCATTTAGCATGGATCTTGCAGGCTCTTGGTTGCAGAAGCTGCAAAATATTATCATCTCCATCGACAGCGGCACATGCAATCCTCTTTTACAGGTCGTTCCTGGCAGCTTCCAGAAGGCTAAGGCCGAGATTTTACTGCCAGAATATGCTGCGAGTTCATGGTTTTACAAATGGTAAGGTTCACCAATGGAAGATGCTGCAACTATTTCTGTTGTTCTTATGTTTATTCATTTCCTACTGGAGCTATGTTCACTCAACCTCAGGCATCACTTACAAAGCAACAGTGCAACGGGATTGTATTGCCAAATTGCCAGGAGACGGGCAAACCATTAGGAATTGGAAGTTTATAGAAATAGAGTTAGCTACAGATGGCAGAGTGCAAAATGACGGCACCAAGTGCATTGGTTCGCAGGCCGAACTCTTGCAGCAAACAAAGCTTGGCTCTGAACCTCGATGACACCGGACTTTGTGCGTCCAACCCTAAAAGGGGGAAACGTAATAAGAGTAGAAAAGAGTGAATCTAGGCCGTCCAAACCTTTTTAAGTAAATCTGAGTCGTCCAAACTTTTAGGGCGTGGTCCATTACTTGCACTAAAACATTATAATATAGGATAGGATAAAGTTTCGCGCCCTTGTCTGAAAAACTTTATCACCTTTATACGGAATAATTTGCCAAGAATTTAATATAGAATAGAATCCAAATATTCCTGATCCTATATTATAAAATTTTAGTGTTAAGTATTCCTGATCCTATATTATAAAATTTTAGTGTAAGTATTCCTGATCCTATATTATAAAATTTTAGTGTAAGTGTTGGACCCAGCCCTAAATTGGAGGGCTGAGATTCATCCTCCTAGATCTGACGGTTTAGGTTAAGATTTGACAAGTGTTTTCTTTAGGGTTCTTTGAGGCAGGGTGGATTGAGAAGCCTTCCAAGGTTTGCACAGATCGACCTGCAAAAGTTCGCACAGATCGGCCTACCAAAGAAGTTAAGAGACGAGCCCTTATACAAACATGGCGGCTTTCATTTTTTCCGTAGTCTTTGCACAATAGCGGCATGCAAAGTTAATGGCAATCCGCTTGGCTATGGCGACTATAAAAATAGTAGGTTAGTTCAAGCTTTTTTTTTCGAAGTTGTATACGCAGCTTAATAGATGCTCTTGGTGAAGTCGCTAAATGGATGCTTTTGCTGAAGTTGCTGGAGATTAAACAAGGTATGAATTCGTTTTTGCAAATGACATTGTGTTTCTTTATAGCAGTAACAGCTTCAACATGTTATCACTGGACTGCTGGCTGCTATATGAAAAATTTGGATGGGGCAGAAGATGGATCCAGGGTAAGCAACATTGTCCATTTCAGTTTTTAAATTTTAATTCATCTATGATAAATGATTTATAAATATTACCCGCTAAAGAAGAGCTTGGAAATTTGGACGAGGCGCATAACCATAGTTTAGATGAATTGCACAGCTTTGATGGAATAGCAGGTGATGGATTCGACCTGTCTATTATGCAGGTTCCAGTTCCCAAAGGCAGATTAAACATGGCCTATATTACAACAGATATTTTAGTTGGACATCCTGAGGTGGACGTTTTTATGAATCATTCAAGGGCCCAGGTATGTGATGAGTTTTGTGCCTCTCCTGTAGAGATGGGAATAAGATTCATGCCCATTATATCTATATTGCAATAAAACCAAACAGCTTTGTTAAAAATACATTTATGAATATGTACGTAAGTTCTGGGACAATGGAGGATGCTTGCAAAGTGTTAGAGACAATGCGCAGAAGAACAGGTTTTTCATGGACAATTATTATTGCAGGTTGTGCATGGCATGGTGATGGGAAAGTAGCTCTCAATATATTCAAGAAATAGAACAAGAGGACTTGAAGCCCAATAGTGCTACATATGTTAGCGTTCTCAGTGGATGTTGGCCAGGAAAATAAATGGGACATTAGAAGTACAAGGTTCAAATCCTTGAAGACATACAGTCCAGTGTACAGTAGGTGTCATGCAGAGATAAGCAAGTGGGAAGCAGTGAGAGAATTTGCAACGTTGCATGCCTGTCTTGAGCACTCTGGCCTGTCAAAATTTGCAAATTGAAAATACGCATTGCAAATGCAAAGTCAGGTTATGGAGTTTGCTCGTCACGAGGACATGCACCTACAATTAGTGCCTATCATATGAAAGGCACCATTACAATATTTTCTTGTCATTTTTTATGAGATTTATATATGTTTTTTTTGCCTTAATATATCTTCTATATTACCTACCTACTTATATAATAACCAATAATAAAAGAAAAAGAAAAGCCAATAAAGTAGGAATTTTGGACACACAAACTTCTGCAAAAAATTGTCCTCTTCCTAATTAAATTTTCATCTTAGGTGAACTCTACATGGTTGAAATATATATATATTTTTTTAAAGAAAGTTTAGATGAAATTAATCAAATAATTATGTTTATATTTTAATTAAAAAAAATTGAATAATTTTTTTAATTAGTTTTCAATATATGTTTATTTCAACAATAATAAACTATTTAATATTTGTCATTAAACATGAACTTTATCTTTTAAATCTAACACTTTTTTAAATTATTTTTGAACTGCCAAGAATTTGTAAATTGTGAAATTCTCATATAATTTTAAGTCGATCACTTATCAAACTATTATATTTCATTTACAAATTATCCTGATTGCCAAATTTAAAATTATTATAAAATCACTAAAAATTTATATTCTTGAAATGTCTAATTCTAAATAGATTCACGTGAAAGTTAGTTTAGAAAGCAATTTTATGTTTCTATAACAATTATACTTTAAATTTAAAGATAAAGTTATGTAATTGAAACTTGTAAAAATTAAAAGAATCACGAAGAATTAAACATGATATATAACCTTAAAATGATAACCCTGTCTATTATATCTGAATAAGTTCAGGTTTTATTGAATATGCCATACCTCTTACTTTTGATAGAAACATAATCTGTTGAGCTTTTGGCTATTTTGATTATATTATCTAATGGATCACTAAAAGTTTATTGTGTTTTATTGAAACATCATCTTTTGTTGGATTATACAATAGTTTGCTTATTTTTGTTTAAAATTATGAAAAGTTCAATTTTTAGATTTTTTTTCCACATGAAAAGCAGAAAATTTTATTGCCTGTCCTCTGAAATATAGGGAGTGCTTTGCAAATTCCCTCACTGGTGGGAAGGGCTAGAAAAAGAAGTCTTCAAAATCAAAACATTGATTCTTTGTTCAGATGGCATGTGTTCGCCCTAAATTGGGCGGTCCAGATTTAACTTGACGGTGCAGATAGCACAATTTTCTTCTCGTGCACTTTTTCCACGTTGGAGCAGGGCAAGGTCATGCAGATATGGTGGAGCAGGGGAAGGTCGTTGAGCAGGGCCATGGCAGGGTGCGGCCCTAATTTGCATGGCTGGAATTATAGCGTGAAGATTTTGCTTACTTTTTTTTGTCTTGGGTTTGAAAGGCGGAGAGGTTTGAACGGCCTGAGCATTTGCCTTCTACCCAGACTGAACTATTGCAACAGGTTGCCAAATCTTCCAGCAGAATATTTTGGGAATGCAATTGGCCTCATTGATGTTCATGCCACCATAGATGAATTTGAGTTCAAAACGAGTGGATTTTGTAGCTGAAATAGAAGAAGCTGGAGAGCTCAATTCCAACTCTACATCTCTTACAGTAAATTTTGACTGTGCTTGAATTTTTCCTCTTCGAGTTGCCTAATAGATAGAGTTCTCATTTGACACACGAAATTGGACAACATTATATAAACATGGAAAAGCAACCTGCATGAAGGCCTTCTGGTTTTGTTTGAATTTGCCCTCTTCAAGGTGAATAGATGGAGTTCCTATTTGGCACACAAAGATGAACACCATCAGATGACTATGTAAACATGGAAAAGTATGGTGCATTAAGGCCTTTTGCAGACTTTATGATCTGATGTTGCAGCTCGAGAAAAGATGCCATAGTTAAGAGCAGAGTTGGGCTTTTTTTCTGCTAAACTATTTTTTGCATGGACCTCTTTAATCGTGATAACATTTTCGGCAGGGATCTTGCTGAGTTGTATATGCTATAGTTGAAGCTTCCAACCCTGTAAAGAGCCACAACTTTAATATGGCTCCAACATCTCTGAGTTCTGCCCTTGAATATGGCTCCCAGTGCATCACTTAATGTAGCACTTATTCCAATGCAGAAGAGAAGTTCCCGAGGCAGATAAATCCATTGCATCAAGTTTTGTCCATGAAAGTCAGGTTAGAAGAATCGATTTTAATCATAACTGCAGTCTGCTACATGAAAATGATGAATGAATGTAGCATGTTTGTTCTAAATCTATTTTTCAAAGAGAGGAACATACATCGACTACTACCTGATGGTGCTGCATATTTAATATGATCAGTAAGCTTATATGGATAGGGACCATAGTTTTTCAATTGTTGATTGTTCATTTGCTTTTGTTATCTTATTGCAGCCAGTTTGTTTTCCCTTCTAATATTTATTCTCTGCAATAGAATAGAAGGCATGCCTTTGCATAAGAGTAGTTGGGCTTGATATTGTTATGTCATGCATGCAGGTCTACACTGCCGAAATGCAGAGATGAGCCCTATCCAAAGGAGTGCAAAGGAGCAGTGAAAGTTTTGAACTTATGTTTTATATCTGTTCTTAAGTGTGGCAGAATTAACAACTTGAGGTGTAGAATTAGCATGGACCTCTTTAATCATGATAACATTTCTGGCAGGGATCTTGCTGAGTTGTATATGCTGTAGTTGAAGCTTCCAACCCTGTAAAGAGCCACAGCTTTAATATGGCTCCAATATCTCTGAGTTCTGCCCTTGAATATGGCTCCCAGTGCATCACTTAATGTAGCACTTATTCCGACGCAGAAAAAAAGTTCCCGAGGCAGATAAATCCATTGCATCAAGTTCTCGCCATGAAAATCAGGTTAGAAGAATCGGTTTTAATCATAACTGCAGTCTGCTACATGGAAATGGTGAATGAATGTAGCATGTTTGTTCTAAATCTATTTTTCAAAGAGAGGAATATACATCGACTACTGCCTGATGGTGCTACATATTTAATATGATCCATAAACTTATATGGATTGGGTCCATAGTTTCCAGTTATTGATTTTTTTGCATAAAAGTAGTTGGGCTTGAAATTGCTATGTCATGCATGCAGGTCTACACTTGCCGAAAATGCATAGATGAGCCCTGTCCAGTGCAAAGGAGCAGTGAAAGTTTTGAAGTTATATTTTATATCTGTGCTTAAGTGTGGCAGAATTAACAACTTGAGGTTTAGAATTAGCTGGTCGCAATTTCTTTGATTTCTTTGGCATCTATGTTCGAGTTTTAAATCTTGAAGAAGTGGCAAGTCATGGCAATGGAAATAGAGTAAGTCAGGGTTCAGTTGGAAAGTACTTTTCGGGCTATAACGTGATGAAAAGGTGACTTCGTCCATGCCATGTTTTGCAGTTTTCTTTGTTTTCATGCTGATGCCCATTTTCTTTAGTTTTATTTCATGAGTAAAGTTATTTTGAGTTGAAAAAATTCTGAATAACATAGGGCAGTTTTTATATGTTGGTGTGGTGCTCTGATATAACATTGAAAGCACATTCAACACCATCTAACTTCTATCATCTTTACAGGTAACGTGCATTCAAGATTGCAGTTTAATTAGGAGCACCATGGAAAGTGCAGCAGCTACAGGGTCAAAGCATGGAGGTGGGGGACACTTTTTGTGTCAGTGACACATGGTGCTTAATGGGTGCTTTCTGGGACTATTTCCTTTGTATTTTTGAAAAATATTTTTCTTTTATTTTTTTGATATTTTTCCCTCAAACGCATTCATATTATGCCTTGGAATACAAAATTTCAGCTTTATGGAGTTATAGAAAAAAAGATAAAAATAAGTAAAGTTTTCAGCATAAGGTGCTTAGGAGGTGCTTAAGTGGCGCAAAAATGCCCCCCAGCTCCATGCTTTGCCCCTAAAGCTGAGTGCATGATGGCCAGATACCACAAATAGTGATGTAATTTGTATTGCATGAACAATCGATGTATGGTGGTGTTGTAGTAAATATATTTATATGAACAATGCCTTCAAGTTTGCACATCCCAATATCAACACAATTCCAGCATATGGTGTGGACCTTAATCTTCTCTTTAATGTTTGGAGTTAAATATAATGACATAATGTACTATCACTTTGGCCTTTAAGAATAAGGACGACCCAAATATGTAGTAATAACAAATGCAATAAATGTAGTAATAACTAATGCAATAACTAGCTTGAGAGAACTACCTTGAGAGAGAAATGACTCTCTGGAGAGGCCTTCCACTACCAAGAGAATGATAGGAAAGAGCCAGCCATCTAATCCACATACAAATCCCAATTGTTTTTTCCAATTTGGATTTCTATGTGGACTGGATGTCTGGATTGGAGAGCTTTTCATTTACAGGTTTCCAACATTTATAGAACCAAAACATTGCCCAGCAACGCATATCTAGTTTTACATAAAACTATGATTTTTTGGTTTCGGATCCTTTTTTGGATTGGATAGCTTTATTGGCATGATCTTCTAATTGTTAGATTTGATTTTTGGATTTGATAATTCCCTGCATTGAGCGACCCTTTTTAGACTAGTTCACTTTATTCCCCTAGCTCTAGTTCTAACCCGATTTCAACCCATAGGTCTCTCAGTCACCTTCTTCTCTTAACTTTTGTCCCAAGTTCAGCTTCATCGGGCTTGCCACAACAAATGTCACCTTCGCTTGTCTTCAAGAACATGGAATAAAATAAGGGCTAAGGTTAGCCAAATGCTATTTTCTAGCATTTTTGTCAAGAAAAATGACTAAAGTAAATGAAAACAAATGGCCAAAAAAAGAAAATTTTAGCCCAATTTTTTGCCGACTAAGTGAGTTTCTAGATTGAATAGCCAAACCTCCACCTTTAGACAACTCCACCAGCGCAACAATTAGCCAAACCTAAGAAAGAGTGGACTTGGAAAAATGGATGGATTAGCCTAGTAGCCGACACCAAGATATATAGAAACTTTAGGAAATCACCAAAGAACTTCTTGTTTCAAGCACGAAGTTGAAGTAGGAACTTATTGTTTCAGGTATGAAGTTGAATTATCAAAGGAAGGAAGGAAGGAAGGGAGCCACATCTAGAAGGAATTTTGCATTTTTTCTTTGAGCTTTGAATATGTGCGTATATGTTTATGTCTTAATTTATGTCTTTATTTTATTTTTATATTAAGGAAGGTATAACAATGATTATAATAGTGACATTTATGCTACATTATGCGCCATTTATTTCTCTATATCGAATTACATTGTAATATCAATAAGTTCAATGTCTTTGTCCAAAGGCTTGGATCTTTTAAAATGAGGATAGTGTGATGGCTAATATTTGGCTCTACATTTTGTAAGGAGAGCCACATCTAGAAGGAACACTGCACTTTTTCTTTGAGCTTTGAACATGTTCGTATATGTTAATGTCTTAATTTATGTCTTTGCTTTATTTTTATTAAGGAAGTTATAATAATGATTATAATTGCGACATTTATGCTGCATTATGTGCCATTGATTTCTCGATATTGAATTAGATTTTAATAACAATAAGTTCAATCTCTTTGTCCAAAGGCTTGGATCTTTTAAAATGAGAATAGTGTGATGGCTAATATTGGACCCTACATTTTGTGAATGTTTAGCCAAAGGCAAGAAACCATGATGGAGAAAAACTATTTAGGTTAGCCAAGTGTTAGAAACTTCTAGCTCCAACTCGAAGGTAGTTTAGCTAAACCTATTTGGCTATACTAAAAATATAGGAGTAGTAATTTATTCCATGTTCAAGAAATGAATTGTTTGAGGTTTTCCAAGGTAAGGTTATCAGTTTGGCCGAGGCTGATAACCAAAAATGCGTGACCGAGGCTGTACGTCCGAGGCCCGAGGCCCGCTAGGGCCAAAGGCCGGGCCGAGGCCTTAGGTGCAAATATCTGGCCGAGGACGTACAACCGAGGCCACATATTTTTGGTTATCAGCCGAGGCAAAGACCGATAACCACCTTATGGGGCTGATAACTAATTATCTCCTGGTATTGATAACTAGTTATCACTCCTAGGAGTTATAACTTAATTTTCGGACTCTCCCTTTACACTAGAGAGTCTGATAAGGGGGGATAATGGTCTGTTGCATGATTCGGATATAATAAAATTAGGAAGATTCTAGTAGAATTTACAAGCCAACTATGGCAGAAAAGCGTCGGCCCTCCAAATTTACTTTCTTGGAGGCCTGATTCAGATCGTCTGGCCACTTTTGCAGTTTTACCGTGGCAATACGACAGTGACCAGGATCCCCTAACATTACTATACAAAAATTGTTATGTACCTTGGCCAATACATTGCCACTATACAAAAATTATTTTCTATCTAGGCAAATACATTGCCATTATACAAAAATGGGGCATGCTTTTCTCAGCAGAACACTCAAGTTTCCTTGCGAAATCATAAGGACCGAGTTAGTGTTCCGTTCTTGAACCTCTTACTTAGGAAACTAGCAAATATTTTTCTCTGGGCCATTTCTCGGAGCTCGTAACATACCAAGATCATAGTAACCATCAGATCATAATAGCCATCAGCTAAATATAGAGCAAAATGCAATCTAGGCTTTAATTATCAAATATTATTCTTAATTTGAAATATGCATAGCTACAATTTAGAAAGTTTGTAAGGTGGGTGCTAAATTACTCTAATATGGTTTTATGTTTTTGGAGAGTGCGGCTGAGTTGCCCCACTTTGCTTGGGGTTATTGTGTGCCCGTTTTTTCCTTTTTCATATTTAGTGCTTTGTATTTTGTTTGATAGTTTTTTGGGTTGCCCCTAAGGGGGCAAACCCTTGTTTATGTGGGTTTATAGCATATTTCAAGTATATGCCAGTATATACATGGGATATGCTAATGACTGCTAAAAACCCACTGTTGGCGGTAAATGCTCGGTCATTTATGTTGCAGGGGAGCCCCTCTGGAAACCGGTTAACTTGTAGCTCCAGAACACTCCAAAATGCCGGAACATCTGCAACAGATTGCTTGTTGTACCTGTTATAGGTCCTAAGACCCACCTTCCTCCATGGCGACTTCGAGTATGGTGACTCCAAGATATGGCAGCAGGGTATTTGAGATAGCCGGACATGCCGGACCAGCAGGGTATTTGAGGCTTTTCTTCTGTCATGCCGCCGTAGCCGGGTAGGACATTCTGAGGGCTTGGAGTTGCAGCAATGGTAGAAGAGTGGACGTTCTGAGTGTCTGTGCAGGTACGGATGTGCCAGAGTCTGAATAACCCCCACTCCATTGAGCTTCAAAACTCTGGCTTCCATTGATGTGGGCTACCGATTTGAGCTATGAAGGCTCCCTGACTGAATGACGGAGCTTTCTGAACAGAGTAGATAAGTTTCTACTTTTTTCACCCTCTGTTTTTAGGCTTCAGTTCTTTATGGGCCTCCAGATCTGAGCTTTGCCATGATTTAATATACATTTTATTGGCAGCAGCTATATTCCTTTTTCATGTGAAATTTTACTGGCATATCATGCCTTGGATGTTTTAGGGCTTCTATTTGGCAATGCTGATCCAGGCTTCAGATGCTGCATCCAGGCTTCAATGGTTGGTCGACTATGCTATATGAGCATTAGGAGGCTCTGGCCACTGAGAATGTGGAGTTGAATCACTGGAGGAAGGATGTTCTAAGTCTTGAATTTCTGATTGATACCTGAATCCCCATCTGGAACATCATTTATTTGTTGATGGCCATTTGCATGGATTCTCTGGACTTTAGTAAAAGTGCCAAATTAGCACATCTACAAGTTTTTATGAAGGGAGCAGCTAAATGGTCACTGATTGTGTAACTATATTGTGCCATAGCAGTGGAGCAAAGACAACAAAATGATAACAGGAGCGATCTATACCAGGTATTGTGCTTTAAGTTTTTCTTATGAATGAAAAGCTAAACCTTTGGCTTCTCTGAGGGTCTATATGAGAATCCATTTGCAAGCCACGCAATTTGCTCAACCTCCTGAACTACCTAGGAGTTGTCTGGGGTAGGCAAGTAGGAAAATTTGTAATAATTTTGAATAGGGTAGAAGCACAATATAGTGTATCAAAAAAGTCTTAATTCGAACTACTATAGTAGTTAGAAAAATAGTGGGAATGTCAGGTGGTATTTTGAATTTTCCGAAACTAACGGAGAGAGGGAGGGATCGGGACGAAATAGCAAGAATGGGAGGGAGGGAATTCTTTTGCTGCCGACTCTTCTGGCTCCGTCATTCAACGTCCCACCTCTGCCACACAGCTAAAACGGCATCAAGTTTTCTCCTCCATCTTTTCCCTCAGGTTGTTCTTCCGGCATCATGCACGTTCTTGTTCTTTTTCTTGTTCTAAATCTTATTCTATTGCATTAGCTTCGTCTTCTCCAGTCTTCACACTAATGCTCTTTGTTTTAATCATCATAAGGCATAAAATTTGAAGCTGTTAATTCTCTAGTTAAATTTGCAGAGAAGAGGACTCGACCTAATTCATATTCTTTATATTGAGTGCTCAGATAAATTGAGTGACTTTGCGTGATCTTCTCTAAATTCTTACCATAACTATTAAGTATTTTTAGCATACCTCATGTAATTGACTGAACATGCTTTGTGTAAGTGAATAATGTAGGTAATGCTGGGTCTTAATATTTTACATGCTGCTGAGTTCATCTTTCTAGGCAGGGAAAATATAGGATTGTAATAGCTCTTATGGACCAAAATCGTCTCTAGCCAATTGTTACAAAATATTTACATTTGATTCAAGCATTTCTTTAATTCTAGCCAATCTTTAAACTCTGTCTTAATATGTTTACAGATCTCATGGAAGAAGTACCAAACGATGCAATTCCAAATTTGAGCAGCAAAGGTTTGACCTTTAAGGAGTTATATAAATCAGAGGACACGAATGTTGATGAGAATGACATGCGAAAGATGTGGGGTCCAAAGGTAAATGGTAAGTCTTGTTATAGGTTCAGATTATTGAAGGAAAACAAGAAGGAAGAGTTTCTATCATTGTATACAAAAATACATGATCGTAAGAAGGTTTTAGGAGGGCAGGTGCCTCAAGCATTGGCAGTAGCATTTCTCTTACATTGCAATGGCCGTGAAATAAACTGGATGAGCTTCTACAAGCATGCAAAGTCAGCTGCAAAGAGTAGAGCACTTTCAAACAATGATTATGAGGATGGGCTGGAAAAAGTTACAACAAATGTTGTTCCTCAGTTGACAATGTCTCCAATTGCGCCAGTGCTTGTTGATAAGCCCACTTCACAAATCTATGTTAGCTCTAATGTGACATGTAAGACCCAGGTGAATGATGCCAATTACGCAAAAAAAATACCAGGTACTATTTGATTGCTGTTTTTATAGCGGACTTTAGTTGAGATGAGAGATGCAAACTCTGCGATGCCATGGATGCTTTTATAAGCAAGGCTAGGTTCAAAGTATGTCCTTGTGAAATAAAAAAAATTGCGTTAAATACTATATGACGGTGAGCAAGCTTCAAAGCACTTACAGTCTGAGTTGCCTGAAGAAGTTTCCTAGATGCGATCAATGATACAAAATTCGTGGTAAAATGGACCGAGTGGTTTGGAAAAATGCCAGACCCAGAAAGAACAATTTTATAAACTTAGCCCAATAGAACAACTAGGTGTGGAGACTTTATGGCATTGAAACTATAAACTGAGTACATGGGATTCGTGATGTGGAGCTTGATGCCAATAAGTACATGCTGGCCAACTTTTAAAGGCATAAATATAAGGAACAGAATTAATATACTCAATATTCATTTGAGTTGTGAGAAGTTGATGGCCACTATTTTTAATATTTTCTAACTTACTTGTGATTTGATGTGACTGCAGGACATATTGTTGAGAATAATAGCTTGCTTTGAAACTGGAGCATGCAATTGATGAGAGAAAGATTTGTGAAGTTCTGGATGCAAGCAACGAACATGTGTCAAAGAAATATATCAAAAGATTATAATACAATCTATATCTTAGACACCATACCCAATCTAAGGTGCTTCTCTTGATGTAGATGCACTCTAAATACGCATCCTCAAGCAACATCAGAGATCTATTAATTGTCCCTCTACTATATACAAAGGCCTATGCAAGCATATCCGACCTCATTGAACTATATAACTCTAATGTACCATAACACAGACATAGGAAACATGAACAGTGGCTGATTCTATATATGGAATTATACGCAGCTGTATCTGTAACTAAGGCCAATTCATCTAATCAAGCGATAAGCGCATTTAAACAATATATAACATGACTCTCTGTGTATTATACAAAGTCTTATATAAGCTTATATAAACTGATTGAAGTGTGTATCTGATGCAACTGCGTGTTGCAAGACCTGTGAGTAGAGATTCTCTGACTACATTCAGCTTTCTTTGCTTCTTCTATCCCCATCTATCATGAAAATAGTCAAGAAAACAAGACGTGCAGCAATGAGTGCAGACACGACCGCAGTGAGTGTGGTCTTTAGGTTGCAGTGAGTGCAATAAGAAATCGAGATTTGAGCCAATAGCATACAAGAATGGACATAAGACAGCTCTGGTCCAAAAATTCCAGGTGTAATAGACTAGATCTAAAAGAACATGCTTCCGCATTGTCTATGGTTCTAGCCCTACCCGTAGAATTAGACCAAGATAACTAAAGCATAAGACTCTCAGCCACCAAGAATATTTGAAGCCCATACTAGAAGCTAGCTATTCTCTGCCTATATAGGAAAAAATGATGGTAGAAGCACAAAAGATCACCTCTTACACGATAAAAAATGATGCTTGGAGAAGTTCTGGAAGTAGCGGCTAAGCTCCATTGCATTCCCTATTGCAATAGATTCATAAGAACGGTGAGGCTACCCGAAGCAGAAGCAACACAATTGGCGGCTCATCCAGCGAATTTTGCAGCAAAGAGGGTCTTCAAGCAGACGGGCAACTGCCGCCGCCGCCCTAAGAGTTAGGGCGCAACATTTTTTTGTATCATAATGCCCAAATGATAACTCTCCCGACATCTTCACCTTTGAATTGAAACCTGACAGGCATATCCCACAGTCACACCCTCCATCTCTATGGTTGCCTATCAATGCTATTCTGGGAAGGAACTCGCAAAGGACACAAAATCGGCCGTAGATAGGCTTGTCATTCATCACAGCAGCAGTATACATGTTTTAAGAATAGAGAGGGGTAGCCGACCATAGGAACAATATCAGGCTACCCCGAAAACAAAAGAAATGTGCACAGGCAGTATAGAAGGGTAATGGCGACAACTTCTCATCGGGATAAAAAACCCCGCCCTTTCGGGTTTTCGAGGAAAACCCTAATGAGAAATGGTCGCCAGCAACCTTGAATGTGTTGCCTAGAGAACCGAAGAAGATGGGTCGATGGCGAAGCCGAAAAAAGCAGGACCTCGGAAGATGGCGTAAAACCTGCAAGCAACACAAAGAACTCTAAAAAACACCCGTGAATGGTTAGAGAAATCAAACATGTAGCAGAAAAAGAGAGCATCACCCAATAGGGTGGAGAACAGCATCACCCAACGGGTGGAGAACACTTATGTAAAAAGAAATATGCGTCACCCTCGAGGTGGAAATAAACAGCATCACCTGCAGGTGGAGATAGCATCACCCATAGGGTGGAGAAAAGCATCACCCAACGGGTGGATAACAATCATGTGAAAAGAAATATGCGTCACCCTCGAGGTGGAAATAAACAACATCATCTGCAGGTGGAGAATAATGTGGCATAATGCCGAAAAAAGAAAAACATTATTAAAGAAAACATTATTATAGCAACACCTAAGGTGGACAACAACAAAGAGTGGATGAACCAAAAAATAGATGAAAAGTCACCCGTAGTACATTCTTAGCTAAATCTAAAATCGTTGTTGTATTCATAGTTAGAAGCATGTGCTTGTATATGTTGTAAGTCAAACCTGAACTTGCAGTTAACTCATAGGTAAAAGCATGCATTTGTGTTGCAGCTACAAGCTTAAGCACATGTTCTAGTTAATGTTTACTACCATCTTAATCATTCCAGTCACAGTTGCAATTGCAGGTGGAAGCTTACAGTTGTTTGTTGCAGATGTGTCATGCTTTACTATTTACAGTCTCAGTCTCAGCCATGGTGCACCACGCCTTAGTAGTTGCAGATTCAGCCACAGTCATAGTGAGAGAGTGTGTCATGCAGTTGCAGCTTCCAGCTTGAAGCTTGTGTCCCATAGGTCAAAGTCACAGCTTGCAGCTTGAAGCTTGTGTCCCATAGGTCACAGTTGCAGGTTCCAGCTTGAAGCGTGTGTCATAGGTCAATCATACAGCTTGCAGCTTGAAGCTTCTGTCCCATAGGTCAAAGTTACAGCTTGCAACTTGTGTCTTATAGCTGCAAGTTAATGGCAGTCAATTGTTTATCTAATTTATTCAATATTCTAATTTAGTGTCTCTTTGTGTTTTAGAGATGTCGAGGATATTGGAGGAATGGATTTCTATTGCAGAACATGATGTGAACAAGCTGACTATCGAACTGCAACTAAGTGACGAAAAGTGCAGTGTCATCAAAGAAAATATTAAAGGTTTGGAAGCTAGGCAGGTTAGTGTGGCCAATGAGATTAAGAAGTACCAAGATTTGTGCACAAAGCTCTCAAGTGCAGCGAAGGAGGGTGTAGCTTTGAAGCAAGCTCTCGATGACTTACTGAATTCAGAGATTTCTAGAGATGTCGAGTTGGAGCAGCTAAACAAATTGAGGCCCTGCCTTATGAGGCTGTTGGCATCTCGATCCAGCATGTGCAAACCTTTTGAGTTCGATCCTTGTTTGCCTACCCAAACACCGGTCGTTGTTGTTCATAAATTTGAATGAAGCATGCCCATTTTGTAACAGGTCACTGACATTGGATGATATGCTCTTGCCAATCATTATTGTGGAGTGTAGACATGCATATCATGTGGCATGTTGCGTAGTGCATTTCAGGTAGCATCTTCCCATGCCATTATTTTCTGAATGAATTTTTCTAACAGTGTTTTTTTTTTTGCAGTTGCTCTACAATATGTTGTTATACCGATTGTGGATATAACATGTCAAAATCATGGCTGTCTTTTCTTGGATTAAAGGGGTGCCAGGAGTCCAACATTAGCATAACCCTAGATTCGCACGGTTGGTTGTATTCATTATTTTCAGCTCACACAAGATAACTTAATGAATGTTACTTGCATATGGAAACAGAGAAATCGAGAATGAAAGGTGTTAGCTCCACCCCGGCCTCCATATCATATCCCAAGGAACATAAACTTATGCCGAGACATTTGAGCACTGCATTAACAACTGGGAAGGGTGCTATGGACATTATTTCTTACAAACAGCAGAAGGACAATGATGGTAACAAATCTAAAAATGTTTTCTAATGTGCAGGATTTATTGCAGCTTCTAAAAAGCATGACCATGTATATGTTCTTCACATTTGCAAAACACAGATAGTCAAGGACAATCAGCAACTGGTTTGGAATTGCACGATAGCTGTACAACTCTGATGTCTTTTGAGCCAAACACTGCAATCTTGAGTCATCCAGATAATTATATGTTCAAATGGACTAGCTTTTCAAATGTTGTTGCATAGCAATGATTTTTTATTTATGTACATCTAGATATTCAAGGCCACTCATCAAAGATAGGTACTACTGTGGAAGCTGAAGGTAAAAACAAAGAGTTGATATTTCACGAAGAGAATGAGCCAAAGACGACAATGATATCACCAGGTAATGCATGTTTGGACAAACTAGGTTTCTGCAAAACTTATGTGTTTGTTATTACATGTTGTCAATTTAGCTTTCTGTAATGCTTGTAGACTTAAAGAGACCGCAACATGCGAAAGATGTGAGTGACACTGCTTCATCACCTTGTGGAAATAAACTGAATGTGGGCAGTCCGCTTGTTGTCAATGGGAAGGCTACTTTGTGTCAATCAAAGTTTGTTGGTGCAGCAGACGATAATAAGGCCATTGAAACCCATGGTAGTCTTCCCATTTCATCATGTAGTCCAGTTGTGAAGACAAAGAAGGAGACATCTCATCGAACACAATCACAAGAATCTGTTTCACCTGGTAATTCTTTGTTATTTTTGTATGAAGTGTCTCGTATTTGTTTATTTAAAGCATTTCCTTCCAGGAAATGCAAGGGCTCTAATGGCTGCAAGGAAGAAAATTAAACGTAGCGAAGTATTTAGCAGCCCTTCCAAGTCTCCATGTACCAAAAGGATGAAGTCGCATAAAAAGCTTTTGATTTTTGAGCTAGATGGAGTTTTGCTGAAGCTGTTTGAGAATACTGAGCCATTGCCAAGTTGTGTCATGGATGGTGCAGAACTAAAGCACCTTAATCACACAAAGATAGCTGTATTGCGCCCGAAGGCTAAGGAGCTTCTAGAGTGGTGCAAGGATAACTTCAAGATTGCCATTTGGACAACAATGAGCAGCACTGCAACTAATCTTATTCTGAATCAAATGTTTGAAAAAGCTGTTCGAGAAAGCTTACAGTTTACATGGTCTTCAGGTAAGTGCACAAATACGGCATTCAAAGTTGATAGGAAGCCTATTTTGTTGAAGGAGTTGAGCAAGGTTTATTCTGAAATGAAGGGAGCATTTATGCATCATAACACATTGCTAATCGATGATATGTTGTACCGTGGTTTTAAGAACAGTCCACATACGATGGTATGCCCTAACACTTATCAACCATCTAGAAGAGATGGTGACTTCTTAATTTGAACATCTAAAACCATGGCTGGAAGGACGGTTAGAAGCTGAGAATGTGGAAGTGTATGTTCAGGCCAATCCATTAACTAACTTTCTGGATAAGGCTTCCAAGAAAGCCGTTGATACTCTGAAGAAATACAAGTATTACTGACATTTATCCTGTTGTAATTGCTTCAGTTTATTCAATATAACTCTTTCTCACTTTACATTCTTTCTGATTTTGCTTTTATCAGATTACAATGTTACGTGATTTGTTATTGATTTGGAATCATTGTATTGATATTGATGCATTTCTTGTAAACATTGTATGTTATTCTCAAACCAGAGATTTCAAAATCATTCATTGCATTCTGCACTTTGTTCATTAGATTGAAATAGATAGAATAGATTGTGCAATTGAATATGCAATTGATAACTAACATTGTATGTTATTCTCAAACCACAGATTTCAAAATGCCTTGGATGCATTTGTGTATGCAATTGTTTCTGCACTTTCTGCACTTTGTTTATGCAATTTGTTCATTGCATTTGTTTATGCAATTTGTTCAGGTTTAGGACTTATTTTGCTTGCAAGTTCAGAGACTCTAACATCAAAGTCTTTTGGTTTCTCATCATTGAAGTATACTGTATCAGTCTCTGCACTTAACCTATTTTATAGCCACTTAACTCACACAAACCCAGCCAACAACTGCACGTAACAACCTAGCCACACTGCTTGCACAGCACCAGCGAACTATTATTGTGTTAAAATCAAAGTTAAACCTGGAGGATCAACTCAGGGTTTAGGGTTGAGGGAGAAATATTGCATGCAGGTATAAAAAGACAGAACAGTACAAGGGAGAAACAGTAATATATTATCATAATATGTATCAAGTGTTTACATTTGGAATCATAAGTTACTCATTCAAGAGCTTACAGGAAAAAGTTCACTTAGAAAAAGCTTAAATCCAAAACTTCTTTACACAAAAAACATCATTTACACAAAAATTTGTCCAGGTAGCCGAGAAAGCCATATATCCAGGTAGCCGAGAAATCCATAGAACCGAGAAGATAGAAGTTCATGAACGCGAAGGCATCATCAGCTGAACATGAAGGTCATCGCCAGAAGCTTCAATGTGCATCTCCAGAAGGCGTTCATCAGTTGCATGCACACGGTCTATCCACTGCTGGACCTTAGATGAGACTGCAGCTCCTTTTCTTTGCAGCCGATTCACCTCCAGACAAGAGAATTTAGCCACAATCTTCAGTTTAGTGCCCTCACGGCGGTGGCTGGAAGCAACGGACTCCTCCATTGGCACCCTGGCAGTAAACTTGATCCTCGCCATAGAAGAGTGGCGAGTGATCGTTCCTGTTGCAACGAAGAGTGAAAATGAAGAGTGAACGATTCTGCTGCTGCATGCAAACTTAAAAGCACGCCTCAAAAGTCGAGCCCAACATTCGTATGGGGTGTTGGGGTATTTTATGAAAGCACTGTTGGTATTTGGTCAGCTTCAGGTTGATAATCAAGTGCATGGTTGCCTCACACAAGGTTGAAAATCCATGGTGCCTAAGGTTGATTCAAACATTCGAACATTTGAAGTGTTTATTGCTTATTTTTCTAAACCTAAGCTTCAATGGTTGAGAAAAGCCCGTTTCTTCTAATGTGCATGTGGGATAATTCCTGAGGTGTCGATTTTCTCACGTATGCCTGTGGGATAATGAAGAACACGGTTTTCTCCTAGTTTAGCAAGTTGATCTGGCCCCTACACCGTCGGAATGAAGATATATATGCTCGAGAAGGAGCGAGCAAGGTGGGGACGTTAACACAGAAGATTTCGAGGCCGGATTAGCAGAGGAATAGTTCGTGGTCAACCCAGCTACAGTATTTTGGTCAATACTGTAGCTACAGTAACTATGCTACAGTGATTTCAATGGTTTACTAGTTTAAGTTATTGTTTAAACCATCTAGAAAAGGACTATTATGATCATGAAGTGATTTTATGATTATTGCTAGATGATTTTCACTTGAACTATTACTTGCACTTGTTTTCAATAGACTTGGGATTAGAGACCACCTTTTGGCTCCCAAGGTTGAATAAAGATTTGTGAAACAAGTAGTCTTTCAAGTTATCTTGCTAGGCATATTGAGAAGCACATTTTTCTAACAATTGGTATCAGAGCCAGCAGACATGTCTAGCAGATTTGGAGCTAGTCTTCTGAATCAGGTGGAGGTTTACAAAGGTGGACCTGGCTTCCAAGTATGGAAGGATGCCATGATCCATATTTTAGAAGTAGAAGATCTTTGGGAACTGGTAGATCCTACCAGTCAAGTGGCTGTAAGCACTGGAGCTTTGGTGAGATCTGGTTCAGCAGAATCAGTGGCAGGAGGAGCTGGCAAATCCTCTGAAGGTGCAGGCACAGCAAGTGGAACAGCAGGAGCAGGGGCAAGTACCCTGGCTGGAGCAGCTAGTGCAGGAAAATCAATACGAGCAAAAATTAAAGAGGCTCAAGGTATTATTTCTTGCAAAGTTAGTCCTACTATTAGATTGAAATTGAGATCTCTTAGTCCTAAGGACATGTGGAAGTTCTTATTGAATCATTATGAAGAAAAAACAGCTTCACAAATGGATTTATTAGAAAATGAGTTAAGGAACTTGAAAATCACAGAAGAGGAAGATGTAGTTGAATTCTTTAACAAGTTTGATAATATGATAGCAGACCTAGCTGGAGCAGGTACTATCATATCTGAAAGGAGTCAAGTACTTCAAATTTCTAGAGCCATAAGTGATAATGAAAACTTGGCCTTGTTTGTTAGAAATACATGTAAAACTAAGGAAGAGGCTGAAAACCTACTGAGAACAGAGTGGGAACAGAAAAAGATTCTGAGACGAAGTCAAGAAAACCCTGAAGTCTTAATGATCAAGAAAAAAGAAAAGGGTATATGCTATTATTGCCATGAGCAGGGCCATTATAAGAATGAATGCCCTAAATTAAGAAAAGAAAAAGAGTTTAACTGTTTTAATTGTGGAGGAAGAGGGCATATGGCTGCAAAATGCCCTTCTCCTAAGAACTCTGGAAGGGGAAGGGGAAGCAGTTCAAATAGAGGTCGAGGAAGGAACCCTGAAAAAACATTTGTAGCCCGAGAGGTTGAAGAGAAGAACAAAGCTGAGATTGGTGATTCAGATGAAGAGGTAACCAATGCTTTTGCTGTTGTTCAAGAAAATTATAAACCTGACAACTCTGATTTATTTGTAGTTGATTCTGGAGCTGAAAGATCAGTTGTAAAGTCAACTGAGATGCTTAGAAATTTGTCTACTACAAATTCTAAGCAAATTCAAGTTGGAAATGGAGCTCTAACTGAGATTCAGGGTAAAGGATTATTACAACTTGAAGATCTGGAGGGGAACATTGTAAATATAGAAGATGTGTTGTGTGTGCCAGTTATTATTAAGAATCTGATTTCTGTGAGTCAGCTTGTAGACTTGGGGTACAAAATTACTTTTGACTCCAAAGAATGTAATGTTCTTATGAATGGAATTCTAAAATTTCGAGCAAAGAGGATGGGGAATTTATTTCAAATGCATGGTCTTATGGCAAACAATGTAAACATAATTCAAGAAGCAGATTTAGAATTATGGCATAACAGGCTAGCACATACACATTATCACAATCTAAGAACTTTACAGAAGCTTGGAGTTATAAACTGCAGTGACACAGGAAAGGAAGATCCATTATGTGAAGGATGTGCAGTTGGGAAATTGAATAGACTACCTTTCAAAAGAAGGGAATCAAAGACAAAACAAGTTTTAGAACTCATTCATACAGACCTATGTGGCCCCTTGAATGTAAAAAGTAGGACAAATCATAGATACTTCATTACATTCATTGATGACTATAGCAGAAAATGCACAATCTATTGCTTGACAAGAAAATCTCAAGCATTACAAGCATTCAAACAATTTGTGGCTGAAGTTGAAAGAGAAACTGGTCTAAAAATCAAATGTGTTAGATCTGACCGAGGAGGAGAATACCTATCACAAAAGTTTAGAAGTTTTTGCATTAATCATGGCATCAAAAGACAACTAACTTGCAGATTTAGTCCTCAACAAAATGGAACTGCTGAAAGGAAAAATAGGACAATTTTGGATGCAGTAAGGGCAATGCTTAAACAAAGTGGTTTACCAAGAAACTTATGGGAGGAGGCTTTGAGAACTGCAATCCGAATTCAAAACATGCTACCATCTGCAAGTATAAAAGGTAAGATACCTAATCTAGTTTGGAATCCAAATGAAAGATTAAATTTTGACTGGCTCAAAACATATGGTTGTTTATGTTATGTACACAAGCCAATAGAATTGAGAAAGAAGTTGGATGATAAAGCAGAGATAGGTTTCTTAGTGGGATATGACACTGAATCAAAAGGCTACAGAATTTTTATACCAGAAAAGCAAACCATTATTATTAGCAGAGACGTCTTATTCAATGAAAAGGTTGCCTATAAAAATAGATACAAAAAAGGAGTCAAAATCCAGGAGCAAAGTTCTGATGTAAATAAGAACAAGGTAGATCTGGATGATGATGAAGATAATGAAAAGAATGATGTCTCAGACACTTGTTCAGACATGGAACATATAAGTGCAGAAAATGGGGAAAAGGAAACTACTGTGGTACCAGCTGAAAATATACCTGAGGCAGAAAATGTTCAAGAAAATATGGGAAGAAAAAGAAAAACTCAAGCTCAAAGATTAATTGAGGAGGCAGGGTTAGGAGAAATGCAATATGGAAGAACTGAACAAGGTAGAAGCAGACGAATTGAAAGGAAAAAAGAGGAAGAGGAAATACCTTATGAACAGATTATGACCATTCTAGAAAATGAGCTAATACCAGAAACCTTTGAAGAAGTGCAAAATAGTGTGAATAAAATTGAATGGTTAAAAGCCATGGAAGATGAGTTGACATCTTTTGAAGACACAAAAACCTATGATCTGGTCAAACCAGAAAAGGGGAAAAATATTATTGGAAGCAAGTGGATTTTCAGAATAAAACAGAACCCTGATGGTACAAGGAAATACAAAGCTAGGTTAGTAGCACAAGGATTTACTCAAAAAAGGGGAAGAGATTATGAGGAGACATACTCTCCAATTGTCAAACTTACTAGCATTAGAATTCTTTTGGCAATGGCAAATGCTCTAGGTTTGGAACTACATCACATGGATGTAAAAACTGCTTTCTTAAATGCTATCCTTGAAGAAGAAGCATACATGAAACAGCCACCTGGATTTGAAAAAGATAAAAACATGGTCTGGAAATTAAACAGGGCAGTCTATGGTCTAAAACAATCTCCAAGAGAATGGTATCTATGCATGGATCATTTCTTGAAGGAACAAAGTTTTGAAAAATTAAAAAATGATGGAAACCTGTACAGATTTGAAAAAGAAGATAATTTTTGCATCATTGCACTTTATGTGGATGATTGCATTATGGTAGCAAATTCTATGAGATTATTGGATGAATGCAAAAATATTCTGAAATCACGTTTTCAAATGACTGATCTTGGTGAGTTGAAGAAGTTTCTAGGAATAGATGTGGTCAGAAACAAACAAGAAAAGACATTAAAGTTGAGCCAAAGTAAACATGTGGAAAACATGCTGGAGAGATTTAATCTGGCAAATGCAAATGCAGCAAAAATTCCAATGCTACCAGGCCACAGGTTGACTGACAATCAAGAGCAAACTGATAAAGAAATAGCAGACATGGAATTCATTCCCTATAGGGCATTAGTTGGCTGTTTACTATACTTGGCAAATAGTACCAGGCCTGATATAGCATATGCAGTAAACATATTAAGTAGAAGATGTCATAATCCTACTAAGGAACTCTGGGAAGCTGGAAAACGAGTGCTCAAATACTTGAAAGGTACTCAGAATCATGGAATTTGTTATACCTCTGACAATTTGAAATTACTTGCATATAGTGATGCAGATTGGGGAGGTGACTTGGAATGTAGAAAGTCAACTTCAGGTTATGCAATTTTTCTGGCTGGAGGAGTTGTTACTTGGAGATGCAAAAAACAGTCAGCCATAGCCATGAGTTCTGCTGAAGCAGAATATGCAGCTGCCTCTCTAGTAGCCAAGGAGATTGCTTGGTTGAAAAGGTTATTAAATGAACTAAATTGTGAACAGGTTGAAGCCACTGAAATCTTCACAGATAGTCAAAGTTGTATTGCAATAGTGAAAAACCCAGTTGCACATGAGAGAACAAAACACATCGAACTCAACATCCACTTTATCAGAGATTTAGCAGAAAAGAAGGTTATTCAAATGAGGTATATAAAGACTGGAGATCAAACAGCTGACATCTTAACTAAAGCTTTGGCTGAGAATAAATTCAATCAGTTCAGAAACTGTCTTAATGTTATCAACTAAAGAAGCTGAGGAGGAGTGTTGGTATTTGGTCAGCTTCAGGTTGATAATCAAGTGCATGGTTACCTCACACAAGGTTGAAAATCCATGGTGCCTAAGGTTGATTCAAACATTCGAACATTTGAAGTGTTTATTGCTTATTTTTCTAAACCTAAGCTTCAATGGTTGAGAAAAGCCCGTTTCTTCTAATGTGCATGTGGGATAATTCCTGAGGTGTCGATTTTCTCACGTATGCCT
The DNA here is from genome assembly GCA_021234155.1 of Isoetes taiwanensis. Taxonomy (NCBI): domain Eukaryota; kingdom Viridiplantae; phylum Streptophyta; class Lycopodiopsida; order Isoetales; family Isoetaceae; genus Isoetes; species Isoetes taiwanensis. Next base: position 11,724,068 of record JAJEKV010000039.1, read on the forward strand.
GTGGGATAATGAAGAACACGGTTTTCTCCTAGTTTAGCAAGTTGATCTGGCCCCTACACCGTCGGAATGAAGATATATATGCTCGAGAAGGAGCGAGCAAGGTGGGGACGTTAACACAGAAGATTTCGAGGCCGGATTAGCAGAGGAATAGTTCGTGGTCAACCCAGCTACAGTATTTTGGTCAATACTGTAGCTACAGTAACTATGCTACAGTGATTTCAATGGTTTACTAGTTTAAGTTATTGTTTAAACCATCTAGAAAAGGACTATTATGATCATGAAGTGATTTTATGATTATTGCTAGATGATTTTCACTTGAACTATTACTTGCACTTGTTTTCAATAGACTTGGGATTAGAGACCACCTTTTGGCTCCCAAGGTTGAATAAAGATTTGTGAAACAAGTAGTCTTTCAAGTTATCTTGCTAGGCATATTGAGAAGCACATTTTTCTAACAAGCACCCCATATCGAATGTTCTATATGGGTGTTTTCATAAAATATATTCTAGGCCTAATGTTCTATATAAGGATATTGGGTGTTACCCAATATTGGGATATTGGATCTAGGCAGTTAAAAGATTTAGATAATCTACAGATGTTTGATAATGCACAAGGTTCAACTCAAACAGGGTAAGAAGACGTGTGAAATGCAAAGGGAGCAAAGACAGTATAAAGGTCATTAGTGAACCTATGCCAAAGATAAAAGTTAACCTTATAATATAAGGTTCAATGGTTTGTGGCGAACCTAATTATTATCATTATTGTGAACCTTTAGTGCCAATGGTTGAGAACCAAAGGAAATGCTCGGTCGAATATCTGAAGGCCAGGTTCATTAATTCAAATTTAGAATGGAGCGAATCGGTAGAACGAGCAGTGTATCATTGGATTCATTTTAATAATAATGAATGCCCGGGCTCTTGAGGATGAACATGAATTTTTTCTATTGAACTTTTGAATTCAATGGTTCAATGGTTCTATAGTTAAATTGTATTGATTGTTTGATATTTAGAAGCATTGCACAAGAAGGAAAATAATCTTGATGCTAGACATTTCATGTTAGGATCCTAAAAAGGTTAAGTCGAATATTGATTAATTAAGAAAATATTTAAAAGGAATGGATCAAGGAATGGATCTTCATGGCAAAAGAGCTTCTTCTTCTCCTTTGCCATGAAGACCCAATCCAACCTAAATGAAAAATGCAAATGCTTATATAACAATGGTTTTTTTTTTCATTCATGCTTGTGGGATATATAAACCCAGGAATTGATTTAATTGAATGTTACTGTTCATTTGGTCATTGACTCGAAAACCACTGATTCAAACTCGAACTTTGATCCACACAAAAGGGTTCGTTTACTGCCGGAATTCGATCTAATTCACCATGTCTTTAATGATTTATCTGTGATCTATATGTACAGTGTCTGGGGCATATCAGAATTATTTATCTGTGATCTATATGTACAGTGTCTGCATGCAACTTCCCCATATCAGAAACCATAAATCAGGAGCAAAGTGAGTCCAGAGACTGTCATAATCTTCACACTAACATTGGTTCAATTTAATACACAACATGAACCAAATCTTCACATATTAGGAAAGAACAACCACTACAAAACAAACAACAAACTTTGTGGCAAGCTGCTCCTTCTCTCCCTGCTGCAGTCAACACGAGATAATGGACAATCTCTCCCTGCTGCAGCCAACAAGAGCTAATAGACAAAGCAATGCAAATGAAAAACTTCAAACTAAAACAGTGATAATACAATTTTGCTTCCCAAAACAGAGCAGGGATATTTCTTTGTATTCAAGCTGCAATTGACAGTACAGTACAAGTCCAAGTTGGACATTCAAATATTCAAATAATCGTTTGCTGATGATGCAACATCAGGCAATAATAAGGTTTATAATAAGGCCTATTTCCAGGTGAATGCTTCAACTTCACAATGTAGATTCTTCACCACTGCGTGTAACTTCTGTAACTGTAATAATTGTATGTCTCCCATGTAGCAGCAAATAATATGCTCAGTGAACTCACAGAAGGTAGAGTCTTCTTAAACCTGCAACAAATAATGGTACAGTAAAGTCTCAATGCAATGCATGGAAGAAGAATTAAATCTGTATTATGTACAAGTACCTTTGTCTTCAAGCTGACCTTCCACATTTATCGTTAGTCTTCATCATCACTTAACACACGGGAAGATTGTCTAAAATTTTCTCACTATCAGCTTCATTGAGCGTGTATACAACTTTGTTTCCCTTCAGCCGATGTTTCGCTTGTGGCATGGCCAACTTAATTCCACAAACTTGAGTGGCGTACACTATTGCATTTGGTTGATCAGAGCATAAAACATAGCTGGTTTGTGATCTTGCTGCCTTTTGAAAGTAAATACCTTCAAGGAGCTCCTCTCCTGGATAAAACATTTGGCCATTGACCTCAAAGGCTTCCTTAACAACATACTTAGTCTTTGTGCATTTCATCACCCAAAATAATGCCCCCTCTTCATTATCCTTTGGTGCAGCAATTGCAAAATTGTCGCCCACTCTTATATCATTTGTCAAAATAGTTGATTGTATGGAAAACCTGGCTCTTTCAGATTTGCGTTGCTCAAATTCATCAGCCAATACAACTGTAACAAGCTCCCAATTATCTACATAATCCTTGTTCATGCATTTCTCCCATTCCGCATCTAAGCAATTTACACAAAAGCAAGATAAACGTCTTACATTCAATTGGGTAGGGCATTCTAGATTGAATCCATGAACAGAATGAATGTTCCTTGTGTCTTCTATAGTCTCTGCTGCCCAAAGGTTCTTTCTATTTACCCCCTCCACTTCCCAAAACCATCTTCTGACTGATTTCCTTTTCAAACTAGAAGATGGAGCAGTAAAAGCAAAGCCCTCCTTGGCTACTTTGACTATATCAGTTGCACCTTCAAATTTTAAAGATGATTGTCTCTTCATCAATTCCCTCAACCACCGTTTTAATTCTGCACCTTAAGATGATTGTCTCTTCATCAATTCCCTCAACCACCGTTTTAATTCTGCACCTTTACCATCATGCTCGCCTTTACCATGGTTCGAGCCAAAAAAATTCCACATCATCTCAATTTGTGTGTCATGTGAGTATCGTCCACAAAATAGAATGGTCTTCTTCGCTTTGAATTGTGATGTCGCTCCATCCGAAAAAAGACCCAATGTTTATTTGGATCCATGTCCTGTTGTTTCATAAAGTCATAATGCATCATAAAAGCGTGTTGAACAAACAATGTATCGTGCTTTGTATCATCAGATATATAATAATGAGTGTCTTTTATCATATCACCTGACACAGAGTTCTACATAGTACGTAATATGCACTAAGATAGTAACCTGTTTAGTAGTCCAATATGCATCGAACTTGGTTCTCAGAGTCGAATAGAAAAATTCTCAAAGAAAATCGACCAATCGACACAAGAATGCCAGGAGGAAGGTTTTCAAGCAGTTCCTTGAATTGCTTTGCTTGCCACTTATGCCTGAAACTATGCAAAGGAAACTTAGACAACCTGTCAATCAATTTATGCATAAACGTTCGTGGTTCAGTCTCTTTCTACAAACGCTTAAGTACTTTCTTCGGTTTTCCCCACTTATCCTTACCACCTCCTCGTAATCCCAATACTCCCAACTAATAGATCCTTGGTCTGATAACTCTAATGGACATATCGGAAGCTGGGATATACCACAATTGCTACAAAGCCCATATATGCAATCTTTTTTGTGAAATTCTTGATTTTCTTCCCTTGGGCAAAGGATAGACTGCCATAGCTCTGTAGTTGTTTTATATTTCTTCGTCCTAGCAATACAAATGTCTTGTTCCATACACTGACATACTCCACATGCACAACTACAAGAATTCACATGCTGGTCCCTCAACTTATTAAAACCATCTAACAACATTTGCAACCTCACATGATGTATGCAGCAGCAAGAGTTAAATTGCTTCAATTTCAGTACATACCATGGCTTTAATTTCTCAAATGCCCTTTGATAGATCTTCACTCGGATATTGCTCTTTGAATTTAAGAAATAGTTCGGACTGCATAACAAAGTCGTAGTGAGTTCATATTCATGGCCTACATATAAGAAAGAGCTCACAAATAACAACTAAAGCTATAACTAGTACACAACAAAGTTCATGCAACTCTAGTTGCACTGCATTTGCAACTAGAACTACAACACCAGCTACAACTATCATACATTTGCATTTGCAACTGGAACTGAAACAACAACTACCACTATTAATCGATTTGTCATTATCACCGCGAATCAGAACTATTTGTAAATATGACCCGCACTGTGAATCGATTGAAACATGACTATAACTAATCAGAAGCTATTTTTGGACCGCAACTATTGTCATTTTGCAACTAATCAGTAGCTAGTTTCTAATCAGTAACCATTGTCCGATCAGAATCGCTATTGGGAGTATAAGGCGGACTGAAACTCAGAACCTACTAGTCTACTCCAACTACAACTTCAAAGTAGGAGCTACAATTCAGGATTGGAACTAAAACTTGAACTATAACATGATCTCTACCATACAAGAACTTGGAACTCTAACTACTCATAATGTAGTCTGCAACTACTACTATCATCTTTCACAAATAACAAATTAAAGAAAAAAAAACAAATGTCGTACAAACATATAAAATCTAACCAAGCAACTTGCATTAATCAGAATTTATACATTTTTTTCAATATAGAAAAAGGAAGGAAGGAATGAACCTGTGTATCCTCCAAATAATGTGTGGCATGTTCTTGTTTAATACTCTTTGCCAGCCTTTTGTATCTCACATCCTTTGCATTCTGTGAAACCCTTGTATTTGCATCCCAAAATTCATGAACCAGCTCAATGACATCATCTGTAATCGAACCGAACCTCTTGGATCTTCTGTAAAAGACCCACCCAGCTTTATCAACTTGCACTTGTTTGTGCTTATCTATTGCCATTGCAATATTTCTCGGATGGACTCCCAAAACTTTACCCAAGTTTCTCTTACTAATAGTCTTACTTGTGCAACCACCATCTCCAATAGCCATTGCAAGTACGCTTTTTTTCGCTGCCATGGAGTCTATGCTTGTAGAAGATTTTACGGACTGAATGTTTCCTCTAATGTTACCAACCAACTGATTTTTCACCTCCATATTCCTGAATTCTTCACCAAGAAACTCTCTCACTTCTTTATCTTTCATGAAATCACTCAAAACTTCTCTTTTCTCTTCAGTGTCCATTTTAGATGTATTTCTAACAAATGAAAACACTATATTCTCCACAATTTTACTCCCCGCGAATGTTCTTTTTGGCTGACACAACAAGAACTCTCTTGTAGAGTAGCTTGTTTTTCCTCTTTTCTTCGCTTTCGTTGCCTTCTCTTTTTTAAAGTCTCTTGCTCTGATGTCCTCTTCTTTTTTCCCTTTGAATTGTTCACATTTGCGTCTTCCATAGCTATGTTCATCAAAAGAAATCTGATAACAAGAAGCTATTTCTCTGTGGTCTAAATCTGGTAACAAAGAAGCTCGAATTTTCCTAATTCCTCTTCATACTTTCTCATGTTACTGGTCTGAAACCAAAGACAAGATTGGATGTACTCGTAATTGAGTTTTTGTAAAATAAAATCTGAAATAAAGTAGTTTTTTTTGCCTTACTTCTTGGGGTGCGGTTGCAGTGATGGTATCGATTTTGCATGCCTTGCTTTATGTGATCCTTCCCTTCCCTGATACAAACATGAGATCGTCTCCTCTCCTGGCATCGGGTTCTTGGAGGCAATCGAGTTTCTTGGAAGTATTTTTTGAAAATTCCCTACGTGGCGGTGGTTGCGATAAGAGCCAAACGAATTTAGTAATAGGGACGACCTACTTTTCAAACTATTTTTGGGGGGACAGGGGGGACAACCTAAATGAGACACTACATTGTGCTTTAACCCAATATCATTTGTTTTATCAGCTAGAGTTAAAGAATGCATTAGAAGTAACTGGCGTTTAGATGTTTTCTTTGTTTCAAGCTACCATTGTTTGGATACAGATTCAACTTTCATCAAGGTCTGCTAGATGACCCTTGGCATTGTCAATCGGAGGACTTAGTTAGGAAAAGCAGTGTAAATCCAAAAAAGTTTGTTCTCATCAATGTTTTGGCCTATTTGAGGCTTCTTTAGATAAAGTGTGTGATTGTTTGGGCTTTGGTAGCTCTACTGATGTTTCAAGTCCGAGATTTTACGGGGGTGGCAACTTCAAGCCTTATTGTGTTTTACCTACATTTTAAAGTTGATAAATATGTAACTTATCATCAACGTTGCAAGCACCGTCAGCATGTTGGCATGATATGCATCATTGTGGCATGATATGCACATGTAAGTAGCCTGTCAAGCTGCCTGTGCACACTGAACAGCATGTCCTCTGCATAAATTGGGAGGTGTTAATCTCATTTTGGCAATCCGACATTGACTGCATATTGTAGAACAGATGTAGCTTTGTGGGGATTGTTAGTGAAGATATGACTGCCTCTATATAATGCATGTGCCAGAGTCTGAATAACCCCCACTCCATTGAGCTTCAAAACTCTGGCTTCCATTGATGTGGGCTACCGATTTGAGCTATGAAGGCTCCCTGACTGAATGACGGAGCTTTCTGAACAGAGTAGATAAGTTTCTACTTTTTTCACCCTCTGTTTTTAGGCTTCAGTTCTTTATGGGCCTCCAGATCTGAGCTTTGCCATGATTTAATATACATTTTATTGGCAGCAGCTATATTCCTTTTTCATGTGAAATTTTACTGGCATATCATGCCTTGGATGTTTTAGGGCTTCTATTTGGCAATGCTGATCCAGGCTTCAGATGCTGCATCCAGGCTTCAATGGTTGGTCGACTATGCTATATGAGCATTAGGAGGCTCTGGCCACTGAGAATGTGGAGTTGAATCACTGGAGGAAGGATGTTCTAAGTCTTGAATTTCTGATTGATACCTGAATCCCCATCTGGAACATCATTTATTTGTTGATGGCCATTTGCATGGATTCTCTGGACTTTAGTAAAAGTGCCAAATTAGCACATCTACAAGTTTTTATGAAGGGAGCAGCTAAATGGTCACTGATTGTGTAACTATATTGTGCCATAGCAGTGGAGCAAAGACAACAAAATGATAACAGGAGCGATCTATACCAGGTATTGTGCTTTAAGTTTTTCTTATGAATGAAAAGCTAAACCTTTGGCTTCTCTGAGGGTCTATATGAGAATCCATTTGCAAGCCACGCAATTTCCTGAACTACCTAGGAGTTGTCTGGGGTAGGCAAGTAGGAAAATTTGTAATAATTTTGAATATCATTTGTTTTATCAGCTAGAGTTAAAGAATGCATTAGAAGTAACTGGCGTTTAGATGTTTTCTTTGTTTCAAGCTACCATTGTTTGGATACAGATTCAATTTTTGTAAGATGTCAACATCAAGGTCTGCTAGAAGACCCTTGGCATTGTCAATCGGAGGACTTAGTTAGAAAAAGCAGTGTAAATCCAAAAATGTTTGTTCTCATCAATGTTTTGGCCTATTTGAGGCTTCTTTAGATAAAGTGTGTGATTGTTTGGGCTTTGGTAGCTCTACTGATGTTTCAAGTTAGAGATTTTACGGGGGTGGCAACTTCAAGCCTTATTGTGTTTTACCTACATTTTAAAGTTGATAATACGTAACTTATCATCAACGTTGCAAGCACCGTCAGCATGTTGGCATGATATGCATCATTGTGGCATGATATGCACATGTAAGTAGCCTGTCAAGCTGCCTGTGCACACTGAACAGCATGTCCTCTGCATAAATTGGGAGGTGTTAATCTCATTTTGGCAATCCGACATTGACTGCATATTGTAGAACAGATGTAGCTTTGTGGGGATTGTTAGTGAAGATATGACTGCCTCTATATAATGCATGCCCATTCAGTACAACCTCATGTTTTCAGCCAACCAACGACTTTTATACTCATAACATTTTTGTAAATAATAAATATATATGTATTTTGGACACTTACTATACCATCTAACATTAAATGATCCACACCATGTCTCTGGTTCAATCTCCAGTTATGATTTATAAGTTGAGTGGCTATGACTAATGATTTATACGATGAGTGGCTATGACGGACCTGCACACAAAATATGGAAGCATGGACGAGCCTAGAATGCTCAAATTTCAAGTATGTTCCCTGTGTCATTTGCTACCATTTTATATTGGAACTTTTATGATTTTTTTATAGTTTGTTTTTCAAATTGTAGCATTTGCAGTTTTCAGCCAGATACCAATGAATCTATTGAATAAAATCATGCATCTTCTGCATGTGTTTTGCTAGGGATTCACGATAGAGACCCATGTCGCTCATCTCATGTCAAGAGTCAATAAAAGCAAACAACAAATACACTATTGAAGTATTTCTTATTGGCATGCAAACCACAAACAAATAAATAAATGGATGCACGACAATGAGAGTTAATTTGATTTGGTGGATATGTACATATGCTCACATATAAGCTCTCACTACAATAGACATCCTTTAGGAAAATGAACATATGAAGCACTAATACCATATAAGACGAACCCATACAAACAGAAACCCATCAAACTAATATGACGGCCACTATTTAGTTTTAGAGTGTATATCATGGTGGGTGGGTGGATCAAAAGGTCAATCCAATGGATGAGAATATAGCTTGCATAGATCTGACAACCTATCATTTACGGGTTTTGAAATTACGCCCAGCAACGCAATTTTGGAATCCAACCCAGATAAGTCAACTGAACTAAATAAAGAATAGAGAGCCTAATATATCTGTCTAATTCATGTTGTCTTGTAATATCATATACCCGATCACAAAAATGGGCCAATAACTTCGCAGTACCTGAGCTCATAATTAGCTTAGTTTCTTCCGTGACATACTCATGTGGTACTTCAGCTCGGCCTGCTTCCATTCGACCATAGCCTTTGCGAATGCATAGAGGTTGTTGAGCTGCACATATTACGGTTTTTAGCATTTGGAATTTGTAGTATAACTTCTTAACAAAACTTTGTCAAGAATTGTACCAGAATTATAGTTGCAACAACAACATTGAAGATGCACGTGTTACAATGTTCTTATGCGTGACCTAGTAGAAGCAAAAGATGGGGACCTGACAGGGTGGGTTCAAACATTAAGTACTAGTAGAGACGCATTTTCATGGTTCTGTACATATTATCAAAGCATTGCACGATGTCAGACAAAGCCATAATCATTCACGCATTGTTAAATTCATTGTGCAAGATCCGCTGGTTAGGAATGCAATTATCAATCAAGATTAATTTGTCTCTTTACTGCAAGAATCCACATGTCATGAGTTAGCACGAGTTTGAGATGTTCGATAGAATGACAGAGATGCTAACTTTATAGCTCCGACAAAACTTCTTCTGATATTGCTCCTTGTACTCATGTTATCACTTCTTCTGCTCATCGTCCAAACGTTACTACTACCTTCATCATTACGGCCCCACTGCTGTTAATATGATTGCTCTAAATGGGAATACTACCACTCCTGTAGCCAATATTGCTTCTTCATCTAGAAATACTGGTCCAAGTTCTGTTAAGAACAGTAAAATGACTAGCTTGAATTGTCCAACAATTCTAAATTCATAATACTGCTATCAATCTGAAAAATTCATTTGTTTGTATTCTGGCATGACAGATACTTAAAACCTGGTCAAAGAGGCTACTTACAACTTTTATATCGGTTGAGACAACAAAGATGCTTGTAGAAACTCGTTCAACTAAAGTCATATGCTTCATATGCATTATAAATACATGTCCTGCAGACAAGCTTATATAGTTTTTAAGCAAAACAATAGCACTTTTGGGCAAATATTTAAAGTCACATGACGCAATAAATGTAACTAGGCCTCACTTTCATGCATTCATCGTCTGCAAAAAGGCTATCGTTCTCGGGAAGAGGGAGGGAGGGAGCGAGGGAGGGAGAGGGGCCAATTCCCATAAAGTTATGGTATCAAGTATTCTATTGTATAGAAGTAGCAATTTAAATTGATTGTCAAAACATGACTTTGAACTATGATTTAAGCCTCTTCACCCTCCGGTCATGGAGGGCAACCCTCCGTGCACAGCACCTTGTTTTTTTGGTGTTTATTGCTTTTGTAGGGTCTAGACCTTTGTTAGATTTGCCTTGCTTTGCACTTCATCTTATGCATTCTTCTTGAATCTTTTAGTGATATTTTTCAGTGAGTCTCGCCTCCCTACAAGCAACCCTCTATGCGACAGCACCTTGTTTTCTATTGGAGTGAAAATTTTAGATTCCAACCAAACAACCAAGGGGTTAACCAGGTATATTTACTTTTTATACATGTGATATGATACGAACTAGGACAGCATGAGACAGAACATTTGTTTATTGTAGAAAAAAGGAAAAAAACAAAAAGCTGGCAAAAAGCAAGTTTTATTACTAGTTATTGGAATTGACGAGTATTGGTGAATGATCCTATAAGTTTTTTGTAAATGTTCTTACTTCTACTCTTTGATTCTAGATAGAACTTACTTATATAGCTTATGTATCGACTAAATAATGTCATTAGTTTTCCTAAAAGACAATCTAGTTGAAAGGTTGATCCCAAATTCTCATAATTTTAACTAAAAAAAGGAATGATCAAGCAAAAATTGATCTATATTAAGTTAAATCACATATAGATGATGATGATGGTGATGATAGAAAGAAGACACTATGTATTGAACATAGAACAATGTAGTGTTCTATAACTTAGGTCGTTCATATTATCTCTTACAATGGTAAGAGCGTAGGTGATCACAAATTATGAGCCACATGTGCACTGGACCTACTGTCAACTCCTAGGTTTCAATAGAGCTATTGTAAATCATTGTCCCATGCTTTACATCGATAAAGAATGCTTGAAGATATTTGAAATGCTTATAAGGAAGGAAATGAGATTCTCAAAAAGCAAATCGATCTAAGTAAAAAGTGGCCTTAAGATAAATTAAGCGGCATGATTTAGAGAAACCATTAGAAAACATGTTAGAAGCATCGAGTAGGGTAATCCCCCAAAATGCTTCCTAAATCGAATATAATTGATGATTAATGCTCCTAGATGTGCTCTTATTGATGATGAATGCTCGTAGATTGCTCTTAAATTCGTTTGAGCCATCGTGCGCCTTCTCCAACCCAAAAATCTCTACTTTTCATGTCTGATGATCAATATTTTTGTTTATCTAATGCCTTAAATAACTCCACATCAATATTGCTCTTAGGGAAATTTACCAAAATAACCTTAATTATTGGCTTAATTCCAAAAAACCCTTCGTAATCTTTAGATTCCCAAAATGCCCTTAATTCTTAAGTATTTCCTAAATAGCCCTTTGTATTTTAAAAATCACCAAAAAGCACATTTTTACAATAGATGATCTTTCACAATAGCCCTCCTTCTACACCTTCTCTCACCAAGGTGACTCATGGCGCGCCAATAGAATGTTCCGGGTTCTAGCACACTCAAAATTCGTTGCGCTCAAAAGACAGTTGGCAGTGGAAAGGCAACGGATTGTAGAGATGGGGACCGGCATGCAGCAGTTAGAAGACAGGCTTTGCTTGGCACACTTTGAGAGGCAACAGGATAAGCAGGGCCTTGCTGACTTGCGAGCTCGCGTGGATTCCCTCCTCACCACCATAGAGACTATGGCACGGGACAAGCAGGGTGTTGAGCAGGATACAGTGGCAACTACCTCCCGCCTCAAGTCAAAAGCTGAGGGGTCTGCTACCATAATACGAAATGTCCGAGCCACCTTCGAAGCCAGCCAGGCAGAGCTAAGAACCCTACAGAGTCCCGCGCGTTGTCACTTTCACGGTGGCAGACATGCGAGTGCGTGAGGCAATTCCGCGTCAGAGTAGGCAATTGAAGGGGACTACTCTGTATGCCGACCAGGATCTTACTCCAATGCAACAGGAGTCCCGTCGACAGCAGCTGGCTCAAGTCAGAGACGTCCGTCGTCGAGGAGGTGCTACAGGCCTAGTTCGAGGCAAGCTTCGCATTTTTAGGCCGGCGCCTGCTGAGGTCACCGATGCAATGCGTCAGGCTGCTGCCATTCCTGCTACTGCCACCAGTACCTTTATTGCACCTCCTGCTTCCGCTGCTCCAACTGCTCCTGCAACTGCTGCCCCTGCAACCGGAACAGATCATAGAGCGTCTACATCAAATGCCAACGAATAGGAACTGTGCCTCCGGATGGTATCTTGGAACTGTCGGGGCTTCCCTTAGCAGAAAGGGAGAGTCTCAACTCTATTGCACCAGATATGGATCTCATTTTCCTCATGGAAATATGGGAACATGCAGGGCACAGACTGCAGAACCTCCCAGGCTATCTGCATTTCTTGGTGTTCAATGAGTGCACAGGCAAGCGAGGGCATGGCGGGGTTGCCTGCTACTATCGTGCAACCTTGGGGCACTCAGTCTCGCTACACAAAATAGACAGGGACAATCGCTACTTGTGGGTGCGCATGCAGCATGACAGTGGCAACATGCTCTTCATAGCATCATGCTACTTTCCACATGCCGAGAGCAACTTTTATAACATTCATTTGGATGTGGATAGATTGGCGTCCTATGTCGATCTATATGATGATATACAGCAGCACAAACAGTTGGGCAAGGTTATGTTGCTTGACGACTTTAATGCACGCACAGGAGCCGAGCAGGTCCCAAAATTTGAGCCCCTGGCAGAGGCTGTCTTGCAGTTGAACCCCGCAGAGGTGGCTTGGTCAAGGATATAACAACCATATTTCGCGCTCCCGGGGATACCACTTAGTGTATAAGGGATACGCCATGTGCGAGGAAGGGGTCATAAAAAACCCCTTCGTATACGTGTTTTTTAAGGTCTAAAAAACCCCTTTCCGTATGAAATACATCACTAGAGATTGGATTTTTTAAGGTCTAAAGAACCCCTTCCCGTATGTATTTCTACGCTTTAGGTTAAAAAAAACCCCTTATCGTCCACTCACATGGTATATACGGCCTACACTATGTGAATCCCCCGGGTTCGCGCTATGGCAGGCAGTTGTTATTGCTGGGTAGTATCTTTGACCTGGTTATTTGTAATGGGTTGGCACAATGGCCATCTTCTAGCTACTGCACTTGTAGACAGGAGAACCAGGGGGGCGGCTCCAGTGTGGTGGATTATCTGCTGGTTGAGGAACAGGATCTGCACCTGGTTACCCATTTTTCCATTGGAATAGACACTCGAGACGAGGAAGTGGACTCGGACCACCAGCCCCTGTTCGTGCATCTCCATTGGCAAGCTCCCTATGCATCTACTGCCTCAACACCCCAGGTGCCCCAGCTGCGCCTGGACTACGACCGTGCATGGACTTATGCCCAGCTGCTTGAGCATGACCTGGTAGGACTGCTGCAACTCCCCACACTTCAACAGCAATCTGCTCAGCTGACTCACCTGCTTCTGACAGCTGCTGAGAGATGCTTTGGGAGAGGCCGCTCACGGCGAACCTCGGGTGCTACCACCTTCCCCCGCAACAGATGGTTCGATAATGAGTGTCAGGAGCAGATTTAGATGGCATGCAGATGGAACTTTGAAATGGGCTGGGACATTATTCAATAAAGCATTGCAAGAAGGCTTCCCTCCGCAGTGGACCACTAGTAGAGTTGTGCCCATATACAAGGCAGGGGACCCTTAATGCCCGGCCAACTATCGTACTATTATGGTCAGCTCTCTCTTTGCAAAACTGTTGGCTGGCATCCTTGAGCAGCGGCTGACAATATGGGCAGAGGAGGCAAATGTGTGAGCTCTCCAGGCAGGTTTTCGGCCCAGGCATTCCACCATTGATCATATCTTCACTCTGCACACATTGATTGAGGATAGCAGGAATCACCGGCAAAACCTGTACTGTTGTTTCGTGGATTTCGCAAAAGCCACAAGGCAGAGTTGTATGCCTCGGGCCACCAGTCACACTTGTTTCGGGCCTTGGTCGAGTCGGTCCTTTTGTATGGGGCGGAAGTATGGGGTCCGGGGATATCCCTCAACACCTTGAATGACCTCGAACAGGTGCAGAAAGCCTTCTTGGCCCGAGCCCTTGGGGTAAAGTCCACAGTTCCATACCAGATCCTACTCCAGGAGACAGGTTTTTTACCCCTTCAACGGGCTGCATTGGAACGCCATATCATTTACTTCCAGAAGGTGGTCACTATGGGTGATACACGTTTGCCCAACCTTGCTTTGGCCATGGCGATGGGTCCCCAACGCCTGAAAGCCTGCTTGAAGGACAAGCAAGATCAGTGGTTCTCACGCTGGGGTGTACAGGCAAACAGATGCGTACAGGTAAGGACAAAGAAAGATCACAAGGCACTTAAGCTGTACCTAGATGCTACTTTCCTTTGCAAGCTCTGGGATGCAGATGCTCTGACGCACATTAAGCTGGCACACTATCAGCAGCAAGTCAATTCTAGGCTCATGAGAGGCCCACACCAGTACTTGTACACCCAGTTGCCCATGAAGAAGCGCAGACTTATAGCTTCCATTCGCACGGGTGCACATCGCCTCCGCATTGAGACAGGACGTTGGGCTCGGGAAGCACGAGAGCAAAGGCTTTGCCAGTGTTGCCACCAGGGCACCATTGAGGATGAATGTCATGCCCAGCGTTTGTCCATATCCGAGAGCGGTATGTTCGATTACTAGTGCCTGGCCAACCGTTGCATGAGTTATTGAATACGACGTCAGTGGGTTTGTTGGGGTCATATCTCCAGGAGGTTATGGGTAAAAGCATGAAAGGGTGTTTATAAATGTAGCCCTTTTTGTACATATACATATGTACCGAATGCACATGTTTGGAATAACTGTCATCATGACCCGCTAGTAACTGCCATGATTAATGGCTATCCACTACTCTGAAACCGCAATTATCGGATTTTGAAATTCTTTCCCAAATTCTTTCTTGGTTTGCCTCTCGTTCACTATCCCGCCCCTGCCTTCTCTGCTTGAATTCCGATCACGAATTCTTCATCTAGCTATGGCCCCAAAACGCCCCCAGATGAGTGCTTGCTCATCACCACAGCCCAAGCAAGAAGCCAGTGCTTCTGGCAGTGGAATTTTACCTCCAAGGAGTTTACGTTTGGGTTCTGATGTGATCCAAGCCAAAGACCTCCGTGATAAACATGCAGAGGCCCATATACCCAACCTAGAGATGGTTATGAACGAGGTATGGGGTGAAGCTCCAAAAAACAGACGAGGATTCAAGGAAGGGAGAATCCAGAACGCATGGAAAGATGATTTTTTTAAATATTATGAATTGGTTTATGGCAAGAAACAGGATTACAAACCATTATATTTCTACCTATTTTGCGAGCATTTGCTCTTCACTTGAAGGGGCGGCTTGTTGATTGGATGGACGTGGCTAGGACCGCCAAAGATCTTGCCAAAACCCTCATTTCGGGACGTTACAGAGGACCCTACAACGGTAAATCCTCAACTATCAAACGGGACATCGTATTGCAGCGAGAATATTAGAGCCCGGGTTATTCTAGATCAGATGTTGACACAATAAAGCAGTTACTTAAGCATGGGCTGGAGGAGAAAACTAACCTATTGAATGAAGTAGAAGCACTGGAAGAAAAAAGGAGGGATGCATTGAAGGTCATCAGCCGGATTGAGGGTAGAAAGGATATGCCATCCGAAGATCTGCAGCAGATCTGCCAGAAAATAGATGAGACAAAACAGGAATTTGACAAATTGTCCCAGGATCCTGCTGGAAATCAAGTTATCTTCGGAGTGTTGAAGTACAAGTTGGAAGACTTGGTTATGAGTAGACATGATAAAGAGCAGCACTCTTCTAAGCTAGAAATTGGTTTGCAGGAAGCAACTAAAGAAATTGAAAGGCATGAAATCTCAATTGAACAAGCAAAGGAAAAACTTAATTGCATTGAATTGGTTGACCAAAGGCATTCACAGATTTTGGATTTCATGGGGAGAGCAGGACCTATTGTTCTGCACCCGAGGCCCTATCCTGTAGGAGCTACTTCTATAGAGCAGTTCATCACATTCAGTTCATGTACCTGTTGTGGCCAAGGCTTTGGCAAAACTGGTTTGTTGCTGCTAGCTCCATGCAGAGATGCTTATTGCCTCTTCTGCTTGTGTTATCTGGTCCATGAAAGACAGAATTGCATAAAAGATTGCATCTGGGATGAGGGCATTCGAATTCAGCTTGGTTTCCCTGCTGTGAAAGGTATGCATTGCTCTCAACTAATTTAAACTCATATTTCTCTTAATTCATATTTGTTATTGTAATCTGCATAGTTCTACATGTATGGCTTTCAGTGCATTGCTATTCCTTGTACATGTATAACTTTTAGTGTACATCTGTAAGCAGAGGTACATAGGCATATATTTGCTTGTTTATTGATGCTTTTATTTTTGAGCTTGGACTGCAGTTGTATCAGTTGTACATGTCTCTAATGGAGTCTACATCTGCAAATAGATGTACATGCATTTATCTTTAGAGTGCATCTGTAGATGGATTCATAAGTATGTGCATTTTTTACATATATGTGCTTTTTTTTGGGCATAGATCTACATTCCCTAACTGGATACCTGGGTACATCTAGGTATATCTGGGTACATTGAGGTACCTCTATGTACATTGAGGAACATGTACATGTACATTTGGCTATAGTTAAATGTAGTTACGTACATTTGGTACATTTTATGTACATGAAATGTACATGCTTGGCAGAATGTACCAGATATTTCTCATTAGTTCTATTTTCATGTTCTTTTATGTCTATTGAAATTTAGATCATTTGTTTGTTTGCAGATGAGGCTGTTCCTATCCCAGAAGCAGCTTTAATGGCTGATGTTCTTGAGCCATCTGCATCGACTCTCTTCTGATTTTCTTCGAGCATAATAAGCGCATCGAATCAGTAGACCCTCAACCTTCCAGCTCCGGATCACCAATTACATTTACGGTGCGATAATAGAACCATCGCAGCATTGCCTCCTCGAACATGGCAAAGTGAAGTTGAGGAAATTGAGAGGATGGCACTTGAGAAAGCTAAAGCAGTTGCAGGTGCAGAGCCTTCAATGACTGCTGCAACAGAAACTCTTTCATCTACCAAGTGCTAAATTAGTAATTGGAGAAGCTCCTAAGGAAGATTCAACTTCTGTCTCAGCATCATCTGCAGGTGCCGGTTCCGGACGTCATATGTAAAGCTACAAAGGACACAGATCAGCATTTTATCAGGAGATACCGGGGAAGAGGAAGTTGAGTTGGTAGTTGAGTCCACTCCAAAGAGGAGGCAAAAGAATGCTGGTGATGGCACTCCAAGAGGAAAAAAACAGGCAAAATCTCCAGCAACAAAAAAATGTCCTCCAAAAAGAAAATCTCCAGCAAAAAAGTGCCACCACCACCAAGAAAGAGGTATGTTCAAGATGAACTAATTTTGTTAAACATCTCAGATTTATGATAATTAACCACATTTTTTTTGTACATAGGACACGATCACACGGCCGTGAAGGAAGCCGATCCCCGATCCTGGCGAGTCGAATCGGAAAGAGGAAGAGGAAGAGGATCTACAAGCAAATATTGATGTGATAACAAATAAGGTGCAGCAGTCCACAGAAGATGCTGAAGCAGGTGATGAATTTACAAGGTGAGTAATATACAATTGATTACAATAGATATATTCTTTTGCTAATGCTGTTGTTTCCTTGTACAGTTTAGTGAACCGACTGAAAAGGTTGGTTCCATTCACTCCTTATAGGGACTGTCCTCCTAAGCCTGCACCCTCTATCTTTCAAAGTGATGTTGACGAGTTCTCTTTGGAAGTCTGGACTTGACCTCTAAGATGGTAGATGTCTATGGGAGGTAGGCTAGCATTTCAACATATTTATGTTATTTCATTCCCTAAGTCACTCATCTTATGTATTAATATGTATTCTGGATTTGTGTGCAGGTACCTTTGTAGCAGTCTTCCATCTGATTGGAAACACAAGTTTTTTACGGTTCGACCGGACACCTTCCAGAATTTTGTGAATTCCCTCAAGAACAGGGGCAGATGCACAGAACACTAACATAAAGGAAGAATTTGGATGGCATTTTGATTTCAAGATGCCAATACATATTTGTTCCAATTACGCAAGGCCCAAATGTGGCATTGGCAATACTTGTGCTTGCTGGTCCAAATTGAAAAGCTCTTTTCCATCTATAGCTAGCCCAAGTATCTGATCCTCTCTCTGTCAAAGGCTATGTACCCGATGCTAAAGTGGTCCAGAAGTAAGTATGAGTTTCTGTTTTGTTTTTATGATTTGATTATTCTCATATTGCAATTTCTTATGCTTGATTTATTCTCACATTGCAATTTTGCAGGTTTCATAAGCTTGTGATCAATAACATGATGCTCGGATCCAACAGCTTAAACCATGGTAGGAAGAACTTTGATGCTCACGTGTTACGTCCTAAAATGCGTAAACTAGTACCATCAACCCTTGCATGTACATTGTGGCTTACATGCACAAATTCATAGATGCCGTGGTTGATGCACATCCAAGCTCCATTTTTGTAAGTAGAACATGTTATTTTCCTATTAGTTATTTATTGGTATAGTCCTCTAATACTTGTGCACCATGCAGATGACACCCAGTTGGTTCACTGATGCCTATGCCAAGTCACGGCGGGATCATCTAATGGAGGCATTAATTGTAGAAGGCGAGATGAATATACAAGCAATTGTTCCTACACAGGGTAGATAGTCCCTTTGACTTGTTTGTAAATTACAGTTTTGTAAGAGCCATGCTCCGAGCTTCTTTGTACTCAATAAGTAATGAAAAAATTAATTTATTTGTCTCACTTACACCTGTGCAAATAACAATCGTGTAATTATCAATGTGTTTTCTCAATTGTGTGATCTGAAATGTAATTATAAATTGTGAATCTCAAGTGTTTTCTTGCTGACAGGTGAATCATCTAATTCAGGGAGAAAGCTCATTATCTTTGACTTAAATTCTGTGTTGGGCAAGAGTGTGCACAAGAATGAAAATATTAACTCAAGATACCAACAGATCCAGAAAGATGAGCTTCAATTTAATATAGGAAACATGTTTTTTTACTGCAGGCTAGGGTTAGCATCACTGTTAGCATTTGTAAGAGAAGGGTTTGATGTTGCCATCTGGTCTTCACTCACTTCTAAAAATCTTCACCCAATTGTGGAACATATTTGTGATGCTTTTTCCATGAAGCTGAAGTTTGTTTACAGCCAGGAGCAGTGTTGGACTCTGCCACACAAACACCCTACTGAACCTCAAAAGGGGTTGTTTGTGAAATCATTAGCTGTGGTATGGAAAGAGTACCCCAGTACTATGGACATACAGTTACGATCGAATTTAATTTAAAGATACAAATCCACTTTGAACTCGCCGGAAGCTACATATGTCCTTTCTCTTGGACAATCGATATTAGCCGGTGACAGATTGCTTGTCATAGAGCTCATTCCATGGCTTAATAGATTCAAAATGGTCAAGATGGTATAGTTTATGTGAAAGAGCATCCAATGACTAATGCGCCAGATGGCATATCGAAAGCGAGGTGGAACAGATTTTGTTTGGCAAACTATGGCAAAGAACTTGGGTGCTCTCTTTGCCTAAATTTAGTCAATATCTGAACAAGGAATGGAGAAACTGCCATCATGTTATTGGCCTCTCGACTGGCCCATTGTTGGTACAGACTTTGACTGATGTACAAATTCAAATGTTATGAATATATGTATCAAAGTTTTTGTTCATTGCACTTGAGTACTCTGTTTTTACTGTCTTTCTTATTGGTACAATTATGAGTGTGTATACATAATTAAGTGATCTTCATTTGCTTTGTAGATGAATGGACTGAAACACAAAAGACTATTAAGAAACTAAGAGATAGAGTTCTGCTGCACCCAGAGGTAATACAAACCAACACAAGCTGCAAGTACATAGGGTTGGGGACCGATTATCGCCTCTATACTGCTGTTCCTGAACTTTGGGAAAAGGTTGAACAAATTGAAAATTATGAGGAACGAAAACAAATTATGTCAATGGCTGATTTTTCATGTTCTTTAACAAAACAGATGCTTTGTCATTCTGATCAACTAATCTAAGCCTTCTGGATGTACCTTTTTTGGATGGCTCATTGACATATGCATATATTTGCCAGTCCACATTCTGAATTCCATCTTCCTCGTTTGGACAGATGTCTAATTTCTTCACTCCACATTCATCACATTCACCTTTGATGCATTGTAGTTTATGCCATTCATCCGTCACATATTTCTTGCAAACTGTTGACCTCCACAAGATACTAACATTATCAAAAGTCTTCTTGTTTGCTTGACATACTCCATTGTTTTGCTGGGATGCACAGACACTGCAGCAGCAAGTGCAATTAACATGTAGGGATCTCCTCATACCATTGAAGGCCTTTCTGTACAGATCTGCTTGCTCATGTTTGACACAACAACATATGTTTCTCTCCTTCAATTTCCTTATGCAATCAGGTTTCAGATACTCGAACTGTCGAAGGCGAATTTTGGTATCAGGATTCTGATATACAAACTGTTGATAAAGCTCAGACTGCAATAACAAAAGCATTAAAGACCATGTTAGCAAAATGATGTCGGCAACCAGATGCCAAAAGAGTAT
The DNA here is from genome assembly GCA_021234155.1 of Isoetes taiwanensis. Taxonomy (NCBI): domain Eukaryota; kingdom Viridiplantae; phylum Streptophyta; class Lycopodiopsida; order Isoetales; family Isoetaceae; genus Isoetes; species Isoetes taiwanensis. The sequence continues at coordinate 11,744,791 of JAJEKV010000039.1, forward strand.
TGAACTATACTATTGTACAATTAATGTATGTTCTATGTACATAAAATGTCCATCCAACAGTTCCACTGATCTGTTACTGTACATCTAATGTACATCAGTACATCTAATGTACAGCCAACAGTTCCACTGATCTGTTACTGTACATCCAATGTACATCCAATGTACATCCAGTGTACATCTAATGTACATCTAATTATTGTTCCAATATTAGTACATCACATTAATGTTACAATATTAGTACAACTAATGTACATATGTATGATTTGTTTGGCTTCATTACCTGAAAGTACACTAAAATGTAAAATGATGTAATTTTGATATTCAAGTACATGTAAATGCAGCTGCATGGACATGTAAGTGTTAATGGATGTACATCTAAAAAGTACCTAATAGCACATCACTGCAAGATTTCTGCTACTATGTAAACAATGTAAAAATGTAAACAATGTAAAATGCAATACATTTCATGAAAACCATGTGTATTCATTAACAGGTCACTCGGAACAGAACTAGAATGTACAGAAGAAAGTCATGAAAGAATTTTGGAAGAAAACATAATCTCCAAAACTGAATTGATTCAATTACAAGAGCAAACCTGTGAGATATCAAGGTATTGTATTGCTTGTGTTCTCCTCTTCATGACATCTCTAACCTTTGGTGAAACTTTGGTATTGTCAAGCCAAAATTCACGAACCTGACATTTGATTGAATCATCGATTCTATTTGATCTTGGCATCCTTCCTGCCAAAGCCCATACATTTGCTCCACTTAATGACATTATCTTCCTTCTTGCTGCAGCTTTGGATAAATGAATGTTTTGCAGCCAATTTATCTTTGCTATTAGCAGACTTTACTTCTTGAAGCCCATCTTTCAAGTTTCTGATCATTGATTTCGTAACAATAACTTCGGAAGGATTTCCAATTACAGGTTTGAAAAAAGAAAAAAGCCTGTCATCTTGCAACAAACGAGCACAAAAAACTAATCTTTGATCTGGACGAAGCGTTTGCCAGCAACTGAGGATGCAATCCACCGGCATCACTTCCATTGGAATTCTCACCCTCCATGACAAACCATAGTATCTTGATGTACATCTAAAATGTACCCCAAAAAAGCACAAATTCGTCCTTCAATTCAGTACGATGTACGTACACCCTTTCATGCTTTTACCCTTATGGATGCACGGACCAGTTGGGTCCTCCGGGACGGTATTGAACTGTCTTATACAATTGTACATCGTACCAGCATACTTATTACTGCTAAGGTTTTTCCCTCGAAAACACTTCAGGGCGGGGGTTTTTTAATCCTGTCAGTAATACGCTTGCTGCTCTCTTTTGTTTGGGTCCCATAGGCCAATCGATCTCCGTGGATGCTAAAAAATCTATTCTATTCTATTCTTTACATAGGGAAGCGTTTCTTACAGATCACATCAATTTAGAAAATAAATTTTAGAACATCACGTTAATACAAAATATGCAAGGGAAATATCAAATAAGATTTCTACAACTGCGTTCATTGTGACCGCCATTACCACAACGTGTGCACTTGTACACAAGCTTTTCTCTACCCCTGTCCTTTATCCTATTCCGTTTCGTTTAAGGCCTTCCAAAGGATGACGTGTTGCAGGAGGTAGCATTTCTTTATTTTCAAGAAGTTAAATATTTGGTGGATAAATAGCTCTAATATATGAATAGCAAAATGAATCAACAAGTAACCTGGATTGGTTTCCAAATTGTTGTGACCTATATGAATGATCATCTATTGTTAAATCATGGTTTTTAGTGATTTTTACAATACAAGGCTTATTTGGGAAAATACTTACAAATTATGGCCATTTTAGAAATTTCAAAAATATGGAAGGGTTTTTGGGAATTAAATCAAAAATTAAGGTTACTGTGGTAAATTTCTCTTGCTCTTACTTGGCAACAACGTATGTGCAAATGTAAGGGGCACTAACGAGGAGATGCAATAGGGACTGGGGCAATTGTAGATCTTGGACATAGTATAGTTTCTTGGATACGGTTTTGTGTTACAATGTGCTAATTGATACATGAATTCATGTTTGTTCACTTAGAGGTTTAAGTAGCTTGGATGATATGAAATGGCATCTTTCTCTATTAGTGTTTTAGCAATTGGAGGCCAAACCTCTATAGATGAAGGCGGAGCTTAAAATATTTGCATTAAAGGTTGCAAGGGGAATGATTTGTTTTTGCTTTTTTACATTTAACTGTTGCAAAGCAAATGTCCTGGGACATTCCACTATGGTCTTTGTAGAAGACAAAACAAATTCAATTCATCTCAACTATGTGCACTCCAGGTGTTAGTACTCGTGGTCCAGGCATGTTTGGAATTCATGTTTTTTATTTTTCATTTCATGGTTGTAAAAGCTTTTACTTAGATTGTTTTGAGCATCTGAACAACCAAAGAAGAATCTTATGATTATTCAAAATACATGGCAGTCCATTAGATGCTAAACTATATCTTAAATAACTAGTAACGTTGCCCGACATTGCCAGGCTTTAGCTACATGTAATAGGCAAGGATGTATAGAAATGTTTGTTTAATTTGTTCGTTGGTCGTATGCAAAAGATTTGTTTGCTTATGGCCCAGATTTCACATATAACTCAACGTTGATAGTGTGTGGTAAGGGTGTACATGCATCTGGATAATGGTTAGGAGATTGCTTTTTACTCGTCAAGCTAGCATTATGACTTTCAAATTTTCTTTGAGGAATGAGGGGAGGAGGCCATCCCCATGCATTTAACGAATTTAAATTCGAATGGTTAAGATATCACTATCCATAGGAATTTAGCTAGAGCGAGGATTTGTAGATGATGGTAATATCTATGATTTATACGGATATTGGATATGTCTTATATTGTCCTGGCATTTAAAGAGTGTTTCAATGTGTCCTAAAGAGGAAAAGTTTGAAACTATTATTTGAAAATGTTTAAATCTAAAATGTTGGAGATACTACAAATTTTTGGTGATAGAATATACATCAGACATTATTTTAAGGTCCACTCCGACCTAAAAAAAATAGCCTCACATTATAACTGGCACCATTGCAATTATTTAAACAGGTGGTTGCATGCCACGTGGCTCATTTTTTATGTAATAATGAACTAGACTAGGTTGTTGAAAACAGAATCTACTTTTGCTCATTCAAAATCTAGCACGACTATATGCTAAAGGGGATAGTGCTATCTCACAAGGATAACCAAATTGATTCACATGTAAGCAATTAATGTAAGCAATTGCTAAAGTTGTTATGAGTTCTCTTTAGCCAATGCTTTAGGAAGTTTAATATGGTGTGCGTGCGGGTTACTTTAACCAATTTCAGAATTGACCAGAGTCTTTCATTCATCTGGGTAGAATCTTTGAGAACGTGGTATATGATGACATGGCTGATTCAAGCAATATCCTCATTCCTAGAGCACTTTCACTACTAATATAAATGTCGTCTACAAACAGGAATATAAACATAAATACTATCGTTCTTTCCTCGGTAAAGTTTGAGGCCTTTGGCAAATTTCACACAACTTATTAACACTTTTAGCAACTAGAGTTTTAAGTCGGATGTTGCTGAAAGTTGTTAATGAAAAAGGCACAAAGTGCCAGTATGCATATTTTGGCAAATGTCTAAGGCATGGAATATAGCTCTTCCATTGGTATTAATTAACCATAGTTATAAAAGTGTCATAGCTAGCTACTTAAAACAAAAATGACTGTAAAAAAATAAACAAATCTAGTGCCTTATAACTTCTTTTGCACATGCTTGACTGTCTTTCTTTTTCCAGATGCTCTGCCGTCATCTATGTCATATTTCCAATTGACTTAGAGTCATAGACAGCATCACATCCAATATCAGTTGTACAATAATGTGTTTTATGCACAACCCCATTAGAGTTGGGATATATCTGAAGTAATGCTTTTTATTCACAACCCCATTACACTTAGCAACTTGGACTGGACAGAGTTACTACGAATTTAACACACATGAATGCTTACCTTTATGTTGTTGATGGCCCCATTAGACTTGGCAATTTGGACTAGACAAAGTCATATAACAAAGTTACAGACATAAATGCTAATCTTTGTTGTCCGTGGCTAGATCTTTGATGCAGAGAACTAACATCACACAAATCTGCCAAGTCAAAATAAATGCAGTGGCATCATACAAGTCTTCCAAGTCAAAATAAATAGTCAATATTATTCCAATATATCTAACATAGAAAAGCAACCTACCAAGTGACTCCATGTGACTTTGATAAATAAAATGGTCGTCCTTTGGGTTTCCGACTCACCTACTGAAGAGGTTGCGGGGAAAAGTGCAAGCTATGAAAGAAGTCCTCTTTTAGATTTGCCAAAGAAACTACTATTGCACTTCTTAGATCTTTGAAACAATAAATGCTACAGACATAAATCATTTCTCCATTAGCACAAATTAGATGATATGAAAATGATAGTGCTATTTCAACAAATCTTAAAGTGAAGACTATTGTGCTCGATCCTTAGCTCACCCCTTACTGCATTAGCAAACATCATAATACAAAAGATGTGCATCAACAAACAACACAAAGGCAGAATATATACCAAATTGACCTATTTCTTACCTAAGATGGATCATCATAAGATCAATAGATCACAACTGGATGCTATCAAAGCAATTCTGAAGAAAGCTGATTGGTAAACTCAATAGACTTTAGAATGTTGCCTTTCATGATGCAATTATACAAAGCTACAAAAATTTCAAACATGGCATAGACTCTTTAGAAGAAAATGAACAGTATAACAAGAACTCCAATTATGCAATTTTACATTTGCTCTTGTCAATATCATTTGCAAACTCCATTGCTATCGAGGTGTCTGAATTAGCAGCTGAAGTACTGACCCACAAGCTCTCCAATTTACATCGAAGGAATAAATATATGTGTGCAAACTTTCTCAAACTTCCTAGTTTGACAAATATTATCTTACTGCTATAGATGCAGCTATATTAGATATATATACCTTTGAAGTTCCGATCTGTATCAAGACAGAATCATGATCTATGACATTCAAAAAAATTAATAATATGCAAGCGCAAATAAGAATCAAAAAGTAGGGTCTACATACTGAAGTGCATCATCATACAACTATTAGGTTTGAGAAACATATTTCCTCTTCATCTCAGCATACCATCATTTCGTTCCTAAACATACATTTGCTTGGATGATACAAGACTTGGGGAGAGTACTGGAGATTCCAAAAGCAACTCTCTGCAATTGCAGTTGCTAGGACATGTGACGTCCCGTGCTCGTATACGATGCCCCGATCGTATAGAACTGGAGTTCATCCCTCTTGACAGTGCAAGGTCGCTGCCACGAGGTCGTCCATCTATCATCGGGCCCTTGATGTGAGCAAGAACCCAACGGGGAAGAATGGACGTGTCATTCATCCCGTCTCCCTCGGGATCTACCTAGTTGCGGAAGCACATCGAACATGAGCACGTAGCATCAAATAACATACATATCCACCAAGCATCTGTAACAACAACGTCAGTAACATCAATAGAGAGGAATCCTACCTAAGGCTCAGACTCAAGAGGATCGACTAACAGCTCGGGAAGGTCAAAGCAGACAAAGTTTGTAACAATGGACTTGGCTGGCACAGAACATGGTCATTGTCCACTCCATCCGCCCCTTCTGTGCATACTTTGCAGATAGGCTGATAAGTCTTGGAGCCTGACTGTAGCTTGCCGGGTGCATAGCCAAAGGGACTACTCCTGGGTTACATCTCCCCAGTTCCAGATGAGGCAGGAGGAGATCACTTCCCTGTAGAAGATGCATGCCAGTTACAGTCGGGCTAGAGAGCCACTGCTCGTCTACGACTTCAATCCCATTGAAGGTGACGCATTGACCCAAGAGCTCGGACAAGTCTTCCTTGTCAGCCGGTCTAGCTCCGCCACCCACAGCCAGATGGGCTCTTATGCACAGGCTGCATTAGTTGGGAATTAATGGGCCAATCTAGAATCATCAACTAAGAAGGCTCTGGGTCTCTACCCCGCTTCCCAATGCACAGGAATGCTCACAGAGATCAACCATAATTATTCATAGAACTGAAAAATAGAATTGCAAATAGGCTCTTGGAAATCTTAGAAGGATATACCTAAGGTGCATCTAAGTATACATGAAATTAATTTATTTTTACAAGGATCTTGAAGGTCGTACATCTATCCTTGGAAGGAATTACATCCGTTTCACGGCTTAATTAACATCTTAATTAAGCATTACCTTAGAACCCTGCATGATCCCTACTGGACTCCTTTAATGCATGCAAAATTAATTACCGTAAGGTAATATTCCCACATTAACATTGTAGTGATATTGGATATATTGGTTTCAATAGTCTTATTTTTAAATGACCATTCTATCGAACTTTAAGGCCTTTAAAATATACCTTCGTGTAACTATCGAGACAATACTTATACTTTAGGACTGCTATTGGCAGGCAGCCTCAGGCTGCCATGGAGAGTGGGCCTGTTGTTGGTAGGTTGCCATGGAGAGTGGGCCTGTTGTTGGTGGGTTGCCTGGGGTTGATCACAGCAGCAGCCCTATTGGGGTTGTGAGGTGAGGCCAGCACCACGTAATGGAGTTAGTGATATTAGTGATGATGAGCCATCTCCTTCCCCTCCTCGTAGGCCTGTAGCACCTGGCCAAGCATCCATGATGTGATACACAATGCTATGCTATCTCCTATTGTGTTCTCTCCAAATGCGGAACGAGTGCATGTGGCCCCGGAGGTCGTCTCTTCGATTGTGAACATAAATACACTTCCGGAGAGCCTATGTTCGACTGTTCAAGATTCAATTGGGCTGCTTATTTGCAGTCTTGGAGCACATTGTCTCCCATATGGAATGAAAGGAGATTGAGGTTAGCACTGTGAAGCGGCATCATATGCATGCACAAATGAACTTGGCCGGGGCACTCCTCATTAGGGAACTATGTCAGATTGATGCCATGGCGAGGAGCCACAATGCAGCCATGAACAACAACTAGGTGATGCTTTGCTCTTCGCGTATTTGCTTTATTGTCTTCCTTGTTTCTTGATTCCATGTCCTTTGCATAATGAAAAGCAAAAAAAAATTTAAAAATGCTTCTGGAAATTGTGTGCATACTTGAGTGGAAAAAAATGTGACATCTGATTGCAGAAAAATAGAATCTTTGTATGATTGTTTTGCATTGCTTGCATGATCTTGACAGTTATGGAAAACGAAATTTTAACCACCTTAAAATTTCGCCCTATTTCAGCTAAATTTTAAAAGGTGAAATTTCATGTTGACATCGTGGCGGGCGTTTTGGGCAGCGCCGCCTTCTCCCTCTGTTTCTGCCGATCTGTTTCTGCCTCTGTTTCTGCCTGCTCCCTGTTTCTTCCCCTCTATTTCTGCGTATCTGGGCGCCGCCTGCTCCCGTTGTGAAGAACCTCGAGCCCATCTGAAGCTCTGAGGCGATGAATGAAGCTTTGATTTGTTCTTAAGACAAATCCGGTGGCTCTAGACAGAAACTAGCTCAAGATCATCCCCTTTTCTCATGATTGGATCATGATTCACGGCTTGCTTCTCTCATTTTCTTTCTTCAGTGCATGAATCCGGTTGAAGTGAGGTATTTCTTTCTGTCTTGAATCAGATATCTCAAGAACAGGCTGATTTTCTGATTTTTTCTTCTTTCATGCATGAATTTGGATGAATCAGAGGTGTTTTTTTCGGGCCTGAACCAGAGATCCTCATGAACGGGCTAAAATTTTAAGGTAGTTAAAATTTCGTCGGAGAATTTGAATCGCCATGAAATTTCTTGTGGAAATTTTCAGCCGGACTGGCGGGCGCCACTTTCAGCGGCTCTCTGCCGCTCGTGGCCGCCAGTCTTGAAAATTTCCACAAGAAATTTCAAGGCGATTCAAATTACTCCTTCCTTAAAAAACACTGGGGAAATGGATGACTGATTGCATTGGCATATTGCATGGGATTAGCCCCTGCCCTTTAAGGGTGGGTGGGTTGCTTGGGCTGCGCAATGCGCAGGGGTTTCGACTCCCCCAGCTCGTTTCTTTCTTCTACTTGCAAGTGTGGTGCCAAGGCATTGCAACCTTGGTTTCCCAGGATGGAACAAGACAGTGGCAGCAAGACTTTTGATGCTGCAACAAAGACAGATACAATAGTGGCGGATCTTAGCCCATGGCGCAGCGTGAAGCAAAGAGAAATTGTGACGGTAAGTTATTACAGGAGCTTTTCCTGGCGTCGAGTCTTGTTATGCCAAATTAGCATCCTATTCCCATGCAACCAAATTAGCATACTTAGCGTTGGATGGATATATTTGGCATGGCCCTATAATAAGGGAATCAAGCATGTTTATACCCTGTTTCTATTTTGAAGTTAAAGAATTATGGGGGCATATGCAAAGGTTGAACCCCCTAAAAATAGAGCCATCTAAGCGTTTGACCCCATCAAACGATTACATGTATGGATAAGATACATCTAGAGGGCATATGCTTCAGAATATGCTCCCTGCCAAAGATTGGGAATCGCCTAGAGGCCCCCCGCAACGATAATATAGTGCGCAAGAGTGGTGTAAGATTATTTCCAGCCCAAAATCCCCTTTTGGGTGTTTCAATTAAGAAGGTAGTCATAATGAGCCCTTGTTAGCCACATTCCTGCACCCTTATGGCCACATTGACATTCTTGGGTTTTATTTTATTAATTGTTGTTGATACTAAGGAATCCATTCATCTCTTTCTTCCTTTCTTTTAGGCAACCCTCGTTCTTAAGGCATAGAGCAAGATGATAACTTTATAAGCGAGCTGATAATAACTAAGCTGCTAGTTTTTTCCTGTTATAAGAGCTCCACCAAAGGAGTCAAAAGTACAACAAAACACCTGCAGCTCATGTAGATTCATTAACTCTTATAGCCTAAAGCTGTACACTTTGGATGTAGTCTGGTAAGAATGTAACTGCTTATCAGTAAGACTGCCACCTTTATAGTGAAAATTTCCATAAAAGTCTCCTCTTGTGGCTTTGCAAAATATCAAGAGGGAAAAGGATGTGGGGAAAAGAAAAATATGTACATAGAGAAACGAGTACAACAGATGGAACTGGATAATGCTAGGTTAGGTTGGTGCCAATATGATGGAAGATGGATGAAGCCAGCAGTTTTCAATATAGCTTGCAGAATGTAATAATCTGATTACTGTTCCAGAAAGTGGTGTTACCTCATAAAGCTTACTTCTGCTGGAGGTTTTCAAAAAGGAGGACAAAATTATAAGTTATGGTCATTCTCCTTTGTAAAGTTGAGTGATGCTAGAGATTTGAGGTTCATAGGCTCGCATATTTCTCCATCTTGCCCCATCCAGATTGCCCGGGCAACCACCTCATTAGCTCGTTCTGTAGGATGGAACTCATCCCACCACAGATATGTCTCAGCATTGCTGCAAGCCATCTCTGGAAACAAACACATCAACAGACCCCCAAACCTGCCTGCTCCACAGCAGGCAGTCCTGATAGTGTGAAATCCTGATTTCCAAAACCCCCACTCTAATCAGCAACAGCAAAACTAGTTACAAAATGCATTCAGTGTATTCTAAAAATGCTTACCATATTTGCTTGGTTCTTCAATAATCTTGAGAAGGGAAGAGAAGGGGTTGCAGTTTATTATTTTAACCTCTTTATGCGATCGAGAGAACTTTTTGATCTCAGAACTCACAGCAGAGTTAAAATCCGTAACCATGGAATTAATCTCTTCAATGCAAGAGCCTGTGGTACTATTATCCTCAAATAAGTAGTGGGGAACGCAACCCAAAGGACCTATGCCAATAGAGACTATTTTTCTTACGCCATGTTTATGCATAATCTGGCCAGATGGAGTTGAGGATTAAAATCAAATCAGAAAAGTGTCAGAAATTATATGATGAAGAATTACCTCCACTTGCTCCAGAAGTTGTGATGCAATATGCCTGGCGAACTTTACTGGCGAGAGGGCATTGCGGATCCCACTAACATTTCGCAGATAATGATGGATATAATCATTAGATCCGATGGACATGTAATGAATGCTATGAGACATAATATTTTCGGCCCTTCCTCGCCCGACTGATTTAGCTAATGTTTCTTTCACTTCCAAAATATGTTGTACTTGATCAACAAGAGGTATATGCTCACCCTGCGATAATAATTTCACAGATTGACATTCTGCTGCATTTTCTTTTCAAATATATGGCATCGATTAGAGGGTTAAAAGTTATACCAGATCAGACCCGCTTTGGTTCAAAATCCCCGCTCCAGCTGAGGCGAAATTCACCCCTTGCATAATCGCGTGAATAGCAGTAGCATTTTTAGTTCCTAAGTACGTGGGCACCAACGGCAACCCCATATATGATGCTGCAAAGATACAGACAGTGATCAGATTAATTTGCAAGCTTATCAAATAAATTGATGTAAAATTTGAGAAGCTAACCTAGATAATCCACACTGAGGCGCCCATTGCTAAAGCGTCCAGTAGGTCTGTGAGTATCAAAGTCTCTGCCATATGGAGCAATATTGGATCGGGCTAAAGTCTGGAGATAGTTATTGTTCCCTGCGTCCACGGTAGAATCTCCATATATAAAGAATGCCGGAACAATGGGATGAAGCGCCGGAGCAGGGGCAATCCCCCCAAAGGAATACCAAGGTGAATGTGGAGCCATGGCAGGGGCAGGGCCAGGTGCAGGTGCAGGGCTAGGAGCCATTACAGGGGGCAAAAAGCTTATGGAATGTGGCGATGGAGACGGACTTAATGATACCAAACCTGCTTCCGGAGCTAAGCTTGGACTACTAACAAGCTCTGTTTCTGGTTTTTTGAATCCTCTCTGATGATTCCGCAGCCGCAAGCTCAAAACCACAATGCATGTTAAGATCAGCATAGATACGGCAAAATGTGTGGCATAACCTGCATCATCAGGCGATCAAATTTCAGATACGGCAGGAGACAAGAATTTAATATTGATCGTGAAGCAAGAATCGCTAGAAAGACAGATTCGGGACCAATTTACAAGCTAAGATCATTTTGAAATGAAAATTTACTTACGGAATGAAATACGACAACGAGATCCGGAGGGCCTGGCTAATAATCCACCTCCATCTGATGTGCTCGCCATCGCCATATCCACGTTACGTTCGAGCCCGCCTGTGTCTTCCATCTTATGTATAGCAGCTCCCGTTATCACCATATGCCTGCTGATCCCCCGTTATCAACATATTGGCGGGCAGTTTGGCACCACGATCGTCTTCAATTATTCAATTAGTGGATTTTCAATAATGCCTATGATGGATAAAGATATATCATTTTTGGACATAATTAGCTAATTTAGAACATAATTAGTCATCTCACATTTAGCTGCTAACTATCATCAAGCCGTTGGCACCATGACCAGGGATATTAGATCCTCACTATTCTAGCAATCTTGAGCAAGGTAAGCATCTAACCTTTTATATTCCTCTTGTTTTGTGATTTTTGTTTCTTAAGTTTCATGTTCGTTACATTAGTTTACGTTCGCTCGTTACGTTTCGTTACGTCGCGATTGCATTGCGCTTATATTTTTGTTTTGTGATTTTTGTTTCTTAAGTTTCATGTTCGTTACGTTCCGTTCGCGTCGTTCGTTTCGTTTCGCTCGTTCGCTCGTTACGCTCGCTCGCGTTCGTTCGTTCGTTTCGTTTCGTTCGTTCGCATTACGTCGCAGGCGATGGATCAACGCCAATGGAATTAAAACCTCTTAGATCACTGCCCCTACACAATCTACTGAGAAGCTCACCTCTCAATCACTAGAAAAGCGGGGGCATCGAGATTTGGTGGATCATTTGCTACTTCCTCTTCAGCAACAACAGAAGTGATCCCATAATGGTATGTTAGCAATACGAAGGTGCAAACATTCTTTGCCTCAAGACTAAACGTAGTATGCTCTCCCAAAATTGCAAGTCAGTTGGTAGTTGCCCAAGATGAAGCTTTTGTGCATGTGGAATTGGTTATGCTAAGGGGGGTTCTCGAACCTTAAAACGATCCCTCTAATGGCCAATTTACTCTGCCTTCTCCTGTTTTGTCTTCCCTTGTTTCTTGTAATTGTCTTGCCTCCCTAGAGTATCAGGCACAGATTTCCTGCTATTTTCTCGTTCTTTTACCTTAAGAGCTCCTCAATGGAGTCCAATATTTCTGTACCCTTCTAGCCGAGGCGGGCATGGGGATTTTTCTTTTCTTTTTTTTTTTTTTGAGGGGGAGGGGGGTTTCATCTACACGTCAAATATTTTTCGTTAGACCTATTTTTATGTCGAATTGGAGGCCGCCCAAAAGAAGAACCTATTATTAGCTTTTCGGGTAATTTCTGAATAGACACCTTTAACAAGATGCTTCAATCTTTGTATGTATTATGTTTAGCATTATGTATTCCCCTATCCGTGGAGTATATTCAATGTACAAAAATGGCC